>CM076579.1:1283639512-1284239512 GCA_034641835.2 Pinus albicaulis
GAGTCACTATCAATCTTGGGCTAAGAGAGGGAAGAGAAGTTTAAAAAAATTCTATATAAACTGGCCATGGGAGGAGAAAAAGGAGACACATTATTATGTTGTCCAAATTGCTACCATAGCAACACCAACTCTCAATTGTTGAAGCAAGAGGATTGAAGGCACCAGCATATTGGTCATCCAACATCCTAGTGAAGAAGAGAACTCCACCATTGGAGATTTATCACATTCCTTTTGAGAGAGGGAGGAGAAGCTTACAAGGAAACCAAGGAAATGGACCCCCTTGTTGAGAGTATTTGAGCTCCATAGCTCAAAGAAAACATTGCAAGTGTGTTAGCATTGTATTCTTCTTACTACCAGCAACCAATAAAGGGAGTTTTCTCCATAATTTTATTGGTTTGTTTACTCCATTTGAGTATTATTGTCTTGTGTTTTTTCTATTTAAGTTCATGTTATTGTATGCATTACTTACCTTATGATTTTTGCTTTGTGTTCAGTTTGTCCATTAACAACGCCATAATATTCTTTGTGATATTTTCAGGAAGCAACCTACTGCTAAAAAGGTGTCTTTTGGTACACTAATGTGACAAAAACACTACCACAACTATATTACGTTAAAAATATATTTAACGCCTAAATTGACTTTCCAGAATATTCAAACTGGAAACAATTTCAAATTATTAAAGTCTTTGATAAATTTCTCTTAGATGTGCCTCCCATATTGGAAATGAATTTATGTATGTACAATCTTCACTCAACCATTAGAAATAAAATAATGAATTTAAAATAAATCAAATCTAAAATGTATATATATATTTTAAATATAAATCATGAATTCAATTATATATTCTATATTTATATCTTGATATAGATTTCAAATATTTTTTTTAAATATTATTAACTATATAAATTTTTATAATGTTTAAATAATTTACATTACATATAAATATAAAATATAAAATTCAACATCCAGTATACATATCTAAAATAATAATTTCATATATATATATATATATATAATTTATATGTACATAAATATATAGTATGAATAGTTTCTCTACATTATAAATATTTATTTATTTATGAAACTTATAAACAAATTTAAAGCAGGAGAGAGATTCCTGACTACAATTTGGGTCCAATAAAGTGTGGATCGTTGAAAAAATACACTTTGTTTAACCCTCCATCTGACCTGATGACATGCACGGACTCGTTGATATATAATACGAGGGGAGGGCATTTCATTAAGTTTTAATTAAAATGCTTGTTAGCATCTAAGAAATTTGACAACATATGAAATTTAACTTAGGACCTCGCCGTGGTAGCGTGTAATGTGCCTTGTATGAGGAATGTGTATGGTAAGGATGGGAAGTTCGTTAGGTTTGTTTAGTTTTTAATTGGTTTAATTTATACTTATTTATTTATTTTTATTTAAATAATGTTTATTATGTTTAATTTTATTTATATATTTTTAATTGTTTATTTGATTTAATTAATTTACTATGATTTATTTAATTCATGATTTCAATTATTATATTTTATTTTCTATTTTTTGCAATTATTTTAATTGAAAGTTTTTATTGTGATTTTTTAATTTTAATTATGAAATAATTTTATTTTATTTGTAATTTATTATTTATTATTTAATTTTTAGTATGAATAATAGTTATAATTTGTAAAATGTTTATGTAATAATTAATTCAAATTTAGGATTTCAGCCTTGTATTGAATACAATAATGATTTTTACAATTTATAATGACTATTGTAATGATAAACTTAATGTAGGGTAAATATTGAGATTTGAGCAAGCGATTTTCATCATAGAATCATGAGAGAAAGTCATATGACAAGGGAGGTGCAAGGTGAAACAGACTAAAAAGCCAAGTTCTAATTGGGGACAAATCAAGTACCAACATTTGGCTCCAACTGGGGATGATGCATCCCTGCGAGGCATCAAGAACGCAGAACATGTGTCTTCGCAGTGGGCATGAAGTCAACTCATGAGAAAAGAGGAAACTCAAAAGACAAAAACATAAAACAATAAAGGGAAAATATTTACATCTTAAAGTTTCAGTTGGTCAAAAGAGAGAATGAAAATAACATAACGCATTAGGCTCTAGTACATAAAGATTAATCAGTTCAATAAGTATTTACATACATAAAACACTTGGTTGTATATTCAATGTATCGAGGTATCTATGATAATGATTAGGACTCATGATCATAAATTGGTATATGTCATTCTTCATAAGAGCATTCAACGCCATATATAAGTCATACATGTTTACAATTAATTATTTAGAAATTGCATAAATCATAGTACTAATTAAGATTCCTAAGAATGACTTTCATTTCAGAGTAAGGTTTTATTGAAACTAGGGAGACTAGTTGTCAAGGATTTGGTTACCCTTCATGTTAGAGGTCTTCATTTATTTTAAGAAATATTTGATTTTACAAGATGGGACGGTTACACATTAGACGTAGTCCAATACCACTGACCTTTCTCCACTGCCAACGAGCGTTTATAGCCCCAGCAGAGATATCAGCATACCCCATCAAAATTTACCTCAACAGAAGGAGTGGGAGGATCACAAACTAGATTTTAATCTAATGTCATTGGTCTTGCTTTGTTGCAAGAGAGCATTTATAGCCCTAGTAGAGATACCAACATGCCCCAGCCAAGAAAATATAGGTTTCCTATCCCTAGGGTAGTATGGTGATAAGGGAAGATCCCATGCACAGTTGTAATAGTGGCTAGCTAGTTTCATCAAAGTTTCAATCAATTAATGAAAACCAATCATTATCTTAATAGGTATATCACATGTGACTTAATGTAATACCAAATGGTATTCGTGTGTAAGCAGTATGAGAAGAAAGATGTAGTGAGAAATGTTTGATATAAAATTGGAAGTGTTAAAGAAACTGAGATTTAAGCCCTTTATAGATAGTTTCCCCTCAACCATGATTTACAAACAAAGTCTTTAAATATATAATAAAGACTCATTAATATGGCGCATAGTGCATACTCAAAACTCATAGATATGTATTCCATTCTAACTATGATCATCTAAGTATTATTTAAGACATAAATAATTTCATATTTATTCATGCTAAACCTAAGAAGCATAATTTAGCACAAGTTTATTTATGTACATGGTTTATATACAGTATGTCTCAATGACAATATTTATCAAAGAAGTCAAAAATCCAGTGTAACCAAACAGAAATATTGTCGATGGAAAATTTCCTTATTTTAGGCCTCATTTTGATCAATAATAATAACATATTCAATTGTTGAAATAAACAGGAGAGAAATTCCTTTATGAGGCCTTCGAAGTATATACTCATGTTTGATTGAAAACAGGAAGAAACCCTTTTGAAATACTCACACATCAATGTTTCAACAAAAACCTGCAACCCTATATGAACATCTAATGGAAAGAATTCTAAAATATTAGCAACTTGCTTATGAAAAGAATGTTTGTGTATCTTTACCTCATGTTTATCCTATATTTCCACTGAATTAGTCATGTCTAAGTTTAAAAATAAAAATAAATAAATAAATAATAATAATAATAATAATAATGATAATGATAAAATTCAACAAATTAACAGCCATAAAGTCCAAAGTACAATCTTTTTGTAGTACAATATGATCATCATAAATAGGTTTGTCATTATGTAATGATGATAAATGAGTTATATCACCATGCTTAATATGTTCATCTCTATATAAAGAATCAAAATAACGAAATGATGGTGAATTTGGATTCATAAGCATCATAAGTTGTTTGTCGATTAATTCAAGATGGTGAGGGGAAGCCAATTTTTCATCCTCATATTCGTCGTATATGGGTGGTTTTGAAAAATCGACGTGACTCACATAATATACAACGAAATTAGAATTACTAAAAATATCAGTATATGCCATTTTTTTGGATGAAAAAACATCTTCTGTTATTGATGATTTATCGGCATAGTCATAAATATTCAATGCCAATAAGGTTGTGGGTACAATTAATTCTTCAATATTGCTTAGTTCACTATATTTATAAACACTACCATTATGAGAATCAAATGAAAAAAAGTTAGGTTTATTATTAATGGTTAAATCATTATATTTTTCGTGGCTTTCTCAATGGTCAAAGCTAGATGTTACAACTAGTTTATTCAAGCATTCATTTGGTAGACCAAGAGAAGGTAAATAAATTTCATTAAAATCATTAGATTTTTCATGTGCACTCATAACCTCAACATTAACATAAGACTAACTTTCTTCATAACTATCATAAACAGGTTATTGAGAACCTTCAGAAATGTGTAACACAATGTGCGATTGGTTAGATATAGGATCAAATATTTCAGATGTAACCTCTCCTTTATTATTATTAGTGTTATTATTATCTTCTACCACAGATAGATTGGAACCAATAGGAGTTGTAGAATCCTGAGATTATGTAAGACATAAATGTGGCGTATGATATTATGTTAATAAGAGAGAAGTGTCTTTTTCATGTCCTTCAAGATTTGACAATAAGTTTTCATTTTCATTAGTGTATGTGATAGAAGATGATTTTTGAGAGTTTTCAAAGTTAGATCCATCAATGTTACTTTATGTTTCAAATTCATAATCTATTTGAGTTTCTTCATTGTTATCATCATATTCATTTTCAAAGTTATTATGATTATAATATTCACAACAATTGAAATCAAGTAACCTTGTAGGATACATACATTTCTAATAGTCATGAAATATTGTATGAAATTCTTTTAGAGAGGAAATCACTCCATAAGGGATTTGTTTGTATCATTTTCGAGCATCATCAAGGACATCATGAAGAGTTTCATAAGAACGTCCTCATGGTGTACTCCCATCTTTTGAATGTAGTTGTGAAATTCTATGAGGTGTTGTACTGGATCATCATCCTCATCATCACAAAAATGGGGAAGATAAATATACCATATGTCTATGTCTGGTAACTCATGTGGAGAACCTGCAATGTTAGAAAAAATTCAAAGGATCAAAATGTGAACAATACCATGAAGAAGCCATTGAAACAAAATCATCAACAAAACTAAACTAAGGCGCCACCAGGTGAACAAAATAAACAAGAAATATTTACTTTAAACCATATAAGGCACATACAATTGTAACCACGTCCACCAATGGGTCACATATTTAATCATTAGCTCAATTACCAGAGGAGACAAAACCTTGACAATTTGGTCCCTAGCAACAACTCTAGAAGAATCTTGTTCTCAGATTGTCTTGGTAATTTACAACAACCTGAGAAGACATTCAATGAGAATTCCAAGAATCCTCTCGCTTTAGGTGACAAGGGCTAGCCACCCTTTCACCATAGGGGGTATTCCCTAGTAGTAATATTAATTAAATAAATGTTCTTTAAAGCAAAATGAGATTAATTACAATGAGTGTTTTATAAATAAAATAAGTGTGTTTGGGGAAAGATAAGTAGTAGGCATATAACACATACAACTTATCAAATCAAAATATTATTTATGACTAAATATGAGGTTTTAAATTAATACATCATAACTCACACATAACATTAGGGTTAGTATTTAAAATATAAGAAGAAAAAAGAAATTAAAGTAAACTGGCTTAAATGTATCTAATTGAAATATGATGTTAAAATAATAAAACATCAAGTATCACTATTAGTTTACCCCACAAACAATTAGAAAATTTGAATTAATTATTTCTAATAATAAATATTTGAGAAAATATTAAATCAAATTATTGTGTGAAAGATTTGAGAATATGATCAAGTCTAAGTATTCTCAATCATTCACATATGTCAATGCAGTAAATAATGAAGAACAATACAAAAAGGAAAAAAGAATAATTAAAAGGATTGGTTTTTTAAATATCCAAGTTTACTGTGAAAATAAACTCTAGATAGCATATATCATTAGAGTTTCATTTTGTAACAAATAAACTCCAATATGATTTAAATAATACTTAAATATCAAGTATTCAAGTATTTAAATCATTATTGCATGCAATATTACTTAATAATCATGTTATATTAATAACTTGCACAATGAACCAAAGAATAAAATCTCACAAAAATAAAACACACACAAAAAATGAAGAAATAAATGAACTGTGATATTATTAAATTAAAATCCTCACAATCACCATGAGAATCACCATTCTAACAAATACATTATGGCCATAAAAAAAATGATAAGTCTTCATCTCCAATTCACTACCTTCAATTTGTCCCTTGTTTAACCCCTCAAACGAGCTTTTGGATCTTCTTTTGTATGGTTAGGAGTCAGTTCACATTTCATTCTCGTAACTTCCAAACTAAAATTATTTATCTAAATGAGATATATATTTCATGGTTCAAATATCTCATATAATAAATCTTTTTAATAATTTTCCTCTATTAAAAAAAAATATGTGAATTAATTCTAAAATGTAAAATAAATAATAAATCAATTTTAAATATAAACTCACCATTTTTCCCATAAAATCATTTCGTGTAATTTTATAAAATGAATTGATTTTTACCTCAATAAAATATAGTAAAAAAAATTATAAGTATAAAGAAGCATTAAGTTAAAAATATATTTAATATGTAAATTATTGTCAAAACATTCAAGTGAAGACAAATTCAATTATTAAACTCTTTGCTAAATTTCTCTTAGATGTTCCCACGTTGAATTTATGTCTGTACAATCTCCATTCAACAATTAGAAGTAAAATGTAAAATTTAAAATAAAATAAATTTGAAATGTGTATATATATTCTAAATATAGATCATGAATTCAATTATATATTCCAGATTTATATGTTGATATAAATTTCAAATAATTATTTTAAATATTATTATTTATAAATAATATATTATATATAAATATAAAATTTAACATTCAGAATATATATATATATATATGAGTTTTTTATACATTATAAATATATATTTATTTATGAACTTTTTAAACAAATTTAAAGTCTCGTTGGATCAATGGAGGAGGGAGATGCCTGAATACAATTTGGGCCCGATAAAGTATGGACCGTTGAAATTTTATGATGGGTGGGAAAAACACACGTTGTTTAACCCTCCATCTGACCCTATGGCATGCATGGACTCGTTGATATATAATATGAGGGGAGTAGGGCATTTCATTAAGTTTTAATTAAATTGCTTGTTAGCATCATCCAACATATGAAACTTAATTTAGGACCTCAAGTGGGAGCATATGGTGGAGACTATTTTAACATGTGCTCACACTTTTATTTAAATATTTCAGTGTAAAGTGCCTTGTATGAGGAATGTGTATTGTAAGGATGGGAAGTTGGGTAGGCTTGTTTAGTTTTTAATTGGTTGAATTATTTTTTATTTAATTAATATTTATTATATTTAATTTTATTTATATATTTTTTATTGTTTTTTTATTTAATTAATTTATTATGATTTATTTAACTTAAATTTTCAATTATTATATTTTAGTTTTTATTTTTTGCAATTATTTTAATTAAAAATTAGTATTGTATTTATCTTGGATAGATGGTGATCGGGTGTACTGTTAAGGCACTCCTTAATGTGAATTCACTGGTTCAATTCCCAGCGGGATGATATATTGGATATGATAAAGATGTAGTCTTACCAAGTTTACAGAAAACAAAAATTAATGTTTGTATTGCAAAAAAACAAAAATTAAAGTTTGTATTGTGACTGTTTAATTTTAATTATCAATTAATTTTATTGTATTTGTAATTTATTATTTATTATTTAATTTTTATTGCTAATAATAGTTACAACTTGTAAAATATTTATGCTATAATAAATTCAAATTTACGGCTTCAACTTTGTATTTAGTACAATAATGACTTTTACAAGTTATAATGACTATTGTAATGACAATTCTAATGCAGGGCAAACATTAAGATTTGAGCAAGTGATTTTGATCATAGAATCATGAGAGGAAGTCATATGATGAGGGAGGTGCAAGGTGAAACCGACAAAAAGAGTCAAGTTCTAATTAGAGACAAATCAAGTACAAACACAGTGTAAATACCTTCTTTGCTTTCGCTGCTTACCATATTCGTTTCGTAGTTGAAACTTACCTTATGGATCAATAATGGTCTCAACAATGCTAAGTTGCACAAGTTTTTCTTCTTTTTTTCTCGATTCTGTATATATTCACTAGATCTTACTTTTGCAAATGCAAATTCGGTTCCGACTATTGCAATTATGAAATCAACTACACAGAACATTTGTCAAAAACAGTAATTGAAGATACCAAACCTAATGTTTACATAAACGAGTTCAAATATACCTTGAAACTAAAAAACCATCTCATCCATTTATTATCCGTCCCATTTGCGCGTGACTATAAATTCTTTACAATAATAGCAGCGAGTTCACATATTGTCCATGATAATTCTCGTTGCAAAAAAGCCACGCCAAGTTATTCCTATTACGAAATTACAAGGCAGTGTAGTTGATGCCCACTACCTACTCATTATTGTCTTTGAATTAAGAATAACCTAAAACACGGATTTGGAAAAGCTGAGAGACTCATGCATTTTAACAAACTATTGTGAATTGCTTCGTTATTTAATTTGTCAACCTAAATAAATTGGTTCAAAAAATAATGGACTTTTTTAAAACATCCATGAACATATGGGAAAAGTGTCATGCAAAATGGGTATGTGTGGAGAAGATATGCAATGTAGCCAGTATGTACGGAAAAAGGAAGATGCAAAAAGACAACAACACTTCCGCACATTTGCAAGTTTCACACATTGTTCATGCATTTTTTCCTATTTTTTGCAATTATGAAATTACTAATTAGCTTGAGTTATAATAATACAACTAACAAATATGAAATTGTTATTGCCTTGTAATAGTTAAATAAATTACCTATTCATTTTGGACTTCGCATGACAGCGAATAAACAAATCAATGGTTATAGCCTATACATAAAATGCTAAAATTTACAAAAGTGTGATGTATTGCATTTACAATTGCTTATGAACTTTATTCCTTCAAAATAAAAAAGATATATATTTTTCATTCTTACAATCACTCAAAGTATAATGAAGCATGTATTGCATCATGGTCACTCCGTTACGAATGTGAAACTTGAGCATGTCATTATTGAAGAGGGAAACTTGTCCAAATGTGATCAATAATTGTCTTATTCCTAGAAATAAAATTCATCGTTACTTCTTGTAACTTCTTGCACCACATATATTATAATAATTGTTTACTTATTTAAGTATTTAGGGGTTTCCGTAGTGCATTATATTAGATATCATTTTTTGGGATTCAACTGCGTTAAGTAAGTCATTCAACTATGACCATTTCCATGAAAGGTAGTCGTAAGTGACTAATTTCTCATGATTTTTGAATAGTCCACTTAGCACTCATTGTATCGGGTGATGCTCATGAGTGCTAAGTGGACTATTAAAAAATCATGAGAAATTAGTCACTTATGACTACCTCTCATGGAAATGGTCATAGTTGAATGACTTACTTAACGTAGTTGAATCCCAAAAAATTATATCTAATATAATGCACTGCGGAAACCCCTCAATACTTAAATACAAAAGAGTAAAGGGAGCTCTACTTGAATGGTTCATGAGGCACAATACTTGCTAAGTTTTTGCAAATGGGGTAGCAAGCTAAGTGGGCTTGATTGTGGGGAAAAATCCACAGTTAAGCACGCTTGAGCCAGAGGTGATCTAGGATGGGTGACCTCCCTGGAAGTCTTGATTACCGGGTGCAAGCCCCGGAAGTGATGATTGACACTATGTGATTCATTTCACTAGTTTCAATCCCACTTCTTCACCCTTGTGAGCATCACCCGATGCAATGAGTGCTAAGTGGACTATTCAAAAATCATGAAAAATTAGTCACTTACACTACCTCTCAAGGAATGCTAAGTGGACTATTCAAAAATCATGAGAAATTAGTCACTTACACTACCTCTCATGGAAATGGTCATAGTTGAATGATTTACTTAATCCCAAAAAATGATATCTAATTGTTTACTTATTTTGCTATTTGAATTAATGTTAGTATTGAAATCTCCAATAAAAATAAAAATGTAATCATCGAATGTGAATTGTTCCTTTTCTATTGTTATTTCTTCCATGATTGCAGAAACAGGTACAAGTGGTGCAACATATACATTTATTATGCATATCTTAAATTGGAAATATGCTTCCGACAAAACAAGTTCTATTAATATTGCAAATGTTTTTCGTTGATACTATTTTTATGTTCTCTTATATGCAAGTAAGTACTCCATGAAGATAGTTGTACATGTTGAAATTGAATTTACAAAATACAGTATTGGATGGTGGAAAATTTAAATTTGTTTCATGGATACATAGAATCATAGCATTCATTAAAACTCCATCATGCACAATCGCATTCACATGAGCATGTAGACTTAGAGTATTCAAACTTGCAATCTTTAAATTATTTTCACTTGCTATCAGCTTCTCTGTGTCTCGCGGTTTCCATGATGCTTTAGTTTTTAAGTGTTTCGTTTCTTCTAATACTTCCTTATTTACACAAAATTTCTTATGTCTTATTCTTTTTTGGCTCAGGGGGTCCTGACCTAGGTTCGGAGGTTAAGGTTTCCCAACAAACCCCTATACTACTGGCCCTTTCAGTAGTGACCTACTTGCGCAGGCCAAAGTCTCACCCGAAGCAGTATGGGAGGGTGCTGGAACCAAGTTTCTGCACCCCAGGAGAGGGTAGGTAAGTCAAGTAGAGCTGCATTCGACTTCCCAATTATCAGATCGTATATCCAAGAACCCATATCTATAGATCCCTTCGCATCCACATTCGCAAATACCAATTATAATCACAGTAATCAACAGAACATAAATTCACAGAACAATAACGCAACTATCACAGATATTCTTGCATAAAGTATAACAGGTAGATACAGATCAGATGTCAATGCAGCATAAGAAAATAATACAGTTACTTTCGTAGCTTAACATAGAACCATGCATAACATATCAGACATCATAGATTCATATTAACAGATTCAGATATTCCAACAACCTTATGCTTTCATTAATCCTTCAGATTCTCTTACAATACCCAAACCCAAACTACGCACACAGCAGCAGGGTCTGCACATAGCAGGACTAAGGATCTCCGCGCACACAGCCAACAGGAGTCCTTTCCCCCAATAACCCAAACAGATCTACTAATTCGTAATTTGCATAAATCTTAATTCATGCCTATCTATTGACTCAAAATGTCCTTCTATTTATAACGATCTAGCCTAATCTTTCCTGTGGTCCGCAAACCGTGGTTTGCGGACTCTAGGTCTACCCTTTGACCCATTACACTGCTTTCGGGGCCTTGTCCCACCCCAAAACCCCTGCGCTAGACTAAAATGTGCCCAAAATATACAAAAATACTCAAAACTGTCCCAATTCGCAGCCTTTGGAGGGCCATGTTCCAACAGTCCCCCAACACAATCTTGTGACTCATCCTGATTCACTGTGGCGGTGGGGTCTCCACCTGCACCTGTATGGCTACTCTGTCCATATAGTCATTTGATCCGATACGGTTTGAGCTGACTACCATTGACATAGCCTGGTAGCATATCACCGTGTAGTGTAGCTATCCTAACAGCTCCGCCATCCGTGATCTCTTTGACTGTGTAGGGACCAAGCCAATGTTGCTGAAACTTCCCAGGATGCTTTGCAAATTGGCTATCATATAAGAGGACCAAGTCACCCTCCACGAATGTCTTCTGGCGAATATGTCGATCGTGCCAAGCTTTATCGCGAGCCTTCTGGACTTGCTGATGGAAATTCACAAGAAACCGATCTTCCTCCAAAGCCATAAGTTGCGCTAATCGCTCCTCCATGATGTCAAGTTCTTCCATGTTTGTAAATGTTGCGATACACAGACTAGGAACAATATAATCCATGGTAATAACGGCTTCTTTACCATAAACCATCCGGAATGGGGTTTTTCCTGTTAGCTTCTTGCAGGTTGTTCGATAGGACCAAAGGACTGATGGGATGCACACGTCCCAATCACTGCAATCAGCATTGCATACCTTCGTCAGCGCCTGCTCCAAGATTTTATTAAAAGCTTCAACTGCGTTGTTGGCCTGTGGGTGATATGGTGTGCTCTTCACACGATGGATCTGGAACTCCTCGGTCAAATCTTGGATTATTTCATTAACAAAGTGCGTACCTCTGTCGCTCATGAGGATCTTCGGGCATCCAAATATGGTTAGAAGTTGTTCAAAGATGAAATGTGCAGCAGTATCTGCAGTACATTCCTTCACTGCTTGTTGGCTCAAGGGGTCCTGACCCAGGTTCGGAGATTAAGGTTTTCCAACAAACCCCTATACTACAGGCCCTTTAGGCAGTGACCTGCTTGCGCAGGCCAAAGTCTCACCCGAAGCAGTATGGGAGGGTGCTGAAACTAGGTTTCCGCACCCCGAGAGAGGGTAGGTAAGTCAAGCAAAGCTGCGTTCGACTTCCCATTTATCATATCGTATATCCCAGAACCCAGATCTATAGATCCTTCGCATCCATGTGCGCAAATACCAATTATAATCACAGTAATCAACAAACCATAAATTCACAGAACAATAACGCAACTATCACATATATTCTTGCATAAAGTATAACAGGTAGATCCAGATCAGATGTCAATGTAGCATAAGAAAATAATACAGTTACTTTCGTAGCTCAACACAGAACCATGCATAACATATCAGACATCATAGTTTCGTATTAACATATTCAGATATTCCAACAACCTTATGCTTTCATTAATCCTTCAGATCCTTTTACAATACCCAAACCCAACCTGCGCACACAGCAGCAAGGTCCACACACAACACGACTAAGGATCTCCATGCACACAGCCAGCAGGAGTCCTTTCCCCCAATAACCCAAACAGATCTACTAATTCGTAATTCACACCAATCTTAATTCATGCCTATCTATTGACTCAAAATTTCCTTCTATTTATAATGATCTAGCCTAATCTTTCTTGTGGTCTGCAAACCTTGTTGCAGACTCTAGGTCTACCCTTTGCCCCATTGCAATGCTTTCGGGGCTTTGTCCCACCCCAAAACCCCTGCGCTAGACTAAAATGTGCCGAAAATATACAAAAATACTCAAAACTGTCCCAATTCGCAGCCTTTGGAGGACCCTGTTCCAACAGTCCCCCAACACAATCTTAATTCCTAGGTACTTCAAAACCAATGACATGTTTTCCTGACATATGTCATCCCAACAAAACCGGGCCTCCTTTGTAAGCAAGTCTTTCAGAGTGGCTGTGATCAGTGCATACCCCCGAACGAACTTCCTGTAATAACCTGTGTGGCCGAGAATTGAACACAGATGTTCCTTTGTCGTAGGAGTTGTCTGATATATGATAACTCGACCTCCTATATCCGCACCCCCAATCTTAGCCAATGTGGGGTGCATCTCAATGCTACCCGTTCGCAGCCTGAGCGGTCTGGTAACTGTGTTCATCCCGTCCAATTTTGAGTCAAAAACAGCTTATGGATCATCCTTACCTTCTTTTGGGGCTATGCTACGATAGTTAACCATGCTTGGTACCCTCGTTTCCCATGTGAGCACTTTAGGTGTGACATACAGGTGCAATTCACCCCATGCTACATTTTCAATCTCCTGCAGAGCTGCTTCAAGCGCCTCTATCCTGCCTACCAACCCAAATGTTCCCAGAAATTCATCCTTCAACGTCTCCCAGTGGCAGGTGTGCTGATGGAGCTCCGCATCTAAGTACCATGCAGTGGGAAGTGGTCCCAGGGCATGAAGAAACAGATGAACCCACTCCTTGGTAGGCTTGTCGCACCATTGTCCTATCCAAGAAAACAGATATTCACGTGGGTCTTCCGGCCAGAGGAACATCTTGACTCGCACATTAGCCGGGGCCTCAAATCGTAGGATCATCATATCCAGACACTCCTCCCAGTCCTAGAATGCCTCCTCATGCATCCCCCACCATCGCGTAGGTGTTCCACGCATGGCTAGCTTAAGGGCCCATAGCCTTCGTTCCCTTGGAACCTCAGCTTTGAATGCTCGTAAAAATTATTCAATATTACCAAAACCATCAAAATAAGGCAGGTCTCTTACCTCTGAGGAAACCCAACGGAAGTCCTTTGTGACCCGAAGATATCGCAACGCGGAGACATCATGTAACCGGTTTTTCCAATTCTCTATCTCCCCATCGGAGTCGTAGAATCATTCACTGTCCTTTTCCCAGTAGAGTACTCCATCCACCATGGGGTTGATCCAATCTTCGTCCCGCGCAATCAACTTATAGATACGATCCACCTCCTCTTCATCGTGCACCGGCTCTATGTATCGTTCGCTTTCCGTAGGATCTAATGGTATTATCACCCTTGCACCATTATTCTCAAACACCATGCTTCTCTTCTTCAAGTTAATGATACCTCCCATTTATATGGTCCATTCTAACCCTAGAAGCGCAGGGTAGGGGTCTGCATCTTCTACAATCTGAATGACTTCAAAATCAGCCCGGACCTTGACCCCTACGATATCCACCAAGATCTTCGATAGTCTCCCCAATGGTATGACCTTCTGTTGATTGGCCATACGCAACTGGATAGTGGATCATTCCAACTTAGGTTCCCCCATTTGTTGCCAAGTCTGTTTAGGTAATACATTCGCATATGATCTTAGGTCCAAAATAACCTTATCCATCTCGTAATCACTGATCTGCGTAGTCAACCGCATCTTCCTACCAGTGCGTTTCTTATATCTATATAATTTATGTACATCCTTGATCTCCAGAGGGGGGCTAGGTTGTGTTGGGCAGATATCTATTAATGCCTGAAGATTTTCCACAACCTTTGGGTTGCGCAACAGCTTCATACATGCCTGTAAAAAGGGTTTGACCTCCTCATCTTCCTTGGGGTCTTCTGGTGGCTGCGAAGTAGATGCCTCTGCCTCAGCAAAGTCTTTGCGAGCTGCGAAAAACGTTCCTTTTTCCTTTCTTAGATCCAAACCTTCTTGCTTGATAACTGCTTGTCGGATCAGAGGTTCAGTTGCAGTTTTCTCCCCAAGCCCCCCGGTGGCCATCCCACTGCATGTTACGACATTCACGCTTGGATATTTGTCTCGTAGTTCAGCCTTAACCCTATGCCCATTCTATGTAGGAGTCAATTGCTTCTCCTTCATCTTTGCTATCAAGATTGGATAGTCTTCAATCGCATGGTCCAGCTGTCTGCAATACCGGCAGGACTTCCTTGTTCAAAGATGAAATGCGCAGCGGTATCTACAATACAATCCTTCACTGATTGTTGGATTAGGGGGTCCTGACCAAGGTTCAGAGGTTAATTTTTTCCAACAAACCCCTATACTATTGGCCCTTTTGGTAGTGACCTTCTTGCGCAGGCCAAAGTCTCACCCGAAGCAGTATCGGGGGGTGCTAGAACCAGGTTTCCGCACCCCGGGAGAGGGTAAGTAAGTCAAGAAGAGCTGCGTTCGACTTCCCAATTATTAGATCGTTTATCCCAGAACCCAGATCTATAGATCCCTTCGCATCCACGTGTGCAAATACCAATTATAATCACAGTAATCAACAGACCATAAGTTCACAGAACAATAACGCAACTATCACAGATATTATTGCATAAAGTATAACAGGTAGATCCAGATCATATGTCAGTGCAGCATAAGCAAATAATATAGTTACTTTCGTAGCTCAACACAGAACCAACAACCTTATGCTTTCATTAATCCTTCAGATCCTTTTACAATACCCAAACCCAACCTGCGCACACAGAAGCAGGGTCCGCGCACAGCAGGACTGAGGATCTCCGCGCACACAACCAGCAGGAGTCTTTACCCCCAATAACCCAAACATATCTACTAATTCATAATTTTCACCAATCTTAATTCATGCCTATCTATTTACACAAAATGTCCTTCTATTTATAACGATCTAGCCTAATATTTCCTGTGGTCCGCAAATCGTGGTTTGCGGACTCTAGGTCTACCCTTTGACCTATTACACTGCTTTCGGGCTTTGTCCCACCCAAAAACCCTTGTGCTAGACTAAAATATGCCAAAAATATCCAAAAATACTCAAAACTGTCCCAATTTGCAGCCTTTGGAGGACCCTGTTCCAACAGTCCCCCAACACAATCTTGATTCCTAGGTACTTCAAAACCAACGACATGTTTTCCTGACATATGTCATCCCAACAGAATCGGGCCTCCTTTGTAAGCAAGTCTTTCAGAGGGGCTGTGATCAGTGCATAACCCCGAACGAACTTCCTGTAATAACCTGCGTGGCCGAGAATTGAACGCATTTTTTCCTTTGTCATAGGAGTTGCCGGATATATGATAACTCAACCTCCTGTATCTGTACCCCCAATCTTAGCCAACGTGGGGTGCGTCTCAATGCTACCCATTCATATCCTGAGCGGTCTGGTAATTGTACGCATCCCGTCCAATTATGAGTCAGAAACAACTTGTGGATCATCCTTACCTTCTTTTGGTGCTAGGCTGGAGTAGTTAACCATGCTTGGTACCCTCGTATCCCATGTGGGCACTTCAGGTGCGACATACAGGTGTGATTTACCTCGTGCTACATTTTCAATGTCCTACATAGCTACGTTAAGCGCCTCTGTCCTACCTACCAACCCAAATGTTCCCATAAATTCATCCTTCAACGTCTCCCAGTGGCGGGTGCGTTGATGGAGCTCCACATCTAAGTACCATGTGGTGGGAAGTGGTCCCAGGGCATGAAGAAATAGATGAACCCACTCCTTGGTAGGCCTGTCACACCATTGTTTTATCCAAGCGAATATATATTCGTGTGGGTCTTCCGGCCCGAGGAACGTCTTGACTTGCACTTCAGTTGGGGCCTCAAATCGTAGGATCATCATATCCCGACACTCCTCCCAATCCTGGAATGCCTCCTCATGTGTCCCCCACCATCGCGCAGGTGTTCCATGCATGGCTAGCATAAGGGCCCATAACCTTCGTTCCCTTTGAACCTCAGCTTTGAATGCCTGTAAAAATTCTTTAATATTACCAGAATTATCAAAATAAGGCAGATCTCTTCCCTCTAAGGAAACACAGCGGAAGTCCTTTGTGACTCGAAGATATCCTAGCGCAAAGACATCATGTAACCGGTTTTGAAAATTCTTTATCTCCCCATCGGAGTCAGAGAAGCATTCACTGTCCTTTTCCCAGTAGATTACTCCATCCGCCATGGGGTTGATCCAATCTTCGTCCCACGCAGTCAACTTATAGATGTGATCCACCTCCTCTTCGTCGCGCACTAGTTCTGTGTATCGTTCGCCTTCCATAGGATCTAATGGTACTATCACCCTTGTACCGTTATTCTCGAATGCCATGCTTCTCTTCTTAAAGTTAATGACACCTCCCATGTCTATGGCCCAGTATAACCCTAGAAGCGCAGGGTAGGGGTCCGCATCTTCTACAACCTGAATGACATCAAAATTAACCCGGACCTTGACCCCTGCGATATCCACCAAGATCTTCGATAGTCTCCCCAATGGTATGATATTCTACTGATTGGCCATACGCAGTTGGATAGTGAACCATTCCAACTTAGGTTCCCCCATTCGTTGCCAAGTCTGTTTAGGTAATACATTCGCATCTGATCCTAGGTCCAAAATAACCTGATCCATCTCGTAATCATCGATCTGCGTAGTCAACCGCATCTCTCTACCAGTGCGTTTCTTATATATATATAGTTTATGTACATCCTTGATCTCCGGAGGGGGGCTAGTTCGTGTTGCGTAGCTATCTATTAATGCCTAAGATTTTCCACAACCTTTGGGTTGCGCAGCAGCTACATACATGCCTGTAAAAAGCGTTTGACCTCCTCATCTACTTTGGGGTCTTCTGGCGGCTGCGAAGTAGATGCCTCTGCCTAAACAAAGTCTTTGCAAGCTGCGACAAATGTTTCTTTTTCCTTTCTTAGATCCAAACCTTCCTGCTTGATAACTGCTTGTCGGATCAGAGGTTCAATCGCATTTTTCTCCTCAAAGTCTCTTGCCATTCATCATGGTGCCACGACATTCAAGTCAGTTTTCTTACCTGTAGTTTAGTTTGACCCTTCAGACACTCTGCAGAGCGATTGCTTCCCACATCTTTGCTATCAATATCGGGATGCCTTCAATCGCATGGTCCAGTCATCAGTGACACTGCAAGATCGCTTGTTCATTACAAGAATGCGTTAAAAGACACCGCAAGACAATCCTTCATCGCTATATTCATAAACTACCTGCCTGATAAAGTCATTAAAACTCCCTATACCATCGGTTCTTTGCAGAGGTGATTTGCCATAGCCAAAGTCCACACCCGAAGCAAGATGGGAGGGTGTTGGAACCGGGTTTCCGCACTGGGAGAGGTTAGGCAGCCGCGTAGTCGTTTACCTCAATTATCGACTGAGATCTAGACCCAAACTATAGATCTTCACAATCAATACAAATACCAATTATAATCACAGTAATCAACAGAACATAAATTCACAGAACAATAACGCAACTATCACAGATATTCTTGCATAAAGTATAACAGGTAGATCCAGATCAGATGTCAACGCAACATAAGAAAATAATATAGTTACTTTCGTAGCTCAACACAGAACCTTGCATAACATATTAGACATCATAGATTCGTATTAACAGATTCGGATATTCCAACAACCTTATGCTTTGTTGAATCTTTCACCCTTTTTTAGTTAATACAAAACTCAATCAGCATATATACAGTAGGTCCACATAGTAGGACAGAGATCTGGCCACACAACAACAGAGTCCTTCCCGAATAATCCAACATTTCATTAATTAATTTTAACTAACTATCCAGCTTGCATGACCTCAAAATTTCTTCATTTACAATTTATCTATGTTTGATCTTTCTCTCTGTGGTCTCACAAACCACAGCTTTTCTAGCTAACTATTAATTTTTTTTTTCTTGGCTTTGTCCCACCCCAAAACCCCCACAAGGCGAGAGACTTATTTATGCCAAAATATATAAAATAACTGTTACTGTTCCACCTCGCAGCCTTTGGAGACCCCTGTCTGGCTGACACCCCAACACAATCTTGATTCTCATAATTAAACCAACAACATGTTTTCCCCGACATATGTCATCCCAACATAACCAAAGCCTCCTCTTTGTGCGTCCCTAGGTCGTGGATTTATGTGAGCACTCAACAAAAATCTCTCTGGTTGCATCCATATATTGCTCAATTAACTGATTGTTCTTTTTGTCGTGAGAGTTTCTGCTGCATGATAACCTTTCAGCTCATACATCTCACCTCAATTCAGTCAGCCAACGTGGGGCATCCAATGATATTTGTTCGGGCAGTACCGAGTTGCCTGTGTCCCGTGCGCATCCTCGTCCACCTCCGAGTCGTAAATGGCCAGAATGGGGTCCATTCATGTTAAATGGATGTCGATGTTAACCAGTGCTTGCACCTCATTTTCACATAGTACTTTCAGCATACACAGTGATTCTGCCCTATGCCACATTGCTTCAATGTCCGCGTAATCAAGGCCAAGCGCCTCTGTCCCGCCTACCAACCCAAATGTTCCAATAAATTCATCCTTCAACGTCTCCCAGTGGCAGGTGCGCTGATGGAGCTCCGCATCTAAGTACCATGCGGTGGGAAGTGGTCCCAGGGCATGAAGAAACAGATGAACCCACTCCTTGGTAGGCGTGTCACACCATTGTTCTATCCAAGCGAACATATATTCGTGTGGCTCTTCTGACCTGAGGAACGTCTTGACTCGCACATTACCTAGGGCCTCAAATCATAGACGAATTGCTATCCTAAATACTCTCCTGCCCTGAACACTGCAGCACACGTGCCCTATGGAAACA
Organism: Pinus albicaulis; assembly: GCA_034641835.2. NCBI lineage: Eukaryota > Viridiplantae > Streptophyta > Pinopsida > Pinales > Pinaceae > Pinus > Pinus albicaulis. Next base: position 1,283,659,410 of record CM076579.1, read on the forward strand.
GTGGCTCCACACATGGCTAGTGCTTGGAGGCCCATGTGAGCTGCTTCCCTTGGAACCTCACCATCACCATGCACCCTTGGTCACTGTAACTAAGGCATGGAATTCGCTCCCACTTCCGAGAAACACTTATGCTACCCTTTGTGACCCAAAGATATCATGCTGGACACTGGCAACTCAGCTTTTTCCACCCTTATCTCCTCTACCTGAGTCTTGAGAAGCATTAATCGTCCTTTTCCTAGTAGAGCACTATCTGGCTGTGTTGATCCCATACTCATTCCCCGTTGTGGTCAACTTATAGATTTGATCCACCCTCCTCTTCATCGTGCACAAAGGTATCACCACCTTCCTACAGGGACCCGATGGTACTATCACCCTTGTACCGTTATTCTCAAACATCAGCTTTCTTGACTCTGTTGTTTTTGATACCCCAGGTTCATGGCCTAGCATAACCCCAGGAAGCACAGGCAGGGGTCCGTATCTTCACAATCTCACGACTTAAAATCATGCCTAACTTATCCTCGCAATATCCGCCAATACTTTCTTAGCCTCTATTGTAAGATCTTCATTGATTGGCCATGTATATACTGACAGTGGACCATTCCAACTTAGGGTCCCCCATTCATTGCCAAGTTTGTTTAGGTAATACATTCGCATCTGATCCTAGGTCCAAAATAACCTGATCCATCTCGTAATCACTAATCTGCGCAGTCAACCGCATCTCCCTACCAGTGTGTTTCTTATATCTATATAGTTTATGTACATCCTTGATCTCTGGAGGGGGGCTAGGTCGTGCTACGTAGCTATCTATTAATGCCTGAATATTTTCCACAGCCTTTCGGTTGCGCAGCAGCTTCATACATGCCTATAAAAAGGGTTTGACCTCCTGATCTGCCTTGGTGTCTTCTGGAGGTTGTGAAGTAGATGCCTCTGCCTCAGCAAAGTCTTTGCGAGCTGCGACAAACGTTTCTTTTTCATCTTTCTTTTTTTTTTCTTTTTTTTTCTTTTTTTTTCTTTTTTCTTTTTTTTTCTCTTTCTTTTTTTCTTTCTTTTTTTTCTTTTTTCTTCTTTTCTTTTAGGTTTCCAATACGGACTTGGCATTACCCGATCCCTCTCTCAAAATTCTCCCGGTCCCGGCAACGGAACCATTTGTTGGCTCAGGGGGTCCTGACCTAGGTTCGGAGGTTAAGGTTTGCCAACAAACCCCTATACTATAGGCCCTTTCAGCAATGACCTGCTTGCGCAGGCCAAAGTCTCACCCGAAGCAATATGGGAGGGTGCTAGAACTAGGTTTCCGCACCCCAGGATAGGGTAGGTAAGTCAAGCAGAGTTGCGTTCAACTTCCCAATTATCAGATCGTATATCCCAGAACCCATATCTATAAATCCCTTCGCATCCATATGCGCAAATACCAATTATAATCACAGTAATCAACAGACCATAAATTCACATAACGATAATGCAACTATCACAAATATTCTTGCATAAAGTATAACAGGTATATCCAGATCAGATTTTAATGCAGCATAAGAAAATAATACAGTTACTTTCGTAACTTAACACAGAACCATGCATAACATACCAGACATCATAGATTCATATTAACAAATTAAAATATTACAACATCCTTATGCTTTCATTAATCCTTCAGATCCTTTTACAATACCCAAACCCAACCTGTGCACACATCAGGACTGAGGATCTCCACGCACACAGCCAGCACGAGTCCTTTCCCCCAATAACCCAAACAGATCTACTAATTTGTAATTCGCACAAATATTAATTCATGCCTTATTATGGAGATACTTGTGCCTGGTAAAGGCACACATATAAAACATGCGCATGATGTTGCATACCTACCGGAAACACTAGGCCAAAGATAGTCCAATCATCGAAATACACCTTAAGGAACTTGTGGATGAATTCCTTGAACACTGCGACAACGACCCACGAGAATATAGCAAGGGCATTTTTTATTCCAAACGACATGACAGTATACTGAAAATATCCCCACTCAGTGGAAAACGTGGTTTTGTTGCGGTCCTCAGGTGCGATTCCGATATGATGGTATCCTGAGAACCCATCTATGAAAGAGTATGCTTCCTGTACTCCCACGCTGTTTAATATTTCGTCTAAGAATGGGGTTGGGAATGGATTATGAACGTAGGCATCGTTCAACTTGCGCAAGTCCACATAGATCTGAATCTCCCCCTTAGTTTTTTTCTCCTGAACCACCATGGTACTGACCCAGTCTGACTGTTCAATAGGTTCGATGATACCTACAGCAAGCATTTTATCGAGTTCCTCCTTGACCTTCTGCTTATACTTGGGGTTCAACCTATAAGGTCACTGCTTTATGGGTTGTGCATCGAGTTTGAGAGTGATATTCATGACCCCTAAGTCCCCCATGATCCCCTTCAGTTCTGAGAACTTTGTCAGGAACAAATATTGGTATTCTATAAGTAATTCAGCCACTTTTCCTACTGTATCCTTGTCCCAGTAGTCCCCAATATTAGCCAACTTAGGGTTCTCTTTCATCCCAATGTTTACTTCGCAAAGCTTGAGAGGCTTAGTGACATCTACTTCTTGCATTGGTGGTCCTTCAATGGCGCGCTCCGCTTCAGACTCTGGGATAGAGACAGACCACGGATCATCTTCATCTTCCTCCCTTGCCAAGCTACGGCAGTTGACAATATCCTGCATTTGTGTTTCCCATGTTGAAGCCCCAAATATGGCAAAGGAGCCGGATTTTCCAAACACAAATGTATCTATGTTCTACAGAGCTTCTTCAAGTGCCTTAGAACCCCCTATCAGTCTGAATGTTCTTATGAATTCACTCTTCAGAGTTTCCCAACGGCAAGTGCATTGATGTAGCTCCACATTCAAGTACCATGCAGTAGGGATTGGACCCAACGCATGAATAAATAAGTGATCCCACTCTTATGTAGTTCGGTTGCCCCACGTCTTTACCCATGCAACCATGTGTTCATGTGGATCCCCTGGGCCAAGGAACATCTTGACCTGCACCCCCGCCAGAGTCTCAAATCACAGGAGCATCATGTCTCTACAATCCTCCCACTCCTGGAACGCTCCCTTATGCGTATCCCACCATCGTGCAATGGTTGCACGCATAGCTAGGTTAAGGGCCCATAACCTTCGTTCTCTGGGAACCTCAGCTTCGAATGCTCGTAAAAAAATTTTAATATTACCATAACCATCAAAATAAGGCAGATCTCTTACCTCTGAGGAAACGCAACGGAATTCCTTTGTGACCCGAAGATATCGCAGCGTGGAGACATCATGTAACCAGTTTTTCCATTTCTCTATATCCCCATCGGAGTCGAAGAAGCATTCACTATCCTTTTCCCAGCAAAGTACTCCATCCGCCGTGGGGTTGATCCAATCTTCGTCTCGCGCAGTCAACTTATAGATGTGATCCACCTCCTCTTCGTCATGCACCGACTCTGTGTATCATTTGACTTCCGCAGGATCTAATGGTACTATAACCCTTGTACCATTATTCTCAAACACCATGCTTCTCTTATTCAAGTTAATGATACCTCCCATGTCTATGGCCCAGTCTAACCATAGAAGCGCAGGGTATGGGTCTGCATCTTCTACAATCTGAATGACTTCAAAATCAGCTTGGAACTTGACCCCTACGATATCCACCAAGATCTTCGATAGTCTCCCCAGTGGTATGATCTTCTGTTGATTGGCCATACGTAGCTAGATAGTAGACCATTCTAACTTAGGTTCCCCCATTCGTTGCCAAGTCTGTTTAGGTAATACATTTGCATCTCATCCTAGGTCCAAAATAACCTGATCCATCTCGTAATCATCGATCTGCGCAATCAACCGCATCTCCCTACCAGTGTGTTTCTTATATCTATATAGTTTATGTATGTCCTTGATCTCTGGAGGGGGGCTAGGTCATGCTGCGCAACTATATATTAATTCCTGAAGATTTTCCACAGCCTTTGGGTTGTGCAGCAGCTTCATACATGCTTATAAAAATGGTTTGACCTCCTCATCTTCCTTGGTGTCTTCTGGCGGCTGCGAAGTAGATGCCTCTGCCTCAGCAAAGTCTTTGCGAGCTGCGACAAATGTTTATTTTTCCTTTCTTAGATCCAAACCTTCCTGCTTGATAACTGCTTGTCAGATCAGAGGTTCAGTCGCAGTTTTCTCCCAGGCCCCCCGGTGGCCATCCCACTACGTGTTACGACATTCACGCTTGGATATTTGTCTCGTATTTCAGCCTTAACCCTCTGCACATTTTGCGTAGGTTTCAGCTTCTTCTCCTACATCTTTTCTATCAATATTGGACAGTCTTCAATCGCATGGTTTAGTTGTCTGCAATACCGGAAGGACTGCCTTGTAGGGTTTGGACAGTCCCTGGAAAAGTGTCCTACTTTTCCACAATTATAACAGATTAGTTTCCCTCGTCCTTGACCTGCTCTTCCACCTCTTCTGCCTCCTCTACCCCTGGTTGGGGAGCCACTTGTGCTCGAGAGGGATCTTAGCGAGGATGGATCCGACTGTACCCTATAAAGGTTCCCTCGGCCGATCATCAAATCATATGTCTGGCAGTTATGTTCATCATGTCCTACCGACCTGTAGAACCTGCAACATTGCTGCTTTACTTCTGGGACATACGCATCAAGGCGGGGATAGTGGTTTGTGTTGTGTAGCCCTACAACACGACAATCATCACACCATAGTGTCGACCCACGTGATCCTACAACTTCCCTCTGGCGCAACAGACTAGGTCCCCCAGCCTGCATATAGTCTACTAACAGAGGGTAGTTATCCTTGGTGTGACCATTCATCCTACATCGTATGCACCATCTTTCGGGGCTAGCTTTGACTCCTCACTCCTTTCGTAGATTCTGGATCTCCATGTGCATTGCCTCCAATTTTCCTTGGATCTGTTGGACGCCCAGCTGGGTATCATCTCTAGGCGCAAATTCTAACTTGATAGCGACCTCCAAAGCTTTTTCCTATGATTCAAAAGTTTGGTGACCCATAGGTATGCGCAAGTGAGGCAGCAGCATAGCAATGAACCATTCTGTGTGATGTCTATCATCATACTAAAATCCTCCTTCTTTGATCACCCTCTTCAACTGCTGATCGGCCTCCCATACAGACTCAGAAGGCCCCTGCTTGAAATCTTTTAGATCAACCACTATTTGAGAGTAGGACTTAGGCTTCTTGAACTATTTCTTCAAGGCATTCTTAATCTCTACAATGGTTGCATTCACATGCTGGCCAATGTAACCCATGTACCAGTCCAAAGCTCTTCCCTCGAAGGCAAGGGATAGCTATGCCCTCCTTACCGCATCACTAGCTACGTTCTATGCAATCCATATCGATTCTACGAAAAACCAGAACTGATCCATGTCTTCATCTCCCACACCCTTAAAGGTAGGCAACTTCATGTGCCAGCCATGTCATCTTCCAGCTGTGGCGGAGGTGTAGGTGAATTCTTACCCCTATGCTATTTTGAAAGTGGTGTGGCTGGAGGACTCTGCGCAATTGCTTCTCTTACCGGACTGTAGGCAGATCTATCTCCTTCAAGGTTGGTCTGGTAGTATTTGCCACTTCGTGTCGTACTCCCGTCCAGATCAGAGGTCATTCATTCGGTGTGGCTACACAGAATACTTCTTTTGCACAGTAATATCTTGATCAGCAATGGTAAGGTCTTTAGAAACTTACCCTGGAAACCCTTAAATAATCTTCGCTCTGCTTCAGATTAGGAGACGAACTGATCGATGGAAAATTTTGTCACGAACCCTCCTAGAACACTGTCAACCCAGTGGTCCACTGTGTGAGTGATGGTGTTATCAGTCTTTTCTAACTGCTGGATCAATTCCAGGGTCCACTGTGTGACTCGCTCGTCCTTCCAACACTTCTGAAATTCAACCAACCTTGCGAGCCACTCCTGGAGCTCGATCGCAATTGTTACAAAGAAGATCTCATAGATCTTCGTGAAAATATACTTATTCTTCCACTCTTCGGTGGTCAACCTCTTACTGCGGTTTTCTTTTACTACGAATTCCTGAACTTTCTGTTCAAACCATTCATCAATTTATTTTCTTTCAGGTTTCCAATACCGCCTTGGCATTACCCGATCCCTCTCTCAAAATTCTCCCGGTCCCGGAAACTTAACAATTTTTTGGCTCAGGCGGTCCTGACCCAGGTTCGAAGGTTAAGGTTTGCCAACAAACCCCTATACTACTGGCCCTTTCGGAAGTGACCTGCTTGCGCAAGCCAAAGTCTCACCCGAAGTAGTATGGGAGGGTGCTGGAACCAGGTTTCCACACCCCAGGAGAGGGTAGGTAAGTCAAGCAGAGCTGCGTTCAACTTCCCAATTATCAAATCATATATCCCAAAACCCAGATCTATAGATCCCTTCACATCCACGTGCGCAAATACCAATTATAATCACATTAATCAACAGACCATAAATTCACAAAACAATAATGCAACTATCACAGATATTCTTGATAAAGTATAACAGGTAGATCCAGATCAGATGTCAACACAGCATAAGCAAATAATACAGTTACTTTTGTAGCTTAACATAGAACCATGCATAACATATCAGACATCATAGATTCGTATTAACAGATTCAGATATTCCAACAACCTTATGCTTTCATTAATCCTTCAGATCCTTTTAATATACCCAAACCCAACCTGTTCACACAGCAGGACTGAGAATCTCCATGCAAATATCCAGTAGGAGTCCTTACCCCCAATAACCCAAACGGATCTACTAATTTGTAATTCGCACCAATCTTAATTCATGCCTATCTATTGACTCAAAATGTCCTTCTATTTATAACGATCTAGCCTAATCTTTCCTATGGTCCACAAACCGTGGTTTGCGAACTGTAGGTCTACCCTTTGACCTATTACACTACTTTTGGGGCCTTTTCCCACCCCAAAACCCCTGCGCTAGACTAAAATGTGCCCAAAATATACAAAAATACTCAAAATTGTCCCAATTCACAACCTTTAGAGGGCCCTGTTCCAACAGTCGTTGAAGAAGATACAATGATTCTATCATTATAACTCCCAAGAGTGATGTGTATATTATTCCATATGTTGATATTTCACTTGGATCAAATGCAAGTCCATTTAACATTAAACCCTATGATCGGTGAATTGTTTTAGCACAAGCTAGTTGTATCGGAAATTGTTTGTGCATTATAGTTGTAATGCTCTTGCAATTATATGTCAATGGATTTGAAACACGCAATATTGGAGTCCAATCAGATAAAAAAATTTCATCATACATTTCACAATACTTATTTCTTTTAAGTTTTTCGATATTTTGATTTACGAAATATATCCATAACACATTAAAATTATTGCTATTTTTCATATATATTTTGCATACTCCATCAGCGCCATCAATGAGACCATCCTCTGTATTATAGTTCCTTGCATATATCTCAACAAGAACATTGAATTTAATAAGTATTATTGATGATAATCTCATTGTATTCTCATATTAAATAAATCATATTTCCTTATTGTGAGATTCTTCAATTGCATCGAGAATTATTAACTCTTCATTTACATGTGACAACATTTTTTCGTTATGCTTCTATACATCATTGTTTCTATAAAATAGGTATGGAAACAATGGATCCACTGGGGTAAGTTGTAGCACTTATCGTTTATATATTTTATGTCTTCATCATGTTGTTGATTAACTCGCATTTTGTTAAGGATTTCAATGAAATTGTTATATTTTTTACGCATTTTCGTACGCAATTCATAACATTTGACTTTATCTTTCCACGAATTGCATACTAGTTTTTCGCCTGCTAAAATTGGTTGCTCCAAAATAAAATAATGTTTGATCGGTTTTGGTTGGAACAAGTCACTTGAAAATATTACATCAATATTTCCAAAATAAGCCAACAGAGTATGCTTAATTTAGCGCAAGATTTTTTTGACATGGTATGATAATGTTGAACCTATTAAAGATGCTTCATCAATCAGGATAACATGAATTTGTTTCCAATGTTTTGTCAACGTGTCTAATTTTTCACCTTTAACCGAAATATTTCGATTTGTTAAATGGTAAATGGAGTGCAAAATGAAATGTTATAGCATTTTCATTGAACGTTGTCTTCCCTGTATATGTTGTGATTGTTCCTTTTAATTGATATGGGTCATATCTGAACGCGTCATTATATAAGTGAATTAGAGATTGGAATATTTCTATAACAGTAAACATTTTTCCAACACCCGCACCACCTATTACAAGTACGTACAATGGGTCATTTGGATTTATTTTGTTCTCGTTAATTATTTCTTTTACTATTTTTTCTTCTTCTAGGTTAGGCATTCTCATGATTTCATAGAATTCTATTTCTTCTAATACGTGCAGTTTCTTTACAAGTTTTTAACGTCTGTCAACAATTTATTTTGCATTTTTAGCCTTTTGAAAATATTGTATCTGATTCGATATCGTATTCATGATAACGTTTTTCATTTTCTATTTCTTCGCATGGAGGAAAAAAAAATCAAGCAATTAGCTCTCTTTGTTTTCAAGCTCAGTAACTATGCTATCAATATCATTCCACCTTGTCATATTTCCTTGGTGAATTTTTTCTCATTACCTTTTATGATTTTCTCAAATAATAAATATGCATTCTCCCAACTTGAATATAGTTCCCTAAATACGTTTTCGTCAATCTGATATCGGACATACAACATCAATAGTTCTTTGTGGTAGCTATCAACATCAATATGTTTATTGTACTTTATGTACCATATAACATATGGTCTCTTAGCGCTTCCACTTTTTTTCCTTGCAGTGTATAACAAGATGTAAATTATACTAAACATACATTTTCGATGTTGTATGCTCGTTGTAGATAGTGGTCGATAATTGATAAACACGCTATGTTCTCTAAATCATATGGTTCACGTTCTAGGTCTCTTGGTTTCTTTAGTAAAAAAAATCATCATCTATTTTTGAAGTATTAATAAATATACATTTCCTTGAACTAGTATTCAGTGGCATTGACAACATTGTATATACATCTTGTTGTCCAGACATTTGTTGTAAGTTCAATAAAGATTTTCCAAGTATTGCAATTGTTTCAATGATATCACCACCATTTTTTTGACACTCACTTCATACATGTTTAAACATCGATATCATTAATCTATCTAGCTTTGTCAATTATTAACTACAATAAATAGTTGTAGCATATGAATCATGTACAAATTGAGCATAAGTATTTTCACCCCATATTAACGGAATATGTTTATATAAGCTATTATTCCAAATTTTTGTTGGTTCTCTTTTCAACAAAATTGTTCTCTATTTATAGTGCATTGAATTGCATGGATATAATAAGATTTTCTTATACATATTTTTTCCAGAAAACTATCAAATGTATATATCTCATCTTATTCCATATGCATCAAATATCGTTCTTGTGCTTGAATTTTTTTTTAATTTTCAAATTCCATAGGCTCAAGTATTCGTGTTCTTAGCATTGGTGGTATCGGAAAATTGAACCAGAAATGTGTATTTTTTAATTCCTACAAGTGCTTGTGTGACGATGACATTGAAAAGTTTTCAAATATATAGGTATTTTGGTTGAATCATTGCACAATTAATTTTCAACAAAATTTTTTATTTTAGTATCCATACTTGTTCCATATATTAGACCAATTTTAATCCATATCAATCCATGTTCATGTTGGCTTCCTAGATTTTGAAATTTTGTTACAAATAAATATTCAATGATATCACCAAATTACTTAGATTCGTGTCAAATTAAATTACATAGAGAATTCATTATGCTTCTATAATATCGTACACAGGTGACGGGGTCATTTCTTATCAAGGTATCAAAATCATCTTCATCTATGTCATTTTTATTACACAATTTTTTTTGTCAATGTATTTGTTGCAAAACCTTTACTAAAGGCTCCCAAATATGTTCATCACTGCTAAACGAAATAAAGAAAGTGGGTGGACCTAATTGTCAAATCATTGCATAAAATTTCTTGTGAAAATGTGAAAAATTAGTTTGGCGATGTCTGTATTCGTTTAACATTCATATAGGCAATGTTCGATGCAAGAACATGTTTCAAATTTTCCTTTTTTTAAACGTCTTTAACCATTATCTTTTTCCTTTTCACTGTCCTTTTCTTATACGATTCCAAATACAACTGAATACTTGATTGAGGATAATTCTCATTGTTTTTTCAGTCCTTTTTCCAAATGGGGAATCGATTTCATTACATGTAACCCTCACTCGGCTGGGGGGCATGGGTACGTTATCCTAGCAATAAATTATTTTACAAAATGGGCTGAGGTGATGCCTAAGGATTATGAAGAAACTGAAACCATTTTCATATTCAACCATGTGATTTCCAGGTTCGGCATTCCATGAGCCATAGTCACAGACCATGGTAGCCATTTTTGGAACTTTATGATGACCAAACTTTATGTACAACTAGGCTTGCGTCAAGATAGTTCTACTTCATATTCTGCACAAGAGAATGGCCAAGTAGAAGTTGTTAACAAGGTTTTGACCACTATGATAAAATAGATAGTCATAATTCATAAATGAAATTCGCATACTATGCCTTTTTCCAGCCTTGTGGGCATATCGTACCTCATCAAAAACATCAATTGGATTTACTCCTTTCTAGCTGGTTTACAATTTGGAGGCAGTTTTTCCGATTGAATGTGAAATTTTGTCTTTGAAACTGGAAATTGAGTTATTACCAACTACCTCTACAGAGGAGGAACGTTTTTTATACTTAGAACAACTAGATGAGACTCGTTGTGATGCTACACTGGCTATTGTGGTCAATAAGAAATGGGTTAAGGCACATTTTGACCAAAATTTGAATCCTCGTTCATATTCCAAAGGTGACCAAGTATTTTTCTATGATCAAGCATGTTTTAAACTAGGTGTTGGTAAACTCGATCGCACGTGGCATGGTCCTTACATTGTAAAACATGTACTACCTAAAGGGGCCTGTGAACTAGTTTATTATGACAAAATGTCTTTGGGAGAGCCGAGAAATGGTCTTTACATGAAGAGATATTAAGCGTGATTCATTTCATGAAGATTTTTTAAATCACTTGTATCATATTTTTTATGAGTGTGTGCAAGTTTAGCATCTTTTTACAATTTCATACTACTTCTCTTGCTTATCTTGTGCTACATTGGATTTTCAAATGTCGACGCTCCCACGAACGTACATTTACTTTATCGATGGCGCTAGTCATAGTACTCACAATTTGTCCTCCGTGGCCTAGGCCATTTATTTGCCCATCGATGAGCTAGTTTCCATTCATGGAATATGCCTTGGTCAAACAACAAATAACATTGAAAAGTATAGTGAAATTATTGAACTATTATCTGATGCCATTTCATTTGGAATTCATCGATTGATCATTAGGTTAGATTCTTAACTCATATTGTTACATTTGAACGGTGTTTATTAAGTGAGAAATCCAAAAATGTTAAGAATTTTTTTGCAGGTTCGTCTCTTGGAGAGACAATTTGATTATATTGAATATCAACACATTCCAAGACATTTAACCACATTGGCTGATGCATTAGATAATAATGTATTAAATCAAAATTTGTAACAGTTGTAATAAAGAAAATAATATTCATCCACATATTGAATAAGATACACTAAGATAATAGTAGTAGTTTTTCATTAATCCAGATGTATGTAAAAAGTGTGGATTTACAAAAATTCCATCCAAAACATATGAATCCACGTGGCCCTTATTATCTAAACATGTTGATATGACAAACAAAATGTGGCCCTAGGACTAGCAACTAAGCATGATGGTGATCATGGTAGCAGAAAATGGCACGAGCTACTCGTTGTAGCAAGCGGATGATCAGCCAAGGAACTTTGATGACGTGCCTCTGCTTACTGGAGAGTAAAATAATCAATCCCAGTCTCTGGGATGTCTAGAGTCAACCTCTCCAATTTGTCCGCCCTATGGGATTCAAAGCCTTTTTCGCGTCAAGGTTAGGTATTGCAAGAGTTTTTGGTTGATCACCCTATCTGTTAAAGTGTCGTAATCTTGTTGGTCTAATGGGGTGAACATCTACATGAGCATTGAAAATAGTTAGTTTTGGATGCTAAAAAAAAAAACAAAATGAAAACACAAAAAAAAACCAAAATGTGAAATTTTTACCTATGTCACTTAACTTCATCCCTGCTAGAAGTGGGATATTTGGGTCACCTGTATAATCCATGCCAACATATGGAGAGTCTTAGATCATGATGATCTGATGTTCCAACCACCCAAAAAACTCAGGAGTGTATTTCCCAATTGGACCATCACCTCTATGGAATTACATCAATGAAAACCACAAAAGAATATGAAGAACATGAGTTCCTCCTGCATCTATCAGAACCTGCTATGGGGCAAGAAGGGGAATCCTCTCTAGATAAAATGATATTAGAATGGAACCATACCCAAATTTTTTATTTTTTTGTTCTTTTCTCTATTTATTTTTCCTTTCATATTTACAACTACCCCTTTGCACCAATTGAATATGGTAGGTTTTCCACACTCCACATAAATCTGCATCTGAGCCTTAACAACAAGTGAAGCGCTACACTCCTAAAAAATCGTGCAACTGTAAAGGAAACAGTTCTCAAGGGAATCCTCCCTCTGGCTTTTATGTCAATTTTCCCATCTTTGAGTTGAGCCCCTGTAATACAATGTTGCCTCAAATAGGTTCTAGTTGTTTCTCTACCTGGATTGTGCCCATACAATGAAATGTTTGTCCCTCTGTGGGAAAGCTTAGTTAATAAAAAGATGTCATCTACATATATGGTGAGTCGTTGGTCTCATATCACAAAGCATTGATCCTAAATGTCCCATGCTCCTCCATGTCTGAATATCTAATTAAGATTTCATGCCCAGGATCATCCAAAATTTGTATAGGCCACAGTCTATTAAGGCTTGTAATAATTTCGGATCATTGATAGCTTATTCATCTTGGTTCCTGTTGTAGCATAATTTGACTCAGCTAAAAGTCAAGAGAGGTTTTCAGAAATTCAAGTTTGTTGAGGAATAGTTGTTAAAATTTCAAGAAGACCTGCAACATGCTCAAAAGGATAACCACAAGCTCAACGAGGATTCATCATCACATGTGAAATGGAACCAAAATCAGGGAAGCAACAGCATTGGAAGTGTAATCTAAGCTAGAGGATAAGCAAAGAATAAAAGTGTGCAGCAAGGGTCAACTCGGGCTTATTCGCTTGCAGAACAGTTTAAGAGTCGGGCTAATTGATGCGTTCATAACATTGCACACAGGTTAGGTTCGAGTCGTGAAAATATGCGTGTAGAATAGTGTTCAGAGGCTTAATCGCAATCGCATGTGGAGGACCTGATCGCACATCGAAAATCGCAATCGCTCGTGGAGGGACTGCCCGCATATCGCAAATATTAGGAGGAATAGAACAAGGTTGAATTGCCAAAATGTGAAATGCGATACGAGGACCGGATGTGATATAGTTCGGAGCTCAAATATAAAGTATTTAAAGTCCAGCCGTGGGACCCTCTTCGTTATCGCATATGGGTCTGTCTGCATATCGCAAATCGCAATTGCAAATCTCGGGAGGAATACAACAAGGTTAAATCGCCGAAATGTGAAATCTGATACGAGGATCGGACGTGATATAGTTCGGAGCTCGAATCTAAAGTATTTAAATTCCAGTCGTGGGATCGTCTCGCATATTTCACATCGCAAGATCATAATGGATAGCGATCATAATATAACGGAATTCGTCGAAGTGCGAAGTGCGATAATGAAGCCTACGTGATGGAAGTTATCACTAAAGTCTAAAAGTTTTTAAGTCTGGGTACAGGGGTTTTTCCTTTGCAAAAATCACATCGAAGGGAAAAAGTATAATGTAGAACGTTGGAATGCTGAAATGTGACAAAGAATAAAACGCGATACAATTTTTGAAAGGTAATCGAATATCTTTTAAAGTCCAGCCTTACGAAAGTTATAAAGGAAATTCAAATGTGACAGAGAATAAAACGCGATACAATTTTTGAAAGGTAATCGAATATCTTTTAAAGTCCAGCCTTACGGAAGTTACAAAGGAAATTCTGAACGCAAGGCAGACTCGGGTAAGAAAAGACTCGACGCTACATGTAGAACAGCGGTATGCATTTGCAGCAGTTTATTAATCAAATACTAAACACTGTGGGCATGAGCAGAAGAGGAAAATTCACGTAGTAGGTGACATGATGACAGTGTTCGAAATTTAAAAGCATGGGCAAAGTCGGGTAGTAGGTGACATGATGACAGTGTTCGAAATGCAAAAGCATGGGCAAAGTCGAGTAGAGATGCATTTATGCAGACTGTTAGGATATCATAGCAGAAAAGAGAGGAGAAAAATCAGTAACAAATCAAATTCAAAAAAAGGATTATTTTTCAAGTTTTCTTTGTTAAGATCGAAGCTACAATGATGCCCTCGATTGCAATGTAATAAGTAGTTTAACAGTTTAGGCAGTCTAGGAGTTTCAAGAAGCTCGAGTAGTTACAAACTGCTTTTGTTGGTATTTAAGGAAGAGAGAAAGAGAGAGAAGGGGTTCCGAGTTCTGGACCTCTGGGAGACTACATTTTGTACTTCTTTTTTTGATGGGTGAATGAAAGAAGCAGCAAGTTTCCTACAAATTTTGGTGGTGATTCGTGCTTCTTGTGTCATTTTATGTTGTTTCTTCCTTGAATGAAGTGAAGTAAAGAAGCAGTTGGTCTCTGACTTACGTATGTAATTAAAAGTTAAATAGCCTTAATAAGCACTCCTTCACCCCAACTACTCTCCCTTCACAAATCCTCTCTAGAACTTAAAAGTGATAGATTATGTGTTTACAACATATTATTTTGAGTCTCCTCTCTCTCCATGAATTCTCTCTGAAACTTAAAAGAAACAGATTATGCGTTTATAGCATATTATTTTGAGTTTCCTCTCTCTCCATGAATTCTCTCTTAAACTTAAAAGTAATAGATTCTGTATTTACAACATATTACTTTGAGTTTCCTCTACAGTTTTTCTTTTCCATTCAGATATCAGCAATCAATGGCATTGTGAAATCCTTTATTATTCCAAATCATTACTTAGAAAACTAGTTTCCAGAAGGATAGAACAAAGACCTCATGATAAAATTAAGTCTTTGACACACTTTTAAAATGTCTTAATCATTGATTCCTTTCACAACCGAGGAATTATCTCTTAAGAACCAACATTTTTTGGCGTTGTTTCCGGGGACGAAGACGTGAAGTTATTTTCCCTGGGTATTGACATCTATTTCTTAATGGTGAAAAATATTTAGATATAAATTTTGGTTGTTATTTATTCACCTGGCGACTCCACTGATGAAGGTTTCATTTAGATGAGGAATTCTGTGAGCAAGAAAATGAGAAAGAATTGTGGAAAACACAGATATCAGAGTTGAGTTCTTTAAAGGAAGTTCTATTTTTTACTATCAGTTTAGTGGTCTATTTTCCCTTACATATAAAAAGGATTATTTCCTGCTTTATATTCTCAGAAGATTATAAGGCCCAAAAAGTACATTATTTATTGGAAAAAGAAGATTTTTCTTCTGCTAGTATTATTGATCTTGGCACAACTTTATCTCATAAATATGACAGGAGAGATGATTGTTGCATTACAATTCCTGAAGATAATCAGTCACAGTCTAGGCATAAAGGTGATGATTCATCATCTTAGAGTCATAATATTCTATCTCACAAGAAATTGACTGCTTTGCAGCTCAAAAAAAAAGAAATATTTAAACCCCTGAAGCTGCCCACAATTCTCAATCAGTATCCTTCAAAAGGATTCAAATTTTTTCCAAGTTTCTATGGAGAGGAGGAGGATATTTCAACTGAACAACATATCTTGGAATTGGAGTACTTTCTAGACAAATTTCAAATTATTTATGAAGATGTGGCTTTAAGGATGTTTTTCAATTCATTAAAGCAAGGTGCTCTGCAATGGTTCCAGTGTTTGGAAGCAAGTTAAATTAGTTCATGGCAAGGTTTTCAAGATATATTTCTTAGATATTGGGGCGAGCGTAAGTCATATGAAAAACACCTTTTGGAATTATATTCTATCTAAAGGAAAATCAATGAATCAATCGCTGAGTTTAATAGGAGGTTTCAAAAAAATTATTTCAGCATGCCAAAAGAAATTCAACCTCCTGAAGCTGCAGCTATGGTTTACTATTTGAGGGATATTTCTATTTTCTTGGCTTTTTATCTCAATGAGAGAAAGCCTTGGACTCTGGAGTTGATGCTTCTTTATGCACAGGAAATCGAATATAATGTGTGGGCTTGTAGAAATTTTTCCTGTCATGTTGAAAGAAGAAGTTTTTTTGAAGACAAGAGGGTCTGTCAAGAAAAAGTTGGAATTGCTTTACAAGAGAATGAAAATTCAGAGATGAACAATGATTTTCAAAAGGTGTCAGAGAATTCCTGTATTTCTGAAACACAAGAATTTAAGCATTCTGAATATTTTAGTCAAAAATTCGTTGCAACAACAAAACTACACGCTGAAATTCTGGAAGTTCATTACAAATTTCACAATTTTAATGATTTTGTGAATAGAGGAGAAACTAGTGGAGCTCCTCGGGTGTGTTTGCGGGAGGGGTAAGATTTTTGTCAAGAATTGGCATTATACGAAGAACATCAGCATTATGAGGAACAAACCTTAGATTTCTCTTTTCGGCCTAAATGGTTGTTAGCAGAAAACAACAATCAATATTCTCACATACAACCTCAAATTGAGGATTCAAACAGTGAAGGAAGTTTCCCTGTTCAAAGAAGTATACATCATCGAGATGTTCAAGAAAATGAGGTAGCAGAAAATTGGTCTCATTAGTTCTATGATCGAGTAGCTGACTATATGAAAACTTTCTTTTGTCAGCAACAAGCATTAATGCAAAGGTGTGTGCAAAGCTTTGTATCTGGAAAACTTTCATGGTACCTCCCTATTGTGATTTTCAAATTTCAACAGTATGGATGCATTAGTTATAACATGCAGATGTTGGATTGTGCCATTGGAAGGTTGACTTCACCTGATTAATCTCATACATGAATACATATATAGGAGTTGTGCATAAATAAGCTCAGAAGTTGAGCATTTTTAGTTTTAGCATTTCTTGTTCGGTATTTTCAGTTTAAGAATAAAGGAAGAATTCCAAAGTGTAGCATGTTTGAGGAGGATTTCATATTGGATCAACTCCCATTTGGGATTGACTCCATGCCCAATAACGGCTATTGATCTACAAGTTCTCTTTGACTCCATGCCCAATAAAGGCTATTGATCTACAAGTTCTCAACACTTTGATACCAAAGTGTTGTCCCCAATTGGAGCCAGATGTTGTAGCATAATTTTACTCAGCTAAAAGTCAAGAGAGGTTCTAAGTAATTCAAGTTTGTTGAGGAATAGTTGTTAAAATTTCAAGAAGACCTGCAACATGCTCAAAAGGATAACCACAAGCTCAACTAGGATTCATCATCACATGTGTGCTGGAACCAAAATGAGGGAAGAAGCAGCATTGGAAGTGTAATATAAGCCAGAGGAGAAGAAAAGAAGAAAGTGTGCAGCAAGGGTGAATTCGGGCTTATTCGAGTGTAGAACAATTCAAGAGTCGGGCTTATTGATACGTTCAGAACATTTCACACTGGTGAGGGTCGAGTCGTGCAAATATACGTGTAGAAAAATGTTCGAAGGCTTAAATGCATATCACAAATTTCAATTGCTCGTGGAGGGCCTGCTTGCATATCGCAAATCCAATCGCAAAGCTCAAGAGGAATAGAACAAGGTTGAATCATTGAAATGCGAAATGTGATACGAGGACCAGATGCGATATAGTTCGGAGCTCGAACCTAAATTATTTAAAGTCCAGTCGTGGTACCCTCTTCGTTATCGCATATGGGTCTGCCTTCATATCGCAAATCACAATCACAAAGCTCAAGAGGAATAGAACAAGGTTGAATCGTCGAAATGTGAAATGTGATACGAGGACCAGATGTGATATAGTTCGGAGCTCATATCTAAAGTATTTAAAGTTCGGTTGTGGGACCCTCTCACATATCGCACATCGCCAGCTTAGAAGGGATAGCGATCATAGGATAACGGGATTCATCGAAGTGCGAAGTGCGATAACGAAGCGGACACAATGGAATCTATCGCTAAAGTCTAAAGGTTTTTAAGTCCGGGTACAGGGGTTTTTCCTTTGTAAAAATCGTATTAGAGGGCAAAAGCAGATTATAACATAGAACGTTGGAATGCTGAAATGTGACAAAGAAGCAGACGGGATACAGTTTTTCAAAGGTAATGGAATATAAATTAAAGTCTATTCTTACGGAAGTTACAAAGGAAATTCTGAACGCAGGGCAGACTCGGGTAAGAAAAGACCCGACGCTACGTGCAGAATAGCAGTATGTGTTTGCGGAATTTTATTAAACAAAGACTAAACACTGCAGGCACGAGTAGAAGAGGAAAATTTGGGTAGTAGGTGACATGATGACAATGTTTTAAATGCAAAATCATGTGTAGAGTCAGGTAGAGATGCGTTTATGTAGACTGTTAGGATATCACAGCAAAAATGGGAGGAGACACATCAGCAAAAAATCAGATTGAGAAAAAGGATTATATTTCAATTTTTATTTTGTTTTCTTTGTTAATGTCGAAGCGATAATGATGTCCTGGATTGAAATGGAATAAGTAGTTTAACATTTTAGGAAGTCTAGGAGTTTCAAGAAGATCGAGCAGTTACAAACTGCTTTTGTTGGTATTTAAGGAAGAGAGAAAGAGAGAGAAGGGGTTATGAGTTCTGGACCTCTTGGGGACTACATTTTGTACTTCTTTTTATGATGGGTGAATGATGGAAGCAGCAAGTTTCCTACAGCTGTTGGTGGTGATTCATGTTTCTTCTGTCATTTTATTTTGTTTCTTCCTTGAATGAATTGAAGTAAAGACACAGCTGGCCTCTGACTTACGATTGTAAGT
This sequence comes from Pinus albicaulis, assembly GCA_034641835.2. Taxonomy (NCBI): domain Eukaryota; kingdom Viridiplantae; phylum Streptophyta; class Pinopsida; order Pinales; family Pinaceae; genus Pinus; species Pinus albicaulis. The sequence continues at coordinate 1,283,678,466 of CM076579.1, forward strand.
AAGAGTTAAATAGCCTTAATAAGCGCTCCTTCACTCCAACTCCTCTCCCTTCTATTGGCTCCCCGTGATTTGCAAGATTGGAAAGAAAAACTCTGCAGGGAACACATCAGACCACTTTGGAGTCCAAGGACGTAGCCTTCCTGGACTCAAAGAGAGCTCTCTCTATTATGTTTTTGTTTGTAAATGATTTATCTTTATGTTTATGTTTTTTGTTTTTAGGCTAGTTATGAAGTTCTTAGGACTTGTTTGTTTTGTTTTGATTGATTGATTAATTGCTTGATTAATTGTTTGAGTGTTTTAGGTGAATATATAGATTGTGGGAAGCATTAATCCATTGGGCTATGGAGTCATAAATGGTTTAAATTGTACATCAACTCTGCAAGGGCTTTCATAGGTCAAGCTAACTATATCAAGTGGATCTTTTTAGATTAGATTAAATATGAAATGATAGCAAGTTGTGAAATCAGTAAAACTAAAGGGTAAGTAAGAATCCTTTAACTATAATTCAACAAGAAAATCCTTTAAGATAATTATTTAAGAGGAACTAAAGAGCAGGGCAAATCATACATTCCTTTAGCTAAAATATACTAAGTAAACCTTAAGACAACAATCCAGAAATATTAGACAGCAGGACACCCCTAAATTATCTAGCTATTACTTTCAGACAAAGAAAACATTCAAGATAACAATCAGTGAAACTAAAGAGCAGGACACCCCTGAATTCTTTAATCAAACTTCAAAGAAGGCCTTGAAAATAACATTTCAAGAAAAACCAAAGGACAGGGAAAACCATAAACTTCTTTGGCTAGACTCTACTAAGTAAATTTCAAGGAAACAAGCTAGGTGGAACTAAAGAGCAGGACACCCCTGAATTCTCTAATCAGACCTTGCAGAAGAAAACATTAAGATGAAAGAAGCATATATAATTAAGGTGCCAAGATAGCATATCTTAATCTAAAAGTTATTTTCTTTTATTAGAGAAATGATGGACAATATGGAAAACAGAAGGGAAACAATGACAAAGAAAGATAACATCACCATTAACATAGCTCAAGAATCCTGTGAAAGTGCTTGTATTATTGATGTCCAAAATAGTTACATTACTCCAATACAACGATCTCTACAACTCAGAGTCTGATCAAAATCCAGCTTTAGCAATCAGCCAATTAACCAACCAACTCACCAAAAATAATAGTGAATAATACATGTAGTATTTATCTGCAGATGAGGAGGTGATCCTAATCTAGGGTTTCAGGCTATAGTTATTACAGAGTAAATGTAATATTGACCTTTGATACCATGCAAGGCCAAAGGAAAAATATCTGTGACTGACACTGTAATAATAACCTTTAACTTAACTGCTGAGCTAACTTTAGGATATTTTTTACTTTTTGGCTTTTCATTAACTTTTTCAATAATTGTGGAGCTGCTAAAAATATCTCAGACTGCTTTATTAGATGTAGCTGCTTTTATGAGGTTGTAGGTGGAAAATGTGTTTTTGAAGAAGTGATTTATGGGTGCCTTAGTCATTCGAATCTATCTTTCCTTTGCTGGTTCGATTTTGATTTGTCCTTTAACCCCTGATTTGTCTCTTAACTTGGATTTGTTTTCTCCTTAACTCTGTTTCTATTTTTGATCTCTCTTTGACTATTTTTTTTAATATTTCCATGTTTTGCCTTTAACCCTGTCTTCTAATCCTTATTTTTCCTTTGATTTGTTCTTTAAGCTCTTATTAGTCTTTCTATGTATCTTATATTTGTTTTTCTTTCACTTCTTCTATAGAACTCTTTTATTTCTTTACCGTGTTCATTGAAGAATCTCTTGTTGCCTTTGGAGTGATCGAATAATCATCAATGGTCATGATCCATTACTGATTTCGGATTAAACTTGTGCTTCTAGTCCTTTTGATAAACAAAACTTGCTAGATCGTCACCTAGAGAGTTTGTTTCGAACTTTTTCTAGGACTTAGAAAATAAAATTGTGTTTTCTCATATATCGGCCACCTGCACAATAAAAACAATTATTATTTGAAATCCTGCGTTGTGGATTTTTGCAGGGAAATAATATGACTTGGAGGCAGCGGAAAAACTATGGATAGAGTCTGGACATGGAGGCTTTTTAGGTCTTCTGTGTCTGGTTATGGCCTTCTCAGGTATTTAGGAGCTTTGCAAAGGTTTCACAGAGGATCGGGGCTTACCGCGCTAGGTCACGACTTTGAAATATTTGAATGGGGCAGTGTTTTCAGGTTATGGTGCGAGGGCGATGGGTGATTTATCGCACGGGATGTAGGCGATAAATGGTTTTGGTCGCGGGGATGTGATACCATAGAGGAGACAACGCGTGGTAGGAGGGACAGGCGGTAATACCACCTATTTCGCAAGGTTGAAGTTTTGTTAACCCTCGAGTATGTGGGGGTGTGATAGAGGGTTGGGGTCGTCAGATCGAAGGGAAGAGATCGAATGGTTATCTAGATTGGATGGAGTGGCAGGTAGGTCTAGACAGTGGAACCCGGGGTATACGTCGTGGAGGGTTTATACGAAATGGTGGGGTTTTTTATAGTGTGGGGCCCGGGGAAGTTTAAGGTGGGAGCGCTTAATGTATAGCAGTGGGCTTTTTAATATATGTGGGGCCAAGGTTATATGTGTCTAGGGGGTAAAGATTTTAAAGTGGGGGCTTTAAAGCATATAAGGGGCTAGTTTTAAACAAAACAGAGTTTTATAAAAAAGGGTGGGTCCCGAATCATTTTAATTTATCATAAAACAATGTAAAAAGGGTTTTACATTGTTTTGGAGGGAAAGAGTAGAAAGAGTGAGAAAGGATGGGTTAAATGGGTTTTTAGGTAATGGGAAAAGGTATAAATGAGGGTTTTAGGATCAAAACATGGAATTTCAGAGTAAGAGAGTGATTTGAATGGGTGAAATGAGAGACAGTGAATACGTTAAATGAAAGTAATGAGGGCAGTGAGATTTATAAAAATAGATGATACTCAAGGAATGTTATTTTCAGCATATTGTAGAAAATCCATATTCACCTAGTGATAGTATGAATACAGGAGACTAATAGTGGCTCCAGCTTTGGAGGGCAGCTCCTTTAGGAGGTGTCAAGAACCTCGGATTTCACATCTCTGGTCTTCGTAGATCAGTGTCTTATTTGTACTTGGCTAATTTTTCATTTTGCAATTGATGATCCGTTGTAATTCTTTGTAACTGTGACTTTTTAACATTGAAAACCATGCTTCCTGCATTCTAGTCTAGCATTTTAGTCTACCTACCCAACATTCTAGTCTAGGATTTTTTCTTCATTTGGGTGCATTTAGACTAGCAAACCCTTGAAAGCATTTTTCTTTTGAAAGCAAAAACTATCTATTTTTTACCCTTATAACTTCAAAAGGCTCAGATTAGACTGATGATCTCTTTTATTCTCTACCTAATCTACTTATCTATCAAGATTAAATAGCTTGAAAGATTTTTATTCTCTAACTATCAGCATGAAATTTAAAACATGAATGACTCAAGATTAAGCAGTTTGGTCATCACGAATTGTGGCATTTTGGACAAGCTGCACACAATATTTATTTTGCAAAAAGCAAAACTGACTAAGGGCTTTGATCTGGAATTTGTCATTTATCACTTTCTTCTCTTTTTTGGTTCAGATTTAGACTTTGGAACCAATGTCTTTTCCTATTTAACCTGAGAAACCAAGTTTAAATAGTTTTGGAAAATCTTCATTTTCTATCCTATCAGCAAAAATTCAAAATTTGTTCAATCATGGTTAGGCTGTATGATTGAACAAGACCTCCTTTTCAAAAGTAGTGGCATTTGGACTTGCACACTTTCGGAATTTTTCATTTTTTGATACAGGGCTTTACCTTTTCTCTTTTTATCTACCCTCTTTTCTTCGTTTGTTTCTTTCTTTTTTGTAACAATTTTTTTCTGAAATTTTTGTTTAGACAATATTATGTACAATGAAGAAAGTTAAAACTGAGAAAAATTTTCAACTGAAGTAATGCTTGATCATCCTGCCAATGACAGGACCTCCAAACAATTTTGTTCCATCTATTTCTTCTAAGAAAAATGAATTGTTAGCTCTTGTAGAATGGATGATGTATGGACCTTTCCATAAGTTGTCAAATTTTCCATGTTTTCCTTTATCCTCTCTCCTCGAATCCAACTTTAGCACCTTGTATCCAATGTTAAAATCATTTGCCTTGGTCCTTTCTTCAAAAACCTTCTTGATATTTTCTTGTACTAGCCACTACTATTTTCTTGTGTCTGGTTTATTCTCCTTTGTATGTCATTTTCTTTAGATTGCACCTCTTGAATGAGCTTCATTACTAGCACTCCCAAGCTTGTCGGGAAGACTGCATTTGTTCCATAGACTAGTTGATAGGGAGGCATATCAATTGATTTTTTATTTGTTAATATGTCTTCCCAAAGTGCACGTATCAACTTGTTGTTCCATGACTTCTTATTCTCTTCTAGCAACTTTTTAATGATGTTCACCAAGCTTTTCTTTGAGGATTCAGCCAACCCATTACCCTGAGGGTAATAATTTGTTGAATGACCCAAAGTGATTCTATATCTATGGAAAAAATCCACCATTTTCTTAGATCTAAAAGCAACAGCATTGTCAGTTATGATTTTCCTAGGACAGCCAAATCTAGATAGAATATTATTTTCAAGAAATTTGATAATCACTAAGTCTATGGAAGTCCTCGAAGGAATGGATTCTATCCACTTTCTAAAATAGTCAGCTGCAGTAAGGATCCATCTATGTTGGGCAGAGGAGGTAGGGTAGATTTCTCCAATAAAATCAATACCCCATTTTTGAAAAGGAGCTTCAACAGAGATAGGATGTAATGAAAAAGGCATCAGTTTTCTTTTACCCTCAAATATTTGGCATTTATGGCAGGAAATTACCATTTTGTGGATGTATTGAAAGAGGGTGGGCCAATAGTAACCAGCTCTAAGGATTTTATTGACAGTGGTTTTTCAATAGAGGTGGCCTCCACATTCTCCTTCATGAAACTCATGCATAATCCTATCTACATCTTCTTCAGGCAAACATTTAAGAAATATATTGCCAGAATTTTTCTAATACAAAATTTTATCTAGAATGTAGAAATTCACAGCTTTTAACTTCAAGAATCTGGCCTTTGTTTTGGACAAACCAGGAGGAAAATTCAAATCAAAAAGCACATATAATATATCAGCATATCAGGGTGAGTTCATAAATGCTTCCTCAATAGGTAGAGTCACCAGCTCCTCTTGTTCATCAAATCAATTAATCATAATGATGTCCAGTGCTTGAAAATTTGCTTCAGCCATCAATTTTTCCATTCCTTGTCCTTTGATTATCTTGGTGGGTCTGATTTCCATATCATATTCTAATATGACAGCAATCCACTTACCTCTTTTACCATCAGGATCTTGTGTCAAGATGTCTTTTACCACTGTGTGAGGCACAAATGTAATGATGTGTGAATGCATAATGTAGACTCTGACATCCTTTAGTGCTTTGATTAAGGAAAAAGCATGTTTTTCCATGATATTATATTTCATAGGTGCATCTCTTAATGCTTGGCTAAAGAATGATATGGGTTGCTCCTGTCCTTCTATATTTTTGTGTAATAAGACAGCAGCAACTATGTGTTCTGATGCAAAGGAGAAAATGAAGAAATCTTTGGTGAAGTCAAGGCTGATTAGAACAGGTGTTTGAGTAAGAGCCTTCTTCACCAAATCAAAATATTTATTTTCTTCTATGGTCCATTTGACTCATGTTTCTCTTTTGAGCATATTAGTAATGTTTCTTAGGAGTTCTGTAAGGTTTGGTATGAACCTTCTTAAGAAATGTATATTTCCAATGAAAGATTGCAGTTGTTTCATGTTTCTTGGATGACTGATTTGCAATATTCCTTCAATCCTTTTTGGGTCAATCTTGATCCCTTCTTCAAAAATTATGTGGCCTAGAAGCTTCCCTTCTTGAAGGCCAAACAAATTTTTCTTGGGATTTAAAGACAGGCCATACTTTCTGCACTTTTCAAAGACCTTTCTTTAGTGAGCTAGGTGTTCTTCATCAGTTTTTGAATAGACTGTGATTTCATCAATATATATCACAATGAAGTAACCTATTTCTTCTGAAAAAGAAATATCTATTTCTCTTTGGAAAGTAGCTCCAGCATTCATTAACCCAAAAGGAATGTTAACATACATGAAGGTGCCCCAAGGTGTATTGAAAGTTGTTTTGTGTTGATCATCTGGGTGTATCAGCACCTGATTGTACCCTGAAAATCCATCAAGCATAGATATTATTTTTTATCCTACTACCCTTTGTAATATTTGATCCATTTTTGGTAACGGGTAGTTGTCCTTCAAGGAGGCTTTGTTTAAATTTCTGAAGTCTATGCATAGCCTAATTTCTCCTATCTTCTTCCTTACTGATAGAAGATTTGAAACCCATTCTGAATATCTCAGAGGGACTATTATTCCAACATCATACATTTTTTTATTTCTTTCTCAACCAGTGGCAATTGTACATGATTTATTCTGCATAATCTCCGTTTAAAGGGCTTCTAGTTGTCTTTGAGAGGGATATTGTGCTAGATGATCTTAGTATCATATGACTTTAAATCTTCATAGCTCCAAGAAAACACATTAGTAAATTCCTTGAAAAGCTCAACATATTTCTGTTTCATAGGAGCTGGCAGTGTTTTTGATAGTTTTCTCATTTTGGGTTCTTGTTCACTGCCTATGTTACATTCTTCTGCCTCTGCTTTAGTAGATTCTATATTTGGCTTATTAGCAACATCAAGTCAAAAAGTTCCTCAAGAGGCACTAGTCCCTTTGGCAAAGTATTATCTCTGGACTGTAGCACTTCAAAATCTTCTTTTTCTGAATCTACACACAATTATGTCTTATGTGGGTCATATTTTTCTAGCAGATTTGTATCAGCATCATCAGGGGGCTCTTTTTTATATGTTGGTTCCTCAGCAAAGCAGTCTTCTTCATGATCTGAGTCTGAATTTGGCATTTCAAACTCATTCCTAGACTGCAGGAAGTCTTCAATATGTTTTTCATCTTCAAAAACTTGCCAATATTTTACATTATCAGGGACTACTGGTTTGTATTTGACTTTTACTGTGTATTGTTTGTTATGATGAGTTTTTTTACAGGTACTGGTTGCAAATGTGAGTCCATTGGCAAGGATGTTCTGATTTCTTGGGACAAAGGCAAGATCATATTCTTTGCATGTTTTTAGGATGTCAAGGGAATCATTCTTATATGTCCTTAATATAGGATGTTTAGCTGAATATTCTCCCTTAATCTGCCTAATGACTAGCTCAGAATCCCCATGGACAGAAATCCTTTTGGCTCCTAATTCTTTGAGTAGTTGTAGCCCTAGGAGGAGTTCCTCATATTCTGCAATGTTGTTTGTACATTGGAAGTTCAGCTTATATGGGTGGCCCTCTGCACGGTTATTCTCAGTGTTGTGCACCCAAACACCTGCTCCTGAACCAGTTTTACCACAAGAACCATCAAATATCATGCTCCAAAGAGGTTCAATTTCAGATTTACCATTATGTTGGTCATTGTGGTTGCCACTGTGTTTTCTATTATATTGTTCATTTTTTTTTGCTTATTCATCAATGTTTTCATCATTATAAAGGATAAATGAATCAAGGTCTATGTGGATAGAATAGAGAGGGGAGTTATCGAGATTTTCTTGACTACTGACCATGTATTTTCATATGGGTCTCCCTATCTAGTCTTCTTGGTTGACTAAAGACAGGTATGGTAGCATAGGTCATGTCCATTTGGAGGGTGCCTTGAAGTTTATCTCCCCATGAGCGTGATAGGAGCATGCCATATTTAGGATGAATGTCAACTACTACAGTATCCATTACTAGGCTCTTGGCTGGTATTTGTGCTAAATTAACACAGAGATATTTGATTAGGCCTAGATATTTAACTCTATTGGAATCAAAAGAGTATAAATATTTGTATGGTCTATTTATCTCAAGGCCTAGTCTTTCCATTACTACCTTTGGAATGAGGTTATGTGAAGCTCTTGAATCTAACATGGCATTGTGAAGGATTTTATCATGGATATTCAAACTGACATAAAATGGAGGTACACCTCCCTCCTGAAATTTTCCTTCTACTTTAGGTCCAAATAGAAGTTCAATTTTATCATCATTCAGATTTACAGAATCAACATTTTCTCCTATGTTTAAAGCTTTCAAAACTTGGGATCTATATACATCTTGAGCAACTAATTCAGTAAGAGGTATGGATATTTTATCTTGGAAATATCATTCTCAATACTGAAATGTGTTTGTGTCTTTGGAGGGTTTAAATCATTTTTATCAGACGTTGTTTTTACTGCAATTTCAGCTTGCTGATTTTCATTTTGGATCTTAGTTAAAACAGTTTTGTCAGGGCTACTAGCTAGATTACTAGTGCTCCTTTGGTTGCCATTATGTTGGTTGTTTTTGTTTTTATTTTTATCAGAACTTTTAACGACTATTTTTACAGTTTCTGTTGTCTTTTTAGGATTAGTTTCAGGGGTCTTCCTAACAGAAATTCTGGGTTGTTTCTCTTGGGAGTGTCTTGGGTTTTCTTGCTTCTGAGGTCATACTGTCTATGTGCTTCCATGATGGAATTTTCGAAGCCTTGTTTATAGTCTTCAGATTCTAGGCTTTCTTCTTCAAATTGAGTTGGAAAAAACATGCCTTGCTCTTCCTCAGTGAAGAAAGCAGTATCCTCATTATTAACTCCCATTAGATTGATATGACTTTTCTATGGTTCTTCAATCACACCCTCATCCTCATCAGCTAGTTTTCTTGGGAAGGAGGCCTGATTTGCTGGTCAGGACCTCTATGTCTTATTTGAGGGGGATTTCTCCTAAATTTTTAGTTCTGGTTCTGATTTTTATTTATGTTCTGAGGAGCTGCTTGGTTTTCTCTGGGGTAAGCTCTCTCATTCATGTTTATTCGATCCATCATCTGTTCCATGGTTCTAACTAAGTTATAAAATTTAGTATCAGATGATGAGGGTGTATTTTCTTCCCTACATGTGACTTTTTTTCATCTTTCATCCTAGCCCTTTTGGCAATAAGATTTTCCTCTACACTTACTACACCCCTCTGCATATCTTCTAATGTAAGAGGGTCTCTCTCCCTTAGTTGGTAGGGCATTTCTGGGTCAAAACCATATGGAAATTTCATTAAGGATATACCTTGTGGAGGTTTGATATGGGTAGGGAGGGCATTATATACACTATTGAACCTAGTGCAGTATTCTTGGACACCCTCTCCAACGTTTCTCTTGATGTTTTCATATTCAAATAATATTTGGAGAGGATTTTTCTTGACTTCCCATTTGTTTAGGAATAGTTGATGAAAAGCAGGGAGGTCATGTATACTATTAGGGGTTAGGCCTTTAAACCATTTTCTTGCTTCTCCCCCTAAGCTTTGAGCAAACATTCTTAGTTTAACAGTTTCATCATCTATTTATTGTCTGTCAAAATATTCATTCATTCTATCCACATGTTGTTGAGCAGTAGTAGAACTACTTGCATCATATAAGGGAATCTTGGATTGATAGTCCTGTGGTAGAACTACTAAAGGCAATAGTAGGACCAATGGAGCATACCAATTTGTCATAGCTGGGGGATGGGGAAACAAAGGAGGGTTAAAAGGTGGAGGATTGACAAAAGGAGGTAAAGGGTTAAATGGAGGAAGTGAACAGTGGGTGTTTGAATGGGGGTTGAGGTTAGTACAACAGGATTTTGTTGTAAGGTAAATGGGTCCTTAGCTCCACCTTGAGGTTAGTTCCACTTAGCTTCTTGCCTTAAATTTTACTTAGTAGAGTCTAGCCAAATAATTTTATGGTTTGCCCTGTCCTTTGGTTTTTCTTGAAATGTTATTTTCAAGGCCTTCTTTGAAGTTTTATTAAAGAATTCATGGGTGCCCTGCTCTTTAGTTTCACTGATTTTTATCTTGAATGTTTTATTTGTCTAAAATTAATAGCTAGATAATTCAAGGGTGTCCTACTCTTTAGGACTGTTGGTTGTTGTCTTAAGGTTTACTTAGTAAATTTTAGCTAAAGGAATTTATGGTTTGCCCTGCTCTTTAGTTCCTCTTAAACAGTTATCTTAAAGGATTTTCTTGTTGAAGTATAGTTAAAGGATTCTTAATTCCCCTTTAATTTTACTGATTTCACAACTTGTTTTCATTTAATATTTCATCTAATCTAAAAAGATCCACTTGATATAGTTAGCTTTCCCTATGAAAACCCATGCAGATTTGATGTACAATTAAAACCTTTTATGACTCCATAGCCCAATGGATCAATGCTTCTCACAATCTATCTATTCACCTAAAACACTCAAACAATTAATCAAACAATCAATCAACCAATAAAAACAAAACAAACAAGTCCTAAGAACTTCATAACTAGCCTAAAAACAGAAAACATAAGCATAAAGATAAATCATTTACAGACACAAACATAACAGAGAGAGCCCTCTCTGAGTCCAGGAAGGCTAGGTCCTTAGACTCCAAAGTGGTCTGATGTGGTTCCCTGCAGAGTTGTTCTTGCCAATATTGCAAATCACAGGGAGCCAACACCTTCAGAAATCCTCTCTGGAACTTAAAAGTAATAGATTCTATGTTTACATCATATTATTTTGAGTTTCCTCTCTCTCCATGAATTCTCTCTAAAACTTAAAAGTAATAGATTTTGTGTTTACAACATATTATTTTGAGTTTCCTCTCTCTCCATGAATTCTCTCTGAAACTTAAAAGCAATAGATTCTGTGTTTACAGCATATTACTTTGAGTTTCATCTATAGTTCTTCTTTTCCATTCAGATATCAGCAGTCAATGGCATTGTGAAATCTTCTATTATTCCATATCATTAAGGGTTTTAGAAAACTAGTTTCCAGAGGGATAGAACAAAGACCTCATGATAAAATTATTTATGTGACACACTTTTAAAATGTCTTAAGCACTAATTCCTTTCACAATCAAGGGATTATATTTTAAGAACCAACATTTCCCATGTTCTCTTTCCCTCCACTGCATCTTGGAAAATCAAAAACCCTTAAAATAATAATAGAGAAGGATTAGAAAACGATATGAGATTTTTTTTGCAAAATATATAGGTGTTTTGATTGATTTTTCAAAACCCTCGGCTCTGTGTGTAGTTTCCTTTGAGGAACAAAGCGCATTGTCATGGTTTCTCTAAAGTAAAACTGCGCAATTTGTGTTTTTATTTGTATAAAAAATAGTCGGGGTGTGTGGTCCCGATGAAGGGTAACCATGCACCGCTGGGGGGGGATTTTAAATCACAAAACCTCCCCAAAATGCCAAAATACATGGTCAAATGAAAAATAAAAACCAGGAAAACTAATATAATGAAAATATATCTTAACTTGAGAATACGGTTCCTGATTTCGTCCATCAGTTTGCTTGGAATCCACTTCTAAATTTTTTGCTAAAAAACCCTTTAAATTTCTCTCAAATGGTGAATTTTTTTTTACTTTTGCATTTTTATAGGTATTGTAGGCCATTTAAATATTATTGTATGCCTTTGACCTTTGAAAATTAAAATTTTTGATGTTTTTACTATGTTTTGGAAACAATTATGATGATTTTTCGAGTTTATTGTGTAGAACACATCAAAAAAATGAATTATTTTGGCGATGAGCGAAATTTTATCACTTTTTGGGGTTGTTTAAATTTACAAAACAAAGAAACCGTAGAGTCTTATTTTAAGCCTTTTTCAAACTCTCTAAACATGAAAATATTGTCAAGTACTTGACTATTCAAACTTGAAAAATTAAATGAACAATCGTTTATTCAGTATAAGTTTACCCCCTTTTGAGACTGAACTAGAATATTTACAAAAAAGGTATATGTTGACTATTCATGGTCAATAGAGTTCTCTCATGTATTATTTTAACATTTTTCAGGCTTGAGAGACTAAATTTACGAAAAAAATATATTGTGGAATTTACTTATGCTTTTCTCTGGACTCCCTAAAATGAAAAACACCAAGCTTTACTTTCTCTGGGCTCGTTAAAATTTTACGTTGAAGGAGCTGAAAGAGTTTTTTTTTCTTGTCTTTTCAAACTCTTTAAATATGAAAATGACATTGAGATATCACTTCACTGGACTCGTAAAACATAAATAGGACAGGACTCGTCAATTATGATGGTACGAACCACTCCTTCCTATGGTTTGTTAAAAATACTTTGAAGGACTCATCCGAGGATAAGCTTATAGCAAAAGGAAATTTTATCCTCCTCGAGCTTCAAAAAAATAAAGAGGTACTTGACAATAATGGTGGGGGAGAATTTGGAAGAAGCATTCATTTTTTGTATCTCATTAAAGGCAGTATGTCGCTCTTAAAGATGACACTTTGTCACATTTGTGTCCGGATTGGGAAATCCATTTGTCTCACAGTTAATTGAACCTCATTGAAATTATTCAATCTCTTTTGGGTATTATCATTGATTCAAATATTACTAAGTCAGAGTGTTGTTTCACCAATATGCTCAAGAGAAATTCAACCTCATTCAAAATTACCTTGCAATTTGTAGCCTTCAATCACGTTGGCCATCCCTCAGTAATTCCTAAATCACTCCAAATATTGTTCTTCTAAACTGGAGATGAGTTTCGTGTCATAGGCCCTCCTGCAATGGTTCATTTCCTATTGACTTCAACTCACTATCTAGAAACCTTCTTCAATACCTTGGATCTTGCATGCCCTAATGGCAGGTTTCTTGCCTTCGACGATAGGTTCTCATCATTGGCCTTCGATCGAATGATTTCATGAGTGTTCGAGTTCAAGACATATTTTCACACTTCATAGATTATACTGGGAATACCTTCAGGACCATTGTCATTATTGGTTGTTTCTCTCACATTTGTTGGCGGTTCACATCATTGACTAGTAATCAAGTGGCTTATACCATGTTATACTTTGAGACATTCACTCGCATGGTTAATTTGTACCATGGATCAAGAGATGGAGATCAAGACCTTGGATCTAGTTTCATACATCCAAGATATGTGTATTTGTCTAGTCATGATTGTATAGATAGATCCAATTTTTGGTTGTGTCCATACTATGTATACTATTGACATGGATCCTTGTGTATCTTTGTACTATTTCATCGAGTTATTTTTACTCTAAGTATGGGAATGCCTACCTCAGTGATGATTATATTTTGCATTGTAACCTTTGATTGATTGATGCAGATCTCCAACCATGGTCTGTAATCCAATATTTGGTATGGTAAATCACTTTATTCCTTGAATATCCTTTTTGACTTTTCACTTTAGGGGGAAATCTATTACACGTCATTTTGTCACCATGGAAAATTGATCATCAAACTAGATCTTTCGATATCCATCAATGTGTTCCAAATCATTCCCTTGCAATTCTATAACTTAAACATCTTGAATAAAATGAGAATTATGGGTAAAAAAGTCCAAAAACCCACTTTTGGTCACCTGCGCATTTTCCTATCCATTTTGTGCGCATACGCAGCTCTTACCATTAAATCATTTACATAAGTGTGCTCTGTCTTCCACTATAAACTACACACATGACTCAACAAAAAGTAAAAATAAAAATTGAAATCTAAAAGCTTTGTTGGGCGAATATATCCCAATTGGAATCTTTGAGTTCATGCTTATTCGATCCTAACCCCCCTGATCATGGAGCCAATTCCCATTCTTCAAGGAACCCTAATCCCATCTTTAGTGGATCTCATCCTTGAGATAAGGATATGAAACCTCCTCCTCTTGGCCTATAAATCAAACATATGCTAGAGGGTTTGGGAGGATGACTGAAGGTAGACTTATGTTTCTCAAATAAGGCTAGAAGTCGTATCATCCAAGGAGGAGATTGTATATCATTGGGAGGAACTTCACTTCACCAAGGCCAAGGTTATGTAACTCCTCTATTTATGAGATTAATACAAATGAGTTTGTCTTCCCACTGTATTGTCCAATGGAATTGATAAATGGCTTATTTTTCTTCTATTTTCCATTGAAATGATATTAGGTACTAATATTCTTGATCATTAGTATGAGGTGTATATGACTTTGAACACTTTTTGTTTCTATGTCTGCAGATATGGTCTCTAAGCATTGAGGAGTTGCATCAAGCCATAGTGGGATATTCATCAAGCATTTCGTGAAATATATGGATTCCATATTTTACCATTCTAGTTCGTGATTCGGTATAGATAAACTCAGGGAAATATTTTCTTGCTTGTTTGTTTGTTACTAGCGTCAATCATTGAACCTAGGGAGATTTCTTCTATCTGAATTAGCAATTAGTCTGCCATAACAAAATCAGGGTTGATAAGTAAAACCCTTGTAATAGTTATAATAAGATGATAGGAATAAAACCCTAGGTACATATTCGTTTGTTTTATCTACCCACCTATAGGTACATAGTTGTAACGAACCTCTACCCTCACATCTACCCACTTTCACTAGTTTCCTGGGGTAAACATGAGATGAGGGATTGTTATCACAAGACTCAACCTCCTAGGTGACCTTAAGGAAATGGAGTTGACAAAATAGACCTTACTAACTTACCTCGGGTTCCTTAGGACCCTACAGGAGTAACCCAACCCCTCAAGGTCTCCATCCCCTGATCCAACTTAAATTTTCCCTGAGATAGAGCCCCAGTCACTCCCTTTCCAAGCCCTCCATGTCACTAGAAACCCCCAATCGCTCCCATAGGCCTCCCTCCATGCGACTACGGAATTTTTTGCTCAGTGTTGTGCCAGCAACTGCGGAATTTAAGGTTATTTTTCAGGGTTGGGGCTAAGCCTTTGCCCATAAATCCATATAACTTTTAGAACTCATAAAATACATGACTACAATGATTATAAGTCAAAACTTAAACCAGGACTAGACCTCACCATCCCCAACTAGGATTGACATTTCATCAAACACTTGGTAGATAGGAAACCTACAGATCATGAATGAAAGTCCGACAATAAGGGACTGAAAACTCATATGAAACTTAACAAGAAGGATCACCACCCTCTCCCATTAGTTTTCTTAACATCAATTAGTTCTTGCATCCATTATTATTTTAGTTACAAGTAAAACCATGAAAAGATCCATAACTAAAACTAGTAATATATCCATGCTTATAACCATCATATAACCATATAAATAACCATAATATAATAGCCATTAAATCCATTTAATAACAAGTAAATTTACCAAACAAAATCAAGAGAACTTATCTTTCATTAAACATAGGCAAGAGCCAACTAGGCTTGGGACTTCTACGTACCACCCAACCATAGACATGGCTGAACCAAATATTTCTTTCATCCGGTCACCCCCGTGCCATATTCCAATCAAGAATGTGGGATCTCATGGGATAAACCAATCCAAAACAACCAAGGGAATCCAAAGGTTGAACCACCTCCACCCTCACCATACTGTGATCTCACCTAAACCAGCCCTAAGATCACAAAACCAAACCGAGCTTGTAAATGCCTCTGAATTCCTTCACTGTCCTTAAGGAATTTTCCTGTCTCCACCCTCAGGATTTACCGTGTATCCCTCCATTACCGGTCGAGTGATTCCTAGGCCTTTGGGAAATTTCCTAAGACCACCTCCACCCCAGATTTTGAAACCTCCTAGTAATTCCAAATCTCAATATTGAGAACAATTCCATATCACCATGTCTATCCGAAAATGGAAAGGAAAGGATGAAAACCACAATCAAAACTCAGAAAAACCATGCCACTGACAGTAAAAGAATCAAATACCAACATGCACATACCATGCATGTCAAAACCAGCTAGGAAATCATACATGCAATCTATAACCTGCAAGTATTCTTGTTGAAGCTTGCTTGTTCCAAACTTTCCTTGCTTGATCTCTTTCTCTTCTTGGTGCTCTTCTCCACTCTGAGACTAATTCTGAAAATAAATTGACAAAAAGCTGACAAAAGTTTCCAACGGATCCTTAGAAGCCTTTTAATAAATGAAGTTCTATTTTCTTCATTTTCCATCATTTTCCATTATTTTCCTTCATTTTCCTTCTCACATGCAACCTGTGACCTTTCACCTTCCTTTTCTCCTAATTTCTTTTATTTTCATAAATGATGTGCCAAAAATACTTTTTGCCTTTTCAAAGCCTTAGCCATTGCCTTTTCCCATTCCCCTTTATCCATAAACACATCAAGTGATTCCCACTATGATATCTTTCCCAACATTCCGCTTGGAATAAGTGTCCCTTAACCTTGGTCTCATTTTTTCCTTTATTAACTATTATTAAATGAATTTTTAGCCTAGGTTTGTTACAGAAACCTACCCCTTGGGGAACACCGTACTCAATGTTAAACCACACCTATACCTCAGAAAAACCACTGAAAATAAAACATACTTCCCATGGATATTTATAACTTAGCTTGATGAAGTATTTACAATGAACAACCTGCTAAAAACATGACAATCATATCGTGTAGTGGAGCTTTATAACACAGCTCATTATGGTATTTACAATAAAAATTGCATATACTTATGAAAATTTTCTTCAGCCAAAAAATAACCATACTGTTCATGGAGATTTATAATCCATCTTGATACAATATTTACAATGATATATATATATCTATATATATATACACACACACACACACACACATATGCACATTTTCTTTAACCAACAAACAAAATGATATGATGCCTGCATCTGCAAGAAAGGATTCCAAAGGCTCACACCTCCACCCTCAAAAGTAGTATCAAGATTCAACTCCTTCCCAAGAAGTACAGAATCCACTACCAAATTCAATCTGCATGCAATTTCCAGTGCTACAACCCTTGTGCTACTTGTTCCCTCAGAAAATAGTTATCGGCTCATTGTTCTAGGGCACACTCCCAATGTGAATCTAATTCCATTTCGCAATGCTAATGACCAAAACAAATCCATCCCTTGGCCTTCCCTTCTCTGCTACACAATCCCTCGAGAAATTCGGTCACCCCCTTCCATGCAGTCACTCACCTCCCAAGGTCCCCGGCATCCCCTATCTTGGGTGATCCATCCCTTGGAAATGCTTCCTCATATCAGAAGGTCAATCAACCAAGGCATATACCTACCTAAAAAATATCATACCGATCATAGCATGCTCATGGAAAGCAATGGAAACCATTAGTACCAGTGTCCAACAATGACCCTACTCTTGAAGTACTTTACCAACATACTGCTGCCTATTCCAATTCATTTTGTTGTTGTTGTTGCTAATTCTTACAGTCAGTTTAAATTCACCCAAACTGGGTATTTTCATGCTTTCCTGTACCAAGCACATAATTTCAATTATACTAAAAAGGAATTGAAATAAATTCGAATCATACCTCATTGGGACCCATTAATAAGGTACACTTGCAATCTTGTTTACTTCTTGTCACAATAATTAAAACCATATATTTGACAAAATTATCATCTATAAACATATCTCATCTAGTTAGCTCAAAACGAAACCATGATGATCAAAATCTTAAATCACATGTAACCATCATAAACTAGAATCATATATCACATGCATAGTTAAAAACTAAAAAAAAATACTGATACTTATCTTTCAAAATGTTATTTACTTTTTCCTTTGTTCTTTATACTTTATGTACACACGCTAAATCTTTTTCCAAACCTGGAAAGCACCCAGTGCCTTCTCTTTAAGCAACAAGGGAGTCCAGAGACTGATCCTCCTCCTCCCTGAATATCAACAACAATGGAATCCAGAGACTAAACCACCTCAACCCTTAATATAAACAAGGGTATCCCAATACTAAATCGTCTCAACCCTTAATGGCAAAAACAAGGGCATCTAGAGACTAAACTGCCTCAACCCTCAATAGATACAAGGGCCTAGACAATTTCATACATGTATGTCCCATTACACTGTACAACACACATACACATACACAGTGTAAAATGCAACACATACACCTACACCTGGTGGACAACATGACACATACACCTACACCCAGTGTACAACGCAACACATACGGCTAAACTCGGTGTAGAACACAATACATATATGTACACACTATACCATACCATGAATACACATGCCTTGATACAACGACTACACAATACCTGTAAAACCATACCAAATACACACAACACAACATCTACAACATGTACACAATACCACCCGTAAATAGTGCCACCTACACAATCTGTACATAGCACCACACGTACATGACACCACCTGCACAACGTGTGTACAACACCACGTGTACACCGTACCACATGCACATTGTGTACACAACACCAAATTTACGACATGTACATAGCACCAAATGTACACAACATCACATGCATACAACACCACATGTACAATCATGCACACCACACCATATCTACGCAGCACTGCATGTACAGCCTGTACACTGCACCATATGTACACAATGTTTCATATACAACACATATATTGCACCAAATGTATATAGCACCGCATTCACAACATGTACATAGCACTGCATATACGACATGTACTTAACACCATTAGTACCCAGCACCACATATAAAATCATGCACACACCACTATATATGAAACATGCACACAAAATCATATATGCAACTTGCACACAATACTTCATATGCCATATGTACACAACATTGGTACTACACATCCTAATACCACATTGCCCTTACCAGGCAACCTTTCTTCTAGTGTCTTATCAATGCTTGTCCCAGCATGTCGCGGACCATATTGATTTCATTTCACTGATGTATCCCTTAGCATTACCTGTCCATAACATAAACATAGACATAGTATAATTACATAATATCAATTCACATCCACATGATACTGAACTCATATATCTATCAGGGCTACTCTTCCCACTTGAATCCTTATAAACCAGGAACCTCTTCATGCCCTTCACTTGCATAAATAATCATTCCTCCACAAGAATGATCCTTGACGACTCTGTTAGACAATGACATACATAAATATATATACACATGTAAACATCAGCATAAAATAACCATGATCTCTAATGACCCTATAGGAAAAATGGCATACATACATACATACATACATACATATACATATACATATACATATACATATACATATACATATACATATACATATACATATACATATACATATACATATACATATATATATATATATATATATAGATATAATCATTAGCATTAAGAAACTGTGATCCCTGACGACCTTGTTTGACAATGAAATACATACATATATATACATATATACACATTATCATAATCATGATCACCACATAATTACCATATATCATAAGGTTTAGGTTAAGATAACTCCCTTTATCCATGCACAACATTGAGAACAATTTTTCCCAACATAGCCAAGTCATATGACACCTTATATCCATTTACCTTACCTCTCTTTTCACCTTTCCTAGTTATTTTCCTTCTACCATCCATTTATCCCAATGGACCTTGACAATCCAACCGGTTGTTGTACTCTTACCTTCAATTTCCCTTTACTCATGCACCGAGCTTCATCTGAGTCTTACATTACCTGCTAGGTTTCATTCAGCTCTCCCTAAGCTCCATTAACTTTCCTCTTTCCCAAACCAATTCCTAAGACTCTCAAAACATAAAATTCAATTCCAAGAAGCAAACAAGATAGAACCATGAGAAACCAATAGCAATACAACACCACAAACAAGTGGCATGGCCATGCAATATAAATAACAAACAGAAAATCAAGCACAAACAAATCACAAAGCACCGAAAGCATAAGACTAGCAGTAAACACCATGACTCAATCCCCATGGCTTCCCAATACTTCCAAAGGAAAGATCAACCTCAGCCTTACTCCAATATTTCATGGCAATATCATTTTCCATGCGAATCCCTTGCATCATACTGCTATAAACACATGAATTTCAATGCATCAATAACCATACAATATATTGTTTACCTTACCTTGTTGTGCCAAGCATGTTGCCTTGTAACTAAACACATATGCCAACCACATGTTCCAAAGATTAAGGCATCCTATTTATTAATTTTAAATAAACCTTTACCAATTCTAACAACCATGTCATAATCAAAAATCAACTCACATTCATCAGTCATAATACATAATGCTACAACTATCACCTACTTACACTCAAGTACATATCAGTTGTTCTCATCACATATGTGTTAGTGCAACCATCTCAAAAAAGATCATTCCTTCATTAAATCTTATAGGTACAAACTCATATCATGCAAATAGTCAAATATTCAAACAATAGATAGACGACATAATAGACACCAAACACTCAAACACAAAATATATGACATAACCAAAAAATCAAGCACCAAGTAGGCAGCATAAGCAAACTCATCCCAAATAATCAAACACTCAAACACCAAATAAACAACATATTAAAAATCATACCTCAATGTATCTCAGGGGAGGCTATGTTGTTTGCACAATAAATCTAGATTAGCTAATATAAATTCACAACATATCAACTCAAACATAAATAAGGTCATTAAATCCATAACAAAAAATAGCTAACATGTTTACATCATAAACTCATAAGCAATTGTCATTCATGCATAACAATCACATATGCACAGTCGGTCTAGATTATTATGACACAATATCACAAGAATATCGACTCATACCCGAATGTCATAACCCTAACCATCCGCATAGGCCAATCCAAATTATCATGATACATATAACATCAACATCCTAATTACAATTACCATAATATGCATGCATACGAACACAATGCATATAATAAAAAGTTACTATCCTCCATGACTAACCGACACAGGTACATATGATCACATTAATTACCTAACATATATCATACATGTAACCACAACAACCATAGACAGACAGACATGTACACAACCCTAATGCTTATAACAATCATTAACCAACATACATGCATGCCAAACATACAATACTTGTATGACGATCTGCACTTACCCCAAAGTCTAGTGCTACAATCTCGCTCTGATGATATACATCTCATGACCTATATCAACCAACATATAAACACCATAACATACAAATAACATCCCAATGACATATCCTTCATACCATAACCTCATGCATGACAACCTTGACCATGAAAAGGCATGCATAACAACATGCATTCATCCCATCTGGTCCAAGTATTGAACCATGCTCTAATACCACTTGTAAGGAACCTCTCCCCTCACATCTACCCACTTTCATTGGCTTACCCAGGGTAAACATCAGATAAGGGGTTTTTATGATAAGGCTCAACCTCGTAGGTGACCTTAAGGAAATGGAGTCGAAAAAACAGACCTTACTAACTTCCCTCAGATGCCTCAGGACCCTCCATGAGTAACCCAACCCCTCCAGGTGTCCATCCCCTGAGCCAACTTAAATTTTCCCTAAGCTAGAGCCCCAGTCGATCCCTTTCCAAGCCCTCCATGCGACTAGAAACCCGGAGTCGCTCCCATGGGCCTACCTCCATGCAACTATGGAATTTTTTGCTAAGTGTTGTTCCAGTGACTCCATAATTTAAGGCTATTTTTCAGGGTTGGGGCTAATCATTTGTCCATAAATCCATATAACTTTCATAACTCATAAAATACATGACTACAATTATTATAAACCAAAACTGAAACCGGGACTAGACCTGATCTTCCCCAATCAAGACTGGCATTTCATCAAACACTTGGTAGATAGGAAACCTACAGGTCATGAATGCAATAATGAGCATAAGGGACTAAAAAATCATATGATACTTAACAATAAGGATCACCAACCTCTCCCATTAGCTTGCTTAACATCAATTATGTCTTTCATTCATTATTATTTCAGTTACAAGTAAAATCGTGAAAAGAGCCATGACTAAAACCAGTCATATATCCATGCTTATAACCAACATATAACCATATAAATAACCATAATATAACATACATTAAATCCACATAATAACAAGTAAATTTACCAATCAAAAGCAAGATAAATTAGCTTTCACTAAACATACGCAAGAGCCAACCAGTTTCGAGACTTCCACGTACCACCCAACCATAGTCATGGCTGAACCAAATATTTCTTTCAGCCAGTCACCCTTGTGCCATATTCCAAGCATGAATGCGGTATCTTATGGGATAAACCAATCCAAAACAACCAAGGAAATCCAAAGGTTAAACTACCTCCACCATCACCATACCATAATCTCACCTAAACCATCCCCGAGATCACAAAACCAAACCAAGCTTGGAATGCCTTCGGATTCCCTCACCATCCTTGAGGAGTTTTCTTGTCTCCGCCCTTAGTATTTACCATGTATCCCTCCATTATCGGTCAATAGCTTCCTAGGCCTTTGGGAATTTTCCTGATAGCACCTCTGCTCCAGATACTGAAACCTTCCGGCAATTTCAAATCTCAAAACTAAGAACAATCCCATCACACCATGGCTATCCGGAAATGGAAAGGAAAGACTGAAAACCAGTGTAAAAACTCGGCAAAACCATGCCACTGAAATAAAAAGAACCAAATACCAAAACGCACATACCATGCATGTCAAAAGCAGTTAGGAAGTCATACATGCAATCTGTTACCTGCAAGTATTCTTGTTGAAGCTTGCTTGTTCCAACCTTTCCTTGCTTGATCTCTTTCTCCTCTTGGTGCTCTTCTCCTCTCTAAGACTAAGTCTGAAAATGAACTGGAAAAAGGTTGGTAAAAGCTTCCAACTAATCCTCAGAATCATTTTTATCAATGAGGCTTCTATTTTCTTGATTTTCCATTATTTTCCTTCATTTTCCTCCTCACATGAAACCTATGACCTTCACCTTAATTTTATCCTAATTTTCTTAATCTTCATAAATAATGTGCCAAAAATATTTTTTTTCCTTTTCAAATCCTTAGCCATTGCATCTGCCAATTTCCCCTTAGCCATAAACAAATCAATTGATTCCCACTAGGATATCTTGCCCAACATTCATCTTGGAATAAGTGTCCCTTAACCGTGGTCATATTTTTTCCATTATTAACTTTTATTACATGAATTTTTAGCTCAGGTTTGTTACACTTTATTCTAGGGTTTTGAGTCATAAAGATTCTTATTAAGGTGATTAATCATTAGATTGAGTCTACCCTCGTTATACTATCTCTTTTCATTTGATCATTCTTGTGAAACCCTAACCCTTAGGGTTCACTTTAAAACCCTAGCCTCTTGTTACTAAGGGTATGTCAATGTTAAATAATGAAACCATAATCTACTTAGGGTTTGTTGATAAAGTCTAGAAATCCTATTCTTTTGAAGTTTGTGGTTTTGATAATATTATGATAAAAACCCTAGCCCTTTAGGGTTTATTGTTAATTTCTAAGTTATATAATGAGACCTTAGATTCTTAGGGTTTGGTTAATCAGGGTTTATAAGTAAAACCCTTGTAATAGTTATAATAAGATCCTAGGAATGAAACCCTAGGTACATATTCGTCTATTTGATCGAAACCCTAGCCTGGTAAAAATTGTTCGATGTACTGATCTTGGGTTTATCTAGTAGATGTTGATGTGAAATGCTAGTACATCCTAGATATGTATATATTCTAACTTAGTTATTGACTCTCATGTTTTAGTTTGTAAAATCTAGTGTTTGTAACAAAACCCTAGTATAGAGTGATATTTTAGGACATGATGATATTTTTTTATTATTGATATAGCTTTGATGATAAAATCTAGGGTTTACAACAAACATTAGTAGAGTGTGACATGTAATTCTAAAAGCATATTGTTGAAAATTTAATTTTATAGTACTATGATTGGGTTGTTAAGGATCTGTGTCTCGAAGATGGAGTCTAGGGTTTATGACAAAACCCTAGCAAGAAGTTGAAGTCTAGTATGTAAAAATATGTGACCCTTATTAATTATGAACCTAACTAGGTTTAGGTATTTTATGTCTAAATTTTGATTATTTTGGTGATTCCATTGTAATGACATGATTTTGGATTAACTTCATGCTTCTATTTTTATTTGGTTTTACTTTATATTAAATTTCTATAGGTATATAATCTTCAATATGTTGAATATATCCATAATTGAATATGATTATTATGATCATGATCATGATGAAGGAGCCTCTAAGAATGATGATGATCAAGATGACCTTGATTCCATGAAAAATAATGAAGCCTCGAAAGGTTGAATTTTATTCAATGTTATGAATTTGTTCATCTCCCTAAGTTGAGAGGGAGCTTGGATAAAAGAAAGTGTATTTATCTCCAGTTGAGAGGGAGAACATATTTTGACAATAATAGTGAATACCTTGAAGAATGAATGAAAGTTCTACTATTGGATTTGAAAAAAAAGTACTTGAGAGGTATGGAGGTTGTATTTGGTGCTACTGAAGAAATGAAATGAGAAGAAATATTTTGACGAGTTGTATATGAATAACATGATGTTGATATCAGTATCATCAAGATGATCAACAACCCTTAAGTTTTGTGTTTATATATATATATATATATATATATATATATATATATATATATATATATATATATATATATATATATATATATATATATATATTTATTTATTTATTTATTTATTTATTTATTTATTTATTTATTTATTTATTTTTATTATCGATTGGGGTTATTATTGTGCATGATCTCTCCTTAAAATGTTTGAATGTTGGAAGCATGCTTGAAGTGGTGGGTATATATTTGATTTAGTTGATAAGGATAGATGAATAATATTGTGGCAACAAGATGCTTGGGAGGACATCTGGTCGACCTATGTTTTGATGTTTAGATCCCGAAGTAGGGAGGGTCATGTTGGTTTTGGAGCTCTGACCTTGGATACACACCTAGATCCTTGGGTTGGTGTTAAAGCATAAAATCCTAATGGTACCTAAAGTGGTTAAATGTTGATTACACCTTAGTACCACCCAATTAGAGTACCCTGGTCAGGTATCTAATCTATAGCACTGCATGTGATGTGAACTCTTCATAGAGTATATCACTTTGAGATCTTCCATGTACCTTTCTATATATGTAATTATGAATACATCCCTAATTAAGAGGGATTGTTGAAAAATGTAACTAATTTCGATCTTCATAATTGCATTTGATTCGGGATGTAATGCATAAATCAAAAGAAAAAAAAAATGATTTATTATAAAATAAATTGACTTATTAAAGAATGGATCTCATGCTTGTGTCAATGTTTTTAGGTAAAAGCCTCCATTTTAGAATTTTAGGGTTTATGTCAGGAGTCCTTGTATTTTTCAATATGTAAAATACCCATCTTGGGCTTCATCTATCAAAGAGGAAATTTATTTTTAAGTAAAATAGGTAATTTAGGCCTCCTCCACCAAGTCGGCCTCAACCTGGACAAGCTGGCCTAATTAGGAGGAAAATCCACTATAAAAGGACAACAACTCGACTCCTTTGAAACACACAGAAATGCCTGCGCTGTTGGAGGCAAAGGGTCCAAAATTCAAGGCAAGAGGAAGGAAAGGTTTTGGGTTACCGGAAGGGTCAAAATTGCGCTTTTTTAAGGGCCAAAATTTCGGATTGTTGATGGGATGTAGCTAGTAGACTAGAAGATATTATCAAAGTTTTTTTAATCATATTGGAAGGCTAGATTGGTGGAGGAAGGTATTTTGGTTATGTTGCTGATGTTTGACTCATGCATGTAGTATCAAATATCACTAAACTTGAAGAAATGCATATTTTGTGTACCTTTTGGTATATTATTGGGGTATGTTGTTTGTAGACAGGGATTGATGGTAGATCCCACGAAGATTGTCGTTATTGTGAACCTAGAACCACCTAAGTCATTAAAACAACTACGCACGACGCTGGGACATACTGGCTACTATGGAAAGTTTATAAAGGCATATGTGCAGATAAATGTGTCGATGAAGAATTTGTTGAAGAAGGATGTTACTTATTGTTGGGATGATGAATCCCAAAATATCCAGGACATACTAAAGGAGAAGATGGTTACTGCGTCGACTCTAGTTTTTCCAGACTGGAATAACGAGTTTCATGTAGATGTTTATGCTTCTTGCATAGCTTTGGGTTCAGTACTAGCACATCTTGGTGAAGGGGATCTTGACCACCCTATCACTTTTGTAAGTAGGAAATTTTCTACATCGAAGAGGAATTATTCCATAATAGAGCGTAAAGGATTGGATATGATATATGCACTGCAGAAATTCAGGAATTACTTGTTAGGAGCACACTTCAAGATGTTCACAGATCATTATGCGCTGAAATACTTAGTGAACAAGCCTGTGTTGGGGGGCGAGATTTGCAAATGGCTATTGTTGTTCCAGGAATATGAGTTTGAAGTTGTAGTTAAGCCAGGAAGACTAAACATTGGACCTGATCATCTGTCAAGGATTGAGATAGGCGAAGAACCCACGAGCATTGAAGAGAACCTACCCGATGCGCAGCTATTTTCTATAAGGGTTAAAAATGATGACTTCACAAACATTATTCAGTTTTTGAACATAGAGATGGCATCTGTGGAATATAATACACAGTAGAAAAGTGATTTGGTAGTCACAGTAGCATATTTTTCTTTTATTGCAGGACATCTATATAAAATGGGGCCAGATGAAATATTGCGCATATATGTCTTTGAGCATGAAAGATAGAGCACTTTAGAAGAAGCGCACGGTAGAGTTATGGGAGGAAATTATGCAGGAAAAGACAGTGTGCAGAATATTTTGAGAGTTGGATTATGGTGGTCTACATTGCAAAAGGATGCAAAAGAATATTGTAGATTTTGCGATGCTTGTCAAAGAACAGGAAGACCATCTAGGAGATATGAAATTTCCTTGAATCCACAACTAACATTGCAGGCATTTGATAAGTGGGAAATATGCTTTGTTGGACCAATAAATTCACCAAGGAAGAAAGTTGGCATGAGGTACACTATCACTGCCACAGATTACTTGACCAGATGTGTCGAAGCTAAGCCAGTAAAGAATTGCACCATAGATATTGTTGTGTGGTTCATATTTGAGTATATTCTATCTAGATTTGGGTGCCTGAATATCTTGATGAGTGACAGAGGATCACATTTATTGCATCGGACCATTAAAACATTGAATTAGGATATATATATATATATATATATATATTTATTTATTTATTTATTTATTTATTTATTTATTTATTTATTTTTATTATCGATTGGGGTTATTATTGTGCATGATCTCTCCTTAAAAGGTTTGAATGTTGGAAGCATGCTTGAAGTGGTGGGTATATATTTGATTTAGTTAATAAGGATAGATGAATAATATTGTGGCAACAAGATGCTTGGGAGGACATCTGGTCGACCTATGTTTTGATGTTTAGATCCCGAAGTAGGGAGGGTCGTGTTGGTTTTGGAGCTCTGACCTTGGATACACACCTAGATCCTTGGGTTGGTGTTAAAGCATAAAATCCTAAAGGTACCTAAAGTGGTTAAATGTTGATTACACCTTAGTACCACCCAATTAGAGTACCCTGGTCAGGTATCTAATCTATAGCACTGCATGTGATGTGAACTCTTCATAGAGTATATCACTTTGAGATCTTCCATGTACCTTTCTATATATGTAATTATGAATACATCCCTAATTAAGAGGGATTGTTGAAAAATGTAACTAATTTTGATCTTCATAATTGCATTTGATTCGGGATGTAATGCATAAATCAAAAGAAAAAAAAATGATTTATTATAAAATAAATTGACTTATTAAAGAATGGATCTCATGCTTGTGTCAATATTTTTAGGTAAAAGCCTCCATTTTAGAATTTTAGGGTTTATGTCAGGAGTCCTTGTATTTTTCAATATGTAAAATACCCATCGTGGGCTTCATCTATCAAAGAGGAAATTTATTTTTAAGTAAAATAGGTAATTTAGGCCTCCTCCACCAAGTCGGCCTCAACCTGGACAAGCTGGCCTAATTAGGGAGGCAAAATCCACTATAAAAGGACAACAACTCGACTCCTTTGAAACACATCCACAAAAATTTTTATTTGCAATTGTTGGAGGCAGAAAAAGGGTCCAAAATTCAAGGCAGAGGAAGGAAAGTTTTTGGGTTACTGGAAGGGTCAGAATTGCATTTTTTTGGCGGGGCCAAAATTTCGGATTGTTGATGGGATGTAGCTAGTAGACTAGAAGATATTATCAAAGTTTTTTTAATCATATTGGAAGGCTAGATTGGTGGAGGAAGGTATTTTGGTTATGTTGCTGATGTTTGACTCATGCATGTAGTATCAAATATCACTAAACTTGAAGAAATGCATATTTTGTGTACCTTTTGGTATATTATTGGGGTATGTTGTTTGTAGACAGGGATTGATGGTAGATCCCACGAAGATTGTCGTTATTGTGAACCTAGAACCACCTAAGTCATTAAAACAACTACTCACGACGCTGGGACATACTGGCTACTATGGAAAGTTTATAAAGGCATATGTGCAGATAAATGTGTCGATGAAGAATTTGTTGAAGAAGGATGTTACTTATTGTTGGGATGATGAATCCCAAAATATCCAGGACATACTAAAGGAGAAGATGGTTACTGCGTCGACTCTAGTTTTTCCAGACTGGAATAACGAGTTTCATGTAGATGTTGATGCTTCTTGCATAGCTTTGGGTTCAGTACTAGCACATCTTGGTGAAGGGGATCTTGACCACCCTATCACTTTTGTAAGTAGGAAATTTTCTACATCGAAGAGGAATTATTCCATAATAGAGCGTAAAGGATTGGAATGATATATGCACTGCAGAAATTCAGGAATTACTTGTTAGGAGCACACTTCAAGATGTTCACAGATCATTATGCGCTGAAATACTTAGTGAACAAGCCTGTGTTGGGGGGCGAGATTTGCAGATGGCTATTGTTGTTCCAGGAATATGAGTTTGAAGTTGTAGTTAAGCCAGGAAGACTAAACATTGGACCTGATCATCTGTCAAGGATTGAGACAGGCGAAGAACCCACGAGCATTGAAGAGAACCTACCCGATGCGCAGCTATTTTCTATAAGGGTTAAAAATGATGACTTCACAAACATTATTCAGTTTTTGAACATAGAGATGGCATCTGTGGAATATAATACACAGTAGAAAAGTGATTTGGTAGTCACAGTAGCATATTTTTCTTTTATTGCAGGACATCTATATAAAATGGGGCTAGATGAAATATTGCGCATATATGTCTTTGAGCATGAAAGATAGAGCACTTTAGAAGAAGCGCGCGATAGAGTTATGGGAGGAAATTATGCAGGAAAAGACAGTGTGCAGAATATTTTGAGAGTTGGATTATGGTGGTCTACATTGCAAAAGGATGCAAACGAATATTGTAGATTTTGCGAAGCTTGTCAAAGAACAGGAAGACCATCTAGGAGATATGAAATTTCCTTGAATCCACAACTAACATTGCAGGCATTTGATAAGTGGGAAATATGCTTTTTTGGACCAATAAATTCACCAAGGAAGAAAGTTGGCATGAGGTACACTATCACTGCCACAGATTACTTGACCAGATGTGTCGAAGCTAAGCCAGTAAAGAATTGCACCATAGATATTGTTGTGTGGTTCATATTTGAGTATATTCTATCTAGATTTGGGTGCCTGAATATCTTGATGAGTGACAGAGGGTCACATTTATTGCATCGGACCATTAAAACATTGAATTAGGAATTTCAAATGAATCATCGCAAGAGCACACCTTATCACCCTCAGGAAAATGAAACAGTTGAAGCTTTTAACAAGATTTTGGAGAATGCTCTAATCACGGTATGAAATATCAACTGGAATGATTAGGATTTGAGAATTATGGGCATATAGAACAACCTGCAAGAAGTTGACAGGAAAAACACCCTTTAGGTTGGTTTATGGACAGTATGCCTATGGAATATATTTTTCCTAGTTTAATAATTGCAGCAGTAATAAACATAGAAGACAGTGTTATCATGGAATAAATATTGGCATAGTTTCTTGCTCTTGAGGAAGATAGAATTATTTTAGGATATCATCAGCAAGGGAAAAATCCTAGCATGACAGGCATATAAAGCAGAAAATATTCGAGGAAGGAGATTTGGTGTTGATGTATGATAGCAAGTTAATGAAGTTCCCAGGAAAGTTCAAGACACATTAGCTGGGGCCATACATTGTGAGGAATATATCGAATGGTGGCATGGTTCAGCTCATGAAGTTGAATGGTAAATTGTTTTTGGATGCGTAAATGGAAGCAGGTTGAAGATATAAATGGACGAGTTTTTCCCTGGAACTTCGCATTGACTATATGGAAGGAGAAGAGTCTTAGTGCTCCAAGCAGTTGGAAGATAACACGGGACTATAAACTACTCTGCCAGCAGAGGGCTTCGTCGAAGAAGAAGTGTTCTGTGGTATTCAGAAGGAAGTCGAAGTATGAAGAAACTATGACGAAGGATGAATTAATGTGCCATGAAGCAAGGTTTGTTGAATTTTATCAAAAATATGACCGCTGGAGGTGAAACAATTGATTTTAAAGGAAATTTTACGTTAAAAGGAGCGGGGAAAATTCATGTTATAAGCGTAGATGGGAAAATATGCCACCAAATATGCATTAATGAGGTGAATCTCAAAAGGATCATGGAGTTCTAAATTCAAATAAGTTATAAATTTTGCCTCTTGCTCCGCATTTGGACACTTTACTCACTCAGAAGTGGACTTGTGTTTTTTCGCCTGAGAGTGAGCCAAGCATTTTGTTGCATGTATGGAAAGACGTTTGAAGAGATTGAAGAAGAATTTCTCAGGAGAGGGCTAGGTTTCCTCATGACTGCCACACAACCATCACTAGTGACATGGTTGAGGTCGCCAGAAAGTATTATGTTGCAGGTGAAGCATAGACATAAAATTCGAAGAAGCCTGTAGTCCTACAGTAGCCCAGGAATAAAATCACCAGGGAACAACGAACTAAGGAGAGGATGGAGAAGCAGAAGCAGCCAATGGAGGTTGAATAATCCAAAGAAGAATTTATGGTTAGGATATTAGAGGATATCGACGTAGAAGATGTGGAACCATTTATAGGTTGCTAAAATATATTCCCCTGAGGAATTCAACGGCCAAAGTGACAAAGGATCCAGATAGCACCATGTTCCAAATATTTACATCCTTATTGTCAGATGAAGTACCCTTTGAGGGGAAATTGTTGGTGAAGGTGCCACACTTGCGCATGGAGGACTGGGATTTTAATGAAAACAGTAAGTATCCCCAGTTCGATCCTATCATATATTTGCGCGCAGTCTACTATGAAGCAACCAGAGTGACAAGGTTCGAGCCACTTAAGTGGGCAGCAGGAATTCAGTGAGCGGGGTTGTTGAACATGCTTTATGTTCCGCATTTCGGGCACATCAACATCAACACCATATGTGTGCGCCAGCATTTGGCCTTAGTACATGATGATTGTCTTTGGTTGGGTGAGAGAATCCCCATTGATGAGATGTTTATCAAACGAATCACCGCGCTACCATGCCAAGGATTGAACCCCGCCGACACATTTGTCAAAAAATATCAGGATAAGAAGGTGGCAGGTAATATGAAGGAAAAATATGGCCTAGTAAAGAATTCCCAGGGGTATTCTATTAGTTCTATTAATGATCATTATATGTGCTTCGTCATACATATCATAGCAGGGAAGATTATGTGGAAGTTTCAGGCAAAGGAGGTATCGACACCAGTCGTATCTTTGGTTGTGAAATGCACAAAAGGAGTCCAGTACAACTGGGTTGGGTATTTTTGTAAGGATTTTCTAGATGATTTTCAAGAAGCTCAGGAGGATGGAAAGAAATTCCATTGCGTGTGTTCATTTCTCCTAATAGCTTTGATGGCAAGGAGAGAGCCCGAGGAGTCATAATTCATGAATCTGGATCCAGACATATGCAAAGCTGCGAGGTACACCTCATTGTGGTTTTCAAAGGAATCAACCCGTGAAATAGAGAACAAGAAATTGTGGGTATTATTAGAGATGGATTTGTGCACAGCAGTGATCCAGAAGCCGAGGCTATCACCAATTTTCTTCGAAGTATATCAAGGGATTGCGGAATTTAAAGCGGATTTTTATCAGGTGTACATCCGTGCACATATGGATTATGAAGACGAATGGCACCCACTGTCATATTTGGTAATAAAGGAGGATCTTGCGTAGGATCTATGCTAATGGCTGAGACACTGGTTAAATCCACCCAAATTAGTGTGGGTTGGAACCAGTGGAAAAGCTACATCTACGAAGAAAGCTACAGGGAAGGGAAAGGCCACAAAAAAAGCAACTACCAAAGAAACAGAGAAAAAATCTGAACAGGAAACCGAACCATATTATGAGCAGGATGGAGAATACATTGTGGGGGATGCTCAGGGCAGTGAGGATCCCCTATATGATACAGCAGCGACAATAGACCCCCAGTTCATTTTCAAGAAGCAGCAGATACCTACTGCTGGAGGTGCGCGAAAGAATCATAAGTCTCATCGCTCAGCAGGAGCAGAGTTGATGGTCCTTACTGAGGGGGACCTCGATGAAATTGGTGACAAATTCTGGCATTTCATTGAGGACATATGGGGTCAAATAGAATATTAGTACAAGGTTGTATTGACGGAGGTCCAGTAGGGCCTCAATGATTTAAAGGTACAAGTGAGCGTGAATCAAGCGAGCGTGGTTCAAGCGAGTGCGGCCCTAGAGAAACAGACAGTGCAACCATTGCAACATACAGTATTAGCGACGGAGTTGCGTGCTCTATAGGTACCTAGAGGGGCATTACATTTTGAAAACATAATAGATCGTGAGCTTGCGCAACACTGGTGAAGCATTAGTATCAACCTCATTGTGCTGCCCCTCCAAGCGTTGCATGATTTTTATCACAGAGTTACGAAGGAATTGTAGGTACATGAGCAGTGTGCCTTGATGGTCTTCAAGGAGGTCAAGTAAGAAAACAAGCGCATGTTCGATGACATGCATAAGGAAATGCAAAACAGCGATGAGGCAAAGGCCTAGAGGAAGCAACTGGAGGAGATTATTACTAAAGCTTGCAGCGAGTTACCCGACCTCCAGATCAAGGCTAAGATAGTGCCAAAGAAAAATATTGAGAGGCTTACCACTACAATTAAAGAGTCCAAAAATTAGGTGGAAAAGGTCAAGTTCGAGACGCAGATTCATGAATTACAGTTGAAGTTGCAGCCAGCTACACCACCAGAGGTGCGGGAGCAGTGCAAAGCAGATATGAAGGCTGCATTAGAAGGTATCGCAACCACATCCAAGGACTGTAGCCAGACATTTGAAGACACCATGGAAATATGGGCCTCATTTCAAGAGGATGCACATGTGTGAAGAAATCTGGGAAAAGAAGCAATAGTTTGATGAAATTAAGGTCACAGTGCCGACCTTAGCGCCAACGCAACGATTTTCCCATCTTCAAGAGGGTAAGTTTTTGTAAGGTCAAATTAACAAGCTACAGAATAAGGAGATCATCTCCGCACAGCCATATCCATGGGAATATGAGGCTATTTAGCAGTCACAAAAAGTGGATAGCAAGCTAAAGACTCTACAACACACACACACATACATTCTTTGTGTTGGGGGCCTATTGGGCAGGGTCCCCCTAGGTCTAATTTTTGGTCAAAGATCCACATTTTGAGGAGCAGAAAACATTTCGCACAGATGGTTAGGAGTCGTAGGGGCTTTGGGGTGGGTCAAAGCCCCTTATTTTGTAAATGGATGGGATTGTTTTGAATATTTTGAGATCTTCCCATGGTTTTCGTACCATGGTATTATAAAAGGAAAAGCTATATAAAGAGCTATCTTAGTGAGTCAAAGAGAAAAGATATAAAGTCCTATGAATGAATTGAGTATGTAATTGCACTATCTTTCTATGTTTGGGTGAGGGGGAAGGCTCCTGCAGCTGTGTGCGCGGAGACCTTGGCAAGTCTGCAGCTGTGTGCGCGGAGACCTTGGCAAGTCTGCAGTTGTGTGTGCAAGCCCGTGCAGATGTGTGCACAAGGCGAGAAGGATTTTAATTGAAGGATATTACTTAATAAATAAGGACTTGAAGGCATGATCTGTATGAGATCTTAATGAAATTGTGCTTGAGGGTTTGTAAATTGCAAGTGATTAAATTTAGTTTTTGAGAGCTTTTATGTTAATTTTTAAACACATAAAGCATGTAAATAAAATCTGAAATATACAAAAACAACATAAAAATGCACCATAATAATAACCACAACATAACAAATGATGAAGGAGTTCACCCCTTCTGGGCTACGTCTCCTTGGTCCAGCTTTCAATGGTTTGGCCCTCTTTCATTATGCTCAAAATGGTGATTACATATATTTACAGTGCTCAAATGGCTTCAAAACATGTTCCATCAACTTCAAAATCCCCAAAAATTCATGTCTAGCCTCCTTCTGATCCAAAATTGGTCAAAAACTGGAGAAGTTATGAGCCTCTTTAGTTTTCTTGCTAACTGCACCACAATTTCCCCAAAATCCGGACCGATCCTACAATTTCGCCCTTATCTCAGCTAACTAGGCGAAAATTTTCTGGAATTTCGAGCGAAATTGTCAGAGCATTAAAATGCTCAATAATGCCTAAAATCCGAATTATTAACCATATATGGTATGGCACATTAAATTAATAATAATAATAAAAGGGATGGTTATACTAACCATCGACAGTTAGTGTCAAAGGCGGTCACATAGGCGCCTTCAGGTTGGCAGTTAGGGTGGAGTGGCTACAGGTACCACCTCCACCTCTAGTTTTGTTCCATGGACATATGTCATGTCATATGGGGGGTTTAGGGCTATGCCCTGGCCCCTACCCCAAACCTCTGCCGAACTAGCCTTCAAATAAGGTTTTTGTCCATAGTTTAAACAAGGAATGTTGTGGCTCGTTGGTAAGGTGGTGCGCTATTTTCGGTGAGGTCTGGTTTTCGACCCCAGTGGAGTTTCAGTTTGGCATTAAACAAATTTTGATGGCCTATCATGTTGCAACGTAGCGGCCTCTGGTTGGGCCACGTGGCAGCATGTGGTTGGCCATCACTCCAACCAATGAAATCACTCCAACAAGAACCAACAGGAACTCAACAAGTGGCGAAGCCTAATTGGTCAACTTTGCATAGTCACCCTTTGACCAGTCAGTTGTACGGATTGCTGAGTGGAAAACCTGCACATTTTTTGCCAACATTTACCTGTTTGGGAAAATTAACAGAACGTCTTTCCGAGAGCATACGGTGTCATTTTTCCGCGAAATGAGTTATGTTGGATTTAGAACAATGATATCTACATGTTCATTTAGGTTCCACGCCATTGTGAAAACTTTCATTTTTTAGCATAATTTTGAGCACATGATCACTCCTCCCCATTGGAAGCTTTTGGACCCCAAAAGATCACTTCCAGTTGTTCAGTAGATGAGGGTATAGTTCCCTCACCTTTCCAATCTTGATCCATTTGGCTTTGCTTGGATTTTTTCCTTTTAGACCCACACGAAGGTACTCCGCATCCCCTTGTTTTGAAGACCTTGTTCTTCTATCAAGAATGGTGTCTTGTTGTAATTCATCAAGGTATTCAGGAGAAAATTCTTCAAAGGAAGGAATCTGAACATTTTCTCCCTGATCTTCAATCAAATGCATCTCATACAACCTTAATTTATCAACAATAACAACAGCATAAATTTTCATATATGAAGGAAAATCCAACCTGAAGGCATTATCACCAATATTTTCTAAAATTATGAATGGACCATATCGAATTTGTTTCAGTTTTTTACCTTCTCCTTGAAGCATTTCTTTGCTAATGTGAAGCCAAACTTCATCACCGACTTGGAATTTGTGATCTACATGATGCTTATCATGCCTTTTTTTTTACTTGACTTGGCTCTTTTCCAGTTGTTCTTTGACTACTTTATGCACCAATTGGATTTTTTCAATGAACATTTTAGCTTTGTTTATCTCACTATGACCATAAATAACAACATCCTTTCCAAAAATGAAATCCAAAGGATATTTAGGCAAGTATCTCAAACATGCCTCAAATGGCGATGTTTGAGTTGAAGAGTGATTGGCCTAGTTGTAAGAATGTTGAATATAGTGCAAGTTTTCATCCCACAGCTTAGGATTATTTTTTCAATAACCATGAAGAAGATGTATCACCAACCTGTTCACCAACTCTGTTTGACCATTTGTTTGCGGATGAAATGTTGTACTCTTTTTCAATTTGGTGTTCATGAATCCGCACAAGCTTGACCAAAAGTTCCCAACAAAGTGAGAACCTCAATCACTAACAATGGATGTGGGCAATCCAAAATGCACCCATACATTCTGAAAAAATAACTAAGCAGTTTTTTCAACTGTAATTTTATTTTTACATGGCATCAAAATTCACATTTTTTTGAACATGTCCACAACTACAAAAATATAATCATGATTCCTTTTTGACATAGGAAGACCTCCAACAAATTCCATAGAAACACTCCCCCATGTATGAGAAGGTACTGGAAGTGGAGTGTACAATTCTAACTTTCTATTGTTAGGATTAGTGACAGCATATAATGAACAACCTCTAATAAAACTTGACACACTTTCAAGCATATGAGGCCAATAATAATACCTCTGTAGATGTGTCATTGTCTTACTTACAGCAAAGTGACCAGTAATAAAAGAAATATGTGCCTCTCTTATGATGTTGACTCTTCTCCCTGTGAAATACAAATTTTACCAAGATGGTATAACAAGTTATCATGCATGTGATAATCCAGTTCCTCTACTTGGTTCCCTTGAATTAAAGTTGCATATACATCTTGGAAATCATTATCTAAAGCATATTGTTCAACATAGCTATCATGCAAAACATAATTATGCTTAAGAATAGTAGCAGCACTAACAATAGCCCTAGAATTCATGTCAGCAACTTTATTGTAGATACCTTTCTTATACCTTATCACCAAGTGGAATTGTTGAAGAAAACCCATCCATCAAAAGTGCCTTGATTGCTACAAATATCTTTTCAATTGCAAGTATTGCAATGGTTGATGACCAGTGTGAATGATTTTTTCCTTACCCATCAAGTAGTGTTTCCACTTTTCCACACTTTGCATCAATGCATACAACTCCTTGTCATATGTAGGATAATTAGTCACTACACCATTAAAAGTTTCTTAATGAAAATATTTGGGCTTACCATGTTGCATGACGACCTCACCCATGGTGTAATCACTAGCATCAGTCTGAATCTCAAATGATTGTCTCAAGTCTAGAAGTCCATGTACTGGGATTGAATTGATATTTTCTTTCAATGTATCAAATGTCTTTTATTGTTTACCTCACCACTAGAAGACTTGATTCACACTCGTCAATGCATGCAATGGAGCTGCGATAGAAGAGAATCTAGCAATAAACTTCCTCGAATTTTGGGCTACTCCCAAAAAGCTTATTACCTCCGTAATTGTTTTTGGATTTGGCCAATTCAAAATGACATCAACCTTGGAGGGATCTATTTTAAATTCACCTCCTCCAACAAAATGACCCAAATACACTAAAGAAGTTTTTCCAAACTCACACTCTGACATCTTTAAAAACAATTGTTATTTCTTCTAAACATCAAGTACTTTTTTTACATGTATGACATGTTCTTCATGAGATTTACTGAAAATCAAGATGTCATCTAAGTAGACTATCACAAAATCATCTAGAAATGGCTTCAATACATCATTCATTACACACATAAAGGTAGTTGGAGCATTGCAAAGACCAAAAGGCATAACTAGCCATTCAAACAAACCTTGTTTTGTTTTGAATGTTGTCTTCCATATGTCACCTTCAAAAATTATAATTTGATGATATCCACACCTTAATTCTAACTTAGTAAAATATTTTCCATCTTTTAATTGATCAAGTAAATCATCAATTCTAGGAAGTGGGTAACGGTTATTTACCGTAATTTTTTTCAATCCACGGAAGTCCACACACATGCGCCATGTTTCATCCTTCTTTGGCACCAAAACAATAGGTTACCCACATGATGAAGTACTTGGTCTGGTGATCCCTTTTTCCAACAACTCTTGAATTTTATTTTTAATATCTTCACTTTCCATCACTGACATCCTGTACATGCTAATGTTAGGAAGAGGACATTCTTGTTGCAATTGTATTTCATGTTGGATTCCCCTCTTGGGAGGCAATCCTTTTGGCTCCGGAAAAATCTCATTATATTGGTTAACAAATTCAACCAAATCAAATTTTAATCTTGAATCACAATCTTGAAAAGCTTCATTCTCAACATCATTCTTTTTCTTGACCATTAAAAGCACAAAATTCTTGCTAGAGTTAATGAGTCTCTTCATTTGTTTGGCATTTACAAGTGAAAGATTTAGTTTCTTTCGATGTGCTCTAAAAATTTACTCTATACCATCTTTGAACAAGTGATACTTGTTTTCATGGCAATGGAAAATATCTTTTCTATCATACAAATATGGGCTCTCAAAACAATTCCGGAAATATCAAGTGGAACTACATCAAGTTCAACTCCATCAAGAAAGTTTGTATTGCAAATTTAAATATGCATTTCCTCGTAACTTGTAAGTTTTCATTCTTGCATATCCAACCTAAAGGATAAGGTCTTGGATGAGGAATGGGATCTAAGTTTAATTTCTTGACTAAGTCTTCGGAAATCAAATTTTCTTGTGAACCACTATCAAAGAGTGTATAAATTTTGGTGTGCTTTGAAATAACCTGAATATGGAAAAGTTAATTCTAGTTTTCTCATATTGAGTATCATTAGGACAACTTGAAGAGCTATTGCTTGCTATGTCCTTACCTTTCATTCTCATTGTTGTGTTCTTTGTTTCATCTCCCGAATCAGAGCCTAAGTCATGATGTGTAGTTGTAGTTGTCTTTTGCTTCCCTTTTTTGTTAAACTTCTTTGGTTTCATCTCAGGATGAAGCTTCCAACAATGAGCTTCATCATGACCCTCTTTGGAACAATGTTTTCATGTTATTTTTTCTCCTTCCTTCTTGACAAATGTGTTCTTCATTCCTTTCCCTTTGAACTTACTCTTACCCTTGTCTCTACTTGTGAATGGCTTCTTGCTTCAAGATGGGTTTCCTGGAAAAAAATCTCATATAAACTTGTAGGATCAAACATAAGGAGAGTATGCCTTAAATAACTGTGTAAACCCCCAATATATTTCAACAAAGTGTCTTGTGAATTCAAGTCTACACCTAATATCAAGAACCTTCTTCAAAATTCTTTAGTGTAGATTTGCACACTTTGACCCTTTAGTTGTCTAAAATTTTGTCAATCCATAATAGCCTTTTGCATATAGTTTAATGGATAAAATTTTATTCTAATTGCAGCAATAAAATCTATCCAAGAGGTGGAGACCTTACCATGATTTTTCATATCCTCTTGTGTTTTGGATTCCCACCAAATCAAAGCAACACTTTCCAACCTCAACGAAGCCAACTGAATCTTTTTTTCATCATCTTTGATGTTTTGTATCCTGCAATAGACTTTAACTTAATGAACCCAATTATCAAGTCTTTCAACATTCACTTCACCATTATACATAGGCAGTTTGAATTTGATATCAGGGATTTTTACCATGCACCCTTGGGGTATGTGGAGGTGTTTGAGTAATAGTGGTTGTGGAAGAGAAATAAAATGAGGGTGAGGATGGAGGTGAAGATGATGGTGGAGAAGAGGGTGGTTTTTCACCATTTCCCTTTGAAGGCTTGTCATCATCTCCTCCTTTTCCTCCAGAAGAACCCTCTACTTTTGAAGGCTTGGAACTTTCACCCTAAAATCTTGAAGTCCTATCTTCATAGAGAACCTTCACCATTTCAATCATGTCAAAGAAATTTTTTCTAAAATACTTTTATTCATCTAACATGTTATTAGCTCCTCCTTCATGAGACATGCTTGTTGAAGCTTCAACTGCAATTTGAGGAAGAATTTGTGGTGGAGATTGTGGAAAATTTGCTCTCCATGTCCTTGACCTAACTTGAGGACTTGCAACCACAAGTTTTCATTCTCCTCTCTTGAGCTTCAACCTTGTAAACATCACATACACTTGCAAACAATTAAATCCTCACAACAGCAAAGTAAACCTAAGCTCTGATACCAAAATTGATCTCTATGAGATCTTAATGAAATTGTGCTTTAGGGTTTGTAAATTGCAAGTGATTAAATTGATTTTTTGAGAGATTTTAAGTAAATTTGTATACACATAAAGCATGTAAATAAAATATGAAATATACATAAACATCACACAAATTCACCAAAATAATCACCACAACACATAAAATGATGAAGGAGTTCACCCCTCTTGGGCTACGTCTTCATGGTCCAACTTCTAATGGCTTGGCCATCTTTCATTATGCTCAAAACGGTGATTGTGTACATTTATAGTGTTCAAATGGCTTCAAAACTTGCTCCATCAGCTTTAGAATCTCCAAAAATGTCTGTCTAGCCTCTTTCTGATCCGAAATTGGTAAAAAATTGGAGTTGTGAGTCTCCCTAGTTTTCGTGCTAACCACACCACAATTTCCCCAAAATTTGGACCGGTCCTACAATTTCGCACTTATTTCGGCTAACTGAGCGACAATTTTCCGGAATTTTGGGTGAAATTTTCAGAGCATTAAAATTCTCAATAACGCCTAAAATATGATTATTAACCATATATGGTATGGCGCATTAAAAATAATAATAATAATAATAATAAGGGACGGTTATACTAATTGTTGAAGGTTAGTGCCAAGGTGGTCACATAAGCGTCGTCAGGTTGACAGTTAGGGTGGAGTGGATACGATTACCGCCTCTACCTCCAGTTTTGTGTCGTGGTCATATGTTGTTTCATATGGGGGGTCGGGGCTAAGCCCTGGGCCCTACCCCAAACCTCCGTCGAACTAACCTTCATATAAGGTTTTTTTCCATTTTAAACATGAAATTTCATGGCTCGTTGGTAAGGTGGTGCGCTAATTGCAGTGAGGTCTAGTGTTCAACCCCAGTGGAGTTTCAGTTTGGCATTAAACAAATTTTGGTGGCCTCCCGTGCTGCCATGTGGCGGCCTCCGATTGGGCCACGTGGCAGCATGTGGTTGGCCATCACACCAACAGGAACTCGACAAATGGCGAAGAATAATTGTTCAACTCTACACAATCACCCTTTGACTAGTCAAACTTGCCCAGTTAGCTGT
The DNA here is from genome assembly GCA_034641835.2 of Pinus albicaulis. Lineage (NCBI taxonomy): Eukaryota > Viridiplantae > Streptophyta > Pinopsida > Pinales > Pinaceae > Pinus > Pinus albicaulis. The sequence continues at coordinate 1,283,719,675 of CM076579.1, forward strand.
ACAAACTATTGACTGGGCAACCTGCACATTTTTTTCCAAAATTTACCTATTTGGAAAAATGAACGGAACATGTTTCCAGGAGCATACGGTGTCGGTTTTCCATGAAATGAGTTGCGTCGAATTCATAACAACGAGATCAAGGCATATATGTGTATTTTCTATGTATTTCCGCCTTATATGTTTATGATTTGTTCATGCATGATTAAGGTTCGTTTATGTATATTTACTTAATAAATGCATTGCGAAGATTAGATTGTTGTCTTATATTATGAATAATGCATGTTAAAGTAGAAAGGAACAGTGTGCAAGAAGAATAGCTAAGTTATTGAACAGCGTATGTTGTAGTTAGTTTTTTGGTTCATGGAAGCTTTGATAGAGACCTAAGTAGATATAAGCCTTAAAGCCACACTCCATAGTCTCTTTGGATGCAGAAACATGGTTCTACCATCCCTTAATATTGCCTCATGTGAGACTTCGGTCTACGCAACAAATTGTTTCTGAAAGGGCCGGTAATAGAGGGTTTTGTTCGTAGCGCAGCTACTCCGAACTTGGGTCTAGAGCCCATCAAGCCAACAGTTATGCACATGGATTTGGGCATGATGGTTTTCTGGTCAAGGGAACTACGGTTATGTTCTAATCCAGGTTTTATGAATGCTTCGGCATGTATATATATTTATTGTAACATTAAAATGAACATAATGAAAAATCAACCTCGTAGTCCGGGTTTTAGGATCCAGGGGTAAATCTCTGTGTATATTTGTTTTATGTTTTACATTGTTACCATTTTTTTTCTAATATAAGAATTCATTTGCAGGTAATTTATGTACAAGGTTAAAACCTACAATGTCCATGCTCTTAGAGCTAGAATTTAATGGCTTGCATAGTTTTCTAAGAACATTTGTTTCAAAAATGTTGTTGTTTCTTTTTTTTTTAACTAGATGCATTGATAGTCGCAATCTCTTGCTTGCATTGATAAATTTTGTATCAAATTCTATGTCATTTTCATTCACGTCCATGTTTTTGAACTCAAATGTTAATGCCACTATTTTTTATTGAATTGTTCTATAAATTTATTTTCGATAATTTTTTCAATGCCACGTGAAAAAAAATAATAATAATACTAATAATAATTATTATTATTGAAATATTTCTTTGAGAGGTTCATAATTCTAATGACTTGCATCTGTACCAAATTGCATAACATGGAATATTGTCTCTCTTTTTTCAAATCAACAGAATTTAGACACAATAGCTAGACTATTAGCATACCATATGTATATAGTTGTGTTCAAGATATACCGTATCTATTCATGAACAAAAATACCATCGTCTATCTTCCATTTTTCATATGCCATTACTAATTGTATAATGTAACATTTCCAAAGTGTTACTCCAAGAAATCGCTTAATTGCATCTCTACTCGTGTATTTTTCTATACAATTTAATGCAAATGAATCCTTATGCATCATTGCATTACAAAAATTGTGTGCAATTATGTGTCGTAAACACGAAACATCATACTCATTCTCCATCAATTGGCATATTTTTTTAGAATAGCTTTCACCATAAATACTCTTGAATCCTAAAAATCCCTTAACCAAATGGCTACCCATGCTTTTATCTATCTACATCCATCCATGTTTTGTTTATTCGCATAATGTTATATTTATTATAGGTTGGTGATTAGTTTCTATTGAATGTTTTTTCTTACAAATGAGTGGTTCGAAATGTCTAGCAATTGAATTATCGTCATGGAACAATATGTCATAACTTTCTTCGCACAAATCTTAATTAAAATGCAAATAGTTTTTCATTATTGTATTTGACCAAAGCCTTATTGGAATTTTTAGCTAGTTGGATAACCAATCTATACAAAATATGTCCCCCCAAAGTCCTCGTTCCCCCCCCCAGCAATAGTATGTGAAGTTGATTTTGTCATCCTTTCCAAGCAAGCATTCAGGCTATCTACACCATGCATATGTATTAATGCATCTATATTCAATTCGCATTCATAAGATAGTATAGCTTCGATCTTCCCTTCATGTAAACAATTCCTAAATTTTTCTATTGTTCCTTCGCACAATTCTATTGATGTGTATCTAAAATGCAATAGAGTCTGCATACTATCGAATAGTCTAATCTCCCAAATTATATGCAAAAAATTTCAAACGAAATAGATTTTGATGCCTTATTTCTCTTTCTCTGACTTCAAACGAAATAGATTTGATGACAAAGTATCTTTCTTTGACTTCATATTATTTCTCTTTCTCCCCCTTTCTTCTTGGCTTGATGGAATGAAAATTAATGTGAACCTGGAAGTACTTCAAGCTTCTGCCGAAGATACTCAAATGTCTCCAATGGAAGAGGCTTGGTTAAGATATCATCTATTTGTTCGTTTGTCCCAATGTACTCTACCTTAATATTATTTTATGCAACTTGTTCCCGAAGAAAGTGGTATTTGATGGGAATAGGTTTGGTCTTGATGTGCATCACAAGATTATTGGAGAGACTTATGCACTAGTGTTGTCACAAAATATCAGAATATTGTACTTCACTTGCAGATCTTGCAAAGTTTGCTTCATCCAGAGGACCTGAGTACAACATGCTACTGCAACTATGTATTCTACTTATGTTGTAGACAAGGATACTGAAGATTGCTTCCTGCTCAGCCATGATATGAGACAATCACCTAAATAAAAATTTGTTCAATTGGTGTTTATTCGGTCATCAACACTTCCCACCAAATTTGCATTTGTATAGGTTGTCATAGTTAATTTGTTCCCTTTTAGATGTTAATTTGGTAGCTCACGGACAAATTCCTTCCTTTGGAGAGCCTTCCTTATCAAGAAAAACTCTGCTCTTGTTGAGGCATAAGTTAATTGCTATTATGTGGCTTGTAGGTTGTTGCACCTAGCCTAGGTTTATAGTGGCAGCTAGTAGGATTTGATCCTAGGCCTTGTTCAGGAAAACTCTCACCAGTTACCGATTATCCTAGATTTACAAAAACAAAAAATATATATATATATATATATTAATGAAAAACCCACAAGTACACAAAAGTACAAGTCGACCTAAAGTCAAAATTGAGTCTCCAAAACATCATATAAATACACCTCAAGGTCACCTCATTTGGACATATCATCATCAGACATGAATTTCTTCTCTTGGATGGTTCGCATACCTCTAAAATTGCAGGTACGGATTCACATGTGCAAAGAGGAGAGAGGAAGCATTGACTTTTTGTTTTTCATCTTTGACTAGCGTTGACTTTTGGGAGTTTGGGCTTGGTTTGACTTGTGATTTTGGATTTTTTCTGGAGGCCAAATTTAGTAGTAAGGAGGAACAAATTTTCTAGGCACTTTGACCCACGTTGACTGCAGCTTTGTACCTAAGGTTTTAGTAGGGTTTACTTTGACTTTGACAAGTTTGAAGGCATTGTTTTGGGATTGTTTTGACTGACCTTTGTCTAGCAAGGAAGGCCAAATATTTTTACTATTGATCGAGCTCATTTAGAGGAAGTTTGATCATTGACTTGTGCATTGGTTAGGGAATCATTTGTTGATGTTGACTGATCTTGACTTTGACTTGACCATATTTTACTTTGAGGCTCGTCTTTTGTACATTGGTTGGTTGATCTCTGAATAGTCAAAGTTATTGACCTTTGACTCTTTTGTTGATGAATTGGAACATTGTAACTCTCTACGGAACATTTGAAAGGGTTTTCCCCCTTGTGGGGTTTCTCCTTAATCTTTGACCAAATCTTGTGTCTCTTGTTATTACTCTTGGTTGCCTTCTATTGTGCATTGGATTTACTATTCTATCTACAATTGCTTATCGTTACTACAAGATTGAATTATTGGATAAATTGATTATTAATTGAAGAAGAATTGTAATGAGTGAGTGTTTTAAGCATAGAACACTGGAAAATTAACATCAAATACCACAACCCAAATTATGTTGTTCCTTTGAGATATTTGACGATCATTTTTATTGCTAACACATGGGATTCCTTTGGTGTTGCTTGAACCCTTAACACTTGTCCCACTACCTACATCACGTCTAGTCTTGAAGCTATTACATATAGTAGGTTCTCAATCATCGATCTATAGTCTTTGGTATGCTTCCTTGGATTCAACGTTCGTGCTTTAATTTACAACCGGTCACCATGGGAGTGCTTACAGGCTTACAATCTTCCATCCAAAACCCTCTCAACATTTCCTTGATGTACTTGATTTGAGAAATGAATGTTCCTTCATTTCACTGAGATATTTGGAGTCCCAAGGTCAACTCTCCAAGTAGATACATCTCAAACTCATTCTACATATATTTAGAAAACTTCTGACTCAACCTATCATCGTTGCTTCCAAAGATGATGTCATCCACGTATACCTCAATGATAGTCAGGTTGTCTTGATCAACCTTAATGTATAGATTTCTATCTACACTTCCCCTTTTGAATCCTTCTTGTTGTAAATATCAGTAGTCTTTCGTACCAAGCTCTAGGTGCTTACATGAGACCATGCAGGGATTTCTTTAATTTGGAAACATAATCTCCATTTTCGGCTAGTGGAAAGCCTTTTGGTTGTTCTATGTAGACTTTTTCTAACTATCCATCTAGAAAAGTTGATTTTACATCCATCTTATACACTTTGATCCTTGTCAAGCAAGCTTAATCCAAGAACAACTTAATTGTTTCCATCCTGGCCACAGAAGCAAATGTTTCCTCAAAGTCTATCCCTTATATTTGCACATATCATTTACATACCAATCTTACCTTGTTCCTAGTTACCTATCCATATTTGTTTAGCTTGTTTTTGAAAACCCATTTTGTCTCATTAACATTCTTGTCCTTAGGTCTTAGAGACAATTCCCATGTCCCACTCTTCTCAATTTGGTTCAACTCTTCTTCCATGGCTTTGATCCAATGTTCATCATGGTTGGCTTCTTTAAAGCAGTTAGGCTCAACTATGGATAACAACGCAAGATGTCTTTGTTTTGGCATGGTTTCTATTCCTACATTCATATCTCCAATGATCTCCTCTGATGGGTGATTCTTCTAATACCATCATTCAAGTGCTTTGGAAGATACCTGAAGATTTTGCTAATTATCTTTCTTTTATTCTTGGTTGACGATTGGTTCTTCTTCTGGTTGTTCGTATTTTATTTTTTCTTCTTGCTCTGGTTCTTCTATTTATTGCTCATTTTTAAAGGTGTGATTCTATGCTTGGTCTTTAGCCCATGCATTTCATCAATTGTTAAATTAATACTTTCCACTATCTCGTTGATTCTCATATTATAGCATTTGTATGCCTTGATTTTAATTAAGTATCCAACGAGTATACCTTCATCTAACCGAGAATCAAATTTTCCAACCTTTTTATCTTCCCTTTAATAACATTTGCTACTCAGAGACTCTAAAGGGTTTGACATTTGTCGGTCTTGCCTTCCATAGTTCATATGGGGTCTTGTTATTATTACTTTTGAGCATTCCCTATTAAGAATATGAACTCTTGTTTCTATTGCTTGTACCTAAAAGATATCACATAGTTTGGAGTCATTCAACATAGTTATAGCCATTTCCTCTATTGTTCTATTGTTTCTTTCAGAAACTCCATTTTGTTGAGATGTCTTGGCTACCGAGAATTGTATTTTTATTTCTTATTCTTTAAAAAAGTGTTGGAACTCTTTAGACGTGTATTCTCCTCCATTATCTAATCTTAAACACTTGATTTTCAAATCAATCTTGTTTTCAACCATCTCTTTGTAAATCTTGAAGCATTCAAATGCTTTTGACTTTTTCTTCGGAAAACATGCCATTGTCATTCTGGTGTAATCGTCAATAAACAACATGAAGTATTTTTCACCATCCAGCCCTTTAGTTTTCATCGATTCGCATAAATCAGTGTGTACTAACTCCAATGGTCTTGAAGTGGAGTGTTCCTTGGTTATTAACTCAACCCTTTTTTATTTTCCATGTTGGCAGTGCTTAAAAATGGCGCTTGTTGGTTTTGAGATTTCCAACATCTCTTACTACTTTCGTTTTGTTGATTTTGACCAAATTGTCAAAGTGCATGTGACCCACTCTCTTGTTTCAAATACAACTTTCATCTTCCTTCGCCAAACAACAATTTTCCTTTCCAATTCATCCAAGTCGTATATGTTATTGGAAGTGTTTATTGTTTCCGCCACTAATCTACTTGATCCTTGCTTTCTTATTTTGCATTTCTTTGAGTTGAACAAAAGCATGTATCATTGGTCGCATCCTTGCCTCACACTTAATAGGTGGCTATGGTTCATATTTTCAATAAGAAAAACATTTTATGCCATAGCATCCTTGCTTCCAAGCTTAATAACCTTTTCTAAAATCTTGTGTGAGCCATCATTTCCAAACAAAACCAATCCATCCCTTTCATTTTTCAAGGCTACAAATTTCCCTTTGTCCCCTGTCATGTGTGTTGAACTACCACTGTCAACATACCATTCACTTTTCTTGTTTTAAGCTTGTAAAGCATTCGCACAATTTTCTTCCTTCTTCTTCAAGAGTTTTGAAGGTTCTTTTGGAGGATTGTTAACACCATGATTTGGTTCCTTTGGAGGAATGATCAGCCTATGATATTTTGTTTTATGTCCAAAATTGTTGCATTTGTAGCATTCTACTTCATTACTTAATGCTCCAAAGTTGTTAATATATTTGGCTATAATCTTAATGAGGCCTTTTAGGATAGTTTCTCTTAGAGTAGTGTTTGTAGTTGCTTTTGTTCTTAGCATAAGCTTTATAATTCACAACTTTGTGCCCAAAATTGTTGAAAGAACAATATAAACTAAGAAAAATAGTTTGATATCTGAGAGTGGGGGATCTTCCAGAAAACTTTTTGATTCCTCTCCATTGTTGGCAATTGATTATACACTCTCTTAAATGGTTGATCTTGACTTTTCATTGGTTGAACATTCTCTTATGAGGGCTCGAATTCCTCCTTGATAGTACCTTTGATGACACTTGCATAACTCTTATGTTTCGCTTCTTTCCCAATGGTTGATAGTTTTTGTAGCGTCGGATGTGTTCTAGCCACGAAATTTGGCGGAGACACTAGAATACACATATTCTTCAAAACCCATAAATCTTTTCTGGAAATTCCACCTAGAGACAACTTAATTAGATTTTTTTAGTCAATTTTTAATATTTCATAAGCTTACACTTAGGGAATATGATTAATTAATCAGAATTAATCAAGTGATGGTGAAAATGTTCAAGAAAAGTACATGGATCGATTTATACTCAATCCTAGCCATTTATTAAAATTTAATCGTGGTCGCTGAAGTTTCAACGGAGGATTATAAGAAATTAATGGGGCTTGGATAAAACACCAAAATCGATGAAGCATTCAATTTTGCTGGGAAATCAATTTCCAGAGTAGCAGTTGTGTGTTGTCGGATATGATTCATTGAGATCGAAGCAGTGAGAGAGCGGTAGAGATAGTGAAGCCGGAGGAAGATTTCCAAATCCAACAAGTACATTTGCAGAAAAGTAGAGAGGCAAAGAGTGAGACAGCGCAGAGGCAACACAGAGCCCTCTAGAGGCAAATTCCGTTTTGTTGGGAAGAAGTCGAGACTCGGTGCCAAACGATGGATAGAGGCACCAGATGCCAAGAGCACCAGTTTCACAGACAACGACTCACGAGACAATGAGAGGTGATGCAGTTTCGAGCTAAAGGAACGTAGAGGTTGCGTAGAGGCAGTTGTGGGCGACTCAATTTCGAGCCGAGGACAATGTCAGATTCTTTTGTGGAGTGAGGAATTCCCTCACTAGTTATTTTTGCCAGTTATTGCACCAATTTCTAGGAGGGTTTTTCCGAGGACATTGGTCCAAAAATAACGATGTATTTTGTGTGTGGATCTATTTCTTCTAGCGTTTTTATTTCTTCCACAGTGTTTTATTTGTGAAAGTTGCAGTGTACTTAATTCGATATTTTTCGTAGGAAATTGCCATTAAATTGTTGAGTAAAAAAACAATTAGAAGAATTAACATCAGTTGTTGCAATAGAATTCAAGGTACTAAATTTTCAAATGGCATCATAACGCAGAATGTAAGTCGAAGAGCTCAGTTGCAGAAGAAGAGGAGGAGGTTCGCTGCTTTGCATGAGTAGCAATTCAAAACCCCCAAACGCGCACAGTTTCGTGCTAAGAGGGTCAATTTCTTGAGAAAAAATGATTTCTCTGAGAGAGCGACAGAGATATCCGATTTCTCCAGATCGAGGATTACAAGAGGCAAAAGGAGTAGCCAGTATTTTTTCTTGGAGAGAAAAGCTCTAGTTGGACACAATTATTTCGCAGCAATTTGCTAGAGCGAAATAGCGTCGGGTGGAAGAAATAACACACACTAAGGGAAAATTTCTCTTAGGGAACTTCTAGTTTCAGAAGTTCAAATGTCCAGTTGCATATCAACGGTATTAGTTGGTAGAGCCACACATTCCAGGAGAGAGTGCGAGTAGCAGCCAAACATAGGCAAAAGAGTTCTCAACATATTTTGTTGAGACAACAACAACCGATCCGCGAGATCATGATAGTTTGGACAAAGTCGTCAACTATGTGATCTAGAAGGCAAGGATTTCCTTCCTTTTGGATGAGTTTGATCTCAAAGCATATATCGATAACATGGGAGCACATCGACCCCTTCCTCACCAGGATTCAAGAGATCCAAGATGAGTTGGTAGTTGTAGGGTCAAAACCTCGACCTACAAAGCTAGTGCGTAGCTCTTAACTCTATCTCTAAGGAATCATAGGTGTTTGTCCAAAGTATTTTACGCAAACAAACCTTTTCAAGATGGAACATAATGTGGGCAGACTTACCACAAGAAGAGTTGAGAGAAGACCTGATGAAGAGCACCATCAGTGGCATCAATGACATTAGTTGGTCGAAGTAGGTAAAGGAAGTGGAAAATGTGGCCCTCACATTAAAGGCTCTCAATTAGGGACAGGGAGAGCGTAGGAAGAAGGATTTGTTGAAGGTCAAGTGTTTCAAGTGCCGTGAGCTAGGCCACAACAACACTCAACTGTCCTCTTAGGAAGAAGGACAAGGAGGAAAACAAGACCAATGAACAGCTTCAACCGACACTGATAAGTTGTCCTCCAGTCTGGAGAAAGGATTTTGCCATGATTGCAGATATCCCTCCAAGAGTGAGGTGGGGTGACTTGATTTCTGGGGCTACAAGATGGGCAAGATTCTTGAGGAGGTCCACCTCTTGAATCAGTGCCTTGCTACGGGAGTTGATAATACGTAGCAATTGCTGCAGTTAAATCCCCGAGTGACAGATGCAGTGGCTAGTAGCAATAAGATGTTAGACATTGCAGTGTAGTTGACATAGTGCAGAGTCAACAACAACACAAGGCTTCAATGACAACGCAGAGACTAGCAGCAACTAAGACTCAAGTGACAAATGCAACATACTGAACACAAATGGTCCAATATTTAGAATGGTTCTTAGCTGCAACAACAACGGATGTGAGGGAGTTGCAAATGTTGCAGTAGCAACAGCAACAGAGTTGCAGTGCAAATGCAGTGTTGGCAACAATTCAACAAAGTCGGCAACAGAACAGATGCAGCGCATATCAGAGTTGTGCAGTAGTTGGTGGGCAGCAGTAGTCAAATATCAAGCGTGAGAGGAGATGATGTAGAAACAAGGCTTTGTTTCAATGGGTTGCAACACTAGAACAATTTTCTCACTGAGTGTTAGTTTTTGTAACGTTGAATGTATTCTAGCCACGAGATTTGGCGGAAATGATAGAATACATGTATTCTCCAAAACTCAGATATCATTTCTAGAAATTCCACCTAGAGACAACTTAATTAAATTTATTAGTCATTTTTTATATCTCCTAAGTCTAAACTTTGGGAATATCATTAACTAGCAATTGAACCAAGAGGTGCAAAGGAACGCCGAAAGGCGATAGATATGTAAGGGAAGTAATTTTATGAAAATTAAGGCGGTAGATATGTAAGGGAAGTAATTTTATGAAAATTAAAAGTTTCGGATGATATGGAATATTGGATTTTAAATTGTGACTTAAATCTTTCTGTGAAAATCACATCAGAATAGATTAGGTCGACGCATTTCGAACCAGCCAGTGTGGTTCATCATCAGAACAAGATGGAAAACCTGATCAAATAACCTCTTTAAATAGAAAGTATAACTCCTACTAGCCGTTTGTAAAATAATGGCTAGTTTGACTCAAATAATAAAAATCATTTTATTTTATTTTAAAAAGAGTAAACCAAATGATCAAAGTTTATAAATTTAATTTTAAATATTTATATTTATTTTAATAAAAATAATAATTATTAATTTAATATTATTAAAATGTAATTTATTTAATTTTATGTATTTATTTGTTTAATTTTTTTTTCTATTTTTTTTTAATTAATTTTTTTTAACTATTTTATTTTTATTTTTAATTCTATCTTTATTTTATTTTATCTATTTATTCATATTTTTTTTTATTCATTTAATTTTTTTTTAATTTATTTATTTTTTATTTTTTATATTTTTTTAATATTTTTTTATGATAGCATTTAATTATTAAAAATAAAATAAATATATAAATTCAAACTTTAAATATTATTCAATTATTTTTAACATTTAATTTATTCGATAATAATAAAAGCAAATGAATAATTGAAATGAAATATAAAAATGATATACTCTACTCCATTAAAATATTTATTCTTTTAACTTTTCATCATTGAAAAAAAAAATACATATAACCCCTTTTCATCATTAAACTTTGCATGTGTGAATTTTGTTACTTGTGCACAGCATAACTAATTATGAAAATTTTAGTATGAACATTACAGGGGGTAAATTTGATTATGTACCCAATATTTGTGATAATTTGAGTCTGAACATTACAAGTGGTAGACCACATACAATATTTGTACATATATTGTTACTCTTACTACTCATCATTTTCTTTTTTGTTTTTAATGTTAACACCTGCCTTTCTTTCCGGAAGTGCTGATATGCCTACGTTTATATATAATGTTTTATATAAGTTTTGATTTATTTGACATTAAGTGTGAATTATTTGACATTAAGTGTGGATCAAAGCATAATGATATTTTAACCACCAGTAAGTAGAACTTGATGTCAAGTGCTGAAATGCATAGATGCCCATGTGTGTAATGATATTCGACGTGATGATTACTTCATTACACTTCATAGCAGGTTAAACCTTCGTCGCGCGATCCTTCCAGACTTCAAAGTCCATTCAACGAAATCGCATAAACACATTTAAGGTTACAAAATGGGTTTGCTTACGTCACCTTATGGACGCGCGATCATTTTTCAGATCGGATGGATAAAACGATATCGGGTCCGAAAAATGTCATTGTGTACAGGGGCAAACTGTGACCCGAAAAAGTTTGCAATCTGCCCTACCAAATCTTTGGGTCCGGATTTTGGGTTTTGAAATCGATCCAAAAAAAATGCGACCGAAATATGCGATCCTTTTTAATTCCTGAGCTATGTGCAGTGTTAAATGGCCTAAAGTTGACAAAATCCCTAGAGGAGAGTATGAATACATTGACATTTTATTCTCTGCAGCAGATTCTAAAGATCGTTTGATAATCGACACGGATTTCCGATCTCAGTTCAAAATAGCAAGGCCCGTTTCTCAATATCAAGCAGTGCTACCTTTAATTCCTTAAATATTTACTGGAAATACAAGCGAATTAGAACAAATATTGAAGTTCATGTAAGAGGCTGCGAAATATTCATTGAAGCAAAGCTTCAATAATGTTTGCCCTGGAGGACCTTGAAATACATGCGCGCAAAATGGTTCTCTTCTTTTACAAGAATTACATATGCTTCGATGATTTATCGATATCAAATTCAAAATCCTGCACGTTGAGCATGGGGCACGAATGCGGAGATTATTTGCAGCATCTCAAGGCATCGTTAACGATATGAAGACATGCAGACCAGCGGCCATTAACAGTTTTGATATTTCTTTGAGACATTCAAACTGTTGAACAAGTTTCAAAGTCAGGAACCTTTGTTTTTATACACAAACTGACCTTTTATGTAGTAAATCAGGAGTTCTAGTGCCGTGGGCATGTAGAGAGATGATACCGATTTTGAGAATGGTTCGTCATTACTTCCATAGCATCGGGCCTTTCTTTAGGCAGAACACCCAAATCCGTAATGAGCACGCTCTGCTTTTTCAGATTCTAGCTCGACTTCGGCATCGGCGGAGATTATCCTTTATCCGGCGCCATTATGGCCGAGTATGCCAACAAGAAAACCTGAGGGTCATTCATCGCAGCAGTGTTTGCCGTTTTATTTACGAATCTAGGGGTGACACGTGTCAAATTTTTATTTCACTGAAGGGCGATAAGAAAATGATTTGAATGGGTAGGATGAACAGTGTCTCCTCAGCCCACTCCAACAAAGGAAACACCTCCGACTTAATTAATCAAAATTAAGTAAGTCATGGTGACAATGTTCTAGAAAAGTACATGGATCCATTTCTAGTTAATCCTAGTCATCGATTAAGATTTAATCGTGGTCGTTGAAGTTTCAACAAAGGATTATAAGAAGAAATTAATAGAGCTTGGAGAAACCAAAATTAGTTGAGCATTCAATTTCGTTGGGAAATCGATTTCCAAAGTAGAAGTTGTGTGTTGCCAAAAGTGATTCAGCGAGATCACAGTGAGAGAAGGGCAGAGCAAGTGAAGTCAAGTGAGTACATTTGCAAAGAGGCACAGTGATGCAACGTAGAGTCCTCTAGGAAAATTTCGTTTTGCTAGGGAGACGTAAGACTCACTACCAGAAGCTTGATAGAGGTTCCAAAGGCCGAGATAATCAATTTCGCAGACAACATCCGACAGCACTGTGAGAAGTAACGCAGTTCCGAGCTAGAGGGATGCAATGACTGCGCAAAGTGACACAAAGGCTACGCAAAAGTAGTGGGGAACAGCTCAGTTTCAAGCTGAGTTCAATGTCAAGTTCCTCTATAGAGTGAAAATTTCCTCACTAAATATTTTTGCGAGTTTCTCTGTTTGGATTGTCAATTTGGGCATCCATAGTTTGTACTCAGATTTTCACTACTATTGCATAATAACTAGCAATTGCACCGGGAGGTGCAAGGGAACGTCGAAAGGAAGCAATAACATTACTTGAGCTCACATTAGTGAGGCTCATTGACCTATTTGAGTAGAAGGATACAGAAATGGTTTTCAATCCCTCTCAAGCCTCTAGAAATGGAATTGATATTGGTTGCCACAAACTGAAGCTTGTGTTGATTGACGTCACTAAAAGTTGAGGCATGATAAACCAAGATACCCAATATTAGTGCTACAAATTCAAATCGGGGATTATTGTTAATATAAAGAAAATCAATTGCCCGATTTTGATAAACCAACACTAATATCTGCACATAAAGCTGCTTTAGGACTCTCGAGGGGATATGAAACTTGGCATGTAGAGTAATTTCATTACGCAAAAATTCAACGCATGCCATGTTCACTAGACAAATAAAATATGGAACACTATACAATTAGAAAATGACATTGCAAAAGCAAGTCAACAGAAGGTCAACACATGCGAGGACAGGTGGGTGACACTGTTCAAGATTATGTCAGTGACGACGAATCGGAACAGTGTCCTGAACATAAACCCAAAAATTTTCCATTTCCTTTTAAGAAACCAACACAAATTATGCAACACCTATACAATTGGGTAGGGATAGAATAATGTGAAAGAAATATTAAGGGAAACTCTAAATTTCCATATACACTATTCAAATAAGGAGATACTTCAAAAAAATAAATTATGAAAGCAATAACAAGAAAGCCATTCAAAAACTGTCAAATTTGGAATTTTAGAAAGAATGCCCTCAATTGAAAAGTCAGATATAATCCATCTACAACTTTCGACTTCCAATATAACAAAACAAAATATCTGAAGCATATCCAAATTTGAATATATTTAAATATGTATCAGGTGGGAAACTTAAAACAACTCTAAACTTGGTCTGTAGCCTAAACTTCTTCCACAACAGGTTCAAGTGACTCCCAAATTCAAATGCAGGATTCTACAAGATCTCGGTAGTGCTTGGCATATTTTCTCTGTGCAAGGCAAATAAAACAATAGACCATTTTCTTTGAACCATGCTTGATTAAGCACATGCTAAAAAGATGCCTTCCACAGGTTTGTATCATAGTCTCAAAGATGTAAATATTGTCAAAACCACTGTCACGGTCTTGTAGGCAAAAAAGCAATGGGCCATTCTCTTTAAACCACGCCTGACAAGAGGAGACTACTAACATGAATGACAATCATTCATTTGCTTGACAAAATCATGGGAGCTCTCATTCATGTGGCATGTTGTTCAAAATAGAATATGGGTCTGCTCATAAAGACAATACTTTGAGATGTTGTACAAATTGGATACTGTACTTGTGGAAGAAGCAATTTTTTCATATGGCAATACAAAGTGGAAGCCACTTCACACTCCATGTTGTGGGTGCCCGTGTCATCCTATGAAGGGCTTATTGCAAGATAAATTAGTCTTTGCAGTTGAACTTTCCAATTGAGGAGCAGAGATGCTTGGGTAAAACCTACCAGGTTTATCAAAAAAAGAATTTGTACAGACTTCAAGAGCTTAGATTTGGTGGAACAGGTATCACTTCAACAATTCCAAGTTCAGGATCAGATAGTGAATCAGAAGGTTGGTTCTTCCCTCTACACATTAAATTAACGCAACACCAAACAAACATCAGAAGCATATATCATAAAGATATAGGAAGAGATAATGTGGACCAAACTCTTATCATTCTTTGAAGGATTGTATCAACAACAGAAACTAGAGCTTCGACCCTACAGGGATGATGCGATTACAGAATATAGTGAAGCATCATGGATAACTGGTTTACTTGATCAACTCATCACATTACACTAGCAAGAGGAAAAGGTATACTAAAAACATCTGTTACAAAAGGCCATACTAGCACCTTCAAATGACCAAGAGAGCCAATGCAATAACCTAAAACCAGTATGGTACACATTAGGAAGCCATGGTGACACATGGGTTCCTAACAAACAACATGGATGGCATAGTCAGAACATAGCGTTTAAAAACATGGAAGCACGCAGTGTCACATCAGAAAGATAATTGTCTTAGCCAACCAGGCGATGGTGAGAACATGAACTGTCTTGACCTACCAAAATAAACCAGGGTAGGAACAAGGCTACTTGTAAAAATATGCCTGATAACAGTGGACAATGCGGATACTTAACAAGAAGTCATGGTGGATACTCAACAAAAAGTCATGGAGAAAACATAGTCCCTGATAAACATGGAAGCCATGGGTGGAAACATCAATACTAATAAACATGCTGCATGTTATCACTGAAATTCAAAATCTAAAGAAGAGAAAACGAAGCCAATACTTACATTGTTTACCCAGGTCCTCGATTTGTTGAATTTGGATGATAATTATTATTGAACTCAAGCGAGAATTTTCTTGTCTGCACTGGAGCCCCTGGTGAGATCTAAGGACCACCATTGCCCTGGGAAAATAAACCTATAAAAGAAAACAGAGGCAACGCAAAGGTAAAGTTTCAGAACCCCAATAACACTTCAACAGAATATCTGGAGAAACCCTGATCTATACAAATAACCTTATCTTCATTGTAGCAATGTGAGTTTCCGAAAGCCTTACCTGAACAGAGCTCAGTCAGGTTAGACCTTTTACCTTGGCTATGCTCAGGTAGATAAGATGAAGACAACATTGTAGAAACGCAGTATAAAAGAGAAATCCAAAAAATGATGAGAATGATACAGAGAATTACCGTGCAATATACAAGGTTTCCCGAGGTTGGATTTTGTACACTGGAATTAAAAACTTTTGAATTTGATTAGGTGAAATTCAGACCTCGAATCATAACTTTGTGCTTGTTAGGAACCCATATTCTCACAGTGAGGTCCACACCGACCACTTACATGAAACAAAACAGTTATCTCATAGAAAATCTTTGATGCCCTTCTTGAAAATCCTCAAGCAGAGCTTGCCTCGAGGTCTCTCCGAAATAACTAATAGATTTGTCACTGTCGGTTGTTCTAGCAGCAGGCCCATTCTCCCAGGGATCTCTACACATAAAAGGCTCTGGTTCTCCAGACAACTGACATAAGTTATGAAGCACACAGCATGCGACAATAGTCTGGGGTGCATGGCTAAGACCCACATTCATATCCTGCAGCATCCTCCAACGCCCTTTAAGAGATCCTATGGCCTGCTCCACAACGGATTTCCCCCTAATGAAGGTTGCATCAAACAAGTTCTGGGCAGGGGTCCCAGAGCCATTGGACGAGAAAGGTACCAACAGAAATGAAAGTAAAGGATAACACCAATCGCCAGCAAG
Source organism: Pinus albicaulis (assembly GCA_034641835.2). Classification (NCBI taxonomy): domain Eukaryota; kingdom Viridiplantae; phylum Streptophyta; class Pinopsida; order Pinales; family Pinaceae; genus Pinus; species Pinus albicaulis. Next base: position 1,283,736,093 of record CM076579.1, read on the forward strand.
GTATGGACGAAGTTGATGCCCCCGTATAGTGATCACAACATCCATCAAAACCTGCACAGATGTGAGTTTTTCGAACAGAGAACTCTCCCTCAAATGTGTTGAATCATCAGTGCCTCCAGGTGCCCTAACAGAAATGTCCCAAAAGACCTTTCTATGGTCAGAAACTGCTTGGAGCACAACAGCATAGAAATTGTGCCTGCATTTGTAGATGACTTCATCGTTGGGTTTCTTGTGGAGGCTGATATGGCTTCCATCAATAGCCCCACACATGTTGGGCAGACCAGTGAGCTCCTTGAATCCTTGTATGGTCTGCAGCAACCTCTGCCCACTTGGGATTCCAATGTAATATGGGTGTAACTTGGTGGATATAACTTTGGTGATCATGTTTGTTATCTTGGCTACCATCCATGGATCGGCCTTGTATGGGTGAGACCACTGCTCTAGCACTATGGCCCTTTGAGAGCCTGTGTAGGACCATTGCAAGGGCAGAATGGAGGGGCATGTTGATTGTGTGGGGAGGAATGTAGGGTTTGAGTTGTTCAAGGAGTGTTGTGCCACTTTAAACTCATCAACCAGCAGAAGCCTGTTCATCCTCTGTTCCGTAAAAAGTGGCCAACAGATCATGGGCACTCCATGTGGGATGCTCTCCAATGTAGAATTCCAACCGCAGTGAGAAAGGAAACCGCAGGTGGATGGGTGAGAGAGAACAGGAATCTGAGGCGCCCATGAAGCAACCACAAGTCCTCGGTCTTGGGTTCGAGTCTGGCAAGGCAGGGGCGGTCCAGTTCTACGTCTGCTGTCCAGTTCTAGGTCGAAGCCGTGACGTGCAAACCCTTGGACAGACAGACAGAAACTAACAGTGGGTAAAAGGGCTAAATGAAAGATTTTCATTGGTTGGAGGAGGTGCCATGTGTCCATATTTTAGTGCTTAGAAGGGCGATGAGAAAGGCTTCTTATTGGTTGGGGTAAACAGTGTTTGTTCACCCCAAGCCAACAAAGGAAACGCCTCCGGCATAATAAAACCCTCAATTGTTGCACCGATTTTCCCGAGTTAGATTTTTTTTAGAGACATTGGTCCAAAAATAACGGTGTATTTTGTGTGCGCATCTTACTTCGTGTGTGCATCTTACTTCTTCCAGTTTGTGCAATGACACGGGGGAATGATAATAGTAAGAAAACAATTATTGCATAGTTGGCAGCATGCCACAAACAGTCAATTGCACAGTTAGCACAATAAAGGAATGACAATACTAAGAAAATACATGATTACAAATTTCCGTAGGAGTCAGCAAAAACTTCTGCCACGACAGAGATCCAAGTGTCAAATAAAATTCATCGGGTAAAAGCAATCGAGGAATGACAATACTAAGAAAATGGCAAAAACTTCTACCACGACAGAGATCCAAGTATCAAATAAAATTCATCGGGGAAAAGCAATCATCGAGGTCAAAATATGAAGCCAATAGAGATAGCGATTCTGATTCCAGATAATACATCTAATAGTAGTATAGCGATTCTGATTCCAGTTAATACATCTAATAGTAGTATCTGTAGCAGCGTTAGTCATATTTTAAATTTTTAAGCCTTTCTATATTCAATTTTGATTCTGACTCTCCTTTAATAGAATTCGTATCACTAGGAGCAAGGTGTTGTTCCTACTATCACTGACAGAAATTGCAAACCATCTTATATTTAACCTGACTACTGAAATCGAACCTATATCAACTAATATCGATGAACACATTTTTTCTTAAATCAGAGATGTTTCAATATTTAAAGCACTTACTAAAAATCAGTGTTATCATCCAATTTCCACATTTATTGGTGGACTTGACACCCTTCCTTTCACACAAAGGGCTCACAGATTTAGAGATCTAAAATAAAAAGCAGATCAAAGTTTCGTAAGCAAACCAGATAATCATCAAATTTATTTATATTCGGTTTTAAAAAAAGAAAAAAACTCAAAATTCTGATAAAGAGGACCATGCAATATGATCACAACATGAAGTTATTAAATTGAAAAGCGCAGCAAGCTGAAGTTTGTAATTTCATACATATGGTGAACATGACATATCATACATATGGTGAACATGACATTGCAACAGTTTGCTCCTCAGTTTAGCAAACTGCAAACTGATGACAACCAACAAAAAAGATGAATATGGGCAGTTTTTTGAAAAAATGCAAGACAATTGCAAAACATACACTACACAACAAATTTCTGAAGTTTGTAATTTCATACAAGGAAGCAAACATCGCGATTATTTCCGGCCGGCGATTTTATCGGCGATGTTTTCCCGATTTTTTGAAAAAATCGCCGATCGGCAAAAAATCGCAATTCGATGCGAAAAAATCGTGGCATGCTAACACAGCGCGGTTTAAATGCGATTTTGATGTTTTTTTTTTCATTTTCACATGGACAGGTTTGGTTATGAACGCTAAGGAGTGAAGGAGGAAAGCCAAGGAGGGAGATACGTGATCTACAAGCCCAAGATTGAACAAAAGTGAAGAATTTCTTGCAAACCAAGCGAACAAAAATCGAATTTGGACCAAGTGTCTCCGGCAAAACGTTTTTTCCAGGTATGGGCATCAAATTTGACCCATTTTTTTTTGTTTTTTTCTTGTTCTTCCATGGGTTTCTATTATCCATGTATTTTTCTTCATTTGTGATTGCATTTGGTTGTGTTTTTTTTTTTTTTTTTTTAAAGGAGAGGGTTTATTTTGGTCAAAAATGCAAAAAATTGTTTGTTAAATTTTGTTTTTTATATTTCTTCTTGTGCTCTTAGTTTCTTCCCATTATTTTTGTTTGTGTTTCAACTTGTATTTTTTCCCATTATTTTTGCATTGAGTTGAGAGTTTTTTTTTGTGAAAAAAATCAAAATGTTGTATGTAAAATTGTAATTTTTTTTTATTTTATTTTTAACTTGCAATTTTTCTTGTGCCGTAAGTTCAAATTTCAACGTTCAAAGTTCAAAGTTTCCAACATGCCAAGAAAATTAGATCGTTTATGGGAATTTGATGAACCTGATCAGAGATTTGACCGATCAAACTTGACTTGCAAATTATGTGGTCATCACATGACAGGGGGGGTATACAGATTGAAATACCACCTAGCACAAATCCCTGGGCATGAAGTAGGCCCTTGCACAAACACCAATTTAGAAATAATCAAAAGAGCCATGAACTCATTGGGAGAAATAGAAACCACTAAACTCAGCAAAGCAACTCTAAAGAGTCAAATATCAAGGTTTGGAGTTTGACTGTGAGAGTGGTAGTTGTTCTTCAACATCAGCCTCTTCTACAGGCAGCCCCGTAGCTACCTCCTCATTTTTTGCTCCTAGAACCACTCCTGGGGCACAGCGATCTATCTCCTCCGTCATTAAAAAAAAAAGAGAATGAAGAAGCTGATAAGTTGTTGGGCAAATTGTTTCTTTGGAGTGATATTCATTTCAATGTTGCCAGGAACAATCCATTTTATCAGGCTACGATTGATGCTATCGCTGTTGTTGGCCCAGGATACAAAACCCCTTCATATAATGACCTTAGAGGGTGCATTCTGCAAAATGAGAAAGCTGACTGCACCAAGAGATTGGAAGAGTTAAGAGCATCATGGGAAGTCACAGGATGCACTGTGATGTCAAATGGTTGCACTGATCAAAAGGGTAGGACCCTTATTAACTTCTTGATCAGTTGTCCCAAGAGGACAATGTTTATAAAATCTATTGATGCATCTGCACATGTCAAAAATGCAAGATTATTATGTGATTTATTAGATGTGTTCATTCTGGAGGTTGGGCCCCAAAATGTTGTCCAAATCATAACGGACAATGCTGCAAACTATGTTTCCGCTGGCAAGACGCTTATGGAAAAGTATCCGAACATATTTTGGACACCTTGTGCTGCGCATTGTCTTGATTTGATGTTGGAGGACATCGGAAAGATTGATTTTGTCAAAGAGATTGTAGAATCATCAAAGAGAATCACAAAATTTATATATAATCATGCGTCTGTGCTTCATTTGATAAAGACATTCACCAACAAGAAAAAGTTGGTGCGGCCTGCTATTACACGATTTGCCACTAGTTTCATATCTCTTCAATCCCTCTTGAATTCTAAGTGGGATTTGAAGAGAATGTTTCTTTCAGATGAGTGGCGTGCTTTGACTATCAACCACAAATCAGAGGGAGAGGACATCTACAAGTTGGTGTCATATCAGGAAAGTATCTGGGCTGAAGTGGAAGAGGTGTGCAGCATTACTGAACCTTTGGTAAAGGTTCTTAGATTGGTGGATGGAGACAAGCTCGCAATGGGCTACTTGTATGAGGCCATGGATAGGGTCAAAAAAACTGTTCGCAGCTATTATGATGATAAGGGTGATGAGGGGTTTCAGAGACAACTTCTTTTATGGGAAGTGATTGATGATCGATGGAACAACACACTCCATCGTCTCATTCATGCTGCAGGGGTCTTCCTGAACCCCGCATTTGCTTATTCATGTGGTTTCCTATTTGATGCTGAGGTCATAGATGGTTTTTTCACTTGTGTTCAGAAGATGGTGTCAAATCCATCGAAACGTGCAGAGATATCCAAAGAGATGGAGGTACACAGAATGGCAAGTGGCACCTTGAGCTTCGACATGGCTGTCCAGGATAGGACTACTAAAATGCCAAGTAAGATTTTCATTATTTTAAATTTTTTCTTATGTTTGTAACTTTATAAGTTTATCTTATTTGTTGTAACTTGTAACTTGTAGATGCATGGTGAAGGAGCTACGGTGGCAGATTACCAAAACTCCAAAAACTTGCCATTAGAATACTCAGTCAAACGTGTAGCGCTTCAGAATGCAAGCGCAACTGGAGTGTATTTGATAAAATACACACCAAAAGGCGCAACAGGTAAAAAATTTAAAATATTCGAACTGAATTTTTTGAATTCATTAAAAAAAAAAATTAAATATTTAATTTATTAATTTATGACCCTTGTACAGGTTGGAGGCCCAGCGGCTCAATGACATGGTTTACGTCTACTACAATCTTAGATTGTGGGTGAGACAACTTGAGAGAACCCCTGATATGGCGGCCATCTCTTTAAATGCAATTAACACCACTGCTGAATGGAGGGTTGAAGTTGAGAGGCTTGTCATGGAGTCAGCCCCTGATTGGATAGAGCAAGAGGTAGTGGAGGGGGAGGAGGAGGAGGATGAGGAGGAGCAGCAGGAGGAGGAGGTGACACCACCTACCACTACTACCTGTAGAAGACGTGCTCTGCCTCCTTTAACTCCTAGTGCTTCAGGTTCCCGTTCTAGTGCTTCAAGTTCTACTTCTAGAGCACGACAGAACCCATTGTCAGTCCTGCCAGCTTCTTCATCGAGAGAGAAAAGCAAAGCTGTTATATTTTCTCGCAGGAGGGGCAGAGGAAATCAATAGTATAGGACCATAGGTTATATGGTGCATTGACATTCCTTTGTATATGACATTATGACTCATGATATGAGATACATTATTATATTTTTTGTTGATATTTTGAGGTTGAGTTGACTCTTGAGACTCGAGAGGACTTAGTATTCAGGGCAAGATTCAGTGTTATGTGTGATGTAGCACTAGACATGATATTACACATCTTATATATTATAGTTTTTTTTTCATATTTATGTATCAATGCATTTATTTTATGCTGTAGATGTTTTAGATATTAAAAAAATTGAAAAAAAATGAATATTTTTGTATGTGCCGATTTTTTCCCGATTTTTACCGATGTTTTCCCGATTTTTAAGATTTTTTCCGATTTTTTCCCCTCGCCGATTTAATCCCGATCGCAATGTTTGCAACCTTGATTTCATACACATAGTGAACATGACATTTAGCAAACTGATGACAAACAACAAAGAAGATGAATATTGGCAGTTTTTTGAAAAAAATGCAAGACAATTACAAAACATATACTACACAACAAATTTCATACGAACTATTAGGAGCTTTACTGGAAACTGCTTTCTATGTCTAAGGCATGATTTACATATTGAAAATCAGAATAATAAAAATTGGACACAATTCATCTAGATTTTACCAACCGTTAGCATGCTAACAAAGAAAGAACAACTAAAATGTCACCCCAAGTCACATTAAGAGATCCATAATTAGTTATCCTAGGGTTAGCTCAAACAATGTTTTAACCCCGAGGGTTAGCTCAGGCAGTCACGAACCAGATGTGATATCTCTCCCTCAAAGTTGGGGGCCTGAGATCTCTCCAGATGTGATATCTCTTCCTCGAAGTTAGGGGTCTGAGATCTCTCCCTCAAAGTTGGGGGTTTGATTCTCTTGATATCCGGGGTTAGGCTCTAATGAAAAAGAATTTGACCAGTTTAACATACATGTAGTGTAACAAAAAATATTGAATTCTTGGAAAATTTAAGTGACAATTCATCTAGCTTTCCAGGAGTGATTTGAATTAAAAATCAGAACAATAATATTGGACACGATTCATCTAGCTTTTACCAACATTAGCATGCTGACAAAGAGAACAAATAAAAACATTAGCATGCTGACAAAGAGAACAAATAAAATGTCGTCCCAAGTGAGCCTGATGTGGATCTTTCCCCCAAAATTGGGGAGGTCACCGGTTTAATCCTCTTGAGCAACCATAAGCCAGATGTGAGATCTCGATGCGAAATCTCTCCCCCAGAGTTAGTGAGGTCTCTAGTTTGAATCTCTTATTAGTGAGGTCTCTAGTTTGAATCTCTTAAACAGACATAAGTCAGATGTGGGATCTCTCCCATACAGCAGGGGAAGTCACTAGTTTGAAGGAATTTGCCTAATTTACGATCCACGGATCATGATGAAGAGGTTTCTCCAAGGTGTATTCTTAAAATCATTTAAGAGAAGGATGAAAAAGGTTTTTCCAAGGTGTATTCTTAAAATCATTTAAGAAAAGGATGAAAAAATATAATTAGATATACCATCCAGATATGATACAACACAATAGTTTCATGGTAAAATTTAGTAGACAATTTCTCCGGCCTTCAGGATGACCATGAACATGCTGAGTAAAAGAACAAAAAGGTTTTTCCAAGGTGTATTCTTAAAATCATTTAAGAAAAGGATGAAAAAATATAATTAGATATACCATCCAGATATGATACAACACAATAGATTCATGGTAAAATTTAGTAGACAATTTCTCCGGCCTTCAGGATGACCATGAACATGCTGAGTAAAAGAACAAAACACAATAGCAAAGAATTAATGGGGAATCACAATCTCCTGAAATTGAAATATGGAATCGATGCAATTAAATTTGTATCAAAAACTTTAAAATGCCACTCTTGCCAACCCAAGTGACAAAATCTCTTATACAGTACCCAGATACATCCCTTCCAAATAAAAACTCAAATAACATATGCTGTTCCTGCCTTACAGGTCAAGTTTCGTTCTACACCTGCGCTTGGCATTTCTAAAGTACCCAGATACATCCATTCAAAATTAAAACTCAAATAACATATACTGTTCCAGCCTCACAGGCCAAGTTTTGTTCTACGCCAATGCCTGCGCTTTGCATTGTACCTGCAGTGAAATAACGTTTAATGTTAAACTGAAAAATCTGTGTAGTACAAACACAATCTGAAACCAGAAAATCCAATAAGACAAATTATATAAAATTTCGGAAAAAATTAAAGAAATAAGCAAATTTTACCTGATGGTGTTGTCAGTCCTCATCCTGATCCAGTGAGGAATAGGCCTGTTTTGCCTCATCTTCTTAGCCAGCTTCTTCTTGATGCGAAAAGTCTTGTGTGACGGCTGCAAAAAAATACAATTTTAGTTATTGTAAATTATAATAAAAAAATGTCCCTCCTCAAAAGAGGTAGCAAGAATACAATTTAGTTATTATAAATTATAATAAATAAAAAAAATGTCCCTCTTCAAAAGAGGTACCAAGAGGTCCAAAGGCAACCGTCACCAACCATAAAGATAGGATTTGCTTCAAGTGCTTGATTTTAAACAAATTACCAGAGGTTTCTGAAGTAATATTTCCAAACATGCAATCTGAAAATAGTAATATAAACCAAGATATGATATAAACTAAAGTTCAAGAAACCAAATTTAGCAGCAAGTACAGCAATTGGGCATTAATATATGAATATATTGAAAAACAGCAACAACTCAATAAAACATCATAAATAGACATTGGGTTTATAAACAATCAGTGTGAAATGTGAATATGGTAATTAGCCTACAAATTTACAAAGACATGGATCTGCAATTGCTAGTAATTATCCTATATATCTTTACAATGTTTCTAACTACAATACCTTTTCCCGGAATTTGAAAAAAGGTGCCTAGTAATTATCCTATATCTTTACAATGTTTCTAACTACAATACCTTTTCCCGGAATTTGAAAAAAGGTGCCGAGTAATTATCCTATATCTTTACAATGTTTCTAACTACAATACCTTTTCCCGGAATTTGAAAAAAGGTCACTGTTCCCAAGACCATAAACAATACACAACCAACCAGTATACGACCTGTTGGTAAGTCGTTAAATGCAATTTGATGAAGACTAGCACAACATTGTTATCGGAATCAGACCAATCATCAAACCAGTAGATCCCCCAGACCAGGAAACAGTCTGAACCGGACCGGAACCAGCAAGAAAACCAGTCAACCAAAAACACATAAAATATTCCAAGTTTAAAGAAAACCACGTATACACCATGTGCATTGATATGGACCAAAACGATTCATATAGCATGTAAAAATGCACATAACCAAAATAACACTGAGTTCAATCCATCTCTGAATGGAAAATACATCAAAAAACAGGCGCCCTAAATGGCCTCTAACATTCCAAGAAAAATCATGCTACAACAAATACCTACATATCACAAAAATCTTTGCTTAATATTGGGACCTACATCATCAATATCACCCTCTAAGCATTAAAATAAGATAGTAAATGCTTAGAATCTCAATTGAAGATTTTGTTTGAGTGAAGGGTGCATTATTATCAGGATAATGATAGAAGAGTTCAACAACCAATTCCTCTAACATATAAGTACAGAGGGTACAGTGCTCTTGATTAAGTACTAGTTCCAAACCTTTGTGCATTACAAAAACCAATAGAAATCTTGCAATCCCCTCGATCCTGAAATCTTTAAAAACTGTCAGGTCCGCTGGAGTTTGAGTGGGAACTAAAATTAGATTTTCTTCGTATGAAATCCAATGACTTAAGATCTTAACATTACCATGAATTGCATAGCAATAGTAGGGCCATAGGCTTGAATATTCGCACTTAATGTAGGCCGATAGCTACTTTAAAAATAATTCAAATAATAATAATAATAAAACCAAACAGGCCATACGTGATGAGATTTACCCAGCTTTACAGAACCAGCCAGTTTGGTACCAAACTGGCCAAAAACAGTTCAGGAGGCCAGTCTGAAAAAGTTTTGCCCTCCAACAGGTCAGACTGGCCAGTTCAGACAGGTTTGGTCCAAGTCCAGATAACACTGGACTAGAGTATACATCAATCAAGAGATCAGGCCAATTGCAACACGCTGGATGACATTTAGCAACTATAACAACTATGGCTACAACATATGAGTCAGTGAGCACCATGAAATGTTTGCCAAAACTTACAATCATAAATTCATATGATTGTACAGATAAGAAGGGCCTGGGTGATTCAAAAAAGTACAAACCTCTGCTTTGGCAATAACATTAAAGGCATGAGACATCTATTCACACCAAACAAGTTTTGGTCTAATTCTAGGCCATCCTGATAATAATGAAAAGGGTAAAAGGACAAACAATATAAAATGAAAGGAAGATGCCAAAATACTTCAGTATGGAGGTGAACCCAAAATGAAATTTTGTAGAAATCTGATAGGCCATTTGGCATTCATTGCTAAAACACCCATGGTGTCAAACTTGCACGGGTAATTAATTGAGATGCAAGTCTTCTTCTTCTTAAAAGATCTCGAGTTAAGATAGATACATGTACACGTATATATGATCGGTACCATGCATCTCACCATTGATACTGTGATGATACTGTTGGTAACAGCAAGGAATGGTGCCAGACATTATGGTATCAGTTTCCACATCTTCTAATGACTGATCTGTTTTGTGTTCTATTGTGTTCTATAGATAGATCTGTGAATGATTATTGTTATCTAGTTCACATTATATTCATTATTACTATAGTTTTAGTTTTGTATGACTGTTGACGTTATACTAGGAGATGTGCTGATGTCAATGTTCAAGACATGGGGTCAGATGTTACAATATCTTTAATACTGAGTTGTAGAATGCACAGTTCCTTCATCTTCCGTTCAAGTTATGATTTGTGCTCCATTCATGAACTGATTTGTGTAAGGTGTGTGTGTGTGAGAGAGATTATTGTTATCTAGTTCTCATTATATTTATTATTACTATATTTTTATGGTTATCTAAGCCACATTATACTTATTCCTAACATAATTTTAGTTTTGTAAAACATATCTTACTAGGGCACAAATGTATAACAAATGTTATGATCTCTTTAATAAGATGTAGAATGCACCTCCATTCTCTCAGTGCAAAGAACAAAAACAAAATAACAATATTCTTGGTGTTACAAGAAACAAGCGCCTAATTGGTGATGCCTTGATTAAATTTTTTCAATCCATAGTAGCAAATTCCACTTGACACTACTTAGTCACAGAACAGGTAAACTAGAAAAGCGCATGTAAATGCATGAATGTGTGTGTGAGAGAGAAATTATTGTTATCTAGTTCTCATTATATTTATATTACTATATTTTTAGTTTTGTATGACATTATATTAGGACATGCACAGATGTCAATATTCCAGACATGGGACAGACGTTACAATATCTCTAATACTGAGTTGTAGAATGCACAGTTTCTTCATCTTCCATTCATGTTCTGATTTTTGTTCCTTTCATATATAGTGAATGATTATTGTTACATAGCCCACCTTATAAGCGTGTGATTATGGTTATCTAAGCCACATTATACTTATTCCTAACATATTTTTAGTTTTGTATAACATATCATCTTACTAGGGCACAAATGTATAACAAACGTTATGATCTCTTTAATAAGATGTAGAATGCACCTCCATTCTCTCAGTACAAAGAACAAAAACAAAATAACAATATTCTTGGTGTTACAAGAAACAGGCGCCTAATTGGTGATGCCTTGATTAATTTTTTTCAATCCATAGTAGCAAATTCCACTTGACACTACTTAGTCACAGAACAGGTAAACTAGAAAAGCGCATGTAAATGCATGAATCAAAGACTAGATGTTATCAAATCAAGGGACATATTCTCGTGGAAAACAGTGAAGCCTTTCTTGAGGTGACTATTCCAATCCATCGACCAACAAAGACTCGGATGTTATCAAATAAAGGGATATCTTCTCATGGATTCCTGTTGCCCCAACAAACAACGACTGGAAATCAACCAAGCTATGGCAAGAAATTTATGCAGTCTGGAAATCAAAGAAAACGTGGAAACCTGCAGCATACCTGATTTCTTAAAATCTTTAAGTCATTTTTCTATGTTTCTGTATTTAAAAATACATTTAACTGATTGAAAATTATTAAAATCTTAAAAATTAAAAATTAATAACTTTATAATAAAATTTATGATATGATCAAAAAAAATAAAAAATCTAAAATAGTTACACAGTATTAATTTTCAACGCAGAAATTGACAAATGGAGAATAATTGCTTGAACCCTAGTCGATCCGCCCTAAAAATACAATAAAAATACAGCAAAATCTTTAATTTGTGCAGAAAAAAACAGAACCCAATTTTAAAGCTATTCTTTCAAATCCTTAAATTTTAAAGCTATTCTTTCAAACCGTCATTAGCAAACTGAACACAATTTTAACTCACGGCATCATGATCCTTTAGATGACCTAGACAATAAAATATGCAATGTCTCATATCTTCAAAAAAAAATTAAAACTTCTGCCAGAAAAACAGAATGAATGCAAATATAACTAAAGTTTAAAGAATTTTTTGAAGTTTAGAAGTCAAGGAAACGTGAAAGCCTACATTATACCTGATTTCTTAAAATCTGTAAAGCTTATGAGAATCGAAATGGAATACTATTTAAAAAATTTATGAGACAAAAAGGGGCAAACAAACAACGACTGTCGAAAATAAATTTCTATATTATGTTGAAGCAGTGTTTGAAAGGTCTTCAATGATTCTTGCTATCGCAGCTACATATGTAGAGTTTCCGGCTCTCATCTGATTTGCAATTTCAATAGAACCATTCATTGAAGGTTTCCGCATGTACCATTTTCGCTAACGAGATTTCGCCCCTCGCTGTCGCTGCCGCTCCTGCTCCTACTTCTGCTCCGCCCTTCTGCTTCAAACTAATACACTAAAGACTCAGAAAACTCCATTGCAAAGAAATGAAAAAGGCAATGACCATTAAACCCTAGATTATTTCACTTTCGCGTCCGCAAAAACCCTAGGGTTTAATTTTAGGTGTTTACAAATAATATTTTGTGCGAGTATTTACAATTTTTTTCATTTTTAATTAATGTTATATGTGAATTTCCTTACATTTAGTAAAGTTATAACTGAGAGTTTTTCCCAAAGCGAAGTTTAAATTTTACTTATTATTGAGAGTTACAAAAGGCAAAAAAAAAACAAGGAAGCTGTAACAAATTAAGGTTATTTTCTCTATTGATGTTCATGGTATTCTTTTTAGTCACATTTCATGTTTACAAATAAATATTTTGTGCAAATAGTCATAATTTGTTTCAGTTTTAATTAATGTTTTATATTAGGAATTTGGTTTCTGTGATCCATAAATTATGTATCAAATTTTTCGGTGAAAATCACATTCCAGTAAATGTTTTATGTATTGAGTGTTTTATAGTATATAGAAGCTTCAATTTTACTTATTAGAGAGTTTAAATTTTACTTATTATTAGTCTTTGCCTCACTAGGGACTATAGCACTTGTCTCGTGGTCAAAGTCTATTGATTCTCGATTACTTTGTGGATTTTTAGCACTTATAACCAAAGTTTCGGGAAAATGTTGAATATTTCTATTTTTTCGTAAATTCAAAAATATTTTTTAATTTTTGGAAATCTATTTATAATTTTCCATTGGCTAAGCAAGCATTGATGTGACATTATTCCCCTGGTGGAAGGAGATTTATTTTTGGTATTTGTGAGGATTTGGGTTGTATTTTCAGGAGTTCCCTCTTGAGGTACCCAGGATCGATTTTCCAGTGGGACAACTTTCCATGGAGTTGACAGGGGTTTGGCAACATCGAGGTGCTCTGCTTATCGACAAGTAGTGGGAGGACTCTTGCACCCCTACACCTTGGGTTTGCACATGGAGCAAGGGGTGCTTCACATTGAGCAGGCTAAGTTGGGTCCCTAGTATCTGGGGACTCCTTTATGATAGGTCGGTGTAGAGATTGGGGATGACACAGTGGTAGATTTGGGAATCTGGTATTACTAGTGGTGGTAGAGGTGATCAACAGTTAGAGGGAGAGCTTATTCAGGCATTGCTTGAGAACAAGCAATTTTTAGCGAGGAGGATTGTAATATCCCTTCTAATAAAAATATACTAAGTGTCTTTCTCAATTTTTGCAAATTTTGGATGGAGAAAATTTTGGCTACAAACTTATGAAGAGTGGGTGGAAGTTAATTAATTTAATTTTGTGTGGTAGAGGGGGCCTAAAACATTAGACAAAGGGAGGATTAATCACATAGTGGGATGTGGGGGCCACCCCATGAGGAAATTCACACTCCTTGAGGAAGTTGAAATGGAGGGAAGAGGGAAGAGGCGAGGAGATTGAATTGTGGAGCCCACAAGGAGAGAAGAGGAGCAACAACTATAAACAAGAGAAGTGGCCTCCATTTTAGGATCTTTTGTCAACCTGAACTTTTGAACACAAGTTTTCTTGACCTGTTTAGCCAAGTAAACCAGTGTTTTTTAGCACAAGGAATTCCCAAGCGGGAATTCCACCTCTACCTTCGGTGAACTTCGAGTGTCACCCTATGAGAGTATTTGGGAGTTTGTTTTGGGCAATTGAGGTGCCAAAATTCCAAGTAATTCTTTAGTTGGTGTGTGCTTCTCCTAGGGCGTAGAGGAAAATTTTTGTGGGTGAGAAGAGCCAGCAAACAAGGAGCTTGGGCCCGAGATTAGGGATTTTGTAATATTCCTAAATTAGCATACAACTAATTGGAATATTAATTTTGTCATTTAATTAGATGAATAAATGGGTAGGGAGGCCCATAAATCTCTTTAGTAGGCATAAAATCCCTCTTAATGTGAAAAGGGATCATATTCATAGCTCGATAAAGCACCCTCATGTATGAACAGGGGCTAATGCATGTGGACAAGGTCAAGTTTGACCAAGTCAACAGCGCTGGTATGGAGGGAGTGGATCATCATTAAGAGACAGCGCAGTGTGAATGGAAGGAAGACTCCATGATAGTGGAAACCCTAATGAGTGGGACCCAAGGTGAGAAGGCTCACATTGTTTGTAAGGAGGACAAGGCAGCCATATGTGGTTATGTTATTGATTATTGATTTTGTGGTCTGCGTGACTCCTTGCATCCTTCAACTGTTTAGTTGAGCTTGCAGTGATGTTTAGCACAAGGTGTTCCCAAGCGGGGATCCCACCTCTTCCCTTGAGGTAGCCTCGCGGAAGAGCATTGTACTTTCATTTCCACACATCCGACATTCTAGCCAAGCTTCAGTATTCATCTACAACGCAGTTTCTATTCAGATTTGTGTTGTGTTGCAGGGTGTTGCAGTGGAGGGTTGAGAAACCCACTTTCTGAGCTAGTCTTCCAGGGAAGGAAGCATTCTTCTCATTGGGAGATCAACAAAGGAGGTTCTTGAGCTTTATTTCACATCTTGGCACCAGGCCAACCTATTCCCATCATCTACAGCGCAAAATTCTTCCTTGACTATGTTATTCTAGAGAGCACTTGCAGTGGGGGTTTCAGTGCTTGATTTGGAGGGTGAGATCTTCAGTGTTGGGATCAAAATTTCACTTGAAGGATCTATTGGAGGGGATATATTCATTATATATATCATCTTCAACCATCTCCATCCCGTTATTCAGTAGCAGCTGCAATTCAGCCCTAGGGCTGCATTCCGGTATTTTGGTATTTTGGGTATTTCCATAAAGGTTCTCTTGGAAAAGTGTTTAGGAGCCTAGATCTTCACTCCTAGTATTGTTTGAGCTATATAACAGCAGATCTACATTGATCTATCTTTATGTAGCAGTTTATGCCCTAAAATTGCGTTGTCATGGCTCATGGCACTTGTATAGCAGTATTTCTCATGTATTAGCATATTTTCCTATTGGAGGCTTGTTTCCCATTGCTTGAGTGACTTGATCCTCAAGATCTTGTGCTTAAATATGTTGATATATATATAATAATATGGTTGTACATTTGTCTCATGTAATGGTGTATTGATTTATTCACTGCTCTTTCCATTATTGTGTTCACATATTGATGCTTCCCCATTTGGGAATATTACAGTGGTATTATAGCATAATCTTGGCTCAACCTGTGGATCTCAGCCATTATGCTATCAGGAGAATAATAAGAAGCTGAAAGAGATTAGAATGATGGAAAGAATGAGTTTTTTCTTATCTCTTTTCATATCTAAGAGGGGCCTCACCAAGGAGGTCAAGCAAAGAAAAGTGGAGAAAGGCAATGAAACCACGCTAGGGTTTCAAGATGAGGAAGGTCCATGTACTTCCTATCAACAAAAGAAAGATCAGGTATTGCATAGAGCTCCAAAGAAACATGTTATGCCCTTTCCTTTTGAAGAAGAAGACAAAAGGCATAAAGATGGAGGACACTTAGATCATGAGATTCTAAGTGAGTATCTTGCATAATATAAGTCTCAACCTAGAGCTTTCAAGGAGAATCTAACTCTCCCATAGTTCATTCAGCTCAAAGAAGAAAGAAGACCTTGCAGCAATAGATTCATATTGCCTACATTTGATGGGTCATCCACGTGTACAACAAGAGCTTGGGGAATGAAGTTGGATGCATTCTTCCTACTACATCCAGTGGTAGAAAGAGAAGTTGTTGAGATTGCAGCGTTGCACCTTGAGGGTGAAGCAAACATTTTGGTGGTTCAGCCATTTGAGTCATGCAAAAGTGACTGCATATGTAGATTTTACTCAAAGGTTGATCAAGAAGTTTGACAAGAATAAATCAAAGGAGAAGAGGCCTTCACCACCACTTGTTGCAAGAGCACTTGCATCAGGAGAAAGAACCCTTGCATCTTTGCAAAGTGGTCTTGATCTCTTGACATTTAGAGTCCCATGCACTATTTTGGAGATGCATGAGGAGGAGGAGACTTGTAGCAGCGATGATGCAGCCATAGAAGAGTAGGCATCATCATCAGTAGTTGGGGAAGCCATCACACTGGAGGAAGGAACCCTTGTAGCAGTACAAGATGTTCCCAAGCTTTACCAAGGTATGCATATATTTCCATTTCCTGTTATTTCAGCACATCAAATGGAAAATTATGGAAGCATGCTGTCAAGGCAAATGCACGGCCTAGGGTCAAAACACATTGTTGATTTGGAGCAGCATACTATCACTACGCTGAGGACCCTTTATTTTTTCAAGGAGGAGATATACATTCATCCTAATATATCATTATTGAGTTACACACAACTCTTGGGGTTGAAATGTAGAATTTTGGAGGATGGGATGAATATTGTCCTGAGAAGAGCAATGCAGAACTATGTGTTCAACATTGAGCATAATCTTGAGACACCATATGCACCATCATGGAGATTAGCAGCACTGTCATTGAGCAGCAGTGATGAGTTGGGGGCCCAACCTTTATTGGAGCATTCCAATGACCATTCTACATGTGTAGCAGGGGATAGGCAGATGGTTGATGAGAGACATCTTATCTTCCATTGTTACAATGGATCTTTCTTGATGAGCACTTCATTTCTCAATGAGGAGATTTTGCCATCAGTATATTTGGATCCTTATGGGATCAACTTGGTCATTGAGGAGTGGTCTTCATTTGGAGATCTCCAGGATATTGCATTTCAACATCCCATGGAATGCAAAGATGGAAATCTGAATTGGGAGGGAGGTATTCTCCATTGGAGGGATACCAATTTTGAGCATGATAATAGACACTCACCATTGGTTGGATGGGTGATGTTGATGAGCAAGAGGCTAGAAAGCCACTTGCAGATCTATGACATAGGACAGCAGGAGGCAAGGCTGCGTTGGCTACTCTTGAAAGAGTTTGGTCATCATGTACCACATTCTATTTCAAAGAGTATGTCGGTGGTTGGGATTTGGCATGGCACTTGCATCATATGGTAGCAAGGAGTTTGGGTGCATTATGTTGATATGGCATTCTTCACGTCAATTATCATATTTTCGCCTCATGATTTGTATGATGGAGGTGTGAGGAGGCAACAAGAGCTATTGTTGCTTTGGCTACTCTTGGGAGAGTATGGGCTGAATTTCTCCTATACTTTGCAGGATGTTTGAGGAGGATGGAATGGCACATTCAAAGTGTAAGGAGGATACCCTTTAGCATTGAAGGATCGGGAGGTACTTTCACATAGGAAGGAGACTTCCACACATATCAGCATGATGGTGGATAACTTTGGCATATGACATGTCAAAGAATGGAGTCATAGAGTGGCAAGAGCCTTATCACTAAGGCCAATAGCGTTGTCACTTGAGAGTATGTTTCTATTGATGGAGTGTTCCAAGGGGAGTATGCATCCCTTCGTTTTGCAGACCTTTATGAGGAGATTCTCATGGGAGGGCTCATCTATGGACCTCACTTTCAGCCTACTCACAATGCATGGTAAGAAATGTATTTATGTACTTATTGATCATTTCATAAAGCATTTACATCTGCTCACCATCAATGTACAGTGTATTGCTCCACAAGAGGGCAAGATTATCTTTGGGTTTCATGGTCATTCTAGGACCAAAATTTAAGATGAAGATAGCCCTTCTTTGCATGAATTTGGGAAAATGTGGTGTTATTCTTGTTATGCTCAGCTGATTATAATGCCATTTACTACCTCGTAGTAGATGAGCAAACATGCACAGCTAGCAACTTGTTGGGAGACAACTTGCCACATGATGTTCTAAAACATCAGTTGGTAAAACTGCGTTGTATCCACTGGAGAAACCATTGGTACCATCCAAACTTGCACATAACCTTCAGCATTTTTTTGATTTGGATACCACATGGTGATGATGTACCATTCACTTTGTACGGAATGGTTTGGGCTCATGAAACTAGGGAGGGGTCTTTGGAGATCCAGTTGTCCTTTTGTATCTTGAGGGCAACATTATTGCAGCCCAATATCAACAACAACTCTACACTTTCCCTAAGTGGAGAGAGAGACAACGTGGGGTAAGCCATTTTGTCTACCATGTTCAATTATGCAGCCCACCTACATTGCAGGAGCCAAAGGTGGAGGAGAATTTTCATGAGTTACCATGTTGGAGGGTGACTCACTTTTTGTGGATGATGGCTTGGGGATGGAGGCTTCACATGGGAATGAGATTTCCCAATATATTGTAGAAATTTATTAATACTGATAGTATTACCGGATTCTCCTGATCTAACAAATTAATGTTATGTTAAATACAAAATCCTTCCACTTAATTCTTTGCGGAAATTAAATCGCCAATTGCAAACACATATAGAAAATCAATCGCACATAAACAAGATGTTTTACCGGGAAAGCTTAAAGCTAAAAACCCCAACTATCATATATTATGTATATCAATGGAATCATGTAACAATCTCATACAAATATTAGTACATCAAGCTCTCAGTACAATATAGAATCGTCACACACTGTCATGGAGAAATTTGCATATCTATGCACCAATTTCTTGCCTCCTGACAGCCTGCCTCCACTGCGCAATCGCTGCTGAAGAAGACCCCTAAATGAATTCGATATGGCCCTTCTTGCACTATGCAATCCTCATTGGAAACTCCAATGTCTGTGTAGATGCATTGAATGCATCACTATAGTCACAACAGATAGTCAATCTCACCCTTTCACCTATCTCTCCACTGGGTCTCCACTGGAACTGACATGCAAGTAGTTAACTGTTGTATTTCTTCAGTTGCAAGTGAGTTATTAGTTGTGAATTAATTAACTAATTAATTCACTAAAATCTCACTAGTTTATCTTCAGTTATAACTAGATACAACTAGCACAACTGAGTTTAACTCACTTAACTGAGTTAAATTAAATAACAACTCCCATAACTACTCTTCCAACTCTATCACAACTCTGCCACTTCAGTTCTAACTGATTCCTCCATGCATGAGTCACCAACCACCCTAGGAATTGCGTAATTCCTTTAGCCCATTAATGTGCCACATCTGTTCACTGAAATAAAGTGCTCTAATAGAATAAGTTACCATTTAGAATCTGAATATTATTAAGGGCTAATAATAATCGACATGTGATCTATTTTTAGATATGCAGTCTAAAAATAGACTTTGCCCATATGTCTAAAAATAGAATCTCATCTATTTTCCAACTTGATCAACCATCTATAAATAGCCTCCTGCAACTTATAGAATATGCTCACCATGTCTAAAAACAGACATACACCTAAAAATAGCCTGCGAGCCCCACTTACTGCAAGTGCTTACTTTTCACTAAGCTCATCATCTTGTTGAATCTCAACACTCCCTCTCAGCAAGATAGGGATTATACTTCACCCCGATCCTGCCTCTATGGTATTCAAATTTTCTCCTGTTGAGCGCCTTCGTCAAAATATCTGCATCCTGATCTTCCGTAGGAATGTACTGAAGCAACATGATTTTCCGCTGCACACAATATCTAATATGATGATACTGGATATCTATATCCTTAGATCTATCATGAAACACATGATTAATCGAGAGTTTAATGCAACTTTGATTATCACAATGTATCGCTGTAGGATCTAAATGAGAACCGAACAAACTGACCAGGATCTTCCTCATCCAGATAGCCTCACATGCAGCTTGACTTGCTGCCATGTATTATGTTTCCGTTGAACTGAGTGCCACGGATCTTCGTTTCCTGCTGTACCAAGACATTGTTGTAGATCCAATACTAAAAACCCCTCTTGAGGTGCTCTTTATGTCCGTTGGGCCGCCTGCCCAATTTGCATCCGTGAAGCCATGCAACTTCACCTCATCCGTCTGTCTGTACCACAAGCCATACTTAGATGTGCCCCTGAGATACCTCAGGACATGCTTTCCTGCCTTCCAAAAGAGCTCGGTAGCCTTAACGATCGCTTGACTAAGTCGGTTCACCGCATAGCATATGTCTGGTCTTGTATTAACTAAATACATGAGCGAACCCACCAACTATCGATAAATAGTGGCATCCACTACCTCTGCCGATGTAGCATCCTCTTTCCTCCAATTGCCTGGAAGAGGAGTATCCATGGGCTTGCAGTCCTCCATGTGAAACTTACCAAGTATCTCCTGAGCATACTTTCCTTGAGAGACAAATTGTTCACCTTCTCGCTGCCATATTTCCAATCCAAGGAAATAATGAAGGAGGCCCAAATCCTTCATCTCAAACTCCTTTGTAAGATCTGCCTTGCATGAGTGTATCAACTGCTCATCACCCGTTAGTATTAAATCATCAACATAAAGAATAATGATTAAAATCTTACCCTCCACCACAATTTGGTACAGGTTTGCATCCGCCTCACTCTTGGTGAAGCCAAGTCCAGTGAAATAGTTGTCGATCTGAGTGTACCAAGCACGTGGTGCTTGCTTCAGCCCATACAACGCTCTTTTGAGTCTGCACACATGCGACTCATTATTGAAGATCTCAAATCCTTCAGCCTACTCAATGTACACCTCTTCCTCAATGATCCCATTAAGGAACGCAGTCTTCACATCCATCTGATGAATGTTCCAACCCATCTGCACTGAGAGAGCAAGGATGGTCCTTATGGAAAAATATTGTGTGATCGGTGCAAAGGTTTCTTAATAATCAATTCCCTCAATCTGTGAGAAGCCTCGGGCAACAAATCTTTCTTTATACTTCTCGACGCTCCCATCAGCAGCTTGCTTTACCTTGTAGATCCATCGCGAACCTACCACTGATTTACCCACCGGCCTTGGAACAATCTCCCAAGCATTATTTCTGACAATGGATTCATACTCCTCAACCATGGCATCTACCCATGTGGGCTCCTGCACTGCTTCTTCAAAAGAAGATGGCTCTGCCACGATACACTTTCTCATAAGAGCCATGTATCCAGTAAATCGGTCAGGTGACTGTCTCTATCTGCGCTATGATGTAGGGACTCCTACATTCTCTGCCACATCAAGCTTCAGTCTCTCGGCTTCTGTGATACGCTTTCTGCCTGTTCTGATGTTTGGTTCTGCATGAGTGGACTCCTCCACTCCATGAATCTACTCTTGTGGCTGATCCACATCTAGAGGCTCATCTTTGGGAGCAAGTAGCTCCTCCTCTGCGTGCAAGTGTAGCTCCCTCTCAAGCAACAACTTCATGGCCTTCACCTCATTGAATTTTGTATCCTGTCGCACCACATTCATTCGACTATTTGGCAAATACAAACGATAATTATGGGGTGTTTATGTGTACCCTACAAATATCCCAATTTCTGCAGTCGGCTCCAACTTCCTCCCGGTGTCCTTGGTCACATGAATGTAAACAGATGAGCCAAAAATCTTCAAATGAGAAATATCAGGCTTCTTACCAGTAAAAGCTTCTTTAGGTGTACTCATGCCAAGTACTCTATGAGGACAACGGTTTTGCACATAAACCACAGTGTTGCATGCTTTTGCCCACAAGTGCTTCGGTAGGCCCTGGTCATGCAGCATAACTTGTGCAGCACCCACGATCGTTCTATTATTCCTCTCCGCGACCCCATTCTGTTGTGGGTTATGAGGCGCTATGAGTTCTCTTTGAGTTCCTTCTTTGCTACAAAAGTCTTTGAATTCGTTCAAGATATATTCACCACCATTATCGCTCCGCAGAGCCTGCACTTGCTTCCCCGACTCCTTCTCCACCAATTCTTTAAACTCACAGAACTTTGAGAATGTTTGATCCTTCTTCTGCATGAAGAAGATCCAACATCTACGAGAATAGTCATCAACAAAAATAACATAATACCTGTGTTTTTCTGATGAAGCAACCGAGAAAGGTCCACACACGTCTATGTGAATTCTCTCCAAGATCACCAAAGCATAATTCTCCTTCTCATGAAAGGTGGTCTTCACAAACTTACCCATAGTACATCCCTTGCACTAATCTAACTACGCAAGAGTACCCTTGGGAAGTCCAGTAGAAATCTGCTGCAAAATCTTCAAGGCGCCATGGTGAAGATGGTCCAATCTCCTGTGCCATAATTCACCCTCATCTCGGCTCACCACTTCTTCTGCTTTGCTTATCATTGTAGCGCAGCCATCTACCTCCAACTTGTATAGATTCTTAACTCGAATCCCTATCCTCTTGGTTTGACCCGTTTTTTTATGTTGCAGGAAAGCTTTTCCCTCGTTGAAAACAACGTCATAACCTTTGTCCTCCAACATCGCGACTGAGACCAAGTTCTTCTTCAGACCTGGAACATGCATAACATCTTTCAACAGAAATGGTTTACCTGAATCCCTCTCAAAGGCAATGGTTCCAATGCCAGTCACACTGTATCTACTATCATCGCCCATCTCTATATGCATTTGGAGATCCTTCTCCTCCAAGTCACTAAACAACTCCTTGTCTCCCATCATATGGAAGGAAGCACCACTATCAAGATACCAAACTGATCCCATTGCACTTGAAACCAAGCATGCGATCATGGAGAAATCAAGTTCAAATTGCAAGGCTAAGGCCTCACTAGCTACAACTCCAGCAACCTTCATGTTCTTCTTTTTTTGTGGGCAGTTAGTGGCGAGATGCCCATGTTCGTGACAGTGAAAACACTTCACCTTGGACAAATCCAGCTTCTTGCCTTTAGCCTCGGACTTTGGATGGGATTTCTTCCCCTTCTCTTTCCTTGCTTTGGCAGCCAAAGCGTAGTTCTCTTCATCATCATTCTTTGATGAAGAGCCATCCCTGGTATTCCGCCTTATCTCCTCTTCCACAAGATCCGACCAAAGTCGCTCCCAATTTGACAGTTTCTCTTGTCCATTGACAGAGTCTTCGTAGCTGTGGAAACTCTTTGGAAGGACAAGGAGATTCAAGCTCACCAAGTCATCATCCACAACTATAATTCCCACACTCCCTAGCTCATCCCTACATTGGACAGAATTTGTGAGATATTTTGGAATACTGTCGCCCTTCTCCATTTTGATTTTTCTGAGCTTATCTTTCAGCGCCAACTTCCTATGGTCGCTGTTGCTTTGGAAAATATATTTCAAAGCCTTCCAAATTGAAAATGGAGTGGCTTTCCCGTGAAGGCTTGACACAATGTGGTCTTTCACACCTTCCAACAAAATTCTTCTTGTCTTCGCTACCTTCTTTTTCCATGCGTCAAGTAATGCAGCATCGCTAGAAGTAGGCTTAGGAACATCACTATCGATGAACTCCTTCAAACCATTATCTTTAAGCACCGCCTCCATCCTATCCTTTCAGGCTATGTATATCGAGCTACCCTCAAGGGCATACTCCAACTGCAACCCATTGAAAGCCATTTCAATGAATACTCAACTGTTGCACCAAGAAATTTCTGCAGCAAATTCGAATTGTCCACCAGCACAAAACTCAGAACCGCTTCAATATTGCAATCTCCAGTGATTAACACTGCTCTAATACCATGTAGAAATTTATTAATACTGATAGTATTACCGAATTCTCCTGATCTAAAAAATTAATGTTACATTAAATACAAAATCCTTCCACTTAATTCTTTGCGTAAATTAAATCACCAATTGCAAACACAGGAAGAAAATCAATCGCACATAAACAAGATATTTTACTGGGAAAGATTAAAGATAAAAACCCCAACTATCATATATTATGTATATCAATGGAATCATGTAACAATCTCATACAAATCTTAGTACATCAAGCTCTTAGTATAATATAGAATCGTCGCACACTGTCATGCAGAAATTTGCATATCTATGCACCAATTTCTTGCCTTTTGACAGCCTGCCTCCACTGTGCAATCCCTGCTGAAGAAGACCCCTGAATGAATTCGATATAGCCCTGCTTGCACCCTTTCACCTATCTTTCCACTGGGTCCATCTCACCCTTTCACCTATCTTTCCACCGGGTCTCCACTGGAACTGACATGCAAGTAGTTAACTGTTGTATTTATTTAGTTGCAAGTGAGTTATTAGTTGTGAATTAATTAACTAATTAGACTAAACTCTCACTAGTGTATCTTCAGTTGGAACTAGATACAACTAGCACAACTGAGTTTAACTCACTTAATTGAGTTAAACTAGATAACAACTCCCAAAACTACTCTTCCAACCCTGTCACAACTCTGCCACTTCAGTTCTAACTGAGTCCTCCATGCATGAGTCACCAACCACCCTAGGAATTGCGTAATTCCTTTAGCCCATTGATGTGCCACATCTGTTCACTGATGTTACACCATTTTTTGGTCATCTAACATATTATTATTAGATGGACCCAAGTACACCATGTAAGACCAATTTTACCCTAAGTAAAGTTCCTTTCACTATGAAAATAACTTAGTAAACCACCTTTATTAAGTTGTTTATGGTCTAAACAGGAAACCCCAAGAGGAAATATTAAATAAATCTACATTTGTTTGATTTTCCTCAAGCAATAATTAGTTAAACAACAGTTTAATTAATATTCCTGGTTATATTTAACCCAAAACAAGGAAATTAATTAGATAAATCATTATTTATCTTATTATTTTATATGAATAATTATTTAAACCTTATTTAAATAGTTTTATTTGTTAAATATGACTAAATCACCCATAAATAATTAAATAAATCATTATTTATTTGATTATTACTCAACCACATCCTTAAAATGATAAATAAATCATTTATTTATTTATTATTTATAAATAAAGGGATTTGACCCAAGTCAAATTCCTTTTCCCTCCAACAAATATAATAAAATATTCCATAAAAGTTGGATCTTGATTTGGTTAATAATATTTTAATTATGCACCAATATCTAGATTAACTCAATATTTTGTTATAAATAGAAGGGTTTTCCCATTCATTTACCACCTTTTGTTGCCTAAAGATCACTATGGATCTATACTTTTGGTCTGACATTGATCCACCATCATAGTTATATTTTGCTACCATTTTTGTTTGGGTTTTCTACACCATCAAGAGAGAGGAATTTTAGATCTGAAGTGCTGAGGACTTACAAGAACCCATCCCATTGAGGAGAACTTGTAACACCCTTCTGTGTTTTCCTCCGAGGTGCCATTAATACAAAATTCATTCTACACATTTTTGTCTTGTCTATTGGATGCATGGAGTAAATCTTGTTTTTTATCACTGCTTAATGTCTTTTGATGCATAGATCTAGATTTTTGCAGCATTTATCTTGATCACCTAACTGCAAATCTGAGGATATTTGCAGCCATCTTTACTGTTAGGGCTGTTTGTTATGCGCAGCCAAAGTGGTCTTTTTTCGTACGCTTGGAATTAAGATTCATACTAACAATTGGCGGCTCCACACGGGTTTACGATTATGACCATTGTCGTTTTTCTGATCCTTGCATATCCAGCTGCTTCAAACCATAGGATTTCTCTTCAACCTCTTGTTTTTTCTTTTCTTGATGTTGTTTTTAACCTATAAAACCCTAAAACTATAAAAATTATAACTTTCGTGTGTTTTCGGACCTATTACGCATGTGACAGACATCAACCGCAGTTGAGACAACACTTTTTTCTGAAATCTGCCACCGAAAGTGCCAGAAGTGCAAGTCGCACTTTTGGCCCAAAACTTGCGACCTGGAGCTTCAAGAAGAGGGAATCTGCCCGAAAACTGCGACCTCAATAAGAAACAGGTCAGAAACTGTGACCTGGAGTTTTTGCGGGAGTTTTTCTAAAAGTTTTCTGGGTTTGTCTGAGCCTCTATTCAGGGTTGTCTGACCTCCATCTCTGCCTGTTTTGGACCTGTACTTGTTATTTTTTTCTCAACTATGTGGGAACCTAGCCCCCTAGGGCTTCAGTACCCTCCACTTTTTGTGGAAGAGTTTTTTTCTGTTGCAGGTTGTCTGAAATTTCAGTGTGTTCAGCCCTTTTTTCAGATCTGATACCTCACCTTCAGATTCGCCATAGATTAGTTATTTTTCCATCCAAAACACCTCCATTAGTTTTGTTTGGGTTTTCCTCTAGGGTCATCTCTGTTTCCCTCCAGGACATAGCCTTTCGCCACCTCATTTACAACAATCTTTCCTCTGATTTGTTGTTGTTTTCTGCACCACTTTCCAGCAAATTTGACCTTTAGATCCCTGTCCCTCCTGACCTTAGATCTATTGGCTATTTTAGTGTGTTTTGATTAGTTTTTTACCTGCCTACAGACTAGTTTTTGAGAGGCCTGCCTCCTTCGGTTTAGATTATTTCATTATTAGCTATTTATTTTTTGTTATTTTAGTCTTATATATTGTTATTTGTAGGTTTATTTGCAGCTATACAACACACTTTTTATTTTTCTCTACAAACCTCTGGGTTTAAAAATTAAAATTTACACACTTTACACACACACCCTAAGCGAAAAAGGGCTTGGTTAACACCGCCAAGCAAAGACTCTAAAACATTGAAATCAATTGATCTCGCACCTCTCTGCCCTTGTTTCGACATTGTAATAAGTTGATCCTGCACCTCCCGACCCTTGTTGGTATCTTTTTCCTTTGTGTCGTCATCATTGCGCCACCAAGGCGTTTATCCCAGAGACTTCTTAGCCTTCATCCTCAGTTTCTGGTAGGAAGAATTACTCCTCCAAGTAGGATTTGAGTTAGTCCTCCACCGAGTCTGCACTCCAACTCTTCTTCTGGTTCATTGGGTTCTCCTTCTTGTACCGCCCCTGGTTCTCCCCCTATCACCTTCACCATGTCTAGTGCAGGACCTTATGTTGGTGGTAACCCCAGACCTAATGCTGGGAATACCAATAGTGGGACCACAACGAATACTACCCTGGCTGCGCCCTTGCTCCCCTACATGGTAGGCCTCAGCCTTCCCGATTATAACCAGTTGATAAATGACCCTATACTCCATGATGTTGTTTGGCCTCCTATTGTTGGAA
This sequence comes from Pinus albicaulis, assembly GCA_034641835.2. Classification (NCBI taxonomy): domain Eukaryota; kingdom Viridiplantae; phylum Streptophyta; class Pinopsida; order Pinales; family Pinaceae; genus Pinus; species Pinus albicaulis. Next base: position 1,283,763,353 of record CM076579.1, read on the forward strand.
ATATTGTCATTGATGGCAAAGGAGAAGAAAGGAGCTGCACCTGAACTATCACTAAGAAGATCCAACAATATGGAAAAGGAGAAGACAGGAGGAGCACAAAAGAGAGGTAGCAGAGAAAGCAAAAGAGAGGCAACAAATATAGCAAAAGAGAGGCAGAAAGGAGCAACATTATACAAGAAACAAAGGTAGCAAAGGCAACAAGGCAGACAAGGAACAGAGGTAGCGGATAAAGAAGAGGCAACGAATAGAAGCAGAGGTAGCGAAGGCAGCAAACGGAGGTAGCGAAATGAAGATGCGATGCGATGTTTGTATTTGCGATGCGATGCGATTGCATATCGCAATCGGTGAAATAAGTAGAGAGGTAGAGTAATGAAGTTACAATGTGATGCAATGCAATCGCATATCGAAATCGGCGAAAGAAATAGAGAGGCAGAGTAATGAAGATGAGATGCGATGATATGAGTACATAAGTACAAGGAAAGTGTTTATTATAATATTCCGAAGGTTGTCTCATGGGTACAAAAGAGTTTCATTAAAAGGATGTATTGTCGAAACTTTTCCAAAGGTGTTAACACTATTCCTAAGGTCCAGTTAAACAAACAAAGGATTAGAGTGGGGCCTGCAAGGAAAGTGGTTTTTGGGAAACCATACCACTGATTTCGCACATCTTTTGGGCCATGAGTGGTTTATTCAAATTAGAACGCGATTGTATCATATTATGACACGTCACAATACTAAAACCGCCCATTTCGCGTATTTTTTGAGAATTAAAGGTCAGGGGTCGATATAGCACGATAGTTGTCCAATTTGATGCGGAGAATATCCAATGGTGATCGCATGGGAAAAGTACATGGACGTTTTGAAATGTTAAAAAGAAAGATCGGTGAAGATCTAACAGTGGTCGCATCACACGAAAAGCAGAGTCTTAATGTCAAGGCCTAAAGCGAAAGTGTTGAAGATCGATGGTGGAGATCTTATCGAAGATAGAAGATCGACAGTGGAGATCTCATCGCATTGGCGAAATGGAAGAACAAAGGAACGACAGTTTGAACGTTGCGATTGCAATGGTGTGATTTAATCACAACCGTCCGATCAGCGATCATCGCAGGCAGTTCATCGCATCGGAGTTATCGCTTCAGAGATTTCTTATCGCATCGGTGCAGCGAAAGAGAAAGGGAACGAGTCGTTGAATGTTGCGATTGCGATGCTGCGATCCAATCGCAACCATTAGATCATGGTCGATAGCAACCGTTGGAACATAAATATTAAGTTGGAGTGGGGTCTACATTGACCCATTGCATCGGCGGAGATTCAGAAACACCGAAGTACGAAGTACGACGAAGAGAGAGGATGCGATGCAAATTAAAAGCAAAGGTGTACAAGATTTCAAATCCGAAAGTATAAGGTTTTTCTTCGTTAAAGTGCATCAACGGGTAAAGGAGAAATATAACATATAACGTTGAAATGCCGAGGTACTGCCTGGTGGGACCCTTTGCTCATCACATCGGCAGAAATCAGATGACCAAAGGCACAACGAACCACTGAATTTTGTGATTGAAATTGCGACGGTGCAATTTAATCGCAACCGCCCAAACGGAAATTCATCGCATCAGAACCATCGCAAAGGGTGTCATCGCAATCGGAAGTCATCGGAGGCGACTCATCACATCGGGGGATAGAAAAAGTTCTGCAAGTGGGCCCGAAAGGTTATTTACTATGTTTAAAAAAAAAAAGGTTCTGTTATTATATGTCGAGAGTTATTTGGAAGAGCATTGTATATGCGTTGAGTGGTTTTGACCCATATGAAGAGCTTCTGTAATTTAAAATATTGTGAATTCTGATAAAGCTGCCAGATTTGGAACATAATTTGGGCAATGCATTCTACATGCATGGAAAGCAAGAGAGTATTCAGAAACATAAAAAGACAATGACAGCAGTAGAAAAGACAAATGCACAGTGAGCCAAGAACTGAATGGGTTGAATTGAAATTCTTATTGTAACTGAAAATGTAAATGTTTTAATTGATTTTATACTGTTTGTGATGCAAAGGCAAGTCTCCGGAGGCAAAGAAATATCCCACTGTAATATTAAATGTAGACATATTGTTATATTTTTCTGAATATGCTAGGCAAGAAAACGAGAAGGTGGAAGGCAAAGAGTCATGGCTGTTCACTTCGAATTCCCTGTGGAATGCAAACAGTCACGAGGTGAACTCTATAAATGATATCACATTGATATGCATAGAGAGGTTAGAGAATGGAGAAATGAGGCAGAGAGGGTAAGAAGAAGGAGGAGCATATAGAGAAGCTGTGAAGATTCAGAGATGATATAAGGCATATATGAAGGCTGGTGGACAACAGTGAAGAAGGTACAGAAGAGAGCTGATATCCAGGTAAATCAGCTTGTGTTTTTCTTGAAAGAGTGAGGAAGTTGGTGCTTCCATATCAAGTTGTAGCTTGATAGATGTCAGTTGTAGCTGACTGAGGTAGGAGCCTTCTGTAGGTTGTAGCTTGCAGAAAATAGAGGAAGTTGGTGCTTCCATATCAAGTTGTAGCTTGATAGAAGTCAGTTGTAGCTGGCTGAGGTAGGAGCCTCCTGTAGGTTGGAACGTGCAGAAAATAGATGGGAGTTGGAGCTTCCTTGCAATTTGTAGCTTGCAGAATTGAGGTAGGAGCCTCTTGTGGATTGGAGCCTACATAAAATCAGTGGTGAGAGGAAGTTGGAGCTTGCCTTTGCATCACAACAATAATAAGATGTGGTTTTCTCCCTTTTTGGGTTTCCACTTATATCTATTGTCTATGTGTATGATGTTTATGTGTTGATATGGTTTATCTAATCTGCTTAATACTTGCTTCTCACATATTAAGATTGTTGTTACATTATGTAATATGTTAATCATGAAATGAAGGTGTAAATAAGTTTAAAAGAAAAGTTTTAAAATTCCATGAATGTGTTAAACTGATTCACCCCCCCCTCTCAGTTTAACTAAGGGTTCAACAATTGGTATCAGAGCCAGGTTCCTTCTGTATCAGTTTAACAACTGGAAGGAGATCCTAGGTCCCCAGGATGGCTAGTCTAGAAGGATGCTCTACAAATAAAGCCCCTTTGTTCACTGGTGCAAATTATGCCTTCTAGAAAATAAGAATGAGGACGTACATAATGTCTCTAGGAATAGAAGTTTGGGTTGCTGTGGAATTGGGATATACCCCAAAGGAGACTGACTCAGAGAAAGATGCCAAACAAGATTTTGTAGCTAATGAAAAAGCCATGAATGCACTCTTAAATGGACCGTGTGAGGCAGAATTTATCAAAGTAATGCACAAAGAGACTGCCAAAGAAATATGGGATACACTAGAAAACATCCATGAGGGAGACAAAAAGGTGAAGATAGCCAAACTTCAAGTCTATAGAGCTCAGTTTGAAAATATAAAAATGAATGATGATGAAGACATTGCTAGCTTCTTTTTAAGGGATGCAGAAATTGTGAATAACATGAAAGCTCTTGGAGAAACCATAAAAGAATGTGTAATTGTTCAAAAGATTCTAAGATCTTTACCATCCAGCTTTAACCCAAGGTTTCTGCCATAGAAGAAATAGCTGATTGGGAAACTTTGACCATGAACCAATTACTTGGAAACCTAACAACCTATGAGATGAGACTACCACGGAGGAAGTCAAATTTGAGGGAGGCAACCTTCAAGATAGAGAAGAACAAAGAAGAAAAAGAAGATACATGCTCCTGCTCTGATGAAGAAGAGGCCAAATTTGTCAGAAGATTGGAAAGAGGCTCAGGCAAGTATAAAGGTAAACTTCCATTTAAATGCTTTAACTGTGGAATAGTTGGACACTACGCATCTAAGTGTCCTCATAAGAAAACAAAGAATCACACTCAAGAAATAGAGGAAACCAAAACAAATAACTGGCAGAAAGGGAAGAGATTCAATAGAAAATCATTTTATGCTCAGCAAGACAACAATGCATCTGAAAGATCAGATGAATCCTCCAATGAAGAGGGAACCTCTGAATTTGTATTGATGGCCAAGGAAGAGCTTGAAGGATTCCTTCTAGAAGATGAGGAAGAAGGTGAAGTTGATATTGAGGGGGAGCTAAGAAGTGCCCTAGAGGAAATAGACAGACTTAAACTAAAGTGCAGAAAAAAGAAAGACATTCTCCTCAAATATGTAAGAGAAGAACAAAATTTAGAAGACCTCATTCAATTGAAAGTAAAGCTTGAAGAATCCAAGACGGTAGAAGACACTCTACTTAAGCAAATTGAGGATAAAATTCAGAAGCAAGAAAAATTGGAAGAAGAAGTAGTATGCTTAAGGAAGAAATTAGAAAACACCCAAAGGAAATTGTCAATAAACACTCCTCAAATGACAAGCTCTGATAAGTTGAATAAAATTCTAGATGCTCAAAGATCTCCTCTGATAGAAACTAGGATAGGCTACGAAGGAGAAACAAGTAAATTCAAAGAAACAGATAACAGGAATATCATTTTTGTAAAAGCTGTTAAGGATAATGAAGCAGCTCAGAAGATTCCTATAGAAGTAGAAGCCTGCAATGAAGTAAACAGAAACATGAAGGAATCTCAAATGACAAAGAACGCAACAAATAAACAGTCAACTGAAAAAGGCTCATATACTCCTGAATATATCAAATTTGGAAACTATAAAAGGAGATTCTTCCCTCCTATGAAAAATGTCACTTGTTATGCCTGCCACAAACTGGGACATATTGCTGCATACTGTCATAAAAGGAGAATCGATTCCAACCAGCAAAGGATGCAAAAAGTGAAAAGACTACCTCAAGAAAACAAATGGAGAAGACAACCCTTCATCAGGTACGCTCATTGTTTTTATGGGTATTGTTTTTACTGTAAGGAGTTCGGCCATAAAGCCAAGGAGTGCAGAACATATGGACAAAGGCTAATGTTCAAAACCTCAAGGAGATTTATGAATTATGGAGAGTTCACTCGTACTCATAATCTTGTTAAAAACATGATCAAATGTTGTGTATGCCATAAAATCAGACATATGTCTTCCCAATGTCCTCTCAAAGAATCTGGTCCATCTTCTCAAAAAAGGGGCCAAACAAATAGCTGCCTGCAGTGGAAAAAGAAGGTGAATAAATGTGACCTGGCTCTAATAGCTCAAGACCTGAAAAGCCAATGGTATTTAGATAGTGGATGCTCAAAACATATGACTGGAGATAGAAGCAAGTTTGTAACCTTTGATGAAAATAAATTTGGGAATGTAACATTCAACAATGATAAAGCAAGGAAAATCAAAGGGAAAGGCTCAGTCAGTCTGGAAAATGGAAGAGGAAAGGCTCAAGATGTACTATTTTTGGATGGGTTGAAAGCCAATCTGCTAAGCGTCAGTCAAATATGTGACAAAGGCTGTGAGGTTCTTTTTAGAGCACAAGACTGTGAAGTAAGATCAAGAACCACATGAAAGACCTTGATCAAAGGTGTTCGAATAGAAAGTAATGTCTACATAGTGAAAGAAGAGAATGAAGCATGCCACCTTAGCAAACTTGAGGAATCATGGTTATGGCATAGAATATTGGGACACCTAAACTTTGACCACATCATAAGTCTAAGCAAGAAGAATGTAGTCAGAGATATGCCAGTCATAAAGAAGCCTTCAAATACCATATGTAAATCCTGCCAACTAGGCAAGCAGACCCGCACATCTTTCAAGACCAAAGAGAAACTATCTACAAGTAGACCTCTTTAGCTTGTTCACATGGATCTGTGTGGACCCTCAAGAACTAAAGCACCAAGTGGAGAATCTTATTTCATGCTGATAATAGATGATTTTTCCAGAATGACGTGGGTAGAATTTCTCAAATACAAATCTGAAGCACTTGAGAAATTAAAGATACTCAAGGCATTGGCAGAAAATCAAACAGGATGCAAGCTAAAGTGCATCAGATTAGACAGAGGAGGTGAATTCATAGACTATGATTTTTCAGACCTATGCACTGAGCATGGGATAAAACAACAATTTACAATTGCAGGTACACCTCAACAGAATGGAGTGGAAGAGAGACAAAATAGGTCAGTACAATAGATTTCCAGAGCAATGATGCAAGAAAGTAACATTCCCCAAACCTTCTGGGCAGAAGCAGTACACACAGTTGTTCACATTCTTAACAAAGCTCATTTAAGACCAAACTGTGACAAGACTCCTTACGAACTATGGCATGGTAAACCATCATCAATCAAGCACTTTAGAGTCTTTGGAAGCAAGTGCTTCATAAAAAATAATGATGAAAACCTGGGAAAGTTTGATGCAAGAGCTGATGAAGGAATATTTTTAGGATATGCATCCAAGAGTAAGGGTTACAGGTGCTACAACAAATCACTCCACAAAATTGTGGAAAGCATTGATGTAAGATTTGATGAAGATCTACCAAACAGAACAAGAAGTACAAGATGCAACAATCCTCCAAAAGATCATGAAGAAGAGAACCAAGAAAATGATGAACTGAGCAAGACAACAGAAGATACTGAATTAAACTCAAAACTTCCCTCAAGACTCACTCAAAAGAATCATCCAGAAGATCAAATCATTGGGGAAAAAATTGTGGGAGTCCAGACTAGAAGACAGTTAGCTGAACAGAAAGAAGAAGTATACCTAGCCATTCTATCTCAAATAGAACCAAAGAAGTTTGAAGAAGCCAGCAAATACAAAAACTGGGTAAATGCTATGAATGAGGAACTGGACCAAATTGAGAAGAACAATACCTAGGAATTAGTTCCAAGACCCACTGGGAAAAATGTCATTGGCACAAAATGGATATTCAAGAATAAGATGAATGAACAAGGGTAGGTAATCATAAATAAAGCTAGACTTGTATGCAAGGGATATTCACAAATTGAAGGTCTTGATTATGATGAAACCTTTGCCCCTGTAGCTAGAATGGAAGCAATCAAAATGTTTTTTGCCTTTGCATGTTATCATGATTTCAAGGTATATCAAATGGATGTGAAGTCTGCCTTCTTGAATGGAGATCTATAGGAAGAAGTCTGCATGGAACAACTTGATGGATTCTCCTTAACAGATAAATAAGACTATCTGTGCAGATTAAAGAAAGCCTTATATGGGCTGAAACAAGATCCTCGTACATGGTATTCAAGGCTAGACAAATACTTGCAAAAACAAGGTTTTAAGAAAGGAGGAGTAGACAACAATTTGTACATAAAGGCTAATGAAAATGATCTCCTAATTGTAGTAGTGTATGCAGATGACATCATGTTTGGAAGCAACAAAGATAAGTTAACAAAAGGATTTGCTGAAGAAATGAAATCATAATTTGAGATGTCTATGATTGGAGAGCTCACCTTCTATTTAGGACTTCAAATTCAACAAAAGAACACAGGAACATTCATCTCACAAGAAAAATACTTAAGAGAGATGTTGAAAAGGTTCCAAATGGAAGACTGCAAACCTGTGTCAACTCCCATGATCACTGGATGCAAACTATGTGCTAATGATGGATCAACAGATGTAGATCAAAAACTTTACAGATCCATGATAGGAAGTCTGCTATACCTAACAGCTTCTAGACCAGACATTATGTTAGCAGTAGGACTTGTGGCAAGATATCAAGCAGCACCAAAATAAAATCACGTACTAGCAATAAAGAGAATATTCAAATATCTACAAGGAACTGCACATTATGGGCTATGGTATCCAAAAGGCAAGAGCTTCACTTTGACAGCATATACAGATGCAGATTGGGCCAACTGTGTGGATGACAGGAAAAGCACAAGTGGAGGAGCATTATATTTGGGAAAAAGTTTGGTGGCATGGCTAAGCAAGAGGCAAACTTCTATCTCTCTATCAATAGCAGAAGTAGAATACATAGCAGCAGCAACATGTTGCACACAAGTAGTGTGGATGAAACAAAATCTCCAAGACATGAAGGTAAGCATTGATGAACCTATTTTTATCAAATGTGACAATACAAGTGCTATAAGTATATCAAAAAATCATGTACTTCATTAAAAAACAAAGCACATCCCAATTAAGTACCATTTCCTCAGAGAATAAGTAGCACAGAAAGTAGTGAAGTTGGAATATGTACCAACAAAGGAAAAAACAACAGACATATTCACAAAACCTCTTGCTAAAAAACCATTCGAATATCTAAGAGAGAAACTAGGGGTAGTGTCTGCAGATGTTACTCTCTGACATGAAAAGAAAGCATCATTCCAGGGGGAGATCAGTCAACAAATATTGTCACAAAAGAGCCAGAGCAAGTGAACAGTGCATGGAACAGGTCCTCAATATCAGAGTATTATGGACAAGATTTGGAAACCACACTAGGAAACGTGCAACCCTTTGCCATTGATGTCAAAGGGGGAGGAAAAGCAAGCAAAAGAAGATAGGCAAAGGAAGACAAAACACACCTTTCAAAATGAAAGGAGGAGGAAGTCCTGAAGTATTGGTGGAGTATTGCCATCAATGCTAAAGGGAAAGACTGTTGGAAATATTGTCATAGATGGCAAAGGAGAAGAAAGGAGCTGCACCTGAACTATCACTAAGAAGATCCAGCAATATGGAAAAGGGGAAGACAGGAGAAGCACAAAAGAGAGGCAGCAGAGAAAGAAAAAGAGAGGCAACAGAGATAGCAAAAGAGAGGCAGAAAGGAGCAACATTATACAAGAAACAAAGGCAGCAAGGCAGACAAGGAACAGAGGCAGCGGATAAAGCAGAGGCAGCAAAGTCAGCAAACTGAGGTAGCGAAATGAAGATGCGATGCGATGCGATGTAATGAAGATGCGATGCGATGTCTGTATTTGCAATGCGATGTGATGCGATCGCATATCGCAATAGGTGAAAGAAGCAGAGACGTAGAGTAATGAAGTTGCGATGCGATGCAATCACATATCGCAATCAGTGAAAGAAACAGAGAGGTAGAGTAATGAAGATGCAATGCGATGCGATGATATGAGTACATAAGTACAAGGAAAGTGTTTATTATAATATTCTGAAGGTTGTCTGATGGGTACAAAAGAGTTTCATTAAAAGGATGTATTGCCGAAACTTTTCCAAAGGTATTAACGCTATTCCTAAGGTCCAGTTAAACAAACAAAGGATTAGAGTGGGGCCCGCAAGGAAAGTGGTTTTTTGGAAACCATACCACTGATTTCGCATAGCTTTTGGGCCATGAGCGGTTTATTCAATTTGGAACGCGATCGTATCATACTATGACACATCACAATACTAAAACCACCCATTTCGCGTAATTTTTGAGAATTAAAGGTTAGGGGTTGAAATAACACGATAGTTGTTCGATTTGATGCGGAGAAGATCCAACGGTGATCGCATGGGAAAATTACATGGACGTTTTGAAATGTTAAACAACAGGTATATTGTGAAGCGATATTCGTCAGATCAAGATCGGTGAAGATCTAATGGTGGTCGCATCACGTGAAAAGCAGAGTCTTAATGTCAAGGCCTATAGCGGAAGTGTTGAAGATCGACGGCGAAGATCTTCTCGGAGATAGAAGATCGACGGTGGAGATCTCATCGCATCGGCAATCTCACATCGCATCGGCGGAATGGAAGAACAAAGGAACGAAAATTTGAATGTTGCGATTGCAATGGTGCGATTTAATCTTAACCGTTCGATCAACGATCATCGCAAGCGGTTCATCACATCGGAGTTATCGCTTCGAATATTTCTTATTGCATCGGCGCAGTGAAAGAGCAAGGGAATGAGTCATTGAATGTTGCGATTGTGATGGTGTGATCCAATCACAATCGTTAGATCACGATCGATAGCAATCATTGAATCATAAAGATTAAGTTGGAGTGGGGTCTACATTGACCCATCGCATCGGCAAAGATTAGAAACGTCGAAGTACAAAGTACGACGAAGAGAGCGGATGCGATGAAAATTCAAAGCAAAGGTGTATAGGATTTCAAATCCAAAAGTATAAGGTTTTTCTTCATTGGAGAAATATAACATATAACGTTGAAATGCTGAGGTACTTCCTGGTGGGACCCTTCGCTCATTGCATCGGCAGAAATCAGATGACCAAAGGCACAACGGACCACTGAATGCTGCGATTGCGATTGCGACGGTGCAATTTAATTGCAACCGCCCAACCGGCGATTCATTGCATCAGAACCATTGCAAAGGGTGTCATCGCAATCGGAAGTCATCGAAGGCGACTCATCGCATCGGGGGATAGAAAAAGTTTGGCAAGTGGGCCCGAAAGGTTATTTACTATGTTAAAAAAAAAGGTCTGTTATTATATGCCGAGAGTTATTTGGAAGAGCATTGTATATGCGTTGAGTGGTTTTGAACCATATGAAGAGCTTCTATAATTTAAAATATTGTGAATTCTGATAAAGCTGCCAGATTTGGAACATAATTTGGGAAATGCATTCTACATGCATGGAAAACAAGAGAGTATTCAGAAACATAAAAAGACAGTGACAGCAGTAGAAAAGACAAATGCACAACGAGCCAAGAGTTGAATGGGTTGAATTGAAATTCTTGTTGTAACTGAAAATGTAAATGTTTTAATTGATTTTATATTGTTTGTGATGCAAAGGCAAGTCTCCGGAGGCAAAGAAATATCCCACTGTAATATTAAATGTATACATATTGTAATATTTTTCTGAATATGCTAGGCAAGAAAACGAGAAGGTGGAAGGCAAAGAGTCATGGTTGTTCACTTTGAATTCCCTGTGGAATGAAAACAGTCATGAGGTGAACTCTATAAATGATATCACATTGATATGCATAGAGAGGTTAGAGAATGGAGAAATGAGGCAGAGAGGGTAAGAAGAAGGAGGAGCAGATAGAGAAGCTGTGAAGATTCAGAGATGATATAAGGCAGATATGAAGGCTGGTGGACAACAGTGAAGAAGGTACAGAACAGAGCTGATATCTAGGTAAATCAACATGTGTTTTTCTTGAAAGAGTGAGGAATTTGGTGCTTCCATATCAAGTTGTAGCTTGATAGATGTTAGTTGTAGCTGACTGAGGTAGGAGCCTCCTGTAGGTTGTAGCCTGCAGAAAATATAGGAAGTTGGTGCTTCCATATCAAGTTGTCGCTTGATAGAAGTCAGTTGTAGTTGGCTGAGGTAGGAGCCTCCTGTAGGTTGGAGCGTGCAGAAAATAGATGGGAGTTGGAGCTTCCTTGCAAGTTGTAGCTTGCAGAATTGAGGTAGGAGCCTCATGTGGGTTGGAGCCTACAGAAAATCAGTGGTGAGAGGGAGTTGGAGCTTGCCTTTGCATCACAACAATAATAAGATGTGGTTTTCTCCATTTTTGGGTTTCCACTTATATCTGTTGTCTATGTGTATGATGTTTATGTGTTGATATGGTTTATCAAATCTGCTTAATACTTGCTACTCACCTATTAAGATTGCCGTTACATTATGTAATATGTTAATCATTAAATGAAGGTGTAAATAAGTTTAAAATAAAATTTTTAAAAGTCCATGAATGTGTTAAACTGATTCACCCCCCCCTCTCAGTTTAACTAAGGGTTCAACACCTATGCCAGCAAAGCTCCCTTCTGACATCCCCAAGTTTGAAGGTCTTGCTGGTGAAGATCCTACAAATCATGTTCGATCTTTCCACATGTGGTGTTCGTCTAACTCCATTATCGATGACTCTGTCCATCTTCGATTGTTCTAACGTATGCTTGATGGTGAAGCTTCTAAGTGGTATGTTGATTAGGCCCCTTCCTCTCATACCACCTTTGCGACTCTTGCCTGGGCTTTTCTGTCTTACTTCCAGCTTCCCCTGCGTTATGACACCAGTACCGAACTTTTAACTTCTTTCTATCAGTCGTCTGCGACTCGCCTATCTGATCATGTCCAGGAATGACGGAGAAGAAAGAGCCTATGTCGAGCCCCTACCTTCGAAGACTGTGTCTACATGGACTGGTTCCTTAGATCTCTCTTGCCTCCTATCAGGAAAGGCATCGCATTGCATTTTCCTCAAACCGAAGAAGCCGCTCTCCAAATTGTGTTAAAATATGACATGATCTACGCTCAGTCAGGTTATGTTTATACCATTCTACCTGATCTTCCCAGACCCAGTGGTGCCAACGCACCGAGGGCATCTCACGTCGCCGACGGTATCGTTGGAGCTCTCTCTAATCCATACGCTCAACCTCCCATGGGCTATGGTTTTCCTCCTCCAACTCCTCCAGCATTAGCACCTCCGCCTCCCTTGCCTTCTCAACCCCCGCAATAGCAGCCACCACTCCCTCAGGGGCAGGTGTATGCCCAACAGGGCGTGACTAATCCTCCTCCTTCCAAAAAGCAGAGGAAAGGCACTCAAATTCAATCTGCCTCCGATAATTCGGGACCTAATCCGAAAACTAATGCCCCTAACACTCCTAACCAGCAACAGGGCACTCAGCCCAAGCAAGACAGGCCTGTTCATACGAATAAGCCTTGTTCTTGTTGCGGTGTTTATGGTCATTACTTGTACGATTGTCCTCTCTTACCACATATGAAGTAGATGTGGGAGTCTCAAGCAACATTGCGAGGATAACCCGCCTCCCCTTCTGTCCCTCCCAGTGTTGCGCCTAGTCAGCCGGCTGTGCTTACGAATCCTTTCCCTCAACAAGGATTTATGGCTACCCAACCACCTGAAGGTCAGGAAGCCACTCAACCTCTTCCATCTGGTCCCCTGATTACCAGATCCTCATGATGAACTCTGACCAACCTGTTATCATTGACCTCAACCTTTAGACTCAGTTCCGTCAGTACTCCAAGCCTCCCGCTACGTCTGTCCCCGAGCCACCTCCTTCGATTTCTATAGAGCCTCTTTCGACACCTAATGGTCCCTTGAATATCCCTCAGCCTAAGGTGAAGGTTCATACCAAGAACCCTAAGGGACCACTATGCCAAAATGCTACTTCTAGAAAAGCTACCCATTCGTATAGTATAGTAGATGATTTGGCGCAATCTCTTGCCGCCATCTCAATGCGGGAACTCCTCCAGTCGTGCCCTTCACAATGAAAAGCTCTACTATCTGCCATGGGCATTGTAGATCCTACTAATGATTGCTTGATTGTATTCGATGCTGACCGGTCAAAACATCCTCCTCCTCCTGCTTTTGTCGCCTTCCAAAACCCAGTCAAAATCTGGAATTCCAACGTTTCCCAATGTATCATTGTTGAGGGGGCATCCACCTGTGTGATGTCCGCTTTGGTTTGGAAGCAACTCGGGTCACCTGAGTTGGCTCCTTCCATGATCACTCTCCGAGCGTGGGATGGCCATGCCTCCCATACCATTGGCTTATTCCGTAATTGTCCTATTACTCTTGCTGGCAAGACTGTTTGCGTTGACATAGAAGTCATTGATACCCCCTTAGAATAAAACATTCTATTGGGTCGTAGCTACACCTATGCGATGTTTGTTGTCCCATCTGCAGTTCACCGCAAGATGTCCTTCCCTCATAATGGAAAGATAGTCACCATCGACCAGTTGAAATATTACAAACCGAAGTCTCAGACCTCCCCTGAGTCCATCATCTCTTTGGTGGCCAATAAGCAAACCATCGATCCTTTGACCAGTGTCTCACCTAGAGTCTACAAAGACTCCTCTTTGCTTGGTAGATTCCCTGGTCTCCCTCCTCTTATCTCTGATCCCAGCTCATTGAATGTTTGCATGATGCAATTGTCTCAGGCTGCCCTCAAGCGGCCCTCTTTGACTAGTCAGCAGCCTCCTCGCCCTCCGCAGCCTGCTTCTAGCCCTTCGATTCAGCCTTTTGGACCTCTTGCTCTTATCCCTTCACCCTCAACTGGTATTCATGAGCCTCTTTATCCTCTTGGAATGGTTCCTTTAGGCCTTAACCATCTTGGAGCCGTCCCACCTGACCATTACCCCTTTGGTCAGATACCATTCCCAACTCCCCCTTTTGGAGTCTACATGGAACCTATTATGGCTACCCTCTCTCTCCCTAACTTAACCCTGGGGATTCCCGTCTGGTACCTTGATCCCCCAGCCACTACCCCGCCTGGTCAACCCAAACCTTATCTTGCTTTGACCCTGGTTCAACCGGTCCCTATGACTTCTCCCGCTGTTACAGTGCCTCAACCACCTCAATAGGAATCACATCCTATTGCAACTTCTTCGGGTAAGAAGGGAAAAGCTCGTAAGAGGGCCTCAAAGGACAAGGTCGCCCCGACTGAACTTGCACCTCCTTCGCCCCCAAAGCCCTATGCTTTGTGTGATGTCATTGGTCACGCCACCCATACCTGTCCTGGGTTGCCCCGCATCAATCCCATGGTTAAAGTCACGTTCCCTGAAGCTTCTGCTTCTTCCTCGACTGTAGCCAAGAACACCAAGACTATTCACACCAACCAACCTTGTGCTCTGTGTGATCTCCATGGCCATTACTCTCACCATTGTCCCCGCCTTACGCATTACCGTGCCTCTTTAGAGGTAGTTCGGGAGTACCAGGTTGAACAAAACTAATCCACCTCTCCCGTACTTGTGCAGTATGTCACGAGACAACCTGAGGATCTACCCGCTCCCATTGACATTCCTTCTCCTGATGTTGAGATGAAGGAGCCTGCGGCCACCATCCTCTACCTGTCATCATCCATGAGACCCTCGGTGGAAGCTCCCTCTGCATCTTCCTCTATTGTTTCGCTCAACCTTCCTTCAGCAATCACCTTGGGCTCAACATCAGTAGATCCCTCATCTTCTTGTTCTTCTGTCATCCCCTATGACGATGCACATGTGAACCTCTCTTCTCATGACGATGAGTTAGGTAGCTTCGCCGTGTCATGTGGTCTCCCTTCCTCCCGTCACTCCATCTTCTATTGTGATGATGACATCATGGAAGCCTTGTCCACCCCTGACTTCATCTTTCCCACCCATAAGCGGGATGGCACCATCTGTGTCTATGGTGACTTTCACGGCCTGACCACAAGCTACACCTCCAGTAGCTCTCACACCCCACCTACCCATCAGAGTGTGAGTAGTAGACATCGTACCCAGATCACTCCCTCTCGCAGTGTTTATTCGGTATCTACTTTGCGCTCAGGTTGCTAGCATTGTTCATCATCCTTCCATTTGTTGTCTTGTGGCACTTTTCAAATGGACCTCCTATCCACACCTTATATCGGTTATGCCGATGGTGCAAGTCGCTACTCCCGGAATCTAGCCTCGGCAGGTTGGGCCATTTTCACCCCCTTACATTCGCTTGTTCTCTTGAACGGCGTATGCATTGGTACTGCTACCAATAATCAGGCTGAATATGATGCAGTGCGAGGTTTATTAGCCGATGCCCTTTCCCGTCACATCCTCCACCTTCATGTTCGTTTAGATTCCCTGCTTCTTGTCATGCAATTGAATGGTGTCTATTGTGTGCATAATCCTATCCTTTTTAGAAGATATTTACGAGCGAAGCTTTTGATGTGTGAATTTGAAATCATTACATTCAGTCATGTACCTAGAGCACAAAATCACCATGTAGATAACATTGCAAACAATATTCTAGATTGACATTTAGCACACGCATTTAACACAAGACAATAACATAACATAAACCATCAAAATGATGCATATCCATAATATGTGTTGCATAATATGTTTTAGAGTCCATCAACTCGGATACATATGACATGCCCATAGCATGTTACAAAACTCAAAAATAGGGGGCACCACCTGCCCCTACACCTAATCACTATCTGGAGGATTTCGAGCCAATGGCTCTGCTCCTGCAACTCGTAGATCGCGCATACCCTGTCCGGCCATCGCCATGCGCCGCATGACCCCTCGCCACTCCGAGGGTAGACCAATACATGGCTCTATGTAATGGTCATCCAAGTCTTGCCAGCTGCACTCTAAAACATTGGCTAGAAGCCTCTCACATCTACGACGGATGTCCTCCAGGAGGGCTGTTGCATCCTCATTTTGTGGCGCTCTCGATCCACTAGGTCCTGCGGTCCCTGATACTGCAGGTCGTGCCATATACCCGGTCGATTTTACCGGTGCTGTATCTGCACACCAAAAGTGAAAGAATCGGTACCACATATAATATTATATAACTTTACATGCACATAAAAGATTAACAATTTTTCACTTACCATCGGGCCCCCATACTCGACTAGGCGGTAGTGGCAGATCCAGGTCCCCACGATAACTCATCCCACTATAGGGATAGTCATCTATATACAGTGGCATCTGATCCTAATGAGAAAAGAACTCGGGTCTGAACACTCGTCCGACTGCCCCACCTCCTCCTCTGCACAGTAGTCACCCCCACCGGTGCATCCTGGGCTCTCTCGGGCCCCCATCTTGGAGATATATGCAAGGTCGAAGTGTCAAGATCTTCTCAAAGAAAAGCAAGCACAAAACTGTACCATATGCACAGTCATGGTTCACTTGCCTCTTGCATAGCAACAACTGTCGTTTCAACGACGATAGCATCATCTGGGCCCACCCATAGTAGGTACCACTCAACACACTCTCCACAAGCATCATCTACCCTCCAGTGATGTGGTGGAGTGCCTGGTTGCCCAAGATCCATAGCACCGCTGCGGCCAGAACACGGGTCTCTAACCTCTCTAGATCCCCGATGGGTATCCGAGTCCCCTTGACTTGGAGACCTGGTTGAAAATGGTGCTCTACAAACTCCATGATGTTCCGCCCCTGCGGTAACACTGCCTGAGTATTCCCGACCATCCCAAGTGGTGGGAGAACAATTAGGAAATATATATCCTGGACCGTCAACTCGATCCAGTGCCCTTGCACTATAAAGACCTTATGGTCCAGATCCCAATAGTTGAAAATCCGGGCCAATAAGAGCTCTCCAACTCTCATCAGAGGGTTCTCCACAAACTTCAGAACCTCGAACCTGGCCAATGCACTGCGGACACCTTGATCCTCTCGGATCTCCGACCGTAATGTGCCCAGGTCTCTCTCTCTCCAGTTGATCCGTAATTATTCCATATCGGCACAAAACCATCATATTTGTTAATGTACAGATAGGAAAAATTGTATCTCAACATAAAAACCCAGTGCTCAGCCAAAAAACAACACAGAAAAACCCCTCCTTGACAGGTCGCACTTTTCTGGCCCAAACTTGGGACAGGTCACAATTTTCTGCCAAAAACCTGCTACTCAGGTCACACTTTTTGCCCCAAAAAGTGTGACCCGGTCGTTAAGAGGAGTAGGGGGTTGTTCTTGAGCCCTAGGGACCTAAACTCAACTTTCAATCCACTGAAAAGAAAGAGTAGGGTTAGGCCTCTTACCCGCAATTGACGAATCTTGATTCTAACAGTCGGTTTGTCTGCTACGATCGCCGTAAGATTTAGGGTCTTCTCTCTTCTCTACATTTACCACAGCTCCACATACAAATGAGTGAATTTGGAGGGAAAACACCTCATTAAAAGAGAAACCCTCAATTTTTCTTTCGCTTGCTACAGCCAAACTGTAGCTCAGTTTGACGAACCGTATGTACTGTTGAAAAGCTCTCACCGACCCCTCAAATGGATATCTATTAGTTTTTAGTGATTTGATACTTCACCAGGACACATTTTATCCAAGAAGCATCATTTCACCCCTCCTCAAAATCAAATTTCTTCAATTGTAACACTCGTACTAGGGGCACCACTTTGCCTACATACTTGTCCATGCTCGTTTCGATTTTCGTCGCGAGTTACCATCTTGTACTCATGTTTTTATGGTTCCCCATTGGACCTTTACTGTGTGGCAGCACCATCGAGTCGCCCTTGTTTAGAGCATCCGAGTTGAGTTATCATCGCATTCATGGAGTCTATCCCGAGTCCCTTTGTATCATGCTATAGTCCTCCATCCTTCATTGCTTGGTCCCTCTCTCGTGTCGCACATTATGGTCTCCAGTCCCACTGTCCCCTATCCCTCATGATATCGTGTCAGTCACTGCCAGGTCATCCATGCCCTTTATGCTCTAACAAGGGAAGTCGTCCATCCGCTACTCAGTCCCCCCCCCCCCATTTCATCATCGCCCCTGGTGTCCGTCTGTTAGTCGCTCTATTATTTTCTCTCGTGCTGTATTTGAGGACCCCTTATTGCCTCACATATGGCGTACCTCCTTCTGTCGACATCAGATCATTTATTTCAGAAGACAGGTCTAGAGAGCGGTGTACCTTGATTCCATCTTCCACTCTTGTTCGGTGCCTCGGATCAGGAAAAGGGACTCCTTATAGCCCTTTGACGTGATTGTTTCTCAGCTCAAACTCCTTTAGCATGATCGAGATCTGTATACTCGATGGTTCAGTGGTGAAGCAGATTGGACTGGTGATTCCTGGGTGTGTGTGAGATGTCTCAGCCCTCATGAGGGTGTGGCCCTACAAGTAGCCCCCCACATGCCTGGATGACCTCTTCATTTCAGCCTTTGATGTAGCTCCATAGATTTTGTGATGTCGGCCTCAGCCGCTTGCAGCACCTTTTTGATTGCATGTATCAGTCAGATTTTCAAGGCCCTTTCCTGTTTACAGGGGCATCTGGGTTGTATTTGTATCTCATGTACTTAGATATTATTGTATAAGTCCTGGTTGTTATCCCAGGCACAATATGTATGTGGGATTCATTATCATGTTGTTTATCTGGCTCATGTTTATGTCAGCATGTACTATTTTGTTTAGTCCCTTGTTTACTGGACGCATTATTCTTTGTACTTTGTCTTGGCGGGCATAGGTATGCCTCCCCCGCCGCCTATAGCACATGTACTAACTCATAAAAGAGACTTGTTGCGCCTGTAAGTCTCACCTCCTCAGGGTCTAGTCCTCTCAGCACTTTAGTCTACCTTGTATTTCTCTCTCTGACTTCCCCTTCAGTGTCTAGTGATTGAGTTCTTACAACGTACTTTGGTCATACGATTAGCTCTTGACGCTTGCACGCTAGGGGGAAATCTGTTACACCATTTTTTGGTCATCTAACATATTATTATTAGATGGACCCAAGTACACCATGTAAGACCAATTTTACCCTAAGTAAAGTTTCTTTCACTATGAAAATAACTTAGTAAACCACTTTTATTAAGTTGTTTATGGTCTAAATAGGAAACTCCATGAGCAAATATTAAATAAATCTACATTTGTTTGATTTTCCTCAAGGAATAATTAGTTAAACATCAGTTTAATTAATATTCATTAACCCAAAACAAGGAAATTAATTAGATAAATCATTATTTATCTTATTATTTTCTAAGAATAATTATTTAAACCTTATTTAAATAATATTCTTTGTTAAATATGACTAAATCACCCATAAATAATTAAATAAATAATTATTTATTTGATTATTACTCAACCACATCCTTAAAATGATAACTAAACCATTTATTTATTTGTTATTTACAAACAAAGGGATTTGACCCAAGTCAAATTCCTTTTCCCTCCGACAAATATAATAAAATATTCCATAAAAGTTGGATCTTGATTTGGTTAATAATATTTTAATTATGCACCAACATTTAGACTAACTCAATATTTTGTTATAAATAGAAGGGTTTTTCCATTCATTTACCATCTTTTGTTGCCTAAAGATCACTTTGGATCTATACTTTTGGTCTGACTTTGATTCACCATCATAATCATATTTTGCTACCATTTTTGTCTGGGTTTTTTACACCATCAAGAGAGAGGAATTTTAGGTCTGCAGTGTTGAGGACTTACAAGAACCCATCCCATTGAGGAGAAATAGTAACACCCTTATGTGTTTTCCTCCCAGGTGCCATTAATACAAAATTCATTCAACATTTTGGTATTTTGGGTATTTCCATAAATCCTTCCCAGGTTCTCTTGGAAAAGTGTTTAGGAGTCTAGATCTTCACTTCTAGTATTGTTTCAGCTATATAACAACAGATCTATATTGAGATATATTTATGCAGCAGTTTATGCCCTAAAACTGGCCCAGCAAGGCTCATGGCCCTTGTATGTGATGTTCTCATCTATTAGCATATTTTCCTATTGGAGGCTTGTTTCCCATTGCTTGAGTGACTTGATCCTCAAGATATTGTGCTTAAATATTTGCTGATATATATAATAAGATGGATGTACATTTGTATAATGTAATGGTGTATTGATTTATTCACTGCTCTTTCCATTATTGTGTTCACATATTGCTGCTTCCCCATTTGGGAATATTACAGATTTTCCCTCAAGGAGGATGATTTTCCCCCTGGATATTTGCAAGGCTAAAAGCGCTGAAAATTGGAGGGACAAATTTGTTTATTTAGGCCTTGCGCAGAGGTGTTGTTGGGCAGAATTAGTGTGGTACGATTCATCTCATTTGTGTTAGGTTTGGAAGGGATTTTCACACACATCTTTCGATGGAATTTTGCAGGGCCATTCCACAATTAATTGAGGAGGGATTGTGACATATTCACCAGTTGTAGATTGTGGGGGACGTTGAATCTGTTAAGGAGGGCATAACACCAAATTTGGGTAATTATGGGAGGTCAGAATTAGCCCAAATCCTTTTTGGTTTTGTTGGACTAGCCTCAAGGAACGCAATTCTAATTTTGCATAATTTTTGGAGGGAATTCAGTGGCTAAATTCTTGTAGCACGAATTACCCAGTTAGTGGAGGATCTCACAAGAATTGGGGGTGAATTTGGAGGGTTGGAGCTAGACCAAACCCCTTCTGGGTTTTATGGGTATTTGGAGGAGAGGTCTCGGCTAAATTTGCAGAATTTTCCAGGAGGTATTCAGGCCAAAAATCCCCTTTTTGTTCAGTAGTGCATTTTATTATTTAGCTAGTAATTTGCACCATTTTGTGGATTTTTGTGGTGGTTAGTCTGAGGCATATTCCTTTATGGGTTTGGTTGAGTATTTTTGGGAGAAGCTATAATTGCATTTTTAGGTGATTTCGGGCACTACAAAGGGGTATTCTCAACATTTATAGGGCAACAACAGTTGTTAATTTTTGGTTCTACGCAAAAGAATATTGGGTCGAAGTTTCCTAGCTCATGGGGGTCATCTCTTCGACCTAGGTTTGTTTTAGCTTCCTTACGCAAGCCCAGGTGCACTTGTTCCTTGCTATATGTACTCCTTACAGTTCATAATTTAATAAAATGGCTTAGCTTATTTGCCCAGTTTTTTTTTTTTTTAATGGTGCGTGCATATTTGTGATTTTATTTGCTGTAGCTTAGTTCATGTGTCTATTATTAGCTGCAAATTTCAATTTGGAATATTACATTGCAACATACATCAGCAAGCATAACAACCATAGTCTTTGCAACATACATCAGCAAACATAACAACATATATTAGCATCACAACACACCGTAGCATCAAGCAAGCATAATGATAATAGCATCACGACATCATACCATATGCAATCACAGCAAGCAACCTCTAACAAGCAACACATACTCAACTCTTTGTAACCCCAACAACCTTCACTTCACTTGATTGGAAACACATCTAGACAATACAACTTTATCTCTGTGGTTGCTCACAAGATCTAACAGGAAACATACTTAGCAACCCTTTACAACATACCTTGTAGCTCCTTTGTCATCAATGAAAAATATGCCAACAATATCCCCCTTTGGCATTGATGGAAACATTGTGATCTTCCCCCTTTTTTCCTGAGAATCATCCTCCTTACCTCCCCCTTTGACATAAATGGCAAGAGGGTCTGCATTACAATGGAATTTAACAAGGGGACAGTGGTTTGTTGACAATGGAAGGACCAAATTCATCATACTCAGCCTTTGTAATCAATACTATAGAAGGTTGGAACAATATCTCAAAGCATCTAAAACATATATTCATTAAGATCAAATTCAACTGATGTTCATGTAGGCAGGGCTCCTTTGTCTTTAATTGCATCATACTTTAGCTATCTACCTGATAAAATAAATTCTCTAGCGAGAGGGTCCCTTTTTCAAGAGGAAAGATGTCGGTAGTCACCATTATCATACAAAGCTCCCTAGATATATGACATAGGCTAGCCTCGTCTTGAATTTGTAATAGAGATAGTTGAAAAACCAGGCAATAATGTGTGATCTCACACGTAACAATGACAACTTAGTTTGAAGGAAATATTTGAGAGGCCCGCATTATTTCTTAGTAAAGCAGATAATTTTTTTTTCTTTCCTATTGGTCCTTCATTCTCATTAAGACTTTATTGAGATTGTTTCATCTCTCCTACATTTTGTGTGAGTTTACTGCATAGATATCTGGAGTATTTTTTTCACTAAGTTGTCTCGTCCCTTAAAACGTGGAACTTTCTCCATCAATAAATAGGCATGAAGTAATTTATCGTTCGTCCTCAAATACTCATTTTGATTACCTTCCAGATCCACCTATTATATTTATTGGGATGGGGTCCCCTAAGGTCAAATTTTGTTATAATTTTGCTAAAAGTTTTGTTGAAACGAGTTGCACGCAGAAGTCAAGGGGCTTTGGGGCGGGTCAACGCTCCTTTATAATTGTAATGGGCAAAAAGGGAAACTGTGAGTCTCAAGCCATGGTTTGAGACCATGGTATGTGAGCGTCAAAGTCTTATAAATATGTAAGGGTTGAGTCGAGTAAGAAGATCATATTGAAGAAAGTCAAGTTAGTGATGCTATTTTTATGCTGATCTAGTTTGTATTCAGTTTGGGTAGAAAGGCTCCTGCTGGATGTGTGCACAGGGACCTAGTCCTAAGATGTGTGCAAGGACTCTGCTGGTGTGTGCGCAGATGGAAGGAGATGTATTGGGTTAAAGACTAATTAATAAATAAGAATTTTTGGAAACTTTGTTGCAATTTATGTGTTATGCATGACTATGTTGATTATCTGTTGATCTGTTTCTGTTGAACGCACATTTATCTGTAAAAAAATCTATGTGTTTGTGTAAGGGTTACATCTGCGTTAAAGATTTTATTGGAAAATCTTTTGTAATTGCGTGAGTATTGTTTCTGCTATGATAAGCTAGATCTGAGTGAGGTATAATAATCTACTTACGCGTATCTATTAAGGGTTTTTATCTGCGGTTATATATGGTTTCTTGTGAAGTCTCGCACAGAAAAATAAGCATTAAATTTGGTAATTAAGGTTAAATCCCACATCAAACACTCCCTTAAGGTGCAGAAACCTGATTCCAGAACCCCCTCCCCCATACTGCTTCAGGTGAGACTTTGGTCTGCGCAAGCAGATCACTGCCGAAAGGGCCAGTAGTTGGAGGGTTTTGTTGGTTGCACATAACACTTTGAACCTGGATTAGGACCCCTCAAGCCAAAAAATGATTCTGTTGTCAGGACAGGGATCTATTTGAGGGAGATTTGATGTTGTGGCATCTGACAAAGAACGAACTGCAAGATTGGCTTGATAAGAAGGTGCCCGAATTTTCAATCCAAGAAAACCGAAACCCTGAGTTGTCTGCTGAGGATTGGGATCAAAGGTATATCTATACAGAGGTCCACAGAATTTTCTTTGCTTCCTTTGCGATCGAGTTACAAGAATGGTTATCTCAGCTTGTTGAGTTTTAGACATGAGCAAAGGATGACGCGATCACCGGGTGGACTCCATAACTGGTTTAGGAATTGGAGAAATCTATCAATAAAATTACCCGCACAGTAGATTATTGGATTGATAACGTTTTGAGTGGGTTTATGACTGAATTTGTTATTGATACTTTTGTATCATATTCTGAAGTTGAAAGGAGATTTTTCAAGGGCCCTAGAGGTAATTTTTTACGCTCATTGAAACTGTGGATTAAAATTCTTTTATGTGAAAAGGGTACTTTGTGCAGCCACATTGAGTGAATGTCCCGAAGAGGCCTGACTACGCGTAGCGGAAAAACTTATAAGGGAGACCTAGAAGAAGGTTTTGTTTATAGCCCTCTCAAACATAAATCTAACAGCAACGAGGAGTCTGAAACAAGTAGCTCTAGTGAATCTGTGCACTCAGAAGAAGAGGGATTTCAAGATCAAAGTATTTTTGGGTCATTGGCCATAGTTTAGATCCCATCCTCTCCATGTCCAAATTCATCTCACACTAACAAGTCATCCACTCCACCTCCACCTCCACCTCCACCACCAGAAGTCGATATGGCTACTTCCACAAAGCTGTAGAATTTCAAGGGTGTTGGAAATGAATATGTTGACCAGTTTTGGTTCATTGCAGATGTTGTGTGGATAGAGCAACAATCAATAATGATAATGTTAAGAAAGCGCAACTGGCTACTACATTTCAAGAACGCTTGTTGGAATGGTACATGAGGTATATGGAAACTAATCCTAATGCAACGAATGATTGAAGGAGTAGTTCAAAAATCCAAAATCATACTCTCAATGTGTGACCGAATTAAAGGAGATCCACCAAGAAGTAAATGAATATATATGGGAGGAAGATCAACGATTGAAGTGCGCCATCAAGGATGGAGTATTTACTATAGACGACACACAACACAAAGAATGGTTCATTGCTACATTGTTGTTGCATTTGCGCCAATCCTTAAACCAACAGAATATTGTGACATAGGATGAAGTTGTGGAGATCGCCATGAAGTTAGAAGCCTCACCTGTACCAACCACACAGTTTGGGGCTCAACAAATCCAAAGCTAGTTAGTTGCATTACACTTAGAGATACAAACTCTATGAAAAGAGAAAGAAAAGGATGTGTGCCCAGGAGTATGGTGCACACGTTGCAAATATGAAGGGCATCACAGGGATCAGTGTCTTGTATATAATAACTATCTGGAGATTGGAGGACCAAGTCCGATTAAGAATGGGGCAGGGTCTAGTGAAGTTCCCAAAATATGGTGCGCGATTTGTCAAGAGAATGGACTGCACATGATAGAATTCCGCCCTAGGGCTGGTAAATATATTACAGAGCTACAACAACCTTACTGCACATTTTTTCGATCTATAGAATTGTCGCAGCTTTGATATGATGATAGAGCAGGCTGCTTTGTATAGATTTCAGGCCGAAGGTAGAGGACCGGATTTGCCTGCTTCGTCGTCTGGGCGTGGTGGATTTCCAGGAAGAGGACGAGGAAGAGGAGGATGAGATGGTCGTGGAAGGGGAAAACTCATTTTTTATAACTGTGGAGGGGTTGTTCATTATGCGTGCAATTTCCCGAACTCAACACAACAATATTGCTAGTATTGTAGACAGTTTGATCATGTTCTTGAATGTTGCCTTGTATTATTTGCAAAAATGCAAGAAAATAAACCACAGACACCTACGCATAATGTTCAAATGATGAGAGTGGAACCACACTCTAAATACTCTAGCATAAATATTGTGACTAGAATCGATGTAGCAACTGAAGAAAATAAAGTAGAAGGTAAGAGACCTGTCATGGATGTTTGGGTCCAGACAAATCCTGAGAAAAAGGAAGGGTTCAATCTAAAAATGGAGAAGGAAATATTTATCGCAGAAAAGAAGGACTTCGAGAATCCTGATGCATTTAAAGTACCAAGCAAGCCTCCCATGGATACCGTCGAAGTGGTCGACCCTGCAAAGATGAGACTGTTTTTGCAAGCCTGTATCAAGCTACTACACAATAAGAAGACAATAGAGAATATTCAAGCTTTGATTAATAGCTGCGCCGAGAAAGAACAATCCCAGATGGAGAAAAAAACTGTCAATAATATTTACAAGAACAAGGAAAGAATTGGCTGAGAGATGCGGCTGACTGCTCAGATAGGTGAGTTTGAAATGGAGTAGGTCATTTTGGATCTGGGCTCTGATGCAAATGCACTACCAAAGTAGAATTGGCAAAAAATGGGACAGGCTAAACTAGAATGGTCTACAACACAATAGCGCATGGCAAATCAACAGAATATTATCCCAATGGGTAGACTATCTGAGGTCATAGTTGATATTGAAGGAGTTAAGGCACTGGCTGAATTTGAAGTTATTCAAATTGTTGATAATTCAAATCCGTACCCTGTGTTGTTGGGTCTGGATTGGGCTATTGACATGGATGTTATCATCAACCTCAAGCGCAGAAGGATGGTGTTTGAAAACAATGGAACCAAGGTTGTGGTCCCAATGGACCCTGCAGAAGGAGAAAGATACACAAAACCGGTGCACGCAGAAGAGGATGTTGATCATATCTACAAGATAACTGTGAGAGATGAAGTTTGGATCAATCCCATAGAAAATGGTAGGTTTAGCTGGGATATGGATATTTCATGCCACTCAAAACCAGATGAGGAATTGGAGAATTGGCAGAACCGTTTGCATGAAGTCTCTACACTCTATTGCAACTGAGTCACCAGATCTCTACGATGCATATCCTCCGAGGTTCGGGAATTACCTTATTATGATGCTGTAGGCAGTGTGAATTGTTTTTTAGATGAATTTGAAAAGGTTGTTCCAGAGACACAACAGTTCCATGCGCTTGACTTAACTCTGCGCTCAACCCCAACGCATTGGTGGGAAACACATAAGGACAACTTTGCGGATTGGGAAGAATGTACCCACATGATGCAACTGCGATTCAGACAACCCAATACCTGGTTGGAAGGAACCTATGCAAGAAAAGAAGATCCTCGCATGCATTTGGCCAAGTGGACTGTAGCTTGGGAAGAAGAGCCGCAACCAGGATGGGTGCATACATTCATCCTTACTCTAAGTCAGATACCTATGAACTGGTATCTGGAGGTTGAGTTGCGGCATGGCACGACATAATGGGCTGCGCTAAGGGAAATATTTGTTTTAAATTTTAGTTTTGAGAGTGGATTCCCACGCATCAATACTGCCTTACACATGATTCAAGATGTGGTCTTTGACATGCCAGAGAAGCCAGAAAAATGAGCCTTACTAGCATGGGATGCACAGATGAAGGGTATAGTTGAATGTCAGAATGTGATTATTGAAGATAATGAGGAAGACCCAAGAAACATCAATATACTTGAGTATGAAGGTCAGAGCGCAGTTTCTGGGCTTATGGTTGAATTGTTTGATGTGACTGGGCCCATGAAGATTAGGCAAGTCAACATTGGAACAGAAGAGCAACCTAATATTGCCAAAATAGGGGATTATTGGGATGAAGATACCATGGCTAAGGTTGCAGAGCTGCTCACTGAATATCGGGACTTATTTCCCACAAAGTTTTCAAAGTTAAAAGGTATTGTTGGGGATCTTGGTGTGATGAAAATCACTATGAAGACAGATGCTAGGCCTGTCAAACAACGCCCTTACAGGTTGAATCCCAAGTATAAACATAAGTTCAAGGAGGAGCTGGAGAAAATGGTTGTTGCAGGGATCATTGAACCAGTAGAAGAATCTGATTAGGTAAGCCCCATGGCGATCCAAGAAAAGAAGGCCAAAGCAGAAATCAGGATTTGTGTGGATCTGCGCAAGTTGAATGTTGCCTGTGTGCATGACCCTTTTCCAAATCCATTTTTGATGAAGTATTAGAAAATTTGGGAGGGAATGAGGCCTACTCATTCACTGATGGATTTATGGATACCAACAGATAAGAATTGTGCCTGAAGACATAAGTAAGAAAACCTTTGCGAGAGAATGGTGATCATTCCAATACACAGTAATGCCATTCAATTTGAAGAATGTGCCCACTATATTCTCGCGCGTGGTGGTAGATGCGTTTAAGGAGTATATACATAAGTTATTAGAAGTATATTTCGATGACTGGACTATATTTGGCTTATTGAAGAAGCATGCTGGATACTTGTTGGAAGCATTAGATCTCGCTGAATTTGAAGAAGTGTATATTTTGGGTTCCTTTCAGGATTTGTTGGGTCATATTGTCTGTCAACAGGGATTTATGGTCGATCCAACTAAGATTGCTATTATTGTTAACCTGGAGGCTCCAGCAAATGTGAAGCAGTTGCGCTCAATTTTGGGTCATACTCGCTATTACAGAAAAAATTATTCAAGGCTATGCGCTGATTACTGCGCCGATGGAGAAGTTGTTGAAGAAGGGTGCCTCTTTTTGCTGGGATGAGGACTGCCATAAGATTTTAGAGATGCTTAAGGAGAAAATGGTGACTGTGGCTATATTGGTATTTCCAGACTGGACAAAGGAATTCCATGTACACGTGGATGCTTCGTGTATCGCGCTAGGAGCTATACTCGCACAACCATGAGCTGGAGATATTGATCATCCAATTACATTTGCGAGTAGGAAATTGTCAAGTGATGAGTGCAACTAATCGACAACAGAGAGAGAAGGGTTAGCTATGGTCTATGTGTTGCAGAAGTTTCGTCACTATTTGTTGGGAGGAAATTTTAAAATGTTCACTGATCACTCTGCTTTGAAGTACCTAGTCAACAAGCATGTGATTGGGGGGGGGGGGGCAGATTTGTAGATGACTCTTATTATTTAAGGAGTATGATTTTGAGGTGATTTTAAAGCCATGGTGATTGAATGAAGGTCTAGATCATTTATCGCGCATTGAAAGTGGAGAGGAGCTAACTAGTTTGGAGGATGGATTACCAAACGTGCAACTATTTTCCATTAAAGTAACATATGACCACTTAACAGATATTATCCACTTTGTGACCACTAGAAGTGCACCTATGAAGTATACAGTTAAGTAGAAGAAAGTATTGGCCTTGCGTGCATCAGACTTTACTTTGATTGTTGGCCAATTATATAATATGGGAGTTGATGAGGTATTGAGGCATTATGTGCCAACGTTTGAAAGATAGAGCATCCTAGTAAAAGCACATGCAGGGGTTACTGGAGGTCACTATGCAGGAAAACCAACTGCGCATAAAATTTTTAGGGCTGGTTTGTGCTGGCCTATGGTGCACAGTGATGCAAAAGAGTATTATCGTGCTTGTGATGTGTGTCAAAGAATGGTGAAACCCTCGTGTAGAGATGAAATGCCACTGTAACCATAAGTGACTTTTTAGGCTTTTGATAAATGGGCCATTGACTTTGTAGGACCAATCAAACCTCAGGGGAAGAAGATTGGTGTGCGCTACATCATTACTGCAATGGATTATTTGACCATATGGGCAGAAGCTAAACCTGTGAAGGATTGCAACGCAAAGACAGATGCGTAGTTCATTTTTTAGAATATCGTGACAAGGTTTGGGTGTCCTAAAATCTTGATGAGTGACCAGGGTACACATTTTGTGAATGATACCATTCAAGCCTTGACAATGGAGTTTAAGATTCACCACTAGAAGAGTGCACCATATCATCCACAAGAAAATGGAACGGTAGAAGTATTTAATAAGATTTTGAAGAATGCACTCACAAAGGTCTGCAACGCTAATTGGAATGATTGGGATGTGCGCCTCCTTGCAGTTCTGTGGGCATATAGAACTACATGCAAGAAATTGACTAGACAAACCTCTTTCAGGTTGGTGTATGGACAAGAAGTTGTTATGACTATGCAGTACATTGTCCCTAGTTTGGGCATTGCAGCGATAGCTAACATGGTTGATCAAGATAGTATGGAAGAGCGACAATCACAAATAGTTGCGCTGGCGAAGGACAAATTCATTGACAGGTTCCACCAGCAGTTGCAAAAGGCGCATGAAAAAGCTTGCCATGACAGGCACATCAGACAAAAGTTTTTCAAAGAGGATGATTTAGTTTTTCTATATGACATCAAGTTTGCGCGCCACCCAGGAAAGTTCAAAATGCATTGGCTTGGACCTTATGTTGTCAAGGAGATTACGGAAGGAGGTGCAGTATGCCTGGTTACCTTAAGTG
This sequence comes from Pinus albicaulis, assembly GCA_034641835.2. Classification (NCBI taxonomy): domain Eukaryota; kingdom Viridiplantae; phylum Streptophyta; class Pinopsida; order Pinales; family Pinaceae; genus Pinus; species Pinus albicaulis. The sequence goes on from CM076579.1 coordinate 1,283,792,980, forward strand.
GCAAAGTCCTTCTTGGATGCGTGAATGGAAGTCGGTTGAAACCATACAGGGATGATCCCATTCCTGCATGCACCAAATGACTATATGGTTGGAGACGTGTCTTCGTGCCCTGGAAAATTGTGAGAGGGCACATGACCATAAAGAATTTTGTCAAATATTGGTGAAGTATGTTGATGCGACGAAGATTAAGGAAGCGAATGTGTCTGCGAGAGCCACGCAGGGGCTATGCCAGGAGGTTGAAACCATCACATATGGGCCAAAAACTAGACATTGGAATAGTTAATCTGCAAAAGACAACTTTATTACCGTTTGGAGGAGTGGCTAACTTGAATTTATGCAGGATATTGTGCCATATTTGGAGTCGTTTTAGCATTTATGAGGCTGCATCAATGGACATCAGTCTGTTTAGGCCACACCATCGCTATAAACATGGTAGGTAGGGTCGCATTAGTTCCCTTTGATTTCCAAGAGATACGTGTCTATTTGTCTCATTGTGTTTGCTTAAGTGTATGTCTGAGCACTCAGAAACCTTTCTTAAGACGTTGCGCCAACAAGGGTTAGGACATTTAATCCCTCCAAGTATGACTGCTATAGAGCATACCCCCTCTACGACGCCCGCTAAATAAACACCTACGCCAGAACCTCGACCTTAAAAAACGAAGAAAGGGCGAACCTCAGAGACTCAGAAGTCTCCGCGCAAGAAGACATTGAAGCCTAAGTCGAACCTGGTTGAGCGACAGAAGAGACCAATGGTTGAAGTGCCCGAAGTAATAATCGAAGAGGATGTTTTCGAAGAGATCGTTCCAATGTCGCGGTTGCCCAAGTATATGGCGTCGTGCAAGCCATTTGTCGAAATCATGCAGGACCTGGATAAGGTCAAATCCCATATCAACATGCCACTGCTCCCAGAAAATGTGCCATTTGAAGGATACATATTTGCAAAGGTGCCTTTGCTCAAATTGGAAGACTAGGACCTGGCTGACCGCGCGAAGTTCCCCGAACTTGCATCATCAGAGTATTTGGAGCAAGTACCCTATGACGAAGGAGACATAAAAGTCGAGCTGAAGACATGGGCGTTGGGGTTGCAGTAGTTCAGGTTGCTGAACCTTCTAAATATCCCACATTTTGGGCACAACACCATCAATGATATTTGTCTGCACTAGCTGTTCGCCCTGGTGCACGATAATTGTCTATGGCTAGTGTTAGTGACCTATAAATATAGGATTCATAATTTTGACCTGACTGATGGTAATCTTGTAAATATGTACATACTTTGCCTTCTGCAAGTTGTATTCCCATATTTTGTAAAAAAAAAAGAAAAAAAAAGAGAGGGTAAAAAGTCCTAAAAAGAACAATCAAAGGACTTAGAAAAAATAATAGACCCCAAAAGAAAAAAATGAATAAAACATGAAAGTGTGCAAGTCTAAATGCCACTACTTTTACCTTTTACAGTTGATTATGGAAGAGTGTCAATAAATGCCATAATCCATGATGAGTTAAACAATTTAATCTTAACTTGTCATATTTCGATTTCACTTGTCGTAGATAGAGAACAAAGAATTGTCATACAGTTTAATCACGACAATTCAGTAGTTAGGTAGAGAATAAGTGAATCCAACATTTTAATCTGGATTCATGGATGAAATAAGTGTAGAATTAGATAGTTTTATTGCTTTTAGAAAAAATAAATGTTGTAAAGGTTGCTAGCTCAAATGCACCTAATCAAATATGAAGAAAAAATGTTAGCAGTTAAAATTGGGTAGGTAGAAAAAGGTGAGAAGCATCATGGTAAATAATATTCACCAAGGCTGCAAATAATTAACTTCCCTTCCCCATAGCCATTTATCATTCTAAACTATCAGTCAGAAAGGCTCAAGGCATTTCCTTGACTTCTGTTGGGACCGGACCCAAGGCTCTATGGCTGATTAGTTGAAAATGTTAAATATCTATATTAATCCCACAAAACACATCATTTTCCATTCATACATTCATTTACCAGGAAAAATCATAAGTAAAAACCTCATTTTTTTACTTGATGATGCTCTAATCCCCATTTGATTAACTTCCTACATCTTATGAAGTATAAAACCCTCAAAATGACATTTTATCCTAAGTAGAAGTGATGAAATTATCATAAATGCAAGTTTTGCTTTGATCTTCACTTTTATTGGTTATAATTGTATGTTTTGAGTATTCACTTTTCCCTTTCCATATTAACACCTAACATATTTTATTAACTCCTTATTAATTATCCTAGTCCTATTAATATAGTTCCCTTTTATTTAATATCTCAAAAACCCATTTAATATATACTTTTGTTTCAAAGATATTAAGCACATGTTTAAAAACATCCCGAGGTTACCTCTTTGACACAAAACTACCCATAAAAATATTTCCCCTCTCCCCTATAGTTTTATACCTTTGAAAAATCTGAAACTATATAATAAAATACACAAAAAAGCATTAAACATGTTTCATATATGTTTAAAACAAAAATAAAAAAATTCCTAAAGTTTAATTTAAACCAAACTTCGCAAAACCCATCCCCCTGTTTAATACATCCCCTTTCCCAATTACCCTTAACCCCAAGGTTAAAACCTTAACATTTTCCACTTTCCCGATAAATATTCCTTTACCACAGTTGAAACCTTGGTTTAAACCTTGTTAAAACCTCTCCTCACCATCAGGTTTAACCTCAACCATCCGATCATCCCAATCAAAATCAATGGTTAATATTGAACCCAAGTCCCATCCCCTCGCATTTAGTCCTGACCCTCCGATCATCCTTATCCCTTTCATCCGACGGTCCGAAATAAACCCGATAAATCCTTCCCCGCCCACACCATTTCCTATCGGATCAAATTTAAACCGTCGATCTCCACTTACCGAATCAACGGCGCAGATCATATTACCTAGTCCCGCCTTATTTCCTCGCAGCTTTCCGACGCATCTCAACTGTTCGCTCTACTCAATCATATCCGACGGTGCGGATCCCATATCGCATTTCTAAAGTGACCGAATGAAGTTGCCAATTTTTTTTGCAAAATGAGTTTCTTTGTGAAACCACCGCCCGCTACGTGTCCTAATTATATTGGATCGCATTGCTAAAGACAAAAACCAGTTACCACTCAAAAGCAATGCGAAAACCATTTTCGGTTTTTGCTTTCAAACGAAAAACCACTCCCACCATGTCAACTCGACCTGTAATTAATACTTCGCATGATCCATAAAAACTAAAGTTTTAACCTTAGTTCTTTATCATTTTCATACCTGTGAAACCTATCCCTCTGAGAAATAATCACAGACACCTTTGCAGATTTAATTTCAAATCAATTTTCCATCCTAAAATCATTTCCACTCTGAACAGTTACTACCGACATCTCCCTGTGCCTTATACCAAACAAATGCTACTAGTTTGAAGACTGGTATCACCTGCAATCCTCTTCGACCACGACTATACATGTTCAAAGGTATTTCTTAGTAATAAAAGCCTGCAAATTTCAAATTTCTAAGTAAAAAATCGAAATATTTTTAAATTAAAAGCCAAAGTACTCATCTGAGAATACTTAAACCTTGAAGAAACAGGGGAAACCCTGTTAAAATTTTTCCAAAATTTGTCGCTTCCTAATTAAGAATTTTAACCATCCAAAATATATTCCTGCTGTTAAAATACCTTTGAATTACTGAAGAAACCATTGGAAATCCCTTTCCCACCTTCTGCACTCTACAAGTCTACATTTTCCTCATAAAACCCTCGCCTAGATTCCAAGTCTTTCCCAAATCAGCTTAATTGACCTTCTGCTTCCATAGAGAGCTGAGAAAACAGTCTAATCTTGCTCAGTTACTTCATAAAAATGACTAAGAAAAAGGTTTCCCCTAGAACTGGAGGTCCTAAACCTCAGAAGCCTGCCTCCAGCAAGCTTCCAAATCCCAAACCTCCCAAAATTGATAAACGTACTCCTGTCCTAACTGTTGATTCTACTGAAGTAGTCAGACCTTTACAGCCTCCTGTCACTACTGAAGAAAACAATACTTTGATTGACTTAGATTATATAATTGCTGATGCTACTCTTGAATTTGATCTTCTGGAAGTACATAGTTGGTGTCTGGAAAAATTTGAGAAGAAAGTGGCCAATGATATACCTGCATGGGACTAAAATTTTCCCAAGTATGTGGTTCCCATCACCCATCCTTCTCAGGATTTCATTAGGTTGTGTCAGATGCATTATATTCCTGATCAAAGGTGCATGGTTAACAAATATAGTGAGGTCCTATTTTACATAACTGCGGAATCAATCAATGACATGCTCCAACTAAGCTATGATCCACGAGCAGTATCATTGTCAATTGAAGACTTGACTCAGATGTATTTAGACCTGGATTTCCATAGGAAGTTTGAAATCCTTCAAAACTTCATGCCCAATCATGTCAACCTTCCCAAGGTGAATCCTCCTTATGATACTTTTGATTTTCCTGAAGGCTCCAGACAGGTCATTTCCATGCTATCATTTATTTTAGGCTATGTTAATGATGAATTCACAGATGCCTCCATTTTAGGGTTTCTCTCCACCTTGTCTCCTGGAAAACAGCCTGAAATGGTCTTTGACTTTGCCAAATTCATTGCAGACAATATACATTATCAGCTAATAAAGTTACCTAATGAAGGAGTGTTAAGATATACATCATATCTGTTACATCTTTTCCTTTTCTCTCAAGAAGATAATTTTCCCTTTGCATTACAGAAGATGGATATGGAGAGAAAACCACTTTCAGTAATATTTTGGACCTATCTTCTTAGAAAAATAGCAGTGAGTACAGTTATAGTGATTTCAATGACTTATTTATGAGACCTGTCATTAGTTTGTTGGATAAAGCAGAACCACCAAGAATAAATGAAGAGATCAAAAGGATTTTACCGTTGTCTGAAAAACTGTAAAGTTGGTGATTGGTATTTGTATAAAAATCACACTGAAATTAGAATATATGGTGTAATCCTAGCTCCATACAGATTACTAAAGTTTTGAACCACCAGGATCTTTGCTCTAGAATGCATAAGGCAGATTTTGAATGCAGATGCAGTGAACTTTATAGCATCCAAAAAGAAAGCACAATTCAAATTGAAAAGTCAAATTGGCTCTTTCATAGTTAACAACAGAGATTCCTTGAAGGAGGTAACCAGCAAACTATCAACATTCAAGTTCTAGGAAAGCTTTTACTGGAGCTATGACCCTCAAGGTATTCTGAGCAATCTCAAGGTCAAATGCAAGTTAACCCCATTTCTACATGAATCAAAGCCAATAATTGAAAAATATGCCAATCAATTGGAAAGGGTTGCAAATAATTTAATTGATGATGATCGAGAGATACAAACAGATAATCTATAGGAAAATAAAATGAACGGTATATAGGTGGTTACAGTTAACCAAACAGCAGAGGTATCCAATAAAATACCGAGGAAAGAAGAAGGATACTTGGCAGAGACAATCATTGAAAACAAATTCAAAACAATCTACAACAAAAAGGCCAAAATGACTACTCTAGAAAAATAAGGAGTCATAGATGTGGATGATACTAATGACCAAAAAACAAATGATGAAGCCACCATGATTTTTAATGAAACACTCAGGGAAATTCAGAATGAACAGATACAAGCACAGGGTAAAGGCAAAGATATGGTTGAAGTAGAAATGGATACAAAAGCTCCATCTTCCTCTAAAACAACTGAAGAAACTGAGTCTGATATTTAGAAGAGGTTCAAGAAAATAAGGGAAAAGAACAAAGAAATCAAGAATAAAGTTTATTCTAAACTTCTGAAGGAAAAGCCAGGAGATAAGGAAAAACTAGTGACAACATTTGATTACTCAAGCAATAAAATGATCATGTCTTTTCTTCTACCAATAGTATCAAATCCAAAATCAACCACAAACTACAGGAAAATAGAATTTGCAGTAAATGTTGATACTATTCATGAACTAGATCAGATAGAGTTCCACAGGAGTGCATCAGAGATCCTATATTCAAAGGTAGTAAGAAAGACCATGAGTGCTACCATTCTTCAAAAAAATGTATCTAATTTGCAGACCCAAATGAAATTAGATAAAGCATCTCTTCATGCTAAGGATTTGAGGATAAAATCCTTAGAAGATTTCGTAATAGAATCTGGAGCAAATCCCTCCAACGCTGAAGTTGCTAGGAAATTGCTACGACAGAAGAATGATGATATTGCAGCCTTAAGAAAGCAGCTCAAATTGCCACAGAGTGAACACCCTCAAGCAAAAGAAGTTCTTCAGGAAAAGACAGAGAAGGAGGAAACTATGCAACTGGTTTTGAAAATGACAACTCAAATTAAAGATATGGAAAATCAAATAGAATATTTAATGCAAGAAAATGAAAGTTTGAAGAAAGCTCAGGAAGTTTCCATTCCCACAGTTATTCCAACTATAATTACATTTGTTCCCTCAACATTGGTAGAAAATTTGGCACCGAAAGGAGTATTGGCAACTACAGTGTCAATTACTTCTAAAGATATCTCTGCCACTTCTTCATCAACATCACAGGTAAATCCAACAGGGAAACAACTGCCATAGTCAAGGCTACGGAAGACATGTCCATAAAAGATAAAGAAATAATCAACTTAAAAGGCACTATCAAAAATCTTGAAATATCTAACAGAGATGCCTTAATTACATCTAAAGGACATGAGCAAAGAGCCAACATATTGTAGGAATAGGTTAAGATTCTTCAACAACAAGTTAATCTTATTGAGCAGGTATCTTATATCAAAAATTATCTTTGGAACAACATCATCTAGGGCATACATTTACAATGGCCCTCAATTCAAATTATTTATGAACAAAAAGAGTTACTTAAAGCAGCACAGATAGAAATACATAAGACAAAAGAAGAATTAGCTGATAAACCTGCTCAAGCCATGAAACTTATCACATTTTTGAATAGCAAACACAAAGAAGAACTTGAAGAGCTAAAAATTTAGGATAGAACTGAAAGTATATTACAAATTAAAAAAGTCCTGAATAAAAGAAATATGATGAATAATTTGGAGGAAAGGTGCAAGGATATGAACTTGGCAATCACAAGATTTTGGGCCAAATACACAATACTAACACAAGCAGGCCTACCAGATATTCATGCTTTAAATGAAAAATTGATGCCATAGAACAATTATGATATCAAAATCAGAGCTTTTTCCGAAGAGCAGGTCAACAAACCTTTACCACAAGGGTCTCCTACTGGTAAAGTCATTTTAGAATACTTTGAAAACTTATTCTTTTTGCAAAATGAGATCAAACATATTTTCATGGTTAAGCCCAATTTTGCTAAGTATACAGAGGCAGATGAAAGTTAAAGGAAGCTGAAGAGTATGACAATTCCCAGTGTAGAGAAATGACAAGAATTCATTGATTTATTATAAAAAATTGCAGTCAAAGTATATCAAGGTGAAAAATGAGTGGTTAAAGAGTATCAGTGGTCAAAGTGTATCAGTAAAAACAAGATGTTACTGCTGGTTATTTTTAATTTACAGCAGTAAACAGTGAAGAAACAAAGTAAAATAGTATCAGAGCAGAACGTGAAAGAGGAGGAGTACACTACAAGTCATCTTCCACAATATATTGTCCCAAGTGCCAGCAATACTTCCAGCAAGACAAATAATCTGTTTGATTAGATAAACTGTTCTATTTTTCTTGTAAAAGAGGACATCTTGCCCATCTGTTTTGCAGCTATCCCTCTACTTATGTAATAATTCCTATTTTTTCTTGAGATATTCTCTCAATCTTTTGAAATATTTTGTAAGCAATTTATTTGTATAAATACTTCATCATTCGAAGTATTTGGCGTGGAATAAAATTATCAAGACTACTATAGACTTTTTTGTTGAAAACATTGGGATTTTATGTGAGTTAAGTTGAAACAGCAGGCTGGAAACTGAAGCAAATAGACATCATGACTAATGATCCTCGTGCTGATCAAATGAGTATTGTATCTTCCAGTTTTCATTGTTTATTTCTTTAAGTTTCGTTCATACATCTTGTGTTATTTTCCATCTTAAATGAATAACTAGGAAAGGTATTACAGAATCAGTGTAAAAAGCTCTCTGTTTTTACTAGTTTTCATGTTTATGTTTTTTGTTGATTCCCAGACTTTAGAATTCTTAATTGATCTTTACTCTCGTTTGACCTCAATTTCCCTCTTCCTTTTCTGTGATCTAAGGATTCTTAACTTCTCTTAGTCCAGATCATACCATTTCATCAAAATAGCCTTTTAAACCCTCTGAAGATCATCTATCTTGCCCTTAGTATATTTGTTCTTTTGACCTTAGTTTTCTAGTCTTGTTTGCTATAAATATGACTCCATTGCCCAATGGTTAGGTAGATATTTATATGGTTTCCCTTGTAGTCCTTTATTCCTACCAACATTCAAAAAATCAAACCAAATTGTCCACTCATAGCTAGCCTAAAATCCATTACAAAACAAATCTAAATTTCAAGGAGAGATCCCTCTCCGGAACTGAGGAAGGCTAGATCCTGAATTCTAAAAGAGGTTATTGGTTACCCCTGGTTTTCTTTAACTATAAACCAAAATCCCATGACCTAAGAATTACTAGGGTGATAACAGCTAGTAGAGCCCATTCCGATCGATGACATGCTAATTCATCAGATCACCATGTTGCCATACCAAGGGGAGGATCCAGGGGCAACCTTCAAAGGGAAGGGATTGGAGAAAAAGGTCATTAATGAAGTGAAGAAAACTTATGGGGTAAACAAGAACACTCGTGGCTTTGTCGTTGCAGACATCAATTCCCCAGTAGTTAAATTTTCCACCCTGATCCTTGCCTACAAAATTATCAGGAAGTGTCATGCAACGAAGGTGCCTGCGTATGTGATTAAGCTAGCTGCGTAGTGCATGAAAGGGGTGCAATATAATTGGGTAAATTACCTCTGAAATGAATTTTTGGAAAACATTCATGAGGTGAAAGAAGATGGAAAGCATTCTTATTATGCTTGGTTGCTGCTGTTGGTCGCGTTGATCGGTTGGAGGTCGTTGTCGCAGTCACAATTACCAAACATGGAACCTGATATTTGTGAAGCTACCAAATATGCGTCATTATGGAATTTGAATCTGCCATCCAGGATAACAGAAAATAAAATATTTTGGGTGTTTTTTTATGCAGAAATATTCAAGCAATGCATTCTAAGCCACAAATGTCACCTACGCTGTATGAGTAGTACAAGCACATTGTGGACTTCAAGGCCACCTTCCAAAATGTGCACACCCGCACGAAAAGGGACATGGCAGGCATCTAGTATGAGTTTCCATACATGGTAACGGATGACGACCTTACGTGCACCATGACCAAGTGGCCCCCATTATGGCTTGAAGTAAGCACAAATGGTGGTGCATCATCCTTAGTACCACCAAAGCCCTCGACGAAGCCGCACACACCAACGGATCTCCCAAAGGACACACAGAAAGACTAAGAGCCAACCACTACGACTGAAATAATGGACCTACATAGTGATGATGAGATGGACGATAAGGATGGAGACAGTGTCGAGGCACCTGCAGACATGCGGTGTGGAAACAAAATAGGGCCTCATACAACCCTGGGGTTGCGCACAAAAAGGAAAGCTTCTAAGAAAACCGGATTAACACTCATAGAAGAGGATTTTGACAAAATTGGCGACAAAATCCAAGCAATCACTGAAGATGTATGGACCAAGGTCAAAGCACAGTATAAATTAGTCCTTGATGATGTGCAACAGGGGCTCCAAAATCTTAAAATACCAGCAAGCGCCATACAAGCGAGCATAGGTTATGTGAGCGAGCTAAGCATCTGACACCCATCTAGCTCTAAAATCCACATCTTTAAAATTTCAGGTACCGCACTTCAGATTGCTAGTTATAAGTTGAACGCGGTCATTCTTGAAAGCTTTGAGGTTGGAATTTATTTGGCGGTGTTCCCCAGCGACAAGTTGCATGCTATGCATATGATGATCATAGACGAGTTGCAGTATAAAGAGTATAAGGCCTTCCAGGACACTGCAACAACTCAACACCAAGTCGCCTCAATGCTTAAAGGTCAGTAGCTAGCCAAGGATGTGTGCCCAGTTGGAAACTCTAATTGATCAGCTGTGCTCGGGTCTCCCCGAAATCACAGTACCAAATACTGCAACGCCCACTGTCAAATTGGAAAACTTAGTAGCCGCGCTCAAGTCCTCACGATAAAAAATCGCAACAGTTCGAGCGGAACTTGAGCAGAAGATCGTCGATTTGCAGATGAATTTGCAGTTCGAGACGCCTCCAGAAGTTTGCACACCAATATAGTTCAGGAGTCAACTGATAGCATCACCGTTGTTGTGGATGCTTGCAGGAAATTTCTAGAGGAGGCCATGGGCATTTGGACCTCCGTCCAAGATGACCTTGTCACACAACACTTGAAGATGGATATGCGGGCCAAGGAACAACAATTTAATGAGATCGAGGTCACTGCGCCGACCATGGTGCATGCCCAGCAGTTGGCCCACTTACAGGAAAGCTTATCCATCTAGAAAGAGATCAACACACTACACCGACGAGAGCAGTTGCTCAACAAAAAAATGCAACCTTGGGATGAGGACACTTTGCAGCTATCCTAGAACATAGATGGTGTACTCAGAAGCCTACATCAGACCTAGAGAAGTATGAGCCTGGCAAACGAGGAGCCAACTACAGATAAATTGGTCAAGGAAGTGAAAAACACGACAAAGTAGAGCACCGAAGTAATTCAACCACTAAATACTTCCATTCAGGTGTTGAAGGACAAGATGCAGGAACCAGGACCAAAGTGATTAGGGACGAGTCACTAGATCGTGTTGGGGGCCTGTTCAAATGGGGTCCCCTAAGGTCAAATTTTGGTATAATTTTGGTTAAAGTTTTGTTTAAATGCGGTGCACACAGAAGTCAAGGGGCTTTGGGGTGGTTCAAAGCTCCTTTATAATTGTAATGGGAAAAAAGGGAAACCATGAGTCTCAAACTATGGCTTGAGACCATGGTATGTGTGCGTCAAAGTCTTATAAATATGTAAGGGTCGAGTCAAGTAAGGAGATCATATCCAAGGAAGTCAAGTTAGCGATGTTATGTTTATGTTGATCTAGTTTGTATTCAGTCTGGGTAGAAAGGCTCTTGCTGGCTGTGTGCGTGAAGAGCTAGTCCTAAGCTGTGTGCAAGGACACTGCTGTTGTGTGCCTAGATGGAAGGAGATGTACTGGGTTAAAGACTGATTAATAAAGAAGAAGTTTTGGCGAACTCTGTTGCAATTTATGTGTTATGCATGACTATGTTGATTATCTGTTGATCTGTTTCTATTGAACACACATTTATCTGAGTTAATTATCTGTAAAAATATCTCTGTGTTTGTGTAACAGTTACATATGCGTTAAGTATTTTATTGGAAAATATTTTATATGATTGCACGAGTATTGTTTCTGATCTGATAAGCTAGATCTGATTGAGTTATAGTAATTTGTTTACGCGTATCTATTAAGGGTTTTTATATGTGCTTAGATCTAGTTTATTGTGAAGTCTCGAGAAAAAATATAAGCATTAAATCTGATAACTAAGGTTAAAGCCCACATCAAATGCCCCCTCAGGGTGTGGAAACCTGGTTCCAACACCCCCACATACTGCTTCGGTGAGAATTTTTTTTGCGCAAGAAGATCACTGCCGAAAGGGCCAGTAGTTGGAGGGTTTTGTTGGTTGCACAAAACACTCTGAACCTGTTTCAGGACCCTTCAAGCCAACAATAGTGATGTGGTATTGATTAGTGTCCATAGCTCAACTTTTCAAGTTTTCCAAGATGTGCAAATTACGATAACACTTTTGTCTCATATTTGCTTAGCATTAGTGTTAAATGTTTTTGAGATATCTGTAATCAATGTGGGAGTTTCATTTTCTTGTCTTCACAGCTATAGAGAAATCTAATAGGGCATGTTATACGGGATTTATGATTGCGGAAAAAAGTATCTCCCCTAGGTTTGGTGGTCAACCTAGAACAACAGAGAGACAAGGAAGTCAATGCTTTTCCTTAAAGTAAATAGATGAAGGAATGAGGCCTAATTGGAACCTGTGGCATGCTTCGCTCCTTCTTAAGGTTGGAAGCTCCAATTCCATCTCTAATTGCCAAAATTAGAACCTGCACAGTCATATAACACAAGCCAAGAAACTATGTTATCTATGTAGTATCATCTAAGAACTCTATTCAATATATCAACATGGTATTGAAATACGTGAAATAACATCACATATAGGAAAATATAGAATTATTTACATTAATATAAATAGAAGGAGATTACAACCATAAGTAGTAGTTGATATTGTATAAGATCTCCTCCAAGTTGTTAACTTGTCCTTTCCTTGTCACAATGTGCACCTCCAATCACCCTAATGCATGAGAAAGATGGTAAATATATAGGATAGTGGGGTAAGTTGGGAGTTCTTATCCAATTACCATTCTAAGGTTTTAGATCCACCTTTGATGGAGGGATGGGATCAAAGGATAAGTGGTGAAAACTCCAAAGTAGGGTAGGATTGGATCTGAATGTTTAATCCAAGGCAAGCAGTTGAAACAACTTCTGGAAACTCCTAACAAGTGAAGCTTCTTGAATCCCGATCATTCTCCCAAATTTCTAGAACCAACGCAGGTGCAAAGGGGAGCAACCTTTTGGTGACCAACGATGGCCACAATGGAGCAACCTGTAGGTGGTCACACCTCAGTAGGCATACAGGGAGTGTTGGTCCTAAAACTAGCTCAAATGATGCAGTTTAGTGTTGAAACTATGGGGGATGAAAGGTACATGCTTAGGGATTTGTGCAAGATGATGGCAAGGGGGAATATGATGTTGATTGATACCATCAAGAGGATAACTGATTGTATGTGACAAAATGGCCTATAACAGAATGCCCCCTAAAGCGCAAAGTCAGAGGTGATGAATGATGACTGAAGTGCTTTACCTTGTGACAGGTAGGGATCAAGGACAACCTGTGAATTTCATATGTTACAATACAATTATCATGACATCTTGTCATTGAGGGAGGCATACCCATACTCAGCTCATAAGATAAAATAACAAGTACAATGATCAAAAGACATGTCCACAATTGTAATTGGTGGATCCATGACTGAATGATCGTCTTATATGATCACAACCATCATACATTATGATATTTGTATAATTCCTGAAATTGTAGCCCAGATGGATGAAACTAGATTCAGGGTCTTTTATCTCATTCACACGACCAACTATTGTACGAGTCTAAACATGTGAATCAATGACCTAGAGTCAAACATGGTAAACATCATTTGATTACCGGCTATTAGTGTCAGTATTTGCATACTTCCACCAGGGATCAAAACACATTTTGCATGTGCATCTTAGGTGTCCTACTCTAACGAATTTTCAATCATTCCATTAGGTCATGATATAAAATTGTTCCACTAGTGGTTGTCCTTGTCAAGTGTCCCATTTTCCTTCACAAGTATATGCCTGCTGACCCTCTTCCATGTCTTCATCATGCTGAAAACAAGTCTGCTTTCATTACACTTTTAGTCAAAGTCACTCATTGAGTCAGTTTCTTTTATTTCTCATTAGGTCACTAGGGTTTCATTAGGTCAAATCATTGCATTGTCTCATTTTCAATAAAGGGCAGTAGAAGGTGTGAAGGTGACCTAGAATAAACTCATGATTTTCTTCAGTCAGGTTTACCATGTAAAGATGATCTCCAAGATGGTTTCCAAAGTTTTAATTTGATTTCAAGTGTGAGTTTAATTCCAAGATGTAATTTTATTTCTATTCATGTAATTTTATGTGAGTTCAAATGTAATAAGTACTCAGTCTCCCAAGGCTGCCAACTCAGAGTTCCACATGCCAACACATCAAGTTTCAAATACAAAAAGTGTCTACTTCAACAATTGATCAATGTCAAAGGGAGTTGTTTTTTTCCAAGGGTACCCAAGTCATCATTGTTCACAAGCACCAAACCCTAATTGCCTCTCCCATTGAGCTAGGGTTTGCTATGGAAATGAGAAATTTGTGCAGAGGAGCCATAAGGTAGGTCATATCAGTAAGTATGAGGCCATTCCAACTCAAAACATCATGTCTCCATCATTTTTTGAGAATTCATTCCAAGAGACAAATCATTTGCCAAACATAGAGCCAGTTTTTCTACAAACTGTGTTTCTGACTACAAAAAGATGAATTTGACAAAAGTGAGAGAGGTTTTTGTCCATTATAGGTCAAGGAAGAAAAACCTCCTTCCGATTTTACACAGTTATCATGGTTTTATATAAATGTCAAAAATACAGGTGCCATGGGAGAGTTACTACACTTCTGGAGTGACCTTGGGAAAATCAAGTTTTCTAATAGTTGGAGAGATATTTCCACTGAGCTATCATGAGCTCAATTTGGAGTTGGCTAAGGCCTCCAAAATTTTCCATCAACAGAACTCTACATTTCTGCACCCTCATTCAACACTTTTTGACCAGTCTTGGTAAAATCAACTTTTTACAAGGCAAATCAACTCCAATAAGAAAAAAAAGGCATATTTGGAAAGTAGACTTGAAGGGCTTTCCAACAAGCTATACTGGGACCAATTTGGACTCCGAGAAGGCCTTAAAAAGTGGCCTTCAAGATGGCACTGCGCATAGAGCATTTTTTCCAGTGCAAAATTACACAGCGCTGCGCATAGAGAGAGGGCATTGCGCACTTGGGTGTGGCACTGCGCATAGGGCCAGAATCCTCCAAATTTCTCTAAAACTCCTCAAATTTGCTTCTCCACCTCAAACACAAGTAAGTTAACCCTCATAGATCCCTTCATATTCATTTTTATGCTTGTGTTTGTGTTTCATGTTGGCTAAAATTGCAAGGAAACCCTCGTTTTCCTTTGTCTCTCCCAAAATCCCCATCCCCCTCACAAACTTCCCAAAACCCTCCTTGTCACAATTGATTGTCCCTAAACCCTACTACATCACCCTATATGTATACAGATACTAAACCTACCCCTACATCCTCATCCCTAAGTCCCTACACCATTTTCCATAAAAGCCCTAATTTATAGGAATCTCACTATTTTTCCTAGATTTCCCCCTACCTTTGACCTGTAATTGAATTTTCATTTTCATCTCCCTTAATATTTTCACCTCCCATCACCTCACAAGGTTTCATAAAATCTTTCCCCATCTCCCTCAATTTTTGTGGCCCTATCCCTATCCCCTAAATCCCTCATTTCATCATTTCCTTCCCTGCTCCCATTCCCTTCACTCTCTCACTCACTCTCCCTTTTCTTTCCTCTTCCCTAGGGTTTCCAAAGTGCCAAGAACAAGCATGGAGAGAGAGGATAGAGATTACAGGGAGGAAGAACACAATGATGATGATTTTGAGGAAGATTGATGAACAACAGATAAGGCCACACAAGGGAGGCTAAAAACATCAAGAAAAGGCCAAAGACAAGAGGCCTCAAAAGAGCATTGGAGAAAGAAAAGCAAGAAGCCCAAAGTATGAGTTTTGACTAGCAGTTGGCAAAGGAGATTGAAGATAACATAGAAGTGTGGCTTGAGAGAGTCAACATTCACTTAAATAAGCTGCTAATGGAGGCAAACAAAGACAATCAGATTCTTAGGCACATGGCCTATCGCTATCAGACCCGAAACAAAATTTGCAATATCAAGGTCAAACAGATGAAGGATGAACTGAAGGAGATCCGGAAGGGTAAGAAAGGAGGTGAAAAACTCAAGATAATTTTTGATGCATCCTTAGCTCAACTTGACAAGTGATTGTGGGCTTATCCCACAAATTTTGAGCAATTTTGATTTTTTTTGGAAATTTTTGAGTTTTTTGGGCAAATTTAAAAAAACACAGAAAAACTAGCTCTATGCACAATGCCTTGGCGCTGCACACTCTTTTGGGGCATCCAATGGAAAAATGGAAGACATCAGTGGGTTCATAATGATGAGTAAATCGCCCCTATACTTTTTCTAAGCATTTGGAGCAAAACTAGTCAAGAAAAAGGGTAAAAAACACCCAAAAAATCATGTTTCTACCTCTTTTTCAGGGTGGCGTTGCGCATAGAGGTAGTCTTGGGAGATTTCACTTTGAGGGGTCAAAACAACTCCAAATCAGAAACTACAAGAAGATCTAGAAATTAGACAGGACAAGCTTTCCAATGATCTATCATGAGCTCAATTTGGACCTGCAAGAAGACCTATTTTTTCCTCCTTGGTGCTACGCATAGGTCAAATTTTGCCTGTTTGGTCAATTTTCTTAGTTTTCAGAATTAACTTTCACTTGTGTAAATTTGAATTTTTAATAATGTAATAATTGGTTGATGATGTAATTATGGTGTTATAGATGTTACATAGGGTAGATACATTAGGTAAATGGCCTCAATGACATGTAATGATTTAGTTTGCTTAAATTAGGGATGAGTCACTTTGACCACCCTATTCTCTAGTTGTCAGTTCAGTCTTTCTTGGAACATCTCTTGTCATGGATTCTACCCCCTGAAGCTAGGATGAGTTGGTTTGAGGTCTATATCATGTATTTTCTCATTAGTGAAGGTTGGAATTAGTTGGATACTTGGCCTTTGAAGAGACACACTTTTTATCAGTTCTGAGCAGGAATATTAATAAGATTTGCAGCTATTTTTATGGGATCCCTGTGGTATGGTGTTTAGTTCAGTTTCTCCTTTTGTTTTATTGTGTTTAAATGTATTGTTAAGTTTATTCATCATTTCATAACTTCTAAGTGAATGTATGCGAGTTAGATAAGCAGAATCCATTCTCATATGCTCTGTTTTGGGTAGACATTCACAGTCTGTTAAATTTCTTCAGTTTAGAAAGAACCCATGATTTCACCATGCTCTTTCTAGCTCCTCACCTATCTTGATAATCCCACGCATTGAAATCCTGAAGTGCTAAATTGATCCAGATTTATGCAAGAACGCAATAGAATAAACATATAACCATAAATACAAAGATGCAGCGGAAATAACACTTCATTTCACTAATATCAAAGAACTGAAATTTGCTTACAGGAAGAATGGAAATAAACTAGCTAGGGCGCTAGTAGCTTATCTCTGAGAAGATATGTGGTGGCTACAAGCCTATGAACTAAGTTACAATGAGTCTCAAGGGCCTATTTATTATTTAGAAACAATGGAAAACCCTAAACATCCAAAACCCTAACCCTAGGAGATGAAGCGCCAAAACTATGGGCCCCGTTTGGGTAAATTGGTGTTTCAACTTCCCGGGGACGTAACTTTGGCATACGATCTCTGTTTGATGCAAAACATACCTCGTTAGAAAGATCTATCTAAGGAATATAACTTTTGAGTGAGCAACATTGGTCCATGTCTCGGTTTTCCCAAAAAACGTCGTTTAGGGCCTCAAAATGGCTTCGGAAGTTCAGGACCCGAAAAACTGCTAAAAATAGTAAGCTGTACCGAAACTGAAAAAAACTAAAAGAGACAATGGTGGGGCCCAAGGTGGAATAGGCGGGTGACCACCAATATCCACCTGGATCATTCCTCCCCCCTTAGGAAGCAATGGTCCCCATTGCGTTGAGTTCCTCCATGAGATGAGGAAACTTCTGCTGAACTTGGTCCCTGGTGAACCACTTGCCTTGGTGCAGGAGTTGGCCAGCTTTGACAACCTGATACAGTTGGATCTTCTGTTGGTGAGTGTTCTTGATTTGCATGTCCATGATACAATCTGTGGTAGCCTATTCCATGCAGTCTAGTTTTAACTCTGTTGGTGTGAGTTGTTCTGCAATGTGAAAGGTGTCTAGTAGTGGTGGGAAGTAGGGACGAAGGTGGTCCACATTGAAGACTGAGTGTAGACCAAGGAATGGTGGAATACTGAGCTCGAAGGCATTGTTCCCTACAGCCTTGGTGATGGTGTAAGGCCCATATCGGAGCGGGCGAAGCTTGTGGTGGGGTCCAGTGAGGCGCTCCTTCTGCAAATGTAGCCACACTTTGTCGCCCACCTGGATGTTGTGTGGCACCGATGTTGATCATGTCATTGCTTGTACTTAGCATTGGCTCTTTCCAATATGTCACAAAACTATTGGTGGATGTGTTGAATGTGCTTGATGAAGCCGTTTGCTTTGTCAGCTTCAGACTGGACATGAGCCGAATCAGCCTGAGTAGCTGCAAATGGCATGGCTACGTTAATGGGACATAGTGGCTGGAATCCCAAGCCCACCTGAAAGGGGCTGTGTCCAGTTGAGCTGTGGAGAGCCCGATTATAACTGTGTTGTACATAGGGGAGGCTCTCATCCCATGTGCGTGGATGCTTTGAATTGTACATGCACAGAATGTACTGGCGACCTGTTGACGACCTCTGTCTGGCCATTAGTTTGGGGATGGAAAGCTGTGGACTTGGTGAGCTTGGTGTCCGGCATTGACTAGAGGCTGGACCAAAATGTGCTAAGGAACCTGTTGTCTCGATCTGATATGATAGACTGTGGGATCCCAAAGTGCACCCACACTCGTTCAAAGAAGAGTTTAGCAGTGGCTTCTGCTGTGATATTCTTCTTGCAGGCCGCCATAATTTCCATCTTCAAGAATCTGTCGACGACCACAAAAACATAGTCATTTACATGCTTAGTAGAAGGAAGGCCCGACATGTAATCCATGGAGATGGATTCTCAAGGTCAAATAGGGGTAGGTAGTGGAGTATAGAGGTCTTGCTTCTTGATGGTTGGTTTGGCAATGACACAAGCAGTGCAGGATCTGATGTACTTCCCAACATCCTGTCGAAGGTTCGGCCAATAGAAATACTTCTGCAGTACTGCCACTGTTTTCTCGACCCCGAAATGCCCAACGACTCAAATGTAGTGTGCTTCCCATATCATCTTGGCACGCTCGCTTGAAGGGACACAAAGGTGTCCCAGGTGACATAAAAGTGCATCTTGGAGGTGAAAATTTGGAACTTGCGTATCCCTCAGGAGTGCCTTGTATTTGTGGCCGAATTCTGGGTCACTCTTGTAGAGACGCGGCCAATCAAAAGTCTCGTGCCCACAAGAGTTGAGAACGATGGTGAGCGCTACGATCGGTGGTCGGCTGAGGTAGTTTGCAACATTATTGGTGCTACCCTTCTTGTATTTGATGTTCAAATGAAACTGTTGCAGATATGTGGACCAATTTTGATGGCGATCGTTTTGCAACTTCCCTTGTGTCTGTTTGAACTGTAGGGGGCGGTGGTCTATGTGGATGATTGTTTCCTTCCCCAAAATGTAATTCTTCCATTGTCGACAAGCTTGCACAATGAAATACGTTTCTTTGTCATAAGTGGGATACTTGTGAACCGTGTCAGACAATGTATCACTATGATATGCCACTGGATGTCCCTGTTGAGTAAGAACTGCCCCAATATCATATTCAGAGGCATCTGTCTCGATCTCAAATGGTTGTTGCAAGTCTGGTAATGTGAGCACTGGGGCAGAACATAGGCAATTTTTCAATTCTGTGAACGCCTTTTGTTGAGATTCTGACCAAAATAATTTTTCTCTCATTCCTCCCTTGGTGACTTGACTCAAGGGCCAAGTGATATGAGAGAATCCCAACACGAACCTGCAGTAGAAATTAGCAAGACCCAGAAAGCTGCGAAGCTCTGTTATAGTGGTGGGGGCTGGCCAATCCCGAATGACTTGGATCTTGGTTGGATCCACATGCACCCCCCTTTCATCAATAATGTATCCCAGATATTGAACCTGGGTCATGCCAAAAGTGCACTTCTCCAAACTGGCACACAACTTGTGTTGCCGCAGTTTTTGGAGGACTTGTCGAATGTGGTGGAGGTGCTCTTCCAAAGTCTAGCTGAAGATCAGAATGTCATCCAAGTACACCACCACAAATGAGTTTGTGAATGGCCACAAGATGTCGTCCATCAACCTCATGAAGGTTGCAGGAGCATTCGTCAACCCGAAAGGCATGACCAGCCATTCAAAAAGTCCCTCCTTGGCTTTGAAGGCATTCTACCACACATCAGAGGGTTCGATTGATACCTGGTGATGCCCAGACTTCAAGTCGATCTTGCTAAAATATTTCGCCCCTTTGAGTTGGTCCAGAAGGTCATCAATTTGTGGGATCGGGTACCTATTCCGGATAGTGATCTTGTTCAGCGCCTGATAGTTAATACAGAGTCTCCACGTCCCATCCTTCTTCTGTACCAACATGATCGGGCTCCCACAGGGAGATGAACTTGGTCGGATGTGACCTTTCTGCAGCAGCTCCTGAATCTTCCTCTTGATTTCATCGTTCTCCAGAACAGAGTGTCGATATATCGGTCCATTGGGTAGCAGCGCACCTGGGGTCAGATCAATGGGGTGCTTGACCTGACAGTGCAAAGGAACCCCTATGGGTGAGGTGAAGATGCCCCCGTACTCCTCCACAACCTTATCCATTTGTTGTTGTCGTGCATAGGAGCCCTATCTGGAGGTCGTGGCCACAGTCTTCTTCTTTCCCTGGGGGTGGATCACTAGGAAAATGAATTTCTTAGTTTGGGAAAAGAGCTTACTGCATTGTTTTGCAGTAACCAAAGAGATAGCGGCATGCGGTGGTACCTCTGGTATCTTGTACAACTTATTTCCCAAAGAAACAATAACAGCACGAGGCCCGAGACTCATACACAACATGTCACTTCCACAAGTATGGTTGGCCTAATAATGCATCAGAAACATCAAGAGGAGAAATGTCACATAATACCTCATCCGTGAAGGGCTTGATGCTATAGGGAAGGCAGCATTGCTGGCTGACGCGGAGATCCCGTCCTTGGTGAAGCCACCTGATGGTGTATGGATGTGGGTGGGCTGTGGTCGGCAAGCCAAAATGCTTCACGATGTCAGCTGAAATGAGGTTCTTTTGGCTCCCATTGTCGACAATGAACTGTACTGGGGAGCCCTTTACCCACATCTGGGAGTGGAAGAGACGTTCCTCCTCCTCTGGATCTTCCGGTTCCTCCTTCTGGATCTTCGCAGTGGCAACAGTGGCATTGGGCTCTGCATCAATAATCAGTTTCCCTTTGTCATTCCCCTTGTCAGGTTCTGATTTAGAATGAAAGCATGCATCTGATTCAGAAGCCCTCATCTCAGCCACCAATGACTACCTGGCCCGACACTCACTTGTGTTGTGAGTGGAGCTCTTATGGAACTCACACCACTTTCCCGTGTCCTTCTTTAGCTTTACGATGTTGTTCTTTTCTTGTGGCTTTGACAGGTTGTCTTGGGTCGCCATGCCTTGGCTCTTTCCTTTGTTCTACGGTTTGGGAGCACCTTGCCCTTGCTTTTGATTCGCAGATCCAAAGTCTCGCTTCTTCTGTTTGAATTTTTTCTCAATCTTGGCAGTATACCAGTATGCCGTACCAAGCGAGGAGATGTCGAGGATATCCATTTCCTCCTGAATGTATCTGTGAAGAAAAATGTGATACTTTAGCACCAGATGTTTCTCTAAATCTTTGATACCCAACTTTGTGTGCAGGGTATGGAACAGATTCGTCAGCTCATGCACATATTGATCCCTTTGTTGCCGCAACATGGTCCATTGTATGTACTTGTCCTCATAGCTCCCCACGGGATAATATTGTTCCTTGATAACTTCTCGGAAATAATTCCAAGTGGGTACGACTAAGAAGAGAGAGGGTTATGTCTCGTCTTTTTTCTCACAGTAGGTTTCCCACCAGTCCTTGACATGGGGGGTAGCTTTGAGGAGTGCAAAAATAATCTTCTCTCGGTTTGAAAAGTCATAGACCGAGAAATATCCTTCTAATATATTCAACCATATATCTACGGCATCTGCATCTATTTGACCCTCAAATATGGGAATGTCAAAAATTACTTGTACCTTAAAGGGAGTTGCGCCTCCAGAGTGGCTGCTAGATGCAGATGCACCGCCTGTGGGCAGTCGTTGAAGGATTTAGGCAAAGTTATCCATCATCACGTTCCTTTGTTTTTTGAGGGCCTCCTCGAGCAATATTTTGATAGGATCTCCGGCTCCCTCATCTTTCTTTTCGTCCCCCATGGGCGACATTCGAGGTTTACGAGGTTGATCTTGAAAAGGTTCCACAAAATCGAGTCCTAACTCCTTATACCTCGACCTCGTTGGGGACATGCAAAGAAGGATCGAGAAAAAGCAGACCGCTTTGATACCATTGATCCAGATTTATGCAGGAACACAATAGAATAAACATATAACCATAAATACAAAGATGTAATAGAAATAACACTTCATTTCATTAATATCAAAGAACTGAAATTTGCTTACAGACAAAATGGAAATAAACTAGCTAGGGCGCTGGTAGCTTATCTCTGAGAAGAGATGTGGTAGCTACAGGCCTTTGAAATTAGTTAAAATGAGGCTCAAGGGCCTATTTATTATTTAGAAACAATGGAAAACCCTAAACATCCAAAACCCTAACCCTAGGAGATGAAGCGCCAAAACTATGGGCCCCGTTTGGGTAAATTGGTGTTTCAACTTCCCAAGGACGTAACTTTGGCATACGATATCCGTTTGATGCAAACCATACCTCGTTAGAAATATCTATTCGAGGACTACAACTTTTGAGTGAGCAACATCTAACCAATGTTGCTCTTGGTTTTCCAAAAAAACATCGTTTAGGGCCTCAAAACAGCTTCGGAAGTTCAGGACCCGAAAAAATTCTAAAAATAGTAAGTTGTGCCGAAAATGAAAAAAATGAAAGAGACAATGGTGGGGCCCCAGGTGGAATAGGTGGAACACCCTACAAATTTTGACCTATTTTCCTTGCTCTGACTGTTTGAATCCTTCTAATCCAGTACAAACTTATACAATCAAATCAAAACCCTGAGCTACTATACCTAGCCTAATACTTTCATTATCCAGTCATACTGGCTATGATCCTAGAGCCCTCTCCTTGCGTAGTAGGGCTAGCTACTTGGCTAAGAGTGGTTTGTGGTTACCTTAGAATTTCCTTCTTTAACCTGAGGTTCAATTCGAGTGATAACACCGGCCAATGATGTAATTCGTTACAGACGCAAGAGAAACCACCGATGATGTTAATGGCTCTCAACATACTACCATACAATCTGTATGGTATGAGTAAATGAGTCAATATTGAACACCACAAATAATATTTCGGTCGAAGGCCATTGATGTAAACCTTTCGCTGAGAGTGAAAAAACTTGTCATTGATGTATGCAAGCACCAAGGTACCAAAGGGATTTTCCTAAGTCAACTTCCTGGATGATGTGTTGATGTCGACAACAAGCGACCCATTGCAGGAGAGCCATGATGTATCCCCCATCAATGACACGAAACGAGTATCATGATTGAGATAAAATGATGGTGATGTGGAACTGGTTCGAGAAAGGCATAAATGAAATGAAGGCTTAAGAGTATTGTAGTGGAGATCAACTGAATGACTTCTCTTGAACACCGACGACACTGAATGGAGTTGGCAGCATTGACCCAAAACCAAAATGGAGGCTCTAAAAAAACGATATGATAACCAAGAGATAAATAGAATACCCAACCCAATGGGCACGAAGATGAATTGGAAGAGTGTCGTGTTCAAGAGAGAATCGCTGCCATTAGCAAAATGGAATCCCCTGTTTTCACAATTTCCCCAACGATACTAGATAGTACCTCTTTATTTTTTAACAAGATTGAGGAGAATAACATATGCTTGATTTAAGTTCATCCTTAGGACGAATCCCTCAAACTATATTTAGCAAACTCCGAGAAGGAGTGTTTTTTACTTGTCATGTTTGACAAGTCCATCATTGTTTTAACGAGTCCAGTGAGGCTAAAACTCAACAGCTTTTTTCAGGTTTAGAGAGTTTGCAAAAGATGTAGAAAGAAAACTCCACATGTCCCTTTTTGTAGATAGTCTTTGATCTATATATGAAAATTATCAGGTGTTCAAAAATGAAAGTTGTCGGAATGGTGTGGAACCTAAACGACCACATATATCTCGTCGTTTTCAATCCAGTGCAACTCATTTCACAGAAAATCGACACTGTATGCTCCCAAAAACACGTTCTATTCATTTTCCCAAATAGGTATTTTTTTCAAAAAGGATAGCTGATTAGGAAAAAAATTGGGTTAGTGGCAGGCTGCCATGTGGCATCTTCTAGTTGGTAGAAATTCAATTTTTTTGGGCCTACCATAGGCTAACACATGGCAGGCCCTGAATGGTTCTATTGTAGGAAAATTTGATTGGGTGGCTGGTGGCCAACCACATGTTTCCACATGGCCCAACCAGAGGTTGCCACGTGGTAGCACGCGTGCCACCAAAATTTGGTTGGTATGCCAAACTGCACTGCATGGGATTCGAACACGGATTCTCACTCCAAACAACGCCACGCCCTAACCAACGGGCTACGTTAATCCTTGTTAAAACATATGACGAAAACAATATATAAAGTATATTATGGAGAAGGTTTGGGGTAAGGGGCAAGGGCTTAGCCCTGAGCCCCCCATTATATGCATACGACCATTGTGGCAGAACCAGGGGCACAAAGGTGGCTCGCCAAACATTTTTAATTGAAAAAGTTTAATTTACCACCTTTTATATGGTTTTAAATTCTAGTTTAAGGTCGCATTAGGCATTTTAACTGTCCGACAATTTCACCCGGAATTCCCCAAATTTGTTGCTCGGTTAGCTGAAATCAAGGCGAATTTGTAGGACGGTTCCAGATTTTGGGGAATTTGTAGAGCAACTAGCAGCAAAGCTAGGGAGGCTCATAACCTCTTCAGTTGTTTACCAATTTTGGAGTAGAAAGAGGCCATATGGACATTTTTTACAATTCTATAGCTTATGGAACAGGTTTTGAAGTCATTTGAGCACTGTAAATGTATGCAATCACCATTTTTAGCATAATGATATGGGGCCAAGCCATTGGAAGTTGGACCAAGGAAACATAGCCCAGGAGGGGTGAACTCCTTCATCACTTGCTGTGTTGTGGTTATTTTTATGGTGTATTTTTTTGATGTTTCTGCTATTGCATAGTTTAAATTCATGCTTTATGTGTTTAAAAATTTAACATAAAACTCATGAAACTCAATTTTTACACTTGCAATTTATAAATCCTCAAGAACATTTTCATTAAGATCTCATATAGATCAAGTTTGGTACCAGAGCTTAGGTTTTCTTTGCTGATGTGAGGATTTAATTGTTTGCAAGTGTATGTGATGCTTACAAGGTTGAAGCTCAAGAGAGGAGAAGGAAAACTTGTGGTTGTAAGTCCTCAAGTTAGGTCAAGGACAAGGAGAGCAAGTTTGCCACAATATCCACCACAAATTCTTCCTCAAATTGCAGTTGAAGCTTCAACAAGTATGTCACATGAAGAAGAGCCTGAAAATATGTCAGAGGATGAAAAATTCTTCAAGAAAGCATTTTGTGATATGACAAGAATGCTGAAAGTTCTATATAAGGAGAGAAGCACAAGAATGCAATGTGAGAGCTCCAACATTCTAAAGGGCGATAAGTCTTCAAAAGGAGAAGAAGGAGATGGAGACAAGCCTTCAAAATGTAACGGTAATGGTGAAAAACCACCTTTGACACCACCATTCTCTTCACCTCCATCCTCACCACCATCTTCACCATCATCTTCTTCCACAATAAGCCCTTCACAAACACCTCCACTTTCTCCAAAAGGTCATGGTAAAATTCCATTTTTGAAGCTTGGCATTAAGTTTGATTTGCCTATGTATGATGGAGAGGTAGATGCTGAAATATTAGACAGTCAGTTGGAAGTGTATTGTAGGATACAAAGAATCAAGGATGATGACACAAAGATTCAACTCGCTTCACTAAGATTGGAAAGTGTAACACTTATTTGGTGGGAAGCCAAAACTCAAGAGGACATGAAGAAACATGGTAAGGTCTTAACCTCTTGGAATTATTTTATTGCTGCATTAAGGAGACAATTTTATCCATTAGCATACATGCAAAAGACTATAATGGATTGGAAAAACTTTAGGCAAAGTAAAGGACAAAGTGTGCAAAGCTATACTCCAGAGTTTAGGAGAAGAGCACTAAGTTTGGGTTTAGATTTGAAAACTCAAGAAACTTTGTTAAAGTACATTGGAGGTTTGTATAGTTACCTAAGACATACTATTCTCATGTTTAATCCTTCAAATTTAGATGAAGTATGTGTATAGGCCATACATCTAGAGGCAAGAGGGAAACATGTTTCAAAGGAGACAAGTGAGGATACCTTTGAGTATGAAGAGAAGGGAAAGGGTAAGTTTAAGGGTAAAGGTAAGAATAATTCTTCCATCAAGATGGAGAAAGAAAAAATAACATGTAAAAAATATTCCAAATATGGAGATGATGAAGATCATTTCTGGAAACTTCATCGAGAGATGAGACCCAACAAGCTTAAAAACAAGGATAAGGAGAAGACAATTGCAACAATAACACATGATTTAAATTCTGATTCCGAAGATGAAACAAAGATCACCGCAATGGGTTTGAAAGGTAAGGAAATTGCAAGTACCAGTTCTTCAAGTTGTCTCAATAGTACTCAAGATGATGAAACAAGGATTGAACTTTTCCATGTTAGATTTATTTCAAAGCATACCAAGATAGACACCCTATTTGATAGTGGTTCACAAGAAAAAATTATTTCTGAAGACTTAGTCAGGAAGTTGAATTTAGAAACCATTCCTCATCCAAGACCTTATCCTTTAGGTTGGATATGTAAGAATGCAAATTTGCAAGTGACGAGGAAGTGCATACTTATATTTGAAATCACTAGAAACTTTCTTGATGTTGTTCCGCTTGATATTTCTGGTATTGTTTTATGATAGGAGAGAAATATTTCATCGCCATGAGAATAAGTATCACTTGTTCAAGAATGGGATTGAGTACATTGTTAGAGCGCATAGTAAGAAGACGAGTTTGTCTCTTATGCATGTTGGACAACTAAAGAGAATTGTGAATGCTAGTCAAAATTTTTCTTTGTTAATGTTCAAGTATAAAGATGTTGTGAATGAGGCCTTTCAATGAGATGCATCGAATGAAAATTATGATTTCATTGAGGTTTCTAATGGTTGTGATAAGATGTTTCAAGAGTCTAACATATTTCTTTTCAAAAGAGGTAAACAATATGTGGTAAAATTGCAACAACATGCATCATTGTTGAGCACTACTGTGAACAAGATGTTGGTGCTAAAGAGTGCAAAGGTCAAAGAGCAAGCGGAAAAGAAATTTGACAAAGAGGGCATTGGGTTCAAAATTTCTTCTTGTGGGTTTCACAATGTATTGTATTTGAAATGGGATGTTGCATGGCGATGGTGATCACATTTAGTCAAGAGTCAAGCCAAGCAAAAGGGGAGACATGTTAAACATCGTCATGTCAACAATGCTCGAGGTGAGAAGAATTTCAAGCTGTTTAAGTTTCCTTTGATTGATGACCGAGGAGGGAATATGTTTGTTTCTTCAAGGACAATTTGTTTTTATGAAAATGATGGGAAATTGCAGTAATATGGTATCTACAACAACAATTCAAGGTCTCCAAATTCGGCGAAAAAGATCAGTTTTCATGAAAGGCTCAAATTGTTGAATTCATGAAAATTCCAGTGGATTGAGACTGGAAGCATGAGGGGGTTGTACCCTCATCCAAATTTTCAATAATAAAAGAGATTGTGGGGTCCAAAATCTTCCAGTGGGGAGGAGTGATTAGGTGCTCAAAATTATGCTAAAAATGAAAGTTGTCAGAATTACGTGGAACCTAAATGACCGCGTAGCTGTCGTTGTTCTGAATCTGGCGCAACTCATTTCACGGAAAAATGAAACTATATGCTCCCAGAAACGTGTTTTGTTCGTTTTCCCAAACAGAGAATTTTTTCAAAAAGGACAGCTGATTAGGCAAAAATGTGGGAGAGTGGCAGGCTGCCACGTGACCTCTTGTAGTTGGTCGAAAGTCAAATTTTTTGGGCCTACCACAACCTTACCTGTAGCATGCCCTGAATGGTTATGTTGCGGGTGAACTTGATTGGGTGGTTGGTGGCCAACCACATTTTTCCACGTGGTCCAACTGGAGGCCACCACGTGGTAGCACAGAGGCCACCAAAATTTGGTTGGTATGAAAAATTGCACCACATGGGATTCAAACGTCGAACCTCACTCCAAACAGCGCCACTCCCTAATCAACGAGCTACATTAATCCTTGTTAAAACATATGGCCAAAACAATATATAAAGTTAATTATGGCGGAGGTTTGGGGTAAAGGGCCAAGGCTTAGCCCTGACCCCCCCCTCATTATATCCATACGACCATTATGGCGGAACCGGGGATGCGGAGGCGACCCGCCAAACATTTTTAATTAAAAAAATTTAATTGACCACGTTTTATATGGTTTTAAATTTGAGTTTAAGGCTGCATAGGCATTTTATCTGTTTGACAATTTCGCCTGGAATTCCGCAAATTATTGCTCGGTTAGCTGAAATCAGGGCAAATTTGTAGGACGATTATGGATTTTTGGGAATTTGTAGAGCGACTAGCAGCAAAGCTAGGGAGGCTCATAAGTTTTTGACCAATTTTGGAGTAGAAAGAGGCTAGAAAAACATTTTTTACAGTTATGGAGCTAATGGAATAGGTTTTGAAGCCATTTGAGCACTGTAATTGTATGTAATCACCATTTTGATCATAATGATAGAGGGCCAAGCCATTGGAAGTTGGACCAAGGAGACGTAGCCTAGGAGGGGTGAACTCCTTCATCACTTGTTGTGTTATGCTTATTTTTATGGTGTATTTGTCTACTGTTTCTCCTATTTCAGAGTTTAAATTCATGCTTTATGTGTTTAAAAATTAAACATAAAATATCATAAAACTCAATTTCTACACTTGCAATTTATAAACCCTCAAGCACATTTTCATTAAGATCTCATACATATCATAAAACTTGAGATTTTATGGTGAAAATTGCGAGTGAAATGTTTAGGGTTTTTAACCAATTATGTCAATTTCATTAACACATTAACATGCTTTAAAACTCAGTTTTGCATAAAATAAAGAAGACATCAATACCATAACAACACACACAAGACAACAAATGATGAAGGAGTTCACCCCTCCTAGGTTACATCTCCTAGTCCAACTTCCAATATTGGGTCTCTTTCATTATGCTCAAAAATATGTGTTTACATCAAGTTACAGTGCTCGAAATGCTAAAACAATGTCTCCAGTGGCTCCAGAACAGTAAAAAACCCCTTGTTGGGTTCGTTCTACACTAAAAAAGGTAAAAAAATGACAGAGTTATGCTCCATAGAAGTTTTTTTGCTAACCATCCTACAGTTCGCACTCCTCAACAAATTGTTCTACAAATTTCGCCTTTTGCGGCCACGTGGAGCAACAAATTTTCCCTACACTTGTGAGATTCCCGCTGGACCAGGTGAAAATTTTCGCTTCCTTAAATTTCCTCGGTCGGCCCATGACTCGATAAAAATGCGCTAAGTGGTGGGTTCTCTGCCGAAGGATTCTGTTAGTTTGCACCGCCGATTTGGTTGAAAATTATCGTGTCATTTTAGGTTACCCAACCTTCAACTATGGTTACATGTGGTTCTCTGCCAGTGGTTTGGTTTAGCGAGAACCTTGCCCCAGGTGGGTTCCGCTCCTTCCCATCGAGCTTAACCATAACATAAACTGTTGTGATCATGGCATGTG
The DNA here is from genome assembly GCA_034641835.2 of Pinus albicaulis. Taxonomy (NCBI): domain Eukaryota; kingdom Viridiplantae; phylum Streptophyta; class Pinopsida; order Pinales; family Pinaceae; genus Pinus; species Pinus albicaulis. Next base: position 1,283,822,678 of record CM076579.1, read on the forward strand.
CCCGGTACAGGATCTAACCGTTGGTGTTCCAAACCTCCCACTCCCAGACTTTGGTTTAAACTTATATCATATGGTTTTGCGTTGGGTATAATACATTGCCCGCTAATTTGATATATCTGGTTCATACTTTGCATATCGTGTATAATATATAGTTGGGGTCAGGGTTAACCCCAGACCCTATCTGCTGCCACATGGTGTGGTTGGTGGACTGGGATCTAGGGTTAACCCTGGTCCCCACCCCCGACACTACTGCCAATACAACTTTAAATATGTCATTCGAACTATATAGGTTAAAAACTAATACAACCGGGGTAGTGAAGGGCTTGGATGACATGCAGTAGGTCTCATGTTCGATCCTTGCAGAGGAATCTCGGCCTCAAACAAAATTTTACTTTTCCATTAGGAGGCCACGTGGTAGCCAAGGATTGGCCCACGTGGCTCCTCCTAATTGGTCCACTAAAAAATCACATGAACTAATAGAAACTCAACAAATTTCGACCAATCGTAACATGTCACTTGTCCTCATCTCGTTCGCTGATGGGAGACCCAGTCACCTTGCCCAATCAACGTACAGACCGCTAACTGGTCATCCCTGCAAACCCATTTTAAAGTAGATACATGTCTTTCAGAATAATCACATCATCAAGATTTGGTTGACGTTCAAACCAACTAATGTGGTTCATCCTCAGGACAAGGCTAAGAACTTAATTGATCTCGTTGAATAAATAGTATGGATGCATTATTGCCCGGATATAGCCGTTAGAGAATTAGTTAATTAGTTAAAAACCAAATTAATTAATTTAATTTCATTAATTGATGTTAAATAATTTTCAAATTAATTAATGAAATTAAACTAATTAATTTGATTTTTAAATAATTACATTATTCTCTAACGACTATATTCGGGCAATGATGCATCCATACTATTTATTCAATGAGATCAGTTAACTTCTTCACCTTGTCATGAGGATGAACCACATTAGTTGGTTCAAAATGTCGACAAATCTTGATGATGTGATTATTTCGAAAAACATTTATCTACATTATGGATCACAAAAGTCTCATATCTACCATTTTAAAAATTTCAACTGTTTTCCAAATCGATCAGAACATGATATTGAGAGCCTCTGATGTTGGTTTTGAGTGAAATGAGTTGCGTTGGATTCAGGGCGACGATATATTTGATTTGGCGTTGGTTTCAAGCCAATCCGAGCACTTTGAATTTTGAGTATTAAACTGATCCACCATATCATTCCTCTCCACTGGAAGCTTCTGGACCTCCAAAAGCTCATTATCAATCAACAAATAAATGAGGGTACAAATCCCTCACCCTTCTAGTCTCAATCCATTGAAATTTTCTTGGATTTGTCAATTTGAGATTTTCACGAAAGTACGTCACTTTCCATGATTTTGGAATCATGGAGTTGCTGTCAGCAATGATATGTTGCTGTAATTTAACAAAATCTGCAGAAAATAAAACTACCTTTGAAGGAATCTGAACCTTCCCTCATTGGTCTTCAATCAAAGGAAGCTTAATCAATTTCAAATTCACTTCACCTTGAACACTGTCGTCATGACGATGCTTACCATGTCTAGCCTTGCAATTGGCTCTGCTCATTAACAAATGTGATCGAAATTACCATACACCATCATTTTTCAAGGCCAAAACATTATGAAACCCACAAGAAGATGTTTTGGTACCAATTTCCTCTTTGTCATATTGCCTTTTCATTTGATTTTTGACCCCTGCATTCTTTAACATTGACATCTTGTTCACACCAATGTTTAACAATGATGCATCCTGCTGCAAATTCATTTCAGGTTGTTTACCTCTTTTAGGAGGCAACTTGATAGACTCCTGAAACATATTACCACATGAATTGGAAACCTCAATGAAATCATATTTAAAACTTGATTCATATCCTTGAAAGGATTCATTCTCAACATCATTTTGCTTGAACATTAACAATGCAAAATTTCGAGTAGAATTAACAACCCTCTTCATTTGTCCAACATTAACAAGAGACAAACCCAATTTATTGCTATGTGCTCTAACAATGTACTCAATCCCATTCTTGAACAAATGATATTTATTCTCATGGCGATGAAAAATGGCTCTCCTATCATAAAGATATGGGCTTCCCAAAACAATACCACATATATCAAGTGGAACTACCTCAAGTTCAACCTCATCAAGAAAGTTTATAGTAATTGCAAATCTAAGTATGCACTTCCTCGTTACCTTTAATTTTTCATTCCCACATACCCAACCTAAACGACAAGGCTTAGGATGAGGAATGGTCTCTAAATTCAACTTCTTGACAATGTCCTTTGAGATAAGATTTGCTTGTGAACCACTATGAAGCAGTGTGTCTATCTTGGTATGTTTTGAAACAACTGCAATGTGGAAAGGCTCAATTCTTGTTTTTTCATATTGAGTATCATTGAGACAATTTGAATAACTATCTTCATCATGGTCATGTTTGGAACAATGTTTGCATGTAATTTTTTCTTTCTTCATCTTTATGGAAGCATTCTTCTTTCCTTTTCCCTTAAAATTACCCTTTCCTTCTTCTCTAGACTCAAAGGTGTTCTTGCTTGTTTCATCAGAAACATTTTCCCTCTCACTTCTAGATGTGTGGCCTTTACACAAACCTCATCTAAACTTGTAGGATTAAACATGAGAATTTTATGTCTCAAATAGCTATGCAAACCTCCAATGTATTTCAACAAAGTATCTTGAGATGACAAATATACACCCAATATCAATGCTCTCCTTCTAAACTCCTGGGTATAACTTTACACACTTTGACCCTTTAATTGCCTAAATTTTTGTCAATCCATGATAAATTTTTGTATGTATGCTAATGGATAAAATTGCCTTTTTATTGCAGCAACAGAATCATTCCAAAAAGATAAAATCTTACCATGTTTCTTCATGTCCTCTTGTGTTTTGGCTTCCCACCAAATGAGTGTTTCACTTTACAAACTTAATGAAGCAAGTTGAATCTTGGTCTCATCATCCTTGTTCCTTTGTATCCTGTCATACACTTCAAGTGGACGAAACCAATTATCTAATCTCTGTGCATTTACCTCTCCATTATACATGGGCAATTCAAAATTTATGTCAAGTTTTAAAAGTGGAGTTTTACCATGTCTCTTTGGAGAATGTGGAGGTGTTTGTGAATGGGTTGATGTAGAATATGATGATGGTGAAGACGGTGGTGAGGATGGAGGTGAAGAGAAAGGTGGCGTTAAAGGTGGTTTGTCACCATTCCCTTTTGGAGGCTTGTCCCCATCTCCTTTTGGAGGCTTATCTCCATCTCCCTTTGGAGGATTGGATATCACTTTTTGCAACCTTGTATTCCTCTCTTCATAGAGAAATTTCACCATTTGTGTCATGTAAAAGAATGATTTTCTGAAATCATTCTCATCTTCTGACATATTTTCAGGCTCTTCTTCATGTGCCATGGCTACTGAAGCTTTTGGTGAAACTTGAGGTGAAATTTGTGGCAAATGTGCTCTCCTTGAACTTGACCTAACTCGAGGACTTGCAACCACAAGGCTCCTCTTTTGAGCTTCAATCTTGTAAGAATCATAAACACTTGCAAAAAAATTAAACCCTCAAAGCAAACTAAGAACCAAAGCTTTGATACCACATTGATATGTATATGAAAACTTGAGAGTTTATGGTGAAAATTGCAAGTGAATTGTTTAGGGTTTTAAACCAATTGTTTCAATTTCATTAACACATTAACATGTTTTAAAACTCAGTTTTTCAAAAAATTAAGAAGACATCAATACCATAATAGTACACGCAAGACAACAAATGATGAAGGAGTTCACCCCTCATGGGCTACATCTCCTGATCCAGCTTCCAATATTGGGCCTCTTTCATTATGCTAAAAAATATGTGTTTAAATCAAGTTACAATGCTCATAATACTAAAACAATGTCTGCAATGGCTCAAGAACAGTAAAAAACCCCTAGTTGGGCTCTTTCTGCACTTAGAAAGGTAAAAAATTGTCTGAGTTATGCTCCATAGAAGTTTTTTATGTTTATTGTCCTACAATTCACACTCTTCTGCAAATTGTTCTACAAATTCCACCTTTTGCAACCACGTGGAGTGACAAATTTTCCCCGCGCTGGCGAGATTCCCACCGCATCGAGTGCAAATTGTTGCTTCCTTAAATTTTCTCGGTCGACCCATGACCTAGTAAAAACGTGCCAAATGGCGGGTTCTCCGACGAAGGATTTGATTAGTTTGAACTGCTGATTTGGTTGAAAATTGTCGCGCCATTTTAGGTTACCCAACTTACAATTGTGGTTACTTATGGTTCTTCACTAGTGGTTTGGGTTAGCGGGAACCCTGCCCCAAGCAGGTTCCGCTCCTTCCCGTCGAGCTTAACCATAACATAAATTGTTGTGATTGCGACATGTGCCCGATATAGAATATAACTATCGGCATTTCAACCCTCCCACTCTCAGAATTTGGTTTAAACTTATATCATATGGTTTTGCGTTGGGTACACTACACTTCCCGCTGGTTTGATATATATGGTTTACACTTTGCATATCGTGTATAATATATAGTTAGGGTCGGGGTTAACCCTGGACCCCGTCTGCTGCCACGTGGTGTGGTTAGTGTACTGAGGTCTAGGGTTAACCCTAGTCCCCACCCCTGACACTTCTACCAATTAAACTTTAAATACACCATTCGAATTATATAGGATAAGAACTAATACAACCGTGCCGGTGGAGGATTTGGATGGTATGTAGTAGGTCTCGTGTTCGATCCTTGCGGAACCAGCTTGACCTCAAACAAAATTTTACTTGGCCATTAGGAAGCGATGTGGCATCCAGGGATTGGTGTTGTCAAGATAAATCCCCTCTGCGGAGAGAGGCGATCTCTCTAGCCCTAGAGTGGGTCTAGCAACATGAGATTATTTCTAATTCAAAGCTGTCTTAACTAATGTCTAAAATGCGACGAGAAAAAATACATAAATACCTTTGTCCCAATGCTATGCTTAAATCCGTTGATGATGACCTTGGTCTATGATCCTTGTAAACCCGCTCCCTGCTACTGATGGCACGCAGATACCTGTAGATGATCAAGAGACAACAAAAAATGTAATACAATACATAATAAATGTAAACATTAGCTATCTACCATATTAAGGAGTACCCGAATACTTGCACAAAAATTTAGAAAAATATAAAAAGAAAACATCAGATGTTATTATTGATAAATACAAAAGGAGATATTACAACCCAGAACTTAATGTTGGAGGTGTCCTTTGGTGAAAATCTGAGTCCTTCACCGAAGCTCAAAAGCATTCCTTCTCCCGAACACTTAGGCTTTGTCACAATGCTAGGATGCAAGGGAATGAGAGTTCATACGAGTCTACCAACTGTTGGCTCGAGGGGTTCTGACCCAGGTTCAGAGGTTAGGGTTTGCCAACAAATCCCTATACCACTGGTGAGGTCCCTATATTACTAGTATAGTCCCTTATTATTGTTAGTGTAACCCCCTGATTGTTATTATTGTACCCTTGTAACCCCCATATTGTTATTATTGTGCCCTTAAATTATTATTTTTAGGTCGGCTAGGATTACATTGTGGCCCCACCAGGATTATATTGTGGTCCATGGACTCCTATATATAGAAAGGAGGTTTTGTAATTTATATCATCAAAGAATTGTTCATTCATGTAATGTATTGGAGGTTTCCCCCTCGAAGTGTCTTATTTCTAAGGTGTTCATATCTGTTTTCTTCTATTTTTGGAGCTGGTTTCACAACATTTGGTATAAGAGGTTTGGATTCTAGGGTTTCGCTGCTCCAAACAAGTCATCGTGGCATTTTCGCTATAACTTTTTTTCTACGAAGGTTCAGAAGCTGAAATTTTTAGAGTGTGAAGCCGCAATCTTGAAGAACATTGTCACAAAATTCAAAGCTTGGTTCGCAACATTTTCGGAGATATGATCTGTGGAAGTTAGGTCATTTTGCAGGCAATTGAATTTAACTTAAACAGGTCCTCGTGGAATTTTCGCTATAATTTTTTTTTCTACGAAGGTAGAATCTCAAATTTTTAGAGTACGAAGCCGAAATCTTGAGGAACATTGTCGCAAAATTTCAGAGCTTGGTTTGCAATATTTTTGGAGATATGGTCTGTGGAAGTTAGGGCTTTTTCAGGCTCCTGAATTTCATCTCAAAGAGGTGATCGTGGGAAAATATTCATAACTCTCTCTGTGAGCATCAGTTTGGAATGTTGTAAAAAGTGGCAGAAATTACACGGACTTTAGTTTATTTTCTATGAATTTCAGAGCCAAAGGAGGAAACATTGACACGTGGAAAGTTCTACAAGTTCACTCTACTGAACCAGTCCATAATTGGGTCATTGTGGGAGATTGGATATAACTTTTCCTTGAAGAATCCAAATCAGGTCAGACCCATGGCATTGGAAAGAAGCTTCAGAGGGCTACTAAAGGGTAGAATTTCAGATATTGAGGATCTTCAATTATAGAGATAATTTAATTTCAATATCGAGATCTTCAAAAGAAAGTAAAATGTGTGTATTTTTCTTTTCCGAATTGCATAAGTCTTGTTTGAAGAATCAAGTTGAATTGATTCCAAAGGCATATTGTAGAATAGATATTAGTATTAGATTCTAAAATGGCCCCTAAAAAGAATTCAACACCCATTAAGCCTTTAGAAGGCTCTACTATGACTCATGAAGATGAAGAATGGCAACGTGACATATCAAAATTACAAGAGCAAGTGCAACAAATTTCGCTCTCACAAAGAGCAACAAAAAATGACATGGAAGTTTTTAAGAAAGGCGTGGAAACTAAGATGGATGGTTTAAAGAAAGGCATGGAATCTAAGATGGATGGTTTGAAGAATTTCATGGAAGCTAAGATGGATGGCATGGAAGCTGGCATGGAATATAAGATGGAAACCATGAAGAATGATCTAAAAGCAAACATGGAAGGTTTGACAAAGTTGATACAAGAAATGTTTCTAATGGTGAAAAGATAGTAGAGGAAACTCATGATGAGAACAAAATAAATGTTAATCATGATTTCATAAACTCTAATGTTGGAGGAAAGAACCACCATATTCCAAAAATGGATATGAGGAAGTTTGATGGAAAGGATCCTATAACATGGATACTATAGATGGAGCAATATTTTGATCTCCATAATGTGCAAAACACACAAAAGGTACGCATTGCAACTTTACATTTAGAACAAAATACATTTGTATGGTATCGATGGCTTTGCTCCCGTAAAAAAAATGTCACTTGGTCAATTTTTACGGAGGAAATGATAGCACATTATGAGGATACAAAGAGCAACACTTTCTTTAGCCAATCGATAAATCTCAAACAAAATGGTTTAGTGGGGCAACACATTGAGGACTTCCAAAAATTGAATATAAGGGTAACTGATATTCCAGAGGAACACAGGATTGATCTCTTCATAGGTACTCTAAAGGATAACATCCAACATGAAGTTCGTGTTTTGGAACCTGATTCATTGGAGAAGGCATTCAGGTTGGCAAGAAAAGTTGAATGTAAAATTATGGCGACAAGGAAGCCTACCACTCAATTCTATAAAGAAGGAAGTGTTGCTACCCCTAGATTTCCACAACCTACAAGGTTGACACCACAACAATTGGAAGAAAAAAGAGCAAAAGGGCTTTGCTACAGTTGTGATAGAAAATACACTAAAGGTCATAAGTGTGCTGAGAAGAAACTATTTTACATAGATTGTGAAGAGGAAGAAGAAAATGAACAAGAATCTTCAAAAGAAGAGGATATACACCATGAACCAACCCTAGAAGAGGAAGAAATGAGTCCGACGATATCGTGTAATGCATTGGAAGGAATTACCACTCCTCAAAATCTCTAGATAGAAGGACATATCAAGAAGAAAAAGGTAATAGTGTTGATTGATTCAGGTAGTGCCCATAATTTTATTCATTGTAAGGTAGCCAAGGAATTGAATTGTTTCCTATACCCAGCACCAGAATGTCAAATGATGGTTGCAAATGGAGGAACTATAAATTGCTCTGGAAAATGCCATAATATCAAGCTAACCATGGGGGAATATGTATTGAATACTCCAATGCTTTCCATTCCTATGGGAGGTGCTGATGTTGTACTAGGAGTACAATGGTTACAATCTTTGGGGACGGTAGCTTTTAATTTTCAAGAAATTTTCTTGAATTTTTTTCAGAAGGAAAGGAAGTCAAATTACGGGGTATTGCAGGGAAGCTGGGAAAGATAATAAGCTCTAATGTCATGACAAAGCTTCTAAAGAAAGAAAAACAAGGCGTAATTGTAGAATTATGCTCAATAGAAGTTCCAACATCACAATCATCTATTTCTGCAGATCTCCAAAAAGCCTTGTACAATCATTCCAAGGTGTTTGAAACTCCCAAAGGACTCCCACCTATTCATGATCATGATCATGCTATTCATTTGATTCCAGGAATTTTTCCTCCAAACATCAGGCCTTATAGATATCCTTATGTCCAAAAGAGCGAAATTGAACGTATGATTGAAAAAATGTTAGAGGCGGGTATAATTCAACTTAGTCAAAGTTCTATCTCTTCTCCTGTAGTATTGGTACACAAGAAGGATGGATCATGGCGCATGTGTCTGAATTATAGGGAGCTCAATAATCTCACCATTAAAGATAAATTTCCCATTCCTGTGATTGATGAATTATTGGATGAATTACATGGAGCAATTTATTTTACCAAGTTGGATCTTCGTTCAGGATATCATCAAATTAGAATGAAGACTGAAGATATTCCGAAAAAAACATTTCGAACTCATGAGGGTCATTATGAATTTTTGGTCATGCCTTTTGGCCTTACCAATGCACCTTCTACATTTCAAGGGTTGATGAATTCCATTTTCAAACCCTTCCTTAGAAAAATTGTGCTAGTATTTTTCGATGATATACTAATCTACAGCAGGTCTTGGAAGGATCATGTTGAACATGTTGACAGGGTGCTCAAACTATTGCAGGAGAAACAATTATATGCAAAAACATCCAAATGTTTCTTTGGAGTACAAGAGGTGGAATATCCGGGTCATATTGTATCTCACGAGGGTGTTAAGGTAGACCCTAAAAAAATTAAAGCCATTAAGGAATGGAAAGTCCCCACAACCATAAAGCAGTTGCGAGGATTTCTTGGGTTAACAGGGTATTATTGCAAGTTTTTTAAGAATTATGGGAGAATAGCAGCACCTCTAACAACATTATTGAAGAAAGATGCATTTTCATGGACTCCTGAAGCAACTAAGGCCTTTGAACATCTTAAAGAAGAAATGTGCCTAGCACCGGTCCTAGCTATGCCAGACTTCACAAAAACCTTTATTGTGGAATGTGATGCCTCAGGAAATGGAATTGGTGCAGTTTTAATGCAGGAAGGAAGACCCATTGCTTTTAAAAGTCGTCCAATCAAAGGAAAGTATTTACAAAAACCTATTTATGAGAAGGAAATGTTAGCAATACTGCATGCACTAAAGAAATGGCGAACTTACCTAATGGGAAGACACTTCAAGGTAAAAAATAATCATGATAGTCTTAAACACTTTTTGGAACAAAGACTATCTTCAGAAGAGTAGCAAAAATGGGTCACAAAGATGTTGGGTTATGACTTTGAAATAATCTACAAAAAAGGGAAGCTAAATGTTGTTGTAGATGCACTCTCAAGATAGAATGAAGAGGTGGAAGCATTGCTTTGTGCCATATCTATTATCCAAACTGATTGGATAACCGAAGCAAGGGATGAATGGAAGAAGGACAAAGAAGTGTGGACACTCATTCAAAATTTGCAACAAGGTTCTAGTACATATGATACAATTAGTTGGAAAAATGATTCCTTATGGTACAAAGATCGCTTATATCTTTGTAAGAATTCCCAACTAAAACAAAAGATTCTTTTGGAATTGCACACTTCTCCTTTAGGAGGACACTTGGGATTTTTAAAAACTTACCACGGGGTGAAGAAAGAATTTTTTTGGGATGGCCTTAGATTTGATATTCAAAAGTTTGTGGTGGAATGTTTGGTTTGTCAGCAGAATAAAGTTGAGACAATTAAGACCTCAGGTCTTCTACAACCTTTATCCATTCCAAGTCAACGTTGGGAGGAGATATCAATGGATTGTATCACATGTTTACCTAAGTCCGAAGGAAAGAGTGTCATCATGGTGGTAGTTGATAGACTTACCAAGTATGCACACTTTTGTGCATTATCTCATCCATTTAAAGTAAGTACAGTTGCTACTACATTTATGGACACAATTCAAAAGCTACATGGAAACCCAAGGGTTATTGTGAGCGATAGAGATCCCATTTTTACTGGAAATTTTTGGAAGGAGTTATTTTCTTGTTTGGGTACTCAATTAGCTCATAGCTCATCTTATCATCCTCAATCTGATGGTCAAATTGACATAGTAAATAAATGTTTGGAAGGATATATTCGTTGTTTTGTATCTGATAAACAAACACAATGGGTCAAGTGGTTACCTCTCGCTGAATGGTGGTATAACACTTCCTTCCATACTGCAGCAAAAATGACCCCATTTATGGCACTTTATGGATATCATCCACCATCCATCACATCATATTTAAGGGAAAATTCGAGGGTTAAAGCAGTGGAAGATCACATCGAGCATCAATAAGAAGTTCTCCAACTCTTAAAGGATAACCTGAATTTGGCACAAAATCGAATGAAACAATAGGCAGATCAACATCGCAGCGAGAGAAGTTTTGATGTAGGAGATTGGGTATTTTTACGGCTACAACCATACAAACAAATGTCCCTTAAGCAAGCTAAGAAGGATAATAAATTATCGCCAAAGTACTATGGTCCTTACAAGGTGTTGCAAAAGATTGGTACTATGGCATACAAATTGGAGCTTCCTGCTTCTTCACGAGTGCATCCAATTTTCCATGTTTCATGCTTAAAGAAGGTTATAGGTGAAAATCTTCCAGTTGAAACAATATTGCCAGAACTTGACGAGGAAGGAAAAATCACATTGGAACCTGAAGCGGTCACGAAACAAGAACTTGATAGCTACGAAATCGATCAATTTTAGAGTATCTCATCAAGTGGAAGAACTTACCCACTGAAGATTCTACATGGGAGGATGAGAATTTTATATAGAAGCACCCAGAGCTACTTAAGGATTGAGGACAACACTTTTTTGAAGGAGAGGGGCATGTTAGGTCCCTATATTACTAGTATAGTCCCTTATTATTGTTAGTGTAACCCCCCGATTGTTATTATTGTACCCCTGTAACCCCCATATTGTTATTATTGTGCCCTTAAATTATTATTTTTAGGTCGGCTAGGATTACATTGTGGCCTCACTAGGATTATATTGTGGCCCATGGACTCTTATATATAGAAAGGAGGTTTTCTCATCCAAGAATTTTTTATTCATGTAATGTATTGGAGGTTGCCCCCTCGAAGTGGCTTATTTCTAAGGAATTGATATCCGTTTTCTTTTATTTTTGGAGATGGTTGCACAAAAACTGGCCCTTTCGGCAATGACCTACTTGCGCAGGCTGAAGTATCACCTGAAGTAGTATGGGAGGATGTTGGAACCAGGTTTCCGCACCCTGGGAGAGAGTAGGTAAGCAAGGCAGATCTGCGTTCACAACTTATCAGATTTGGACAAAGCAGGTCTATTCGCAGGCTTTTAACAGTATAATCAGTTATTAACCGTAACAGAGCTATTACTAGTCATAGATCTAGTCAATACCTTCGCACCCACATGCACATTTCCAAATACCATCACAGAGTACTTATAATCGCAACTTAATAATAGATCACAAATATACTTATACCATAATACAGATTCATTCACAACACAAACATATAGCACAGATATAATCACATCTTAAACAGATGTCACCGATTCGCATCAACAGTAGACACAATAGATCCAGATAGCACAAAGATACTTCAACTATATTCTGCATACATTAATATCCAAAAACCCAGTTACAACCAAAACCAGCCCGCACACACAACCTAGCGGGTTTCACACACAGCAGGACTGAGGATCTCTGCCCACACAGCCAGCAGGAGACCTTACCCAAAACCACCCAAAATAGATCTAACAATTCACACCTAGCATAAATCTCAATTCATGCCTACGATTAGACTCAAACTACCCATCTATTTATATCGAGATGGCCTAAGCTATCCTATGGTCCGAAAACCATGGTTTGCGGCCCCTAGGGCTACCCTTTGACCCATTACAAAACATTGGGGGCTTTGACCACCCCAAAACCCCTACGCAGGACTAATTAATACCAAAATATACAAAATTCGCAGCTTAGGGAGCCTCGCTCCAATAGGCCCCCAACACAATCTTGTGACTTATCCTGAGTCACTGTGGCCATGGGTTCTGCATCTTCGCATGAAGCTGCTTGATCGCATCAACTAGCGGGGGTAGTACTCCTTCATTTTGTGCAACAACATTCTGGGCTATCGCCACCAACTTTTGCGAAGTTGGGCCTTCGTTAGCAGTAGTGACGCTCTCCAACGTCTGGTTCAGTTGTTTCACTGTGATGTCAACATCTTGAGACAGCTTGAGGGCCTCATTGGCCCACGGCTGGAGGTGATCACTCAAAGTATTCTTCCATTTCTGAAGAGCTTCCATGCCGTCTCTGAGCTTATGGCTGGTGCGCAGTTGGGCTAAGCGCTGAGCGAGGACCAGAGTGGTCAATGTAGCCTCCATTTGATCAAAATTTTCTTCCTTCTACTGTAGCTCTTGGTTGATTTCGCGCAGAAGAGGGTCACACTATACCTTGGTCCATAGCGGCATAGCTGTTTCCAACAGTGATGCACCCTGAGCAATCTGACCAATAATGATAATGGTGGCCTCTGTAACTAGCGCAGCTCACTAGGCCCTTACCTCAGGTGGTGTTTCTGGCTATAACTTTGCCTGTAAGGCCGTAATCTGTTGTTCCATCTTCGTCTTGACCGTCCAGATCTTGGTCCTTGATGCCTTTAGCGCCGCAACCAACCCTTCAATCTTGGCCTAGGGGGTGGTAGAATTCGAGATATATTCGGTGACATCCGCGTAGAGCCTACTAATTAGGCGCTCTACCTCTCTCTGCTGTGTGATGGCGAGGGTACATGCAGCCTGTGTCTGGGACACCTCAAAATTTTTTCTTCAATTGTCTACTCAGTTGTACTGAGCTACTGGTGCACCTGATGGTCTCTGCGTTGGATCTCTTTAAACAGGGATGCGTGAAGGATCTGTAATGGTTCATGTGGGAGGCGGGCTAGATCCAACTGTACCTCTGCATAGGCCTGGACCCATTTGTTGGCTCGATGGGTCCTGGCCCAGGTTCAGAGGTTAAGGTTTGCCAACAAACCCCTATATTACTGGCCCTTTCGGTAATGACCTACTTGCGTAGGCCAAGGTCTCACTCGAAGTAGTATGGGACGGCGTTGGAACCAGGTTTCTGCACCCTGGGAGAGAGTAGGTAAGCAAGGCAGATCTGCGTTCACAATTTATTGGATTCATACAGAGCAAGTCTATTCGCAGGCTTTTAACAGTATAATCAGTTATTAACCGTAATAGATATATTACCATTCACAGATCTAGTAAGTACCTTCGCACCCACATGCGCATTTCCAAATACCATCACAAAGTAATTATAATCGCAGCTTAATAATAGATCACAAATATACGTATACCATAACACAGACTCATTCACAGCACAAACAGATAGCACATATATAATCACAGCTTAAATAGATGTCACAGATTCACATCAACAGTAGACACAATAGATCCAGATAGCACAAAGATACTTCAACTACATTCTGCATACATTAATATCCAAAAACCCAGTTACAACAAAAACTAACTCGCACACACAGCCTAGCAGGGTCCGCACATAGCAGGACTGAGGATCTCCATGCACATAGCCAGCATGAGTCCTTACCCAAAACCACCCAAAATAGATCTAACAATTCACACCTAGCATCAATCCTAATTCATGCCTACCTTTAGACTCAAACTACCCATCTATTTATATCTAGGGCTACCCTTTGACCCATTACAAAACATTGGGGGCTTTGACCCGCCCCAAAACCCCTATGCAGGACTAATTAATAACAAAATATGCAAAATTCACAACTTAGGGAGCCTCGCTCCAACAGACCCCCAACACAATCTTGTGACTTGTCCCGAGTCACTATGGCCGTGGGTTCTGCATCTTCGCCTGAAGCTGCTTGATCGCATCAACCAGCAGGGGTAGTACTCCTTCACTTTGCACAACAGCATTCTGGGCTATCTCCACCAACTTCTACGAAGTTGGGCCTTTGGTAGCAGTAGTGACGCTCTCTAATGTCTAGTTCAGTTGTTTCACTGTGATGTCAACATCCTGAGATAGCTTGAGGGCCTCATTGGCCCATGGCTGGAGGTGATCACTCAAAGTATTCTTCCGTTGCCTAAGAGCTTCCATGTTGTCTATGAGCTTATGGCTGGTGCGCAGTCGGGCTAAGCGCTGAGCGGGGACTAAAGTGGTCAGTGTAGCCTCCATTTGATCAAACTCTTCTTCCTTCTGTCACAACTCTTGGTTGATTTCACGCAGAAGACGGTCACATTTTACTTTGGTCCATAACTGCATAGCTGTTTCCAACAGTTCTACACCCTGATAAATCTGACTAGTAATGATATTGGTGGCCTTTGTAACCAGCGCAACTTGCTGGGCCCTTACCTCAGGTGGCTTTTCTGGTTGTAACTTGGCCTGTAAGGCCACAATCTGTTGTTCCATCTCCATCTTTACCGCCTGGATCTCAGTCCTTGATGCCTTTAGCGCTGCAACCAACCTTTCAATCTTGGCTTGGGGGGTGGCAAAATCCGAGATATCTTCGGTGACATCTGCGCAGAGCCTACTAATTAGGTGCTCTAGCTCTGTCTATTGTGCGACGACGAGGGTACATGCAGCCTGTGCCTGGGACACCTTAGCAGTTTTTTCTTCAATTGTCTTCTCAGCTGTACTGAGCTGCTGGTGCACTTGATGGTCTCTGTGTTGGATCTCTTCGAACAAGGATGCGTGAAGGATCTGCAAAGGTTCATGCGGCAAGTGGGCTAGATCCTACTGTACCTATGCGTAGGACTGGACACATTTGTTGGCTCGAGGGGTCCTGACCTAGGTTCGGAGGTTAAGGTTTGCCAACAAACCCCTATACTACTGGCCCTTTCGACAATGACCTACTTGCGCGGCCAAGGTCTCACTCGAAGTAGTATGGGAGGGTGATGAAACTAGGTTTCCTCACCCTAGGAGAGAGTAGGTAAGTAAGGCAGATTTGCGTTCACAACTTATTGGATTCGCATAAAGCAGGTCTATTCGCAGGCTTTTAACAATATAATCAGTTATTAACCGTAACAGAGCTATTACCATTCACAGATCTAGTTAGTACCTTCACACCCACGTGCACATTCCAAAATACCATCATAGAGTACCTATAATCACATCTTAATAATAGATCACATATATACTTATACCATAACACAGATTCATTTGCAACACTAACATATAGCACAGATATAATCACAGCTTAAACATATGTCACAGATTCGCATCAATAGTAGACACAATAGATCCAGATAGCACAAATATACTTCAACTATATTCCGCATACATTAATATCCAAAAACCCAGTTACAACCAAAACCAGCCCGTGCACACAGCCTAGTGGGGTCCGTACACAACAAGACTGAGAATCTCCGTGCACATAGCCAGCAGGAGTCCTTACCCAAAACCACCCAAAATAGATCTAGCAATTCACACCTAGCATCAATCTTAATTCATGCCTACCTTTAGACTCAAACTGCCCATCTATTTATATCGACATGGCCTAAGCTATCCTATGGTCTGCAAACTGTGGTTTGTGGCCCCTAGGGCTACCCTTTGACCCATTACAAAAAATTGGGGGCTTTGACCCGCCCAAAAACCCCTATGCAAGACTAATTAATAACAAAATATACAAAATTCGCAGCTTAGGGAGCCCCGCTCCAATAGGCCCCCAACACAATCTTGTCACTCGTCTCGAGTCACTGTGGCCGTGGGTTCTGCATATTCGCCTGAAGCTACTTGATTGAATCAACCAGCGGGGGTAGTACCCCTTCACTTTGCGCAGCAGCATAATTAGCTATCTCCACCAACTTTTGCGAAGTTGGGCCTTTGGTAGTAGTAGTGATACTCTCCAACGTCTAGTTCAGTTGTTTCACTGCGATGTCAACATCATGAGACAGCTTGACGGCCTCATCGGCCCATGGCTGGAGGTGATCACTCAAAGTATTCTTCTATTGCCAAAGAGCTTCCAAGTCGTCTCTGAGCTTATGGATGGTGCGCAGTCGGGCTAAGCGTTGAGCGAGGACCAGAGTGGTCAGTGTAGCCTCCATTTGATCAAACTCTTCTTCCTTCTGTTGCAGCTCTTGGTTGATTTCACGTAGAAGAGGGTCTAGCTATACCTTGGTCCATAGCTGTTTCCAACAGTTCTGCACCCTGAGCAATCTGATCGGTAATGATATTGGTGGCCTCTGATCGGTAATGATATTGGTCGACATAGCCTAGCGGGGTCCGCACACAGTAGGACTGAGGATCTCCACGCACACAATCAGCAGGAGTCCTTATCCAAAACCACCCAAAAATAGATCTAACAATTCACACCTAGCATCAATATTAATTCATGCCTACCTTTAGACTCAAACTACCCATCTATTTATATCTACATGGCCTAAGCTATCCTATGGTCCACAAACCGTGGTTTGCGGCCCCTAGGGCTACCCTTTGACCCATTACAAAACATTGGGGGATTTGACCCGCCCCAAAACCCCCACGCAGGACTAATTAATACCAAAATATACAAAATTCGCAGCTTAGGGAGCCCCGCTCCAACACCAATGATCAACCAAGCTCTAAAGTTAGGGGAATAAGTGATGTGAATTTATAATAAGGAAGAAGAGGTTGGGAGCCCATTAAAGGAAGAGTAAGGCCCACTTTCTAAGGAATGAACCCCCATGGATGTGATCAAGGCTCTAAAACCAGAGTGCTCGACCTTATCACCAACGTTTAACAACCAACTCGTTGCCCTTGAGCTTCTAGAGGTCGAAGCTTCTCCGCCATTTGAGGAAACACTATCAGAAAGGGGATCAACGCAGTTTTCCAATAAATTCGGGCTCTGACAGTGCTAAGCCATAACTGTGAAAAGGACATTAATGTGGTCATGGAACTAGGAAGAGTGCTAACCCAAGAAACTAGGAATTTGATCAAGTTTCTTCAGTAATCTTCCAAGGCAGTCTTCTTTGGATCTTCAAGGGGATATGTTAACATATTTCTTGATGGTGGAAACATTTCATAGGATTTGTCATGCGGAATTTCAGGATCAGAGACGGGAAAATGAACATGGTGACAAATTACTGTGTAATAGATTCCCCCTAAAGCATGAAGGCATAACAGGGAGTGATGGCTGAAATGATTTATGAACCAAGGAAAAGAACGTAGACCACCTCTGAAAAACCTTCTAGATCAAACATTTTACAATATATGACATATCTGGTATGAATATTCCTAACCACATAATCTTGCACTGGGCATCAAATAACACATGAACCCACGACATGGTCGCAACCATCCGTCTAAAGAGCTCATAGAAATGGATCCGCAATATGGACGCAACCATCTGTATAGATAGGATCATGTATACAATCATGAATACTCAATAAATCCTCGTAACCTAGACCAAAAATCAGATGTGACCTAGGGTCTTCACCACGATCTCAATCGACCCAATCTACGAATCTAGCCATGCGAATAAATGTGTTGGTGTCGAATATGGTAGAAACCACATGATTACCGGTAAATGATGAAAAAAATTAACAGGCATGAGAGACACCACCAATAATGATGATGGTCCTCAAGGTACTACAACACAATATAAAAGTGTGAATGAATGTGTTGAAGTCGAACACTTGCAGAATCATTTGATCGAAGGCAAATTATGTGAACCTATCGTCGAACATGAAGAACTTGCCATTAAGGCATGCAAGCTCCAAGGTATTGAAAGAAGTTTCTAGATCACCTTTCCGGATAATGAGCTGAAGACGACAAGAAATGGTTCATCAATGGAGGGCCATGATGATTCCCACATCATCGACACAAAACAACATATATCTTAAGATGATAGGAGTGATTAAGGATTGTAACAGAGGAAGCCAAATAAGCAAAGGATGTTTGAAAAAAAGGACTTCTATTGAACATATTGGTGACATGACTGTTGAGTGTGGCAAAATTTGACTCAAATAGGATCAGAGGTCATGTTGACAAAATTCGTAATCAAATGAGAGCCAAACGGATTTCCCAAACCCATGGAGGCAAAGTGACGTATGTAGGATGTCCCCAACCCGACATGAATTGCAGATGAGTGTCATGTTCAAGAGCGACAAGTTGCCCAAAATACACATAGGATGTTCACTTTCAATTTTCCCCCGTTATTGCTAACGAGTACCTCTTTATTTTTTATAGCCAGCGTGAAGAGGATAGCATATGATGAGCGTGTAAGATCATTCTTTGAGTGAATCCATCCTAGTAATTTTAACGATCCCTAGGAAGGAGGAACTTGTTCTTGTCATGGTGACAAGTCTTTCGTCGTTTAACCTTTAACGAGTCCAACAGAAGGGTAACTAGATAAATTTCCATGTTTCAGGAGTTTGAAAAGAAAAAAAAAGGAAAATCCATCATGTCCCTTTTCGTAAGTCGTCTCTCAAGTTCGAAAAGGTAGAAAATAATATTTGAGGGAACCTCTTGACCATGTTCGATCAAGGTATTCCTTTTTCGTAAATAGTAAATCTCAGCCTGAAAAATGGGTAAACGTATACTGAGACCACGTTAATTCATTCACTTTAACGATTTTGAAATGACAAGTGCTCGACAATATTTTCATTTTTCAAGAGTCAGAAAAGAGTTGAAAGTTGACTCCAAGGGGGTTCCTTTTCGTAAACGTTTAACGAGCCCAGAAAGGAGATAAAATAGAACTCGTTTGTTTCAGAAACAATCATCAACAGTGTGGAAGTCTTGTACTGCACAGAAATATAAAAAATCACGAATATCGAGGAAAAATAATAAATATTGGTGATTTTTATTTTTTGTTTATTTATTTTAATTTTTATTTTTTGAATCTGTAAATAGACCAAAAAACAAATTCATTTTCACCTTTCTATTTTGAGAAGAGCATTTTGTCCATTTTCCCTCTGAATTTAAAATCAGTGGTGCGACCGATCCAGGAAACCATTTGTCGATCCGTCAGTGTTAGGTAAGAGCTCTAAGCATCCTTTTCATTTTGATTCCATTCATTTGTCATTTTGTTTCAGAAATAGGGAGATTAGGGGGAGAATTTCAAGTTTTAAAATCGCCTGCGACCAACGCGATTTCGAGCTATCGGGGTCGCACTGGTTGTGTTTAGCCCGGTAGGGTAGCACACCACCAATGCCGAATTAATTTGGACAGTCGCGCTGGCCGCAGAAAGGATTTTAAAACAAGAAATCCACCCAAATCCATGGTTACTTTCTAAAAATACTCCAACAAAAAACTCCTAAAAATCTAATTAAATATGTTTTGCAGGTGCTTTCGTCAAAGATGTCAGTTGAATGGAAAGAACGAGGCCATGCGGTGGAAGACCACCAAGATTTGTGTAATATCCCAAATGGGAAAATGCAGCAACACTAAAAAATTATGCATTAAAATAACGCAGATCATCAAGATTATAATAGGAGGCCAATATGGAGACCCTTATTTAGCATTTATAATAGCAAATCAGATGTACAATGAGGCCCATAAGATGTACAAGAGGAAATAGAAGTCTCCAATAAAGGAAAATCCTCAAAAAGAGGTGCAACAACCATACATATGAGCAGAAACTGCCTTGACAGCCTTATTTTTATTAGGCTACAATAGCTTTTGATTATAAATTAGATCTAGAGAAAAATAATGCATGAAAATTCAGATCTATGACATATCCATACACTATAAAGGCTCTCCTTCAAATACCCCTTGGGGTTTGAGCAATACATGAAGCACATGGAGTAGATATGAGATCTAAAGCTGCAGATCTGCAGAAATCTTTAGAATTACAAGAATATTTAGATCTGATCTGATGTATACAATAATATGATCCTCTTCAATGGATCTCAAAGGTGAAGGGCAGATCCCCAACATATGAAAATCACTCCTCCAAAATGATATGCCAAAAGTCCCTGCAACAGCTCCTACAGTAAAATTGCGTTGTAAGGTTTAAGATAAGTTTGGCCTGATGCCAAGATCTGGATCTGATGCTCCAATGATCCAATACTCCCTTGCAAATGGAATATAATACTTCCCCACTGAAAAGAGGCACTAGATTGGTCTATATCTGAGTAGATCTAGCCTCCACTTGCTGCAGCTTACAAAGAAAACCAAACCCTCAACAGGATCTACGTTGTAGTTGGGAGTAGAAGCTTAGCCTTCAACTTGATAGTGGACAAGAAATGCAAAGCTCTTCCAAGAGGCTCTCAAGGAAAGAGATGGGATTCCTAAATAGGAAATCCTTGTGCTAAACAACACTATTCTCTACTAAACATCAAGGAGAATGAGATATGTCTAAAAAGACAATATACTCTGAAAAATGTAATCACATCAACAACCCCCTCATGCTGCCATCCTATTCCTTTTATAATTTGGGAGCTTGCAAACCCTAAACCACCTTCATTGAAATGGCTCCTTTCACATGAACCATCTCCATCTAAAACTGTGCTGTGCATTATTAATGGCCACTCCTCCAAGACAACGTCGTTTATTTGGTCATGGTTGACCCAGTCAAAAGATTTAGCCCCTTTCACACCTAAGGGTGCTTATTTACATAACCCAGATTTAGCTTTGTTCACTATTTAGGAGTTTTATGATCCTCCTTTACAATTTTATTCATGAAACAGAAAAGCAAAACAAAATTGAATATCCCCACTAGCTTAGGACTAATTGGGAATATTACAATCCTCCCCTCCAAAATGTTGCTTATCCCCAAGCAACTGATAAGGTGAGTGCTGCAACTCATCTCCTCCTCCTTTGGTGACACAAACATGAGTTAAACTTCCTCCATAAGCCAAGTGTTCACCAAACCATCCCTCCATGACTTGCTCCTCCAAAGTTCTCATGAGATGTAAATAGCCCATCTCATAAGGAGAAAATAGATGACATGAAACAAACATGGTTTGCCCAATGTTCTCCTTGAATTATGAAACATAAAGTACATGGAGAATATCCATCCCATAGGGCACATGCATACCTTCCCTCCTTCCTCCATACATCCCCATAGAAAGTACAAGTACATCATCGATGTAGGGGATCAAAAGAATGTACATACAAAAAAAAATTTGTGCATATGGAGGTGGGTCATAGTCCCACATGTGGAACCAACGTAGTGCATCTCTTACCTGCATCAGATTTAGATGTGGTAAGTGGTTTTCCCACCACTTACTTGCTGCCCATACGATCTCACAATAGCTGGAAGTGTGAGATATATTTGGCGCCTTAGGGAAGCACCCATCATGTTGCAAAATCTCCCTCTTTCCTCAAAGGGAGTGGCCAAATTCATAAATTTTTGTGGCCCAATATTAGCCATGAAGTTTACAAGATATAATACTCCTCCTCATATCAATGGAGTGGTGCATAGATCTATCTTCTTCCTCAAAGAATGCATATAATCAGAATGTAAAACATGTTTTACAAGAGCATGTTCTTCACCAACAATCCTCCTCATATCAATGGAGTGGTGCATAGATCTATCTTCTTCCTCAAAGAGAGAGAGAGAGGGCTGATTTAACTCTTCCATAGAGTTATATTTCTGCTCCATCTCCACAAGGTTCATGCATTTTGAGAATGCTGATATAGTTCTTTTTCAAAGCCCTCCCAATAGTAGCTCCTCAAGATGATGTTGTTGAGCTTCATAGAATATGTGTGGCTGAAATAGAACTCTTCATAAGCCCTTTGTAGTAGCTTCTCCTTGATCTTGGAGGCTCTATACAAGAAGATCCTACCATGATCATAGATGAATCCATATTGGATTGAATAACCCTCATCATGTAGCAAGTCATCAAGAATCATGCATGTGTGAAGATCCTTGGAATATTCCACCAAAAGTTGGGATTTCCAATATGGATCTAATTTTCCCAACAATGACAATGATGATAATGTGTCAACTGAAATGTATGCCATGTTGCTGCTCTTCTCCTTGACATTTCCCATGTCAAAGGTGTATGTTGGAAGGTCATGCCTCCCATTACTCTCCTCCTTGACATCTCCCATGCCAAAGGTATAAGATGGAAGGTTGCTATTCCTTCCTTGCTGCTCTTCTTGCATATGCACATGCTCAACAGAAAATGGAAGTTCTTGGAAGTTAGTCTCCCATGGAAGGCTATCATCTATCCAAAACTTCCTTGGTTTTGCCAAAGTATGCATGTGTGACCACCATCTTCTATCATGTATGGAAGATTTCTCTCCAAATGAGTTTGTCTTCTGATTCTTCATAATCAAGGAGTGCCTTCCTTGCTCCATGATGGTGTCATTCTTCATCCTTGCAGCATATTTTATCAGCACAGTATGAGATGAGAGAATGGATAATGATGATAAGGGGAAAATAATTTCCCTTTCCTTGAGCTTTCCCCATACTCCTAGTGCTCCCTTCCTTCTTGGATCTATGAATGGAACAACAATGCATGAAACATATTTCACCAAATCTGTATCAGGTGGTCTCCCAGGTGGTTTACCACAAGATAATGATGTCTCATGGCTCATTCCCAAGTGTATAGCAGATGGGAACATCATAACACTGCTTCCACTGCACAAATTCACCTCTGATTTTTGTGTGTGAGTCTCATGATAATGGGGTATCACTCTTATGGATGCAAGAGTGCTTCTGCTTGGAGAAATTTCCCCATCTTTTCCTCCATGTAATAGTGGATCACCTCCTATCATATCAATGTTGTGATCCTTTCTCTATTCTTCTCCTCCTACCTTCTTCAAGATCTCACAGTCTAAGGTGCTTCCTTTAGATGTAGTTAGCTCATGAACACCCAACATTTCCTTGGTGTCAAGAGTCTTGATCACAAAGGATTGATCTGTCATAGTGTGTGTTCCCAAAACTGGATGCAATGTTGGGACATTCCTTCCATTGTTTTGTCTCCTTGTCTATCATCATAGACACATGCTGTTCATTCTCTTCATGTATAGGATCCTTGGGAACTTATTGCAAAGATATAAGAGCCCCCCTAGTGGAAGCAATTGCATCACCTCCATCTCCCAATAAAAATAGATATCCTCCTGCTGTCACAACACCGGAGGATCTTTCCAACTCTTCTTCTTCATTCTCCTCATCAATGGAGAATGCCTCATCATTAAGAGATCCTTTCTCTTGATCTCTCATTGGAAAAGGGACCCTCATGTCTTCTTCTTGAGAAGAATGTTCTTGTTGTAGTGGGGTCTTTGCCCTTGGAAAATCATGTAGCAGATCTTTAACCCCTTCAAAAATGTTATGAAATGGAGCTATCTTCATGGATACTCCTATCTCATGCAAAGGGTCTGAATTCTTGAGCTTAGTTTGCTCACCCAAACAAGTTCTAGATGGATTATAATCAAAATTTTTCACTAACCTCCAAGTGAAATTTGCATAAGTAGAGATATTTACATTTTTCAATGAAGAAGATTCAAATAACCACCAGGCATAAGCCTTACCTTGGAGGTGCAGCGCTGCTACTCTTATGGCTTCTTCTTCTAAAACTTGATGCATTTGGAAATATGTGTCTAGCTTCTTTACCCAAGACTTGGCTGAGCTCTCGGGTGATCCATCAAAAGTAGGTAGAGAGATCATACCCAAAGTGTGCTGCATGCACCCTCTTCTTCTCTTGTATATGCTGGATCTTCTTTCTTCTTTAAGTTGAAAAAACTACAGGAAGCTTAGATGCTCTTTGAATCTTCTAGAATGAGATTCATATTCTTGGAGATAGTCACCAATAGTCTCTTATTTTGGTGTCTCTTCTTCTGCTTCTTCTCTTGCTAAGAATGTAGGCATGCTACAACGTTGTAGATCCGGTTGTGTGGAATGCTCACACACATAATATGAAGAATTGGGGCTTTCTTCATGTGCAAATCTCTGCAAAGGATCTGCAAGTATTTCATTCCTCATTCCCTTGATTTCACTTTTCAGCTCATGCATAGTTTGGAACAGAGTTTTTGAGAACTCTTTCCCTTTCATTCTTCTAGATAAAGGGGTTTTACCCTTATATTCTTTGTCTTCTGTGTAATCAATCTTCTTCTTCTGTCTTTTATTTTCTTGAAAAGACATATTGGCTTCTTAGAATGCACAGGATGTGCCAAGATGATTCTCTGATACCACTGTAATATCCCAAATGGGAAAATGCAGCAACACTAAACAGTTATGCATTAAAATAACACAGGTCATCAAGATTATAGTAGGAGGCCAATATGGAGACCCTTCTTTAGCGTTTATAACAACAAATCATATGTACAATGAGGCCCATAAGATGTACAAGAGGAAATAGAAGTCTCCAATAAAGAAAAATCCTCAAAAAGAGGTGCAACAATGATACATATGAGTAGAAACTGCCTTGACAATGTTATTTTTATTAGGCTGCAACATCTGTTGATTACAACTTAGATCTAGAGCAAAATAATGCATGAAAATTCAGATCTATGACATATCCATACACTATAAAGGCTCTCCTTCAAATACCCCTTGGGGTTTTGAGCAAGACATGAAGCACATGGAGTAGATCTGAGATCTAAAGCTGCAGATCTATAGAAATCTTCAGAATTACAGGAATATTCAGATCTGGTTTGATGTATACAATAATATGATCCTCTTCAATGGATCTCAAAGGTGAAGGGAAGATCCCCAACACATGAAAATCACTCCTCCAAAATGATATGCCAAAAGTCCCTGCAACATCTCCTACAGAAAAACGCAGATATGGAAGTAAAACTACGCTGTAGGGTTTAAGATAAGTTTGGCATGATGCCAAGATCTGGATCTAATGCTCCAATGGTCAAATACTCTCTTGCTAATGGAATAGAAGACTTTCCCACTGAAAAGAGGCACTAGATTGGTCTAGATATGAGTAGGTCTAGCCTCCACTTGCTGCAGCTTACAAAGACAACCAAAACCTCAACATGATCTACGTTGTAGTTGGAAGTAGAAGCTTGGCCTTCATCCTGATAGTGGACAAGAAATGCAAAGCTCTTCCAAGAGGCCTCTCAAGGAAAGAGATGGGATTCCTAAACAGGAAATCCTTGTGCTAAACAACACTATTCTCTGCTAAACAGCAAGGAGAATGAGATATGTCTAAACATACGATATACTCTGAAAAATGTAATCACATCAACAACCCCCTCATGCTGCCATCCTCTTCCTTTTATAATTTGGGAGCTTGCAAACCCTAAACCACCTTCATTGAAATGGATCCTTTCACATGAACCATCTCCATCTAAAACTGCGCTGTGCATCATTGATGGCCACTCCTCCAAGACAACGCTGTTGATTTGGTCATGGTTGACCCAGTCAAAAGATTTAGCCCCTTTCACACCTAAGGGTGATTATTTACATAGCCTAGATTTAGCTTTGTTCACATGTGGCATTGATTTATTCATTGTTTAGGAGTTTTATGATCCTCCTTTACAATTTTATTCATGAAACTTAAAAGTAAAACAAAATTGAATATTCCCACTAGCTTAGGAATAATTGGGAATATTACACTTTGCAGGATCAAAATTGCGTCAATTCTTTGCGTAATTGCGGGTTGTTTAAATTCTTTCAAACATCCAGGCTAAGAGCTGAACCAGAGCTTCTCCAATACTTGATCAGTATATGGGATGTGGACCGACAATTATTTGTCATTGGGGACCAATATTTAGAGCTAGATGTGATGGAAATCTATTTCATAACTGGACTGGCCAAGAGAGGGGAGAGGATCCAACTCTCTGGAGCTCGCGCATGGGGTGAGAGTACCATCATGCTCATCTAGAGATATTGTCCTGGGGCTTGAAAAATAGAGAGCGAGAAGGTAGAAATTTCTTCCACTAGAGTGCTTCCCCTATGCACGATTCTGAATTACATTACAAGGGTGGCAAGAGCCCAGGCGTTGCATGAGGCAACGAAATTTCAGTTCCATTACACGATGGAATGCTTGGTCCCAACAATGTTCAACTGGTGTGAGGGGTTACTGGCTAACATGAAGATCCAACTAACCAAGTGCAAGACAAGGCAACTGTAACAGTTCGGGTATCGGTCGATTCTGGTGACCTTCTTTCTAGAGAGAGTACCCGTGTTCCAGTACCAGTGGCTAGAGATCCATGATCCAACCCCAAGGGATCGAAGGCTGATGAGATGGTGTGAAATTATGCACTGATAGGGTGGGGGCCAACAAATGCATTTCCCCACAGCCTTTTTCAGTTGGTTGTGATGTTAAATTATCGTAGTTGAGGACTCCTCATATGATGACATCAACTTCAGAGGAGATCCTGATCTTCCTATTCCACCAGGCACACAGTGATGCAGGTAAAAATTGTTTTTTTAACATTTTTACTTTTTGAATGTTTTATTTATTTATTATTAAACATAAACTTATGATGTGTTTATAGATATGGGACCTCAGAGACCCCTAGGCATGTTAGCGATTGCGCGAATGGTAGCCCGCCTAGCAGAGGATGCTCCTTATGAGGATTGAGTGGATACACTAGATGAGCTGGAGCAGAACTTGGTTGGCCTTACGAGAGGCATTCCTAAGTATGCTACGTTCGGTGAGATTCCTCTATGCCTTCAGAGAAATACAGTCGGAGTTCCGGGCAGACTTCATCAACTACTTTGGCGAGTGATTCGAGCAGTCACCTGCTACCATGAGCACCATGTGGGTGGATAACATCCCTATTTTTACATTTTGTACTGATATAGGCTCGAAGAGCCATTTTTGTAACATAATGCATTTTTTTTGAGATTTTGGATGTAACACACTTAACATACCGACATACCGACACACACACACACACACACACACACACACACACACACACACACACACACATATATATATGCATGTTTCTATGATTACTTGTGTATCATGATGATGTATTTATTTTACATATTGTGTTAATGTATTTAAATGTCTTGGAATATGTTGATATGTGATCAAATATAAATGTCTTTCCAATAATATAACACAAAAATACATACGCAAAATTTGAGGATTGCACATAGAATAATGGCCATTTAATTGTAACACAACGAATTGTGAGTCTAACTCAACAACCAAATCTCTAATCCCAAGATAAATGGCATCCGATAATAGTTCGACCATCGCACTATACTCGGAAATATTGTTAGTTTTTTGACCCAAACAAATATCTTGTAAATTAATCAACTCCCCATCAGGAGAAAAAAGTTCATGTGCTGCGGAAGACAGGTTCTGTGTGCTATGACAAGTGCCATCAACAAAACCAACGTAATGATTCGAAGACATCTGCAAACCAAGTGGAACATAATGTGAGCAGAGGAAACATGTGTTAAAGGCAAACAATCATACCAAAAATCAACTCAAAGCATACTAATGAATAAAACACTAATGTACAAAGTATCACACTTATGATTAAGCGTAATATTTTTTCAAATAGATCCCATTTCAGGGCTCAGCTAATGAATTGCCTTCGTAATATGCTAGCTCATAGGCTCCTTTCTCCAATACACGTTGAATGATATAGGGCCCATGCCACATTGGCTCGAGCTTTCCTACTCCCAACTTATCATGGGCTTGGTCATAAAGTAGGACCAAGTCACCTTCGAAGAAAATGTGGGGGGTGACAGATTTGTCACATTAAACCTTGACTTGTCATTTCTGTGCTTCAAGAACTAAAGAAACAAGCCTTCGGGTCTCATCGAGATGACGTTCCTCTTTTGGCGAAGTACCAGGAAGTAGTTTGATGGCTAGCTTCAGAGAAGGAATATCACACTCGATCGGGAGTGTGACCTCTAGACCGTACACCAATTGGAATGGTGCGAATCCAGCGGTAGTCTTAGCAGAGGTCTAGTATGCCCACAAAGCTAAGAAAATCATGAGGTGCCAATCTTGTTTGTGCTTCCCAATGGTTCATTGAAGCATAGTCACCAAGACTTTGTTAACAACCTCAACATGGACATTGGCCTGTGGATAATAAGGGGTGGAGTTATCGTGGTGTAACCCCAATTGAGTGGCGAGCTCTGTTATCATATGATTATGAAAATAAGAGCCATGATCAGTGATAATCACTTTAGGGACAACAAACTGAGCTATGGCATGATTGAACAGGAATTGCGCCGTAGTTAGACCTTCATTATCATATGTAGGCATTGCTTCGGCCCATTTAGTGAAATAATTGATGACAACGATGATATAACCATGCCCCCCGACAAAGAGAGGGTTACATGTCATGAAATCTATGCCCCATTTCGCAAAAGGTCCCACTGTCACAACTGGGTGTAAGGGTGAGGGTGGGACATGCTCTTTCTGAGAGTAGATCTCACAATCATGGCATTTTCGTACTGCGATAATGTAGTCTTTAAAAATAGACGGCCAAAAATACCCTGCGTGAAGGATATTTTAAGCAGTAGCGTAACCAAACATGTGACCACCACAAGCCTCAGAATGGAAGTCATTGATAACTTTCTCAGCTTCCTAGAGAGTCAAACATCGACTGAGGATAAATTTAATACCAGTGTGATAGAGAGTGTCTCCAACAGTGAATCCGTCGTTGCTCAGAGTGCGATAGCTCTGGCTGAAAAGTTTGGGTTTGGAGATAGAAAATGATGTCTCCATACCATGGATCAATAGTACTAATGAGAAAGAGATTCTCATCAGGGATGGACTCATCGAGAGGAGTGGGATCATCTGTGGTGGGAAGATCACAGATCAACTCAGCAAAAACTAGGGATTTCTTAGACTTATGGCAATGAATTCTAAGTCAAAAACTTGAAGGATGAAAATCCATTTCGAGTACTTGCCCCCAAGAAACTGATGTGTGAGAATGTAAGTCATGGGGTTGAAATCATAAATCACCAAAGTTTTGCGCAGGAGAATGTAGTGATAGAAACATTGAACAATATGGACAATAGCCAGTGCGAGTTTCTCTACATGAGCGTAACAAGTCTCAGTATCGAAGATATTGCAGTTCAATTAGTACACTACATGTTCATGACCAACGTCATTGTCCTAAACCAACACCATACCATTCGTTTTGTCGGCGGCGGCCAAATACAGGTAGTAATCACGGTGATAATTGGGAGGCTGCAGTAGCGGAGCACTAATGAGGGCTCGTTTCAATGCATCGAAAGAGCTCTGAACAATTTCGTCCCATAAGAATGGGATTCCATTTTTAATTAAGCACGTGAAGCCTTTGGAAAGCTCAATGTAATTAAGTACGAAGCGACAAAGGAAATTGGCTTTCCCCTGCAAACTCTAAAGTTGATGAACATAAGAGAGAAGAGGAAAATTGATGATTGCCTCAAATTTATGAGGATCAATGCATATGCCTTCTTTGGACACCATGAAACCTAGGATCCAACCGCATTTGATGCAAAAGACACATCTATGAGGATTCAATATGATATTAAAGTGTCGACAGCGAAGGAAGATAGCTCTAAGGTGTTCTGGGTGATCTCGACATTTAGTTGAATGAGTAGGAAGATCGTCGAGATATGGTTGAACTATGTGCTTGATGTCATGAAAATAATACAACATAACTTGCTGGAAGGTGGCCCCAACATTCTTCAAGACAAAATGGAATTTTTTATAGGCGAACGTCCCCCATGGACAGATAAACGCGGTTTTGTGTTGATCAACTGGATCAATGCCAATCTGGTTATAGCCAAATAAACCGTTTGTTATCAAAAAATTGTACTTGATTGGATGTTGATTAGAAAACTCATTGTTTCAAACCAGATTTTGACTAAAGCTTAGCCTCTTCAGTCTGAGAGGGCTCTCTCAAAGGGATTTTATGATATTGGTTAATGATAGTGCTAGATGGCTAACTCTATATAATTTGTATCTTATTTTTTATGATTGCAAGTTGAAATAATACAGGCTTGCTACCATTGGGCTTATGGAGTCAACAACCAATATTTTTAGTGGCAAGGTTTCTTGACATGGAAGTTGAGGTAGATAGGGGTCTTTAACAAAGTCAATTCTTTGATAAAATATAGGAAAACACAGTCATTTCATTACTAAAGGAAGTCAGAGCATAGAGTTATGAATTCTGAGTAATAGAAATGAAATCTATTGCAAGTGGTAAAACATAAGATGTAGATCAATAAGACATTAAAAACCCCATAAGAATCTAAGGTCTGTCAAGAAGAAAGTCAGTATGTATTATTGATATAAGTCAAAATACATAAAGCATCAGTTTGGTGCAAAAAATCTCCAACACCTCACTACTTCGATGCTTTGTCTTTTAATAGACATTCTTACAACAAGGATGATCTACCTGGTGGATAGATTCATCGAATTCTCCTATGACACATCACATAACTGAAAAACATGACTTCTGACAAGAAACTAACAACTACACCTTTAAAAATACATCTCCTAATAGGAGTCTAACTCCTATTTATTACAAACTCTATCTTATCTCATGAAACAATTACATGACAGTTGCAAAATAAGTATTACAAGCTTGAAAAAGATATGACAAAGTTCATCACCACTTTACATATTAAAATCCTTCCTAAACATGTGGAACAAAACCCTATTTTTCAGGAATGTATAACCCTTATATTCAATGAGAGCTTTGGTTGATGAAATGTCTCCAAAACACTTCCTTCTAGTGATAAATATTTGATGTTAAGGTACCTTGACATGTTGGAGGAGTCCAGCTGTCCAAAACTACCATTAAGATTCTCCAAATCCTTCAAAAATAGCTCGCTACGAAAACATGACAGTTTCGTAGTGAGCTTTAGTAGCGTCTAAAAAGCAGCTTATGCACCCAAAAACTCTACTCCTTTTTTGTTCCATGGTGTCAATCAAGTCATGATACATCCACACCATCAATCTCCCTTCTTGAGCAAAAAATGACTTTAGAGGCAAAAAGGCTGCTACAGGTTTTTTCGTAGCGTTTTCATGTCTTTAAGCCTAGGAAACGCTACGAAAAGAGGAAAAACTGTGTAAAAAACATAGGATTTTCCTATTTCAAAATTGTCTTCACAAAATGACCTCCTGTTTCTAAAACCTGAACTTCTACATGTAATGAACCCTTTGAAACGTATTCTATCTCATTTTATGGCTCCTGTGGTGTCTCCTCCTCATTTATGATCAGTTGAGAAATCGGCTCTTCAACCACAATCATCTTCAAACCCTTCTTCTCCAGCTCTTCATGAATCAATTCTAATTGCTCTTGAAGATCTTTGAATTGGTCCTTCAGTGTCCTATTCTTAGATTGCAAATGCAGGTTTTAACTTTTTTATATGCTTGACCTCTTTTCTTAGTGGCTGAGTCCACTTTATCAGTTTTTCTGTGTTGTCCAAGGTCTTAGAGACACTTGTGACTTGATCCTCCCAAATATTTCTCATCTGCTCAAACCACACTCTTTCAGCTTTATGTTTCTTTGCCTCTTTCCTCAAGATTGATATCTCTTCGCTTGCATCTTTCAACTATTCCTTAAGGACTTCAACTTCTGACTTCTCATTTATTTTCTCTTTGCACTGTTAGCCACCCATAATACTTTGTTATACCAAAAGGTGGCTAAAAACTTTTGGGAGCCTCCAAGGAAAAAATTTCATCTCTAAAAATTGTTGGCTCTTGAAGTCTATATAAGGCCTCCAGCCTTTTCCCTCTGTCCATATTCCATACTGCTGTTTCATAATTCAAAACCTCTGATATCCTACAAAAATCCAAGTCAAATACTGCTGCATTCCCCTTTTTTTTTCCCTCTCCCTTTCTTCCAACTTACATCATTCTCCATTTTCCTTTTTCCATAAAAACCCCACAAAAACATATGTTTTCCCTTTATCCCTTCATAAAATCCGTTCCCTAAGGTTAAAAACTCACTTTTTGACCTTGTTCGAACCTTGATTTCCCTTTGAAAACATTGAAAAACCTATAAAATGCACATTTTATATATGAGGTTAGGGCTTTTAGCCCCCTCGGGCTAAACCCATGGCTTTTTCCCTCATATACCCGAGCGCCAGGACCAACTGCTCAGTCATTAGGCGCTAAACCGAAAATACAACCTTTCTCCGTCCATTTTCCTTTGAAAATTCGGAAAAAACCCGTTTTATAAAGTTTTAACATGAAATATTAAAGTCACGTGGTTTACTGCGCGTTTCAGCCTGGGCCGTCGATATGCTCTACAGATCCGACGGAGCGGAATGCAGCTTGCCTTGTGGACCCCCCTGTTTCCCGCGCTGATTCCAAAATCCCACCGGTTTCATTCCGCACCACTCTTCGCCGGATGGTGGTTTTCTCCCATCGGCTAGCGATTCCATACGCTGGCCGACGCGTGTCCCCGACACTGTTCCAAAACCGCCTCACCACCAAATCATCTCGCGCGTTAATCTTCATACCATAACCACGCAACGGGATCCACCTCCATCGTCCGATCTGGGCCCTCCCATCCGACGACTGTCGATCTTCTGACCTGCTCGACCTTTAACCAACATGCGCGCACGTTAACACAGTCATCGCGCGACCGAGTTTCAATCTCCGCCGTCGATCTCTGCAGATCGACGACTCATATTCAGTTTCCCGATTCCATCGTCCAGTCAACATTTTCCCGCTGACTCTCCGTTGCCCGATCCCGACCGTCGATCACCGCGCGATCGACGGCTTAGATTCGTCTTCCGCCATCGATCACCCAGATTTGATCCTGGCCGTTGGATGATTCCATCTGATGGCCCACGCTCCTCCGCACAGTCCCCAAAGAAGATTGACCTATAAAATCAGATTGTTAACGTGTTTTTTCATTTTGCAGGGTTTAAGCTATTTGTTCGCGTTTTTTAAGGAAGATTCAGAGAAGGAGGGTGACGACCCTCCCTAGTTCGATTCCTCCGAGGAAATCGATCACAGAGTCGGTTTTTAATGTCTCATTGATGTTTTCACAGGCATTGATGCCTTACATGCCCTACGCAGCCCTGCACGAGAAGAAAACCATGAAGATCAATGCAGAGAAAGAGTATCAGATGTTGAAGACCAAGAATGAACCAAAACAGCAGATTAGTGGGCAGATTTGTGGGGATTAAGGCTAAGACAGTTATCAAACGCCTAAATCCCCGGATCTAAAACACAGATTAAGGGAAAATCTAAAGTGTTTTATCAGGAAACCCTTCACCGCCACAGATGGAAGCAATTGATTCTTCCCACCAACTAAAGCGCCACCTGTGCCTCGAAGTATTCCATCAAGAACTGAATGTATTGATCAAAATCAGATATTATGCCTCGAAACAGCTGAAGAATTTACTTCTGCCATCAAATTTATTAACAGACGTCCGCAGAGTAACCCTAATGGTACACCGAGCCTCAAAAGTCAAATGAAGCTCCCACTGAGCTCAGATCATGAGTGAAAATCAGTTAATGCAATAGAACACCTGTATAATTTCTTATTTGAGCCCCCAAGGGCCAAGAAAGACATTAATGACTGTATTAATTGGTTTGAGATCTTTTATCAGGTCTCACCTCCTCATCCTTCTATAAATACTTCAGTAGAAGATGAGAGAGGGGTTGGTTGGTTGTTAATGTAATTGCTGAAGCATTGTAATTGTAACTGAGCTGAAGACTCTTGATTGTAGATAGGATTTCACTAGCTCTTGGAGCTCTGCTTGTAATAGATAAGTTAGGTTTTGAAAGAAAGATGAATTGACACACTGGATTTGAAGATTGTAACCGGTTTGGAGCATCAATACAAGTTGATTTATGGGATCCTGGTCTATGCTGACGGTGATGTTGTTCTCACTGTAACTTGTGTTTTATTTCTGTTTCCATTTTGTTTCAATTTCTGCTATAAAGAAAAGTTTAAACAGAGTTAGGACCTATTGCATACCAGTAACCTTCTCTGGCTGAGAAATCTTTATTCAGATGTTTTCTTCTATCTGTGTTATTTGGAAATGATTAATCCAGTTAGGTATAGGCATGTTGGCGTTCCCTCATCTTATTGCCTTGACTGAATGTTATTTTTTAAATGTTACTTTCAATATATGTTGTGTGAAGATGAACTGAGGAAATTAAGGTCAGCCCTGAGTCCCTTTCTTATTTTCTCAACTATTTGATTGTTTCCATTAGGATGTGTTAAAAGTTGACTAGTTTCAAAGTACTTATCAGATCTTAGGCCATTCTGTGTTATCTATGTGATTGTCTTGAAAGAAACTAACTAAAGAAGAGCTAGGAGAGGATTTGTGGTGAGCCCGGCCCGCTAGCTTCGACTCCAAAGGTTGCCTTCAAGTTTCCCTTTGTTTTTTATATGTTTTCTATTGGAAGTGCATCAAAGGCTGGCTAGTTTCAAAGTAATTACCAAATTCTAGTTTTCTTTCATGTCTTTCTTAAGTGCCTGGTCAAAGGCTGGATAGTTTCAAAGTACTTACCAGATCCTAGGCTGCTCTTTGTTCTGCATCTGTTTATTTTTCCCCTTCATATTGTATCACTCCATTCCATAAATCAAACCTTAAAGGGATCCTTAGGCATAGATGACTTGCCCCATAGACCACTCTTGAACCTGATTTTCTTCAATTAAATCCTCTTATGACTCCATAGCCCAATGGACGGAAAACCTGCCATCATCTTTCATCTTAGCTAAAGCTTACTCTTGTTGCTTGCCAACTTCTCACTTTTGAACCTATCCGCATATAGATTTTTCCATCTCGGACAACAACTATGTTTCAACCCATCCAAACACAAAACAAAACCCTTGGACCTCATAACTAGCCTAATATCATTACCTAAAACTTCAAAGACAAATCCATATTTGCACATATTGGAGAGATCCCTCTCCGGATTCAGGAGGGCTAGATCCTAGAATCCCAAAGTTGGTTGAAACGATGTTGTTTCTGTGATCGGACTTTTTCCAATCTTGCTTATTACAGAGACCTAACATTTCTGGCGACTCCACTGGGGACTTGAGTTAAGTTTTCATCTCATTTTCCCTTGATTTTCACACAAAAATTTGAGAGTAAAAAGTAGCCTTTTCAAGCACTACCACAGAAATGGTAATCATGATGAAACCTGTTTGAATCAGTGACAATCCAGGTCAACCCTAGGATTCTGATAAGTCCTCATCTAACCTTGAAAAAACAGCTAGCTTAGCCATAAGAGTAGATTGTCTTTGTCTCATAACCTTAGCTAAGTTTTGAAACAGAGTTAGGATATTCTTAAAAACCACACTACTAAAAACAACTCAGAAAAAACTAAAAAAATTTCAGATTGGTATTCAATAAACATGGTGGTGGACCATAAAACCTTTTACCTCCAAAGGAGCTAAAAACTTCCACTTGGCGACTCCACAATCCTTAACAGACCTTAAGACTCCATTGGGAAGAACCCTTATCATCATAACATCATTTAAAACTCAGTTACAGGACTGTAGGATTAAATTTGCGTAAACAGATTAGTTAACCTCTTAAAGATTGTCATATCTGGTTGAACTTGTCTTGTTTATTTGGGTCTAAAGAACACAGCATAGTGGCTCCTAGAAAGATTCACACTAGAGCCCATCCTGACCCTAACCCACCTGAGATAGTTGATGACCCAGAAAGCATCCTTTGGAAGTCTCCTAGGATTAAATTATCAACTGTTTTCAGATCACCCTTGAGAGCTAATTCAGCCTCGAAAATCTTTCAGCCCTCCAACAATCACAAGTTGACTTAGTAAATCCATTCGAACTAGGTCATTTGATGATATAACTCACCTAGACTTTGAGTCTTCACTTTCATCCCGCAGACAAGTAAAACATCCCGGGGAGTAGAGAAAAAACACCTCCTCGATTTACATTTTCTTCACAACCTAGGTGTCTCTCGTCCAAGATCACCAACAAATACTAATTCTCGATCCATCAATTTCTACTCATCCTACATCCACCGGTTCAAACTTCACACACCACACCTCACCACTTTCCCTTTGGCA
This sequence comes from Pinus albicaulis, assembly GCA_034641835.2. Classification (NCBI taxonomy): domain Eukaryota; kingdom Viridiplantae; phylum Streptophyta; class Pinopsida; order Pinales; family Pinaceae; genus Pinus; species Pinus albicaulis. Next base: position 1,283,858,902 of record CM076579.1, read on the forward strand.
ATCCACCTTCGTGAATCCACCTCAACCTCCTACCATGGTTTTATGATGGTATGCTCCCTTAGTCCTTCCTGTACCATTAGTCAACTTTCCACAGGACTATCAGTCCAAAATCCCATTATATGATGCTAGCAATGCTGCAATTGCATCGCAACATGTGGACAAGATGAATGACTACTTTGACAGAAATGAAATTGACGATGATTCTGTCAAACTCAGATTGTTTGCTCAGAGTTTGGGGGGAGAAGTAAGAAAATGGTTTAAAGCCCTAGCCCCCCATAGTATCATCAATCTCCAAGGCTTCCATCAAACATTCTTAAACAAATGGGAAGTGAGGAATAATCCTCTCCAAGTCCTTGCTGACTACAACAATCTTCATAGAAACCTTGGGGAAAGTGTACAAGCCTATTGTACCAGATTTAACAGCGTGTATAATGCACTGTCCCCAGAACTAAAACCTCCACAGGGCTCAGCCTTAAACAAATTTCCTGAAGGGTTTGACGCTGACATGACCTATTCACTCAGAGAGAGAGACTTTGCAACTCTTGAAGACATGCAAAGAGGTTCTCTTTCTGTGGAAGTAAACTTGATGGAGAAGAGAGCAAGGATGAAAGCTGAAAAGAGAGTATCTTTTAGAGAGGAATCCACACCTACTACCTCAAGCTCAAATATGTAAAGAATGATGGAAGAAATGATGAAGAAAATGAGCATTCTTGAGAGAGCACAAGCAAGTCAAAATCAAGCTACTCCTCAAAACAGAAACCAAAACCAGAATCAAAATATGAGAAGGAACCAACCTTTCAACAGACCCAGGGAAGATGATCAACAGATCACTCCTCCCTTTCATCAAAACTATGTAAGTGAGGTTGAGGAAACATATCAAATAATAGAGGATAATGATATGAAGCTTTTTGGGGTAGATGATGATGACTTTGAGGTTCATTATGATAGGAAACAAGGTCTTTATACACCTTACGACGACAAAAGAGATGATAATGAAAATTATTATCAAAACATGGAAAATGCCATCGTAGAAACTTCAAAAGAATATGAACTCAGAAGTAAATCTAATCAACAAACCCCCAGAAACAAAACCTCTGACAAATCTTCTCAAAAAAACACTGCAACCAAGCCTAAAACGGTTAAACAAAAAGACAAAACAGTGGCTGATATCTATGGTAAAGGTGAACAAAAAGACACTCAAAATCTTGAAAAACAGAGTGCAAACATCAGTAGTACTAACACTTCAGCTAGTACTCCTTCTTCAACCGTCATGTCAAATGTAGATAAAACGAATCAGCAAGATGTTGTTGCTGATAAAGTGGCAGTAAACAAGGCTGAAACCATCACCTTAAAGAATCAAATTCTTTTCAGTCTGGAATAGGAAAGCTCAAAAATAAAAAAAATTGTCCCTTTGACTGAGTTAGCTGCCCAGCAGGTATATAGGTCGAAAATTTTGAAGGATTTGAACATAGAAGAAAATGAGGATACACTCAATCTTAATGATGAACAGCCAGAGCTTATTTTTGGTCCAAATATTGAAGGTAAGTTTCAAGAGGGACCTGTCCCTCCCTTTTACATAATTTTGAACATTCATGAAAAAATTCTACACAACGCTATGCATGACTTAGGTGCTTCCCATAATTTAATGCCGAAAGTAGTAATGGAGAGCCTGGGTCTTGAAATTACTAGACCTTACAAAGACCTGTACTCCTTTGACTCAAGCAGAGTTAAATGTCTAGGATTGATCAAAGACCTCTGTGTTAATTTAGCCCAAACTCCAGCCAAATGTTTGGTCATGGATGTTGTTGTGGCTGATGTACCCCCAAAGTATGGAATGCTTTTATCAAGATCTTGGGGGGCTAAGTTACAAGGTACCATGCAGATGGACATGACCTATGCGACTATCCCTATTTTCAATCAGACTAGAAGACTTTACAGGGAGTCTCATATGAAATAAATGGTTACAAGTCAAGACAAACCTCAAAAATCCCCTCTATATTCTATGAGTACAGGGCTTGATTCTTTTATCATGTTTAATGATGAAACACTCCCTGAAAAAATCACTTTAACGGGATCAATGGCTAAAACGGAGGAAGAAGAACACAACACTGAAGTGTCAAAACAGTTTGCTACATTTGAGAATATTGGAAAACAAAACACCGGTCTTGAGTTACGAGTCATAAATCCATTGCTGTTAAACCTTGACAGTCAAGAGAGCAATCCTCAACCTGATGAAAAACTTGAGGAATAAAATCATACATAGGACATTCACCAAACTGATAAAACTAAAGATGAGCCTCTCTGGACTATGTATTTTGATGGGTCATGCACTAGAACAAATGCTGGTGCAGGTGTCTGGATTACTAACACTGATAGCAATCATACAGAATGTATTTCATGTAAATTAAACTTTCAGTGTTCCAAAAAAATAGCAGAGTACGAATCCCTCCTCTTAGGCTTGCATCTCTTGAAAAAGTTAGGAGCCAAGAGAATAAATGTGTATGGGGATTCTGAGTTAATAATTAGGCAAGTCAATGGGGAGTATAATGCGAATCATCCCAGACTTAGAGCCTATCGGAATGATGTCATGGATCTTTTGAAAACATTTGAGAGCTCCACATTGAGTTTCGTCCCGAGAAAAAGAAACCCTATAGCCCACAATTTAGCCTTTGCAGCTAGGACATGTTTAATGCCATATCAGATCGATGATTGTTCACTTCAAATAAAATTTAGACCAGTTGTTCCTGATAATAAAAAATACTGGCAGGTGTTTGACGGAGATAAACAAATAGAAGACTTCATGCAATTCAGAAATGAATTTGAACTACATAGTTCAGATTCAGATTATGATACAGACTGTAGTGAAGAAAATTTTCTTGGTGAAGAAGAACCATCTCCTGAGCTTGTCAATATCAACCTTCAAACTAGAAAAATTAGAAACAAAATAGAATTGAGTGCAAAATCAGAAACAGAGGAATTAAAAACTTTGTACTCTAAAGATGAGATTTTTCCAAGTGGTCTAACACCTTTGGAAGAGTTGTTCGATTTTAATGATGTGGCCAAAAAACCTAAACTGGAACCTGTAGAAACTGAGGTGGAAGAATGCAACATAAGCAGTGAGGAAAAATCGAAAATGATCAAACTGTCCAAGACTTTTCCAACTCACGTAAGACTCAAATACATAGAGCTGTTCAAAGAATTTTATGATGTTTTTACATGGAGTTACGAAGATCTGAAGTCCTATGACACTGAAATAATACAGCACAAAATCCCTCTTAAAGAAAACCAAAAACCATTCAAACAGAAACTGTGCAGAATAAACCCAATGCAGTTGCCTTTGGTTAAGAAGGAAATCATGAAGATGTATGATGTTGGTATTATTGTCCCTATTAGATATTCTGAATGGGTATCTAATCTAGTGTCTGTTAGGAAAAAGACTGGAGAAATCAGGCTCTGTATAGATTTCAGGGATTTAAACAAAGCTCATTAAAAGACAACTGCCCTTTACCCAAGATGGACCATATTTTAAAAAGGGTGGTAGGGTCTAAAAGAATTTCTTTGCTAGATGGCTATTCAGGGTACAATCAGATCTTAGTTCACCCTGCTGATCAATTAAAGATAGCCTTTACTACACCCTGGGGCACTTTCATGTATCTAAAAATGACCTTTGGTCTAATGAATGCTGGAGCAACCTTTCAAAGAGCCATGTACATAGAATTCTCAGAAGAATTGGGTTTCTTCATCATTATCTATCTTGATGATGTCACTGTGTTTTCAAAAATAGATGAAGAACACTTGGAACATTTGAGAAGAGTTTTCGAGAAATGCAGAAAGTTTGGAATATCTTTAAACCCTAAGAAGACATTATTTGGTCTCCAAGAGGGTAAAATTCTTGGGCACATTATTTTAGAAGAGGGCATAAAGATAGATCCAAAGAGGATTGAGGCCATATTGCAAATCTCCCATCCTCGAAACATCAAGGAGTTGCAATCTTTCATTGGGAAGATTAACTTTTTCAGAAGGTTCATCCCTAACTTAGCTGAGCTCCTTAGGAATATCACAAACATGTTAAAGAAGGAGCAAGGGGTAAAATGGACCTTGGAAGCAAAGACATCCTTTGAGCTGGTAAAACAAGCATTAACTAAAACACCGGTTCTCATAAGCCCTGATTTTTCAAAATATTTTTATATCTTCTCATTTGCATCGAACATACCATTGCAAATTATCCTTTGGCTGCAAAAATCCACAAGGACAAGAGCAAATTTCATTGCAGTAATATTTAGCAAGGCATTGAGGGATGCCCCTTTGAAGTATAACATTATGGAGAAACAAGCTTTTGCCTTGAACATGTCTTATAAGGACTTCGAGTATACATCATTCACTCACACATCATTGCCTTTGTCCCAAATTTCGCTTGTTAAAGACATTCTAACACAGGACCCAGATGGGAAGAGAGGTAAGTGGATTGCCGTTATTCTTGAATATGATTTAGAGATAAAGCCCACTAAACTCATTAAAGGCCAAGGTCTAGCTAGATTAATGGCTGAATCCAATTTTGAAGTTCTTGATATTAATATGATTGATGCTTTGGATGACCAAGAAGGATTCTCAACTCTCATTGTTGAAGACCATTTTATGGATTCTTCTTGGTATGCTAATATTATTTATGTTTTTCTTAATTTGAATGCACCTCCTAGTTTGAAAAAAACAAAGGCAAGGTTCCTAAAGTTAAAGGCTGTAAACTATTGCGTTATAGATAGATGTCTTTATTGGAAAAATGCAAGTGGTGTATTGCTTAAATGTTTGACTGAGTTTGATGCAGAGAAGGTTAAGCACGAGTTCCATGAAGGAGAGTGTGCAGGTCATTTGTACTGGAGGTCATTTGTACCGGAAGTCAACAACCAATATAAAATTTTTCTTGAGGGCCGTGTTTCTATTGGCCTACTCTTTTGCCTGATGTACACAAGATGACCACTACTTGCCATAAATGCCAACTATTCGAAGGAAAAAGAAAACTACTACCCCTTCCTCTACATCCAATCACTGTTGAAGCTCCTTTTCAACAGTGGGGACTTGAATTTATAGGAGAAATCCTTCCCTCATCTTCTGCTCAGAATAGATGGATCCTTACTGCCACAGACTATTTCACTAAGTGGATAGAAGCCATCCCTTGTAGGAAGGCCAATGATTCAGTTATCATAAAATTTATGGAGACTAACATTCTCTCCAGATTTGGCTGTCCTACCAAGATCATTACAGAAAATGCAGCAGCATTTGGATCAAAGAAAATGGTTGAATTCTATCACAAGTATTAGATAACATTGGGACACTCCACAGCCTATTACCCTCAGGGTAATGGAATTTCTGAATCTTCCAACAAAAGCTTAGTGAACATAATTGAGAAACTGTTGGAGGACAATAAAAAGTCTTGGCACACAAAGCTGATCCATGCACTTTGGGCTGACAGATTAAATTTGAAGAAATCCATTGGTATGTCACCCTTCCAGCTGGTGTATGGTACTGATGCAATTTTTCCAAACAATCTTGGTTTACCAGTTATGAAGTTAATTCAAGAGTTGTAGACTGAAGAAAATGACATGACCAAAAGAATAAATCAGACCATTCATCTTCAGCAGACCAGGGAGGAAGTGTATAACAAAGCATTGCACAAACAAGACATCATTAAAAAGCTTTTTGACAGAAGAACTAAGGCCAGTAATTTTAATGTTGGAGACAAAGTTTTGAAGTGGGACTCAAGGAGGGAAGAGAAGGGAAATCATGGAAAATTTGATCACCTATGGCTTGGCCCTTACTCTATTCATTCAACTGCTGGTAATAATGCTTTTTACTTACAGGAGTTGGATGGAGCTCAATTGTTTGGGGGTCCTGTCAATGGTAGGATGCTTAAGCATTACCTCTCTTGATCCATTTTTGTTTTGAAGCCTTTTTTTTTTTTTTTTTTTCCATTGTAAATATCTCATCCACCATTGCATTCAAAGTTATAAAAAAAAAATAAAAAAAAATCAAAAATACAAAAAAAGAGAAAAGAAAGAAAAGAGGGCAGAAATGAAAACAAGGAAGGCAAAGCCCCATGCCAAAAAGAGAAACAAAGGCTGAAAGTGTGCAAGCTCAATTGCCACTCCTAAACACACATCTAGCTAGTCAAACAGCCTAAACTTGACTAACTAGTTTTCAATTTATTGTTGATAGGGTAGAAAATGTGATTTGTCAAACTGTTCAATCTTGGCTTATTAGTAGATAAATTAGGATAGAAATTGAGGGTTCAAATAAACTCAAAATCTGAACCAAAGTTTCCAAATAGAAGATGACTCAAAACTATTTTATTTTCCGAATCACAATGATAGGAGATCTGGTTCTAATCAGCTCAAAATCTGAACCAGAACAAAAGCAAAGAAGGAGCTCAAAGAAAAAGCAAAAACAGAGCTGTGAAAAAGATGAAGGAAGTGCTCAACTTTCAGATCTTAAGCCTTCCATTTTGTGATTTTAATTTCCTGCAAAATAATGTCTATGTGCAGCTTGTTTTTATGCCATAGATCACAGCAAGCCAAATAGTTTAATCTTGACTTGGCTGTTTTTAAATTTCTGCTTTAGAATTTAGAGAATGAAAGCCTGTTGGACAGTTTAATCCCAACAGACAGTAGAATAGGTAGAGAAATATTTGAGCTCAACTGTTTAATCTGAGTTCAAGGAGAAATAAGGAGTAGAAGTAAATTAGTTTTTATGCTTTCAAAAGAATAAAATGTTGTGAAAAGAGTTTGCCAGTCCAAGTGCACTCTGATGAAGAAAAAATGTTAGATCAGTAGGATTGGGTAGGTAGAAGTTGTATTGATGAAGTTCATGTTTCTTTCATGACTGATATTATTTTTCGGAGCGAATCAAGAGCACACCAATGGATCAGGCACCAGTCAGCATCCCAGAGAAACAAGTCTGAATTCTTGATGCCTTCAGGAAGGCACCATCCCCATGTGGAGCCACTGTTAGCCACCCATAATACTTTGTTATACCAAAAGGTGGCTAAAAACTTTTTGGAGCCTCCAAGGAACAAATTTCATCTCTAAAAATTGTTGGCTCTTGAAGTCTCTATAAGGCCTCCAGCCTTTTCCCTCTGTCCATATTCCATACTGCTGTTTCATACTTCAAAACCTCTGATATCCTACAAAAATCCAAGTCAAATACTGCTGCATTCCCATTTTTTTTCCCCTCTCCCTTTCTTCCAACTTACATCATTCTCCATTTTCCTTTTTCCATAAAAACCCCACAAAAACATATGTTTTCCCTTTATCCCTTCATAAAATCCATTCCCTAAGGTTAAAAACTCACTTTTTTACCTTGTCTGAACCTTGATTTCCCTTTGAAAACATTGAAAAACCTATAAAATGCACATTTTATATATGAGGTTAGGGATTTTAGCCCCCTCGGGCTAAACCCCTGGATTTTTCCCTCATATACCTGAGCACCGAGACCAACTGCTCAGTCATTAGGCGCTAAACCGAAAATAAAACCTTTCTCCGTCCATTTTCCTTTGAAAATTCGGAAAAAACCCGTTTTATAAAGTTTTAACGTGAAATATTAAAGTCACGTAGTTTACTGCGTGTTTCAGCCTGGGCCGTCGATCTGCTCTATAGATCCGACGGAGCGGAACACAGCTTGCCTGGTGGACCCCCCTTTTTCCCGCGCTGATTCCAAAATCCCACCGGTTTCATTCCGCACCACTCTTCGCCGGATGGTGGTTTTCTCCCGTCGGCCAACGATTCCATACGCTGGCCGACGCGTGTCCCCGACACTGTTCCAAAACCGCCTCACCACCAAATCATCTCGCGCGTTAATCTTCGTACCATAACCACGTAGCGGGATCCACCTTCATCGTCCGATCTAGGCCCTCCCATCCGACGGATGTCGATCTTCTGACCTGCTCGACCTTTAACCAACATGCGCGCACGTTAACACAGTCATCGCGCAGCCGAGTTTCAATATCCGCCGTCGATCTTTGTAGATCGACGGCTCATATTCAGTTTCCCGATTCCATCGCCCAGTCAACATTTTCCCGCTGACTCTCCGTTGCCCGATCCCGACCGTCGATCACCGCGTGATCGACGGCTCAGATTCGTCTTCCACCATCGATCACCCAGATTTGATCCTGGCCGTTGGATGATGCCATCCGACGGCCCACGCTCCTCTGCACAATCCCCAAAGAAGATTGACCTATAAAATCAGATTGTTAACGTGTTTTTGCATTTTGCAGGGTTTAAGCTATTTGTTCGCATTTTTTAAGGAAGATTCAGAGAAGGAGGGTGACGACCCTCCCTAGTTCGATTCCTCCTAGGAAATCGCTCACAGAGTCGGTTTTTCACGTCTCATTGATGTTTTCACAGGCATCGATACCTTACATGCCCTACGCAGCCCTGCACGAGAAGAAAACCATGAAGATCAATGCAGAGAAAGAGTATCAGATGTTGAAGACCAAGAATGAACCAGAATAGCAGATTAGTGGGAAGATTTGTGGGGATTAAGGCTAAGACAGTTATCAAACGCCTAAATCCCCGGATCTAAAACACAGATTAAAGGAAAATCTAAAGTGTTTTATCAGGAAACCCTTCACCGCCACAGATGGAAGCAATTGATTCTTCCCACCAACTAAAGCGCCACCTGTGCCTCGAAGTATTCCATCAAGAAATGAATGTATTGATCAAAATTAGATATTATGCCTCGAAACAGCCGAAGAATTTACTTCTGCCATCAAATTTATTAACAGACGTCCGCAGAGTAACCCTAATGGTACACCGAGCCTCAAAAGTCAAATGAAGCTCCCACTGAGCTCAGATCATGAGTGCAAATCAGTTAATGCAGTAGAACACCTATATAATTTCTTCTTTGAGCCCCCAAGGGCCAAGAAAGACATTAATGACTGTATTAATTGGTTTGAGATCTTTTATCAAGTCTCACCTCCTCATCCTTCTATAAATACTTTAGTAGAAGATGAGCGAGGGGTTGGTTAGTTGTTAATGTAATTGCTGAAGCATTGTAATTGTAACTGAGCTGAAGACTCTTGATTGTAGATAGGATTTCACTAGCTCTTGGATCTCTTCTTGTAATAGATAAGTTAGGTTTTGAAAGAAAGATGAATTGACACACTGGATTTGAAGATTGTAACCGGTTTGGAGCATCAATACAAGTTGATTTATGGGATCCTGGTCTATGCTAACGGTGATGTTGTTCTCACTGTAACTTGTGTTTTATTTCTGTTTCCATTTTGTTTCACTTTCTGCTATAAAGAAAAGTTTAAACAGAGTTAGGACCTATTGCATACCAGTAACCTTCTCTGGCTGAGAAATCTTTATTCAGATGTTTTCTTCTATCTGTGTTATTTGGAAATGATTAATCCAGTTAGGTATAGGCATGTTGGCGTTCCCTCATCTTATTGCCTTGACTGAATATTATTTTTAAATGTTACTTTCAATATATGTTGTGTGAAGATGAACTGAGGAAATTAAGGTTAGCCCTGAGTCCCTTTCTTATTTGCTCAACTATTTGATTGTTTTCCCTTAGGATGTGCTAAAAGCTGACTAGTTTCAAAGTACTTATCAGATCTTAGGCCATTCTGTGTTATCTTTGTGATTGTCCTAAAAGCAACCAAGTAAAGAAGAGCTAGGAGAGGATTTGTGGTGAGCCCGACCCATTAGTCTCTACTCCATAGGTTGTCTTTAAGTTTCCCTTTGTTTTTATGTGTTTTCTATTGGAAGTGTATCAAGGCTGGCTAGTTTCAAAGTACTTACCAGATCCTAGTTTGCTTTCATGTCTTTCTTAAGTGCCTGGTCAAAGGCTGGATAGTTTCAAAGTACTTACCAGATCCTGGGCTGCTCTTTGTTTCTGCATCTGTTTATTTCTCCTTCTTAATGTATCACTCCATTCCATAAATCACAACTTTAAAGAGATCCTTAGGCATAGATGACTTGCCCCATAGACCACTCTTGAAGCTGCTGTTCAAATCCTCTTATGACTCCATAGCCCGATGGACTGAAAAACTGCCATCATCTTTCATCTTAGCTAAAGCTTACTCTTGTTGCTTGCAACTTCTCACTTTTGAACCTATCTGCATGTAGATTTTTCCGTCTCAGACAGCAACTATGTTTCAACCATCCAAACACAAAACAAAACCATTGGACCCCATAACTAGCCTAATATCATTATTCTAAAACTTCAAAGACAAATCCATCTTTGTACATATTGGAGAGATCCCTCTCCGGATTCAGGAGGGCTAGATCCTAGAATCCCAAAGTGGTTGAAATGATGTTAACTCTGTGATCGGACTTTTTCCAATCTTGCTTATTACAGAGACCTAACATGCACTTCTTTTGTTTGATGACTAGTTCTTCTTTTGCAGGTGAGGAGAGGTTAATGATGCTTGGTGGTGGCTGAGAAATTTCACTAACCTTTTGAGTTTCTTTGCTGCTTTCCAAGAATTTTCTGGCATGTCTTGTCATTGGTTTTCTGGCTTGAAACATGAATCCTGCATCATCCCCTGTAAATTCTAACTTTTTAGGTGTTTTTCCTTTCTTAAGCTTCCTTCCTCCCTCATCTATGTCTTCAGCTTGGACTATGGGAGTTTCTTCAATATCAATGGTATGCAAGATGTCTTCTAAGTTACCCTTAGCCATTGTTTGGATTCTTGTAATCCTCTTGCTGCCATGTTTTCTCACTGTTGGATTTTGTTTTGCAGGTGTAGCTTTGGGTGTATCAACCTTCTGTAAAGGCTCTGTCTCCATGATCACTGGCTCAACATGCTCTGCCACTAAAGGTGATGGGGTATCTCTAGGTTTGGGAGTTATTTTGGGAGTGATAACATCTACTTCAAAACCACTGATGGACAGAAAAGATGACCAGTCTTTGCCTAATCTCTTTAACTCCTCTAATACCAGCAACTTGATCAAACCATTATGAAAGAGTGAGGTTTCATTTCCTTCTGATTTAACTTGAACCTTGTATGATATTTTAGCTAAGCTTCTGTATAAGTAAAAATGTTAATCAAGAGACCTCTTACCCACAAAATGCAACAGAATCCTAAGGAATTAGGAATAAACCGTGTGGTACATCCCTTCATAGGTGAAGTACTTTTGAATGATCAACAGAAAATTTGAGTAGTTTTCCTTCATATATCTCCTTGGGATAGCGTTTGTGAGATCAATTTCACTATGCTCTGTTTTGATGAATACTTTACAGTCCTGCATAGTGAACTTGATACCTTTGAACCATTTCTCTCCTCCTCTAGGGATCCCTGTTGCTACTGCAATGTTCTCTGGTGTTACTGTGATGTTTAACATTCCCAAATTTGAAGCTTTCCCATTGAAACTGATAGCAAAATCCTTAGAAACCTGCACATGGCACCCTTGCAATTTTTGGCAAAATTGCAAACACTCTGTTCTTCTGAAAAATATAATGCAGTTGGGTCTTCATTTAAAAAATTCATGTCTGATGGCTCATATTTGAGGTAGTTACCACCTTTTTTGGTCTTCTTCTTTGCAGCCATGGTGATTTTATACTTTCTCTACCTCGCTTGATTAGTGACACCCGCAACTTTTGAAAATGCCAGCAACCAGCTTGGCTTGGTGAAAAAAATCTCCAGAACTCAATAACATGCAAAGATGAAGTGGATAATGACAAAAGACTCAATTTGGTAATGTTTTAAAGTTTTGATGACAACTCATGGCTTAATCATGACTCATGCATGCTAAAAACAACAATAATGACCTCAACCATGACCTTAGTACCTGGAAATGACCCTAACTGATTTGAATGACATCCACCCTAAGAATTATAATCATGGACTGACACCTTGCACCAGTTTTGACAAGACAGACAGGAAAACCCTTTTTCGTAGCGTAGTTAGTTCATTTCCTGGCAATTTTGCTATGAAACTATTACTAATAGAAGGAAACTCGCCTTTTACAAGAAAATGCTATTGGCAAGAGGAAAAATTATTAAAGATTTTGAAATCAAAAGCTTTGGAAATTAAATATGTCATAAGTTGATGACTGATGGGACATGATATGACTTGAATGGATGTGGGTTTGAAACAATAGGTTAAGATGAAAATAAATAAATTTTTCTATACCAATTTGTGACAAATGAACTCTATGACCATACCTTTGAAAAATGAACTCTATAACCATGTCAAATAATGTTTCACTTTTTCTGAGTGATAACACTGCCCATAAAGGAAAAATATCACTCCCAACACATTCATCAATGATCTGGTCGATAAAAGGAGTGGGGTAATTGTCCTTAGGACAGGCTCGATTTATATCACGGTAATCAACGCAAACCTGAATGGTCCCTTCATTCTTATTGACAAGAAAAATATTTGAGACCTAATCTATCAATGGTATAGGGTAAATAAAACCAAATTTTATAAGTTTTTCAACTTCACCCTTTATGGCAGCAGCCTTTCATGGGTGCACTGAAAGAAGTCGTTGACGAACGGGTTTCGAATCTCGATAGGTGGGAATTTCGTGCACAATGATACTCGGATCAATGCTAGACATTTCTTTAGATGACCATGTGAAGACATCATGGAATTCCCAAAAAATTTTAGTATAGATCTTGATCTCATCGGGAGAACAAGATGCATCGATATGAACATTCTTAACAACCCTTGGTTTGACAGAGATGTCAATCAGAATGGTCGAAGTGATATTTCTCATGTTCCCTTCGTACAGGACTTCGTGAATCAAAGTCAGATTATGAAGTGGGTTAGTCGGTACTGGCGAAGCATGGGATTCCAGACAGGCGAAAATTTCCCCTGGGATTGGGAGAAACGAGGAACAATGATGTCCATCATCCCACAAAGTTTATTCGAGAGACATTACCTCCATTATACTTTCGTCGGTGGGGAAAGTCTCATTAGAGGGATCATCAAAGTCCCAAGAACCAAACTAGGGAGACTATGCATAAGTATATACAAAGGAAACTAATTAAGTGTTGGTTTGGATGCAGCCTCAGAAGCCATGAGAATACTTTGATAGATTTTCTCAGCTGGGCTTAGAGGCATAACGTCACCAAAAATCTTGAGCTGATCAGGATTGGGAACTATCCATGGATCATGACCAGATGAAATCATATTGAAGGAGGTGACATTCAGAGGTGGAAGCGGAAAAAATCCCATTAGGGATGAGTCTTTGAACATACCTTACTTGATGTTCTCATAAGGAGTAGTGGTCTTCCCAACATACAAAATGTTTCTTGCTGAAGAATCAGAGGGGAAGACAGCCAACTGATCGATAATCAATATCTTCCCTTGATCAGGGAAACAGAGGACACGAAAAAGGGTGGAGACCATGAAAACCATAGTGTTTGTCCAACTACATCCAAGAAGGATATTATAGTTCAAGTTGGTGTCTACCACTTCAATTTCCATGGTTACCGTTTTCCCCTCCAACAGGATGGGAAATGCCTTGATAATATTGAATGGCCGAGAACCTCTACCATCGAAAGCTTCTAATTTATTCAGGGACTGACTCAATGGTGGGAGAGCCGATGGATTTCTAGCATGCAACAGATATGATGCAGGTCGAAGTGCCTTCATCAACGATAGTCAAATGGATATTATTTCCCATAATGGTAACTTGAATAAAAAAATCTACCTAAGACGAGAGGTGGGGAATGAAATTCTCGAGATCGAAAGTAATCATATTAGAATTTTCAAGATAAATCCCTTCAATAACAGAGAGTAGTGCCTTGCATTGTGATGGGCACGATTGAAGGACCTCCAAAGCCGACATCGCTGAAGGTGCTTGAGCCAGATCTTCTACAATATTGTAGTGTTGTGCTACTCTCACATTTAGATTATAAGAGGATTTCTGAAGAACACCTTTTGGGAGTGATCGGATGATGGAGTCACTACTCGGTCTCTCAATATGGAGGGGACCATAGGTATGAGGCGTGGAAGAGGAAGGGTGATATGTAACTTCCGATTCCACTAGAGCCCTGGACAGATTGGGATAATATTTTGTTCTCTTGGTAATGGAAATATATTGCGTTCCATCCATGAAAACCTGAGAGCTTCCAGATGATTGAGCTGGATCTACCATCTGCGTCTGTTGAGAAGGGAAAGGTTATTTCAAAATGAACGGAGTCTCGAGTGTGCCCTTCAGAAGATGGGAAACTTCGGCACACCGAGGACAATCCTTGGTGTAATGATCATCATCACATATCAGACAAGGATATTTGGGCTTACGTGTTGAAGAATCGTCAATAAATGAGTTCTTTGAGTCCTGTTTAGGGGTTTCAGATTTAGACTTACTTTTATCCTTTTTCTACCTTTCGAGGATTTATCTGCTATGGTATATTGAACAACATTGACCTCTGAGGTTTTACCAATATTCTTCTAATTATTGGAAGGAATAGGGGGCGTAGCAGTAGTAGTGGATTTAGACTTCGAATAAGTTTTAGGTGCAGTACTATTAGTATGAGCCACTGTCCCAATAACACCATCCACCGGAGGCGTAACAAGAGACTCAAATTATGTAGGATCAGTCCAAGGTCACGACACATCGGGTAATAACTCATATAGAGTCCCAGACTGGGAATGAATCAAATCAAGGTATTGAGATCTGGAAATGACCTCTTCTTCCATGACACACACACCCATGGCAAGATCTTTAGCAATCTTGGGAACAAATGATTTCGTAAACCATTCAGTCAACAACTCATCAGGGATATCAAATTTGATGAGGTGACGACGACGCCGCCATTCATGAATGTGATCCGAAATATGCGTAGCAATTGACAGCTTTAGCGAAGTGAAAATATGGGTGCTGATTTCATACTAGACAGGTAGCTGGAAGTGGGTGAGGAAGGCCATGGCCAAGGAATTTAAATCGAATAAAATTCGTCGATGGAGCTCAATATACCATTTAACCGCGGTACCTGTCAAAGTATGCTGGAAAAGATGAAGACAAATAGAATCGTTGACCCAAGAATTAGAGGAGCACCACAAGTGGTATGTCATAACATGGGTTTGGGGGTCTTCCCCAGATTTTCCTTCAAAATTTGGACAATCTCTTGGAATATTAGTTGGAATTGGCGGCCAATACAACTGATGCTGGATGGGGTCATTTGTGAGCTTTGAAACATCCGTCAATTCCAACGTAGCCAGGAATGTCAAGGGTGAATGATGAGGAGAAAAAGGTCAGGGGTTCCAACCTGATTGATATAGATTTTACCCCCAATAGGGCGGATATGCGTATTTCCCCCATGGGTGTTAAGGACCTGTTGCAGATATTGCTAGTAGGGACCCTAAGGGGGTTGTTGATAAGACCCCTATAGAAAATGAGGTTGCAGACCTTGTTGGACATAAGATGTGGTCCTTACTGAACATAGGGTCTAGCCTGAGGTCCCTGCTGAACATAGGTTCTAGCCTACGGTCATTTTTGAACATAGGGTCCAACCTAAGGTACTGATTGGGCCTGCTGGTACTAAGGAATCTGCTGATATGAAGCACCGGGTTGAGGCCCATACTGGGGTTGCTGGTACCGACCTTGAGGAAATGGCTGGTATTGAGTACCAGAATGATTGGGGAAAGGAATAGATCAACCCAGAAGGAGATTGGGACTAGCTTGGGTGTAAGAACCAAACTGAGGATTAGTCGCAACATCGCTCACCGAAGGTTGGTGCTGTTGGACGTACTGTTAAGATACGTTCGGTTGAGGAACATACTGATATTGTACGTTGGGCAGTTGAACATAAGGGATGTTAGGTTGCTGAACATATGAATATGATACGTTTAGTTGCTGAAGGGGCTTCTGAACCTGAGAATATTGAACATGAGGCTGTACTGCCCCAGGAATAGACCCAGAACTCGACTTCCCCCCACCCAATAGAGGAGGAACATAAAGAGGGTTAGAATGCCCCCAGGCACGGAATCGTGGATTGCCCACTCAGTTGTGGAACTACAACAATTGTAGATGGCGAATAAGGGACAAAGGATCTGATCGAAATGGTCATTTGACTAATGGTGACCATAGGTCGAACAACAAGTTGAGACACATCGGCCACATTCGAAAAGAATAGGTTGGAAGATGGAGGAATACCCGTTGACCAAACGAGATTCAAAAATAAAGGTGTAGCATCGGAAGCTCCAAAAATAAGGTTTCCCAAAGAGGTATAACCATGCGGGAGTGTGGATGCAACATGACTGCAAGGTATTTCGATCCCATTGCTTGAATCATGAGGTATGGAGCTGAACAACTCGCTTTCGGAGGGAAACATTGATGAAGTAGCTTCCAGGATATGAGAGCCAGTTGTTTCCTGAAGAGTGCCTTGAGGAGCACTCACGAATGGAACATCATCAGCATTGGATGCCATTTCGTCAGGAAATAACCGACGAAAAATAGAGTGAGACGCTACTGGAAAAGTGCAAAAGGGGATTCAAGATTGATCAAAAGTGTTATAAGGTTGCTGAGGCAAGGCCACAATCAAATCAAAGAGCGCATTCAAAGGAAAGGCTGAGAACTATGCAAATGTTTCGGGGCTTTCCGACTTAGAGTCTTTTGATATCGTCTAAGGAGAATCGTCAGGCGGTGGTCGAGATGATCTGGGTTGAACAATGATTACAATCCCGAGTTCCTCACCTTGCGCTTCAAGGGGTCCAATTGGAAACTGAGGGACCTCAGGAGGATGTTCTTAAGATTTGTTAGAGTAGTGAATGAATGAATTCGAGGATTCAACCACGATGACCTTTCAAAAGGAGATAAAATAAGGAAGAGGTGAACGAACACACAATTTTCCAAGCAATAATGAGGCTGGAGAACTGCACGGGTAAGATGGTTTCATGGGCAGTTACTTTTATAATTAACAAAAAGTAAATAAAAAGGGGTGTGCTAGGCATAAAGGTTTACCAAGTATCTATGAACTACATTATACACCTTGGTGATAAATGATTGAAAAATGACCAAGGAATTAACGTACGACAACCAATCTCCCCAAATGTTGTGTTTGCCCGACTTGGTGACCTATGGTAGGCTTGCAACCTAGTGGTGTCTCCCCAAATACACGCGATGGTATGTGGGATTCCAGTCCGTAGTAGTGTAGTCTAATGCATAACGTTCGATGAGAGCACCCCAAATATACTTATCATACATCAATATACTTCCATACGTGGGACGAGATATCACCCCTAGGTTGTAACGCAAACCGTTAGCGACAACGCCTACATTTTACGACGCCAGAACACATCTATGGCCTAGACCACTAAATATTCTCATTAGTTCCAATCCTCCTTAAGGTAAATTGGGTTAATTTTAAGTTGATCTTGATTAAAGTTTCAATTTCAAGGCTCAAAACAAGTGTCACCTGAATTCTTATAGTGCAGACTAAATGCAAAAAGGAAGCTTTCCATTTCGATGAATCCTAAACTATTTAGGGAAGAGAGACGAGCAAAACTTCAATCAACGTAGCAACAATAATGCGCCCCAAACTAGTTCAAAGCTACGAAATGCAATGGTTTTCAATCAAATTCACTTTTTTCAAACAAATGCAACTTATTGAAAAATGAAAAGCCTTTTCTTTTCATTAAGATGCACAAATTTTTTATTTTTATTTTTTAAATTTATTTTATTATTATTATTATTATTTATTTATTTATTATTATTATTATTATTATTTTCACTTTTAAATGTAATAAAAAGCAAAACAAATTAACAAAAGAATAAATGCAAATCCTTTCGCTTTTATTTCAATTTAACAAAACAAAAAATCACTTTAAGAATGCACGAATGAAATGCTTTTCAATCTTTTTAAAATGATAAAGATAATCTAAATCAAACTAAAACAAAATAAACTTCCAATTTCTTTTGAATTTAGACAAAAAAGACACTCTTATAGACTTGTGAATCAAACAATTTGTGATCCCATGTTCGACACTAAACCAAAGGGAAGATCATAGACACAGTCATGACCAGAGCATACAACAAACCACTTTGAACTCAAGTCAAGAGCAACACGACAAAGGGTGTATGAAATGATGAAGAATTCCCAAACTTACAAACAAATCAAAGAGATGAAAAAGACTCGCTCAGAGAAGACAAGTAAGTCAAACACACAGCAAGGAGATCATTGAGATCCTATAGACTTTTTCCAAGGGCCAGGACACACTAGAAAATCAAAAGGGAAACTGAAATTTTCCTAGGTCTGAGATCAATTCTTATGTGCTAAGTAGAAAGGTGCTAAAAGGAAAATCAACGTGACTATACTATATAGAACAACACTGCCAATCCTACTATGCAAACAAAAGGCGCATTGGTTGCTAAAAACAAGGAAAAATAAAATAGAGCCTCACATTAATCTGAATGGAGGATGTTAGTAATGCTCAACTAATTCCCATTTCAGATTTTATAAACAAATGTCTTATGTATGCTGAAGGGTTCAGGTTCTCTTGCAAATTATCAAGTCTCGTGAGTGTTTTTCATGTCATTTTAGTGATAAATTTAACATAAAAAATCAAATTTGAACAACATCAAATAAACTACAAAACATCACCATACATAACATTAACACAATTATTTTATGAAGAAGTTTACCCCTCCTAGGCTACATCTCCTTGGTCCAACTTCCATGGCTTGAGCCTCTATATTATGTTCAAATTGTCAGATAGAATTGTTTACAGTGATCTTTTGCTCCTATAACCTACTCCTCTGAGTCTAGAATAGCTCAAAATGGTCAGTTAGCCTCTTTCTAAGCTTGAATTGGTCGAAAATTGCAAAAGTTATGGCCTTTTCATATTTTCCCAGTAAATTCGACCCTAAACTAGTTAAATGCCACAAAAACTGGTAGTTTCCGCCAAATATGGAGGTCCACCAAGTTAATCCGAAATTAATTGCTAAGTGGGTTTTAAGCGCTAGTTAAGCACATTTAAGCGCTAACTGTACTTTTAAACTAATCTACATTTTAACTTTCGAATAGGCGCTAACAAACGTGATTAAGGTTAATAAAGCCATGTTTAAATTTTTTAACTCTGCATTTAGCCCTGGCCTCGCCGATGGTCATGGCGTGTGGTCCTATGAACCAGGGCTGGCCCCACTTTACCCCCACCACATTACAATGTAAAATTTAAATATAAGTCGGATCCAGTATAGGTTAAGAACTAACTGGTAACGAAGGTGGTAAGTCTTGGTGCTGGCAGTGGGGAGGTTGCGGGGTGGAACCCTGACGCCTCTACCTAAATTTTGACCAACGACCATGAGGGCATGTGGTGGCCTCTAAGCTTTCCATGTGTCAGGACCTCATTGGTCCAACCCAACACCCATAAACAAATCCGATGCTGACACTTGTCATTCATTCATTAGACCACATGTGGGAATATTTTGACAATATTCCAAGGAATATTCTTGGAATATACCTTTTGCTGACTGGATGGTACAGATGCCTAGTCAGCATCCCTATCATCCCTAGACAAAATTTGTCTGTTTAGCCAAGTGAACAAATCGTGTTTCCGGGAGCGTTCGACGACAATTTTTTGTGAAACAAAGTGTGCCAGATTCAAAACGACGAGCACTATGCGGTCATTCAGGTTCTGAGACAATCTGTGAACTTTGATTTTTGAGCATAAAACTGAGCATCTAATCATTCCTCCCCACTGGAAGCCTTTTGGACCCCAAAATATCTTTCATTATTGAACATGTGGATGAGGGCACAATTCCCTCACCCTTCCAGTCTCAATCCACTGGAATTTTCCGACTTTCATCAATTTTAGCTTTTCACAATAACTAATATTTTTCCTTGATTCTAGAGACCTTGTCTTGCTGCTGTAGACACCGTAATGCTGCAATTTCCCTGAAGTTTCATAACATCAACCTGTTCTTGAAAAAACAAACTTATTTCCACCTTGGTTTTCAATTAAAGGAAACTTGAAAATTGTCTCACCTCAAACACTGTTGACATGGCGATTTTTAGCTTGTCTTGCCTTGTACTTGCATCAACTTTTGACCAAGTGTTTTCACCATTGCCATGTACCCTTTGAAAACCAAAAAAAATTACCTGTGGAACCTATGCCTTCTTTTTCAAATTTCTTTGGCGCTTTCTCTTTGACCTTTTCACTCTCTTGCATCGGCATCTTGTTTCCATCACTGCTCAACACTGATGTTGACTGCTACAAATATTTCACATCTTGTTTACCTCCTTTCAAAGGCAACCTGTTAGAGTCCTCAAACATCTTATTACAAGCATTAGAAACTTCAATGAGATCAACTTGTTCATTCGATGCATATTTTTGAAAGGTATTCAAGACATCTCTATGCTTAATCACTAACAAAGTCAAATTTTGACTTGCATTCACTATTCTCTTCATTTAACCTGCATGTATAAGAGACAAACTTCTCTTCTTCTTATGCGCTCTGACTATGTACTAAATTCTGTCCTTAAACAAGTGATACTTATTATAATGGTGATGAAATACTGCTTTCCTATCATAAATATAAGGACTTCCCAAAACAATACCTGAAATCTCAATCGACACTACATCAAGTTCAACTTCGTCAAGAAAGTTTGAATTGTTTGCAAACCTTAGGATGCACTTCCTTTTTACTTGCAAATTTGCATTTTTGCATATCGATCCTAAAGGATAAGGTCTTGAATGTGTAACAATTTCAAGATTTAACTTCTTAACTAAGTCTTCAGAAATCAAATTAGCTTGAGAACCACTATCAAATAGTGTATCTATCTTGGTATGTTTCGAAACAACTCTAATATGAAAGAGTTCAATTATTGTATCTTCATATTGAGTTACATTAGAACAACTTGAAGAACTAGTGCTTGCTATGTTCTTACCTTTCAAACCCATTGTTGTAATCTTAGTTTCATCTCCCGAATCTGAACCTAATTCATGTTCAATGATTGCAACAATTTCCCCCTTCTCTTTGGATTTATGTTTGTTTGGATTCAACTCTGGATGGAGTTGCCAACAATGGTCTTCATCATGGTCATTCTTCGAACAATGTTTACATGTGAGTTTCTCTTTTTTAATTTTGAAATGACTATTTTTCTTTCCTCTTCCATTAAACTTTCCCTTTCCTTTACCCTCATACTCAAGCAGACTATCACTTTTTTCATCTACACTATGTTTCCCTCTTGCTTCTAGATGTATGGCTTGAACTCAAACCTCATCTAAGTTTGTGGGATTGAACATGAGAATAGTATGTCTAAGATAATTTTGCAAACCCCCAATACACTTTAACAAAGTTTCTTGAGAATACAATTTGACAACCAAAATGAGAGCTCTTCTCTTAAATTCATGAGTATAATCTTGCACACTTTTCCCTTTCAATTGTCTAAAATTTTGCCAGTCCATAATGGATTTTTGCATGTAAGTTAGAGGATAGAATTGTCTTTTGATGGAAAAAATAAAATTTGACCAAGAAATTCAAATCTTACCATGGTTTTTAATCTCTTCTTGAGTCCTTGCTTCCCACCATACAAGTGTTGATCCCTTCATTCTCAAGGAAGCCAATTGAATCTTTATGTCATCTTCTTGAAGGTTCTAAATTCTGCAATAAACCTCCAATTGACAAATTCAATTATCAATATTCTCTGCATTCAATTTTCCATTATTCATTGGGAGCTCAAACTTAACATCAAGTTTGATAAAAGGTGATTTACCAACTCATTTTGAAGTACATGTATGGACACATTGTAAGGTTGTGGTAGTGGAAGATGAAGATGAGGTAGGTGAAGATAGTGGTGAGGATGATGGTGGAGTGGATGGTGGCTTCTTACCATCTCCATGGCCTCCTCCTCCTGGAGAACCCTCTCCTCTTGTAGGCCTTGAAATTTCTCCTTTCATCCTTAAATTCCTCTCCTCATAAAGGACTTTAACCATCTCAGTCATATCAAAGAATTCCTTCCTGAATGCTCTCTCATCTTTTGTCATGATAGGTTCTCCTTCAGAAGACATGCTCACTGAAGACTCAACTTCAACTTGAGGATGTGCTAGTGTTG
This sequence comes from Pinus albicaulis, assembly GCA_034641835.2. Classification (NCBI taxonomy): domain Eukaryota; kingdom Viridiplantae; phylum Streptophyta; class Pinopsida; order Pinales; family Pinaceae; genus Pinus; species Pinus albicaulis. Next base: position 1,283,880,907 of record CM076579.1, read on the forward strand.
AATACTTTGGAAACCTTGCCCTTCTTCCTCTTGAGCCAGCTGTAGGGCTCTCAACCAACTTCCCTTCTCCTCTTTTGGGTTTTAACCTTGTAAGTAGGACAAAAAATTGCAAACAATTAGATCCCTTCTTGCACAACAAAACCTAATGAACTTGAGCTCTGATACCAAAAATGATCTGAATGGAGGATGTTAGTAATGCTCAACTAATTCCGCTTTAAAATTTTATAAACTAATTTCATATGTGCGCTTAAGGGTTCAGGTTCTCTTGCAAATTATCAAGTCTCATGAGTGTTTTTCATGTCATTTTAGTGAGAAATTTAACATAAAAAAGAAAAGCTGAACAAAAATAAATAAATTACAGAACATCACCATACATAACATTAACATAGGTATTTGATGAAGGAGTTCACCCCTCATAGGCTATATCTCCTTGGTCCAGCTTCTATGGCTTGGGCCTCTACATTATGCTCAAATTGTCAAATTGACCTGTTTACAATGCTGTTTTGTTCCTGTAACCTACTTCAATGAGTCCAAAATAGCTCAAAATGGTCATCTAGCCTCTTTCTGAGCCTGAATTGGTCAAAAATTGCAAAAGTTATGGACTTTTAAGTTTTCCCACTAAATCCGACCCTAAACTAGTTAATTGCCACTAAAACTGGCACTTTTCACCAAATCTAGAGGTCTACCAAGTTAATCCGAAATTAATTTCTAAGTGCTAATTGTGCTTTTAAACTAATCTGAATTTTAATTTTTGGATTAGGCGCTAACCAACGAGATTAAGGTTAATAAAGCCATATTTCAAGTTTTTAACTCCGCGTTTAGCTCTAGCCCTGCCGACATTCATGACCTGTGGTTGGCCCCACTTTACCCCCACCACATTACAATGTAAAATTTAAATATAAGTCAGATCTGATATAGGTTAAGAACTAACCGATAGTGGAGGTGGTAAGTCTTGGTGTTGGCAGTGGGGAGGTCGCGTGGTCAAACCCCGACACCTCCACCTAAATTTTGACCAACTAGGCGGCCTGCGGGCTTGCCACGTGTCATGACCTTCATGTTCCAACTCAAAACCCATAAAAAAATCTGATTTCGACACTTTTCATTCATTCATTGGTCCACCTGTGGAAATATTATTGGAATATACCTTTTGTTGACTAGACAATACATATGTCTAGTCAACATCCCTGTCATACCTGCACCAAATTTGTCTGTTTAGCGAAGCGAACAAATCGTGTTTCCAGGAGCATACGACGACCATTTTTCGTGAAATGAAGTGCGTCAGATTCAGAATGACGAGCACTACACGATTGTTTAGGTTCTGAGACAATATGAGAACTTTGATTTTTGAGCATAAAACTGAGCACCTGATCACACACAAACACCAAACTTGACACAGTGAAGTGATTATCAATCCTTACACAAGCTAACAGAGGCCTAAGAAGATTTATATTTAAAAAATTTGTGAAACTGATTCAAGATCAGTTCGGGGAAGGAAGACTAAGACGCTAAGCTCCCCAGCGGAGTCGCCAGTTCTGTTGTCAAGATAAATCCCCTCTGCGGATAGAGGCGGTCTCTATAGCCCTAGAGTGGGTCTAACAACATGATATTATTTATAATGCAAAGCTCTCTTAACTAATGTCTACATTGCAACGAGAAAAAAAACACAAATACCTTTTTCCCAACGCTACACTTAAATCCGTTTATGATTACCTTGGTCCACGATCCTTGTAGGCCCGCTCCTTGCTACCGATGACATGTGAATACCTGCAGATGATTAAGAGACAACATCAAACGTAATAAAATACATAATAAATGTAAACATTAGCTATCTAGTGAATCAAGGAGTATTGGAATACTTGCATAAACATTTAGACAAACATAGAAAGCAAACATCAGATGTTATTATTGATAAATAAAAAATGAGAGCTTACAACCTAGGCCTTGACGTTGGAGGCGTCCTTTGGTGAAAATTTGAGTCCTTCGTCGAAGCTCAAAATAATTCCTTCTCCTGAACACTTAGGCTTTATCACAATGCTAGGATGTAAGGGAATGAGAGTTCAGACGAGTCTAACAATGATCAACCAAGCTCTAAAGTTGGGGGAATGAGGGATGTGAATTTATAGGAAGGGAGAAGAGGTTAGGAGCCCGTGAAAGGAGGATGACGGCCCACTTTCTAAGGGATTAACCCCCATGGATGAGATCAAGGCTCTAAAACCAGAGAGCTCGACCTTATCACCACCATTTAACAGCCAACTCGTCGCCCTTGAGCTTCTAGAGGTAGAAGCTTCTCCTCCATTTGAGGAAACACTGTCAGAGAGGGGATCAATGTGGTTTTTCTAGGAAATTAGGGTGCTAACAGTGCTAAGCCAGAACTATGAAAGTGAAATCAACGCAGTCATGGCACTAGGAAGAGCGCTGACCCTGGAAACTAGGAATTTGACCAAGTTTCTTCAGTAATCTTCCAAGGCAGTCTTCTTTGGATCTTCAAGGGGATATGTTAACATATTTCTTGATGGTGGAAACATTGCACAGGATTTGTCACGGGGCATTTCAGGATCAGAGATGGGAAAATGAGCATGGTGACAAATTATCGTGTAACAATTGGCCCACGTGGCTCCTCCTAATTGGCCCACCCAAAAATCACATGAACCAATAGAAACTCACCAAATTTCGACCAATCGTAACATGCCACTTGTCCTCATCTTGTCGGTTGATGGGAGAACTAGACACCTTACCCAATCATTTCCAAGTTAGCGTATGGGCAGGTGACTGGGCATCCCTGCAAACCCATTTTAAAATTTTTAGTTGTTTGCTAAATCGATCAGAACGCGATATCGGGAGCATCTGATGTTAGTTTTGAGTGAAATGAGTTGTGTTGGATTTAGGGCGACGAGATCTTCTCTTTAGCACTAGTTTGGAGCCAATCTGAACACTCTGAATTTTGAGCATTAAATTGATCCACCTTATCAGTCACTTAAGTATGAAAATGTAGAAAACAATACTCAAGAGAACCTCTTAGCCTTGTTCGACTAAGGTATTCCTTTTTCGTAGTTAGTCTATCTCAGTCCGGAAAAGGGTTAAAATTATATTGAGTAGATGTCTTTTCATTTATTTTTACGAGTTCAAAAATACAAGTGCTTGACCATATTTTCATATTTTGGGAGTCTGAAAAGAGTTTAAATAAGACTCTAGGGTTTTCCTTTTTCGTTGGCTTATAGAGTCTCAAAAAAGAGATAAAAGTATACTCATTGGTCAAAGTAACCTGTTAAAACATAATAAAAATGTGCTAACAACTGTCGACCTGCCCAAAACTCCACAAGAAATATTAAACATACATGTTTCATAGTAAAAATGAAGCATATCTGGGTAAAAACACTAAAAATTAATAAAATAACGAGAAAATTACCATAATTATTCAAAATGACTTATCATATTTACCATTTCACATTTTACCTTCAACGGTGAGTATTTGGAGCCCTTTTTCCCTCGATCTTCTGCATTTGATGGCAACCAATCTAGGGAACCATTTCGAGTGTCGTCGGATCTAGGTAGTAGCTAAAACCCTTCTCCATATTTCCATGGTTCATTTTTGTGTTTTTGTGCAAATTTTTCAAGGTTTTGAGGCCCTTGAGGTTCATAAAAAACACCCTGGGACCAAGGCACCCCCTGTGTACCAAAAAGGGCGTTGCACCTAGGTAGAGAAACACTGTAGATAGAGGTGCAACATTCTGTCATACACTTCTGGGGAGCGTTGGGTGCAAATATCCAAGTTTGTTTTCAGTTTTGCCTCAAATTTTATCATATTTTTTTGCATCGGAAATAGTCTAATGAAGGATTTTTTGATGTTTCAAGTACCCATTAGAAAAAAATGTCATTTTTTTGGAGATAAATAGAACACAAAGCATAGGATTTAAATGAAACAAATGACCCTGCTACCATCTAGGCGCTAAAAAACTATGGGTTGTTAAAATTATTCTGGCTTCCTGGTATGAGGTAGAAAATGGAGTTGTTGAAATACCTTGTGTGTTTGTGGGATGTTCAGGCACAAGCATGCAGGTTTGGGGAAAATCTACTTCAGATACATGTAGATGATATTTAATTTCTGACAGGGTTGTCAAAGCGAGGTGCCCCCATCTCTCTTCTAGGTGGAAGAAGTGGGAGTGCGACGGTGAAAGACTATATTGCTACCTATTGTAGACCTCAAGTCCTTCCAACAAGGGATGGGAAGATTAACATAAAGGATGTGACCCAATTACCTTTAAGAATTATCTTGTTCATTGTCGCATGATTGGCAGGTAGCTCGACACTACATGTAGCGAGCAGATCATACATGCAATATGGAGTAGAGTGTCTAGAGCTGACAGTATTCAACTGGAGCAAGGGTGTCTTGGTAAACTTGAAATAATAGCTTACTAAAGAAAAGGAGGGGAAGTTGAAGAACTTTAGTTATGTACCATCTTAATCTCTTTTTCTCTAGAGTGAGTACCATTACTGTAGCCTCAACATATTGTACTTGAGCACATTGATCTGAGGGTCCTACAGATGATGAGGTGGATAGAACACATGGTTAGACATGTAGATCCATCGACGATCAAATTTTCACCAAACTTATTTGGATGGTTGCACAGATAGTTCATTGTGATCGATGAATAACCTTATGCAGGGATGGATTTTTGTGATGATCTCGAACTCGTGTTGCCCAAGGGTGAGCAGTGGGATGCTACAGGTAAGATACTTTGACCATTAATTTTTTCAAATATTTTACAATTTTTTGTGTTTTTTCATGTTTCTGAGACTAAAATATTTGATGTTTTCATGTAGATATTAGACCTCCTTGACTAGTGGGTGCTACATATCTCCGTCGCACAGAGAGACAGTCACAGGAGGAGGTAGTGGGACCAGTACAAGTTGTTGCGGTGGGACGGGATGCACTACGAGATCTTGAGGCAGTTGAGATCCTATCAGAGGTAGACTGCCACATGGAGGGATTGACACATGGGATTGATGAGACTGTGGTCAATAAACTTCCATTGTGACTTCAAGGACACACTATTGGAGTGCCTAGCCGTGTTGGTTGATTACTTTGCAAGATAGGCCATGTAGTGTTGTTTTGTCATGAGCACCACTAATTGTCTACTTAGATGTTTTCACATAGTTTTTTGTATGGGCGATGCAGGCATATGTGTCTCGAGGCACACATTTTGTAAAACGAAACTTTATATATATATATATATATATATATATATATATATATATTCGTGTGTGTGTGTGTGTGTGTGTGCTCAGTGTTTCCCAGTTCCTATTTTGCTTTCAATATGATGTGATGTGAATCGAAAGTTACTTACATCCGTTGCAAATGTATATCTAAAACTAAATTAGATAGGGCATCTTCTAATGTGTTTAGATTTATAGAAATGTGTTCATATCGTATGAAATCAAAATGTCAATCCAGAAGGCGCACTCTCAAAACCATTCGAAGGATGGCGAGATTTCTCACTGAATAGATATTAGCGAGTTGTAATACTACGAGTTGTGAGTCAAGACTACTGACTATACGTTGAATACCATGTGAAATAGCATCAGATAGTGGCTCAACCACTATGCTATACTCAACAATGTTGTTAGTAGAGAAACCAATGTAAATCCCTTGCATGCTCATTGGCTCACCATTTGGAGCAAAGATAGCCCATGCTGCAGAGGATAGGTTCAGAGTACTATGACGAGAACCATTGTCATAACCAACATATGGTTCAAGAGAGGTTGATATTTTCAAACCAAAGTACAAAGGATGAACATAAACCATGGGAACCTCTGAAAAACACACTACAAACACACTCAACACATCTATAGACAATATATACACATTGTACTATGCAAGGGATCAAGCATAGTATTTTTTGAGGCACGACCCATTTCTAGGCTATGACAGAGGAATTCCATCAAGATCTACTAACTCATAAGCCCCTTTTGCAAGGACACACTTGATAATGTATGGGTCCAACCACATAGGTTGGAACTTTCCTGGGCCTAACTTATCGGCCTCCTGATCATATAAGAGTACCAAATATCCTTCTGAGAAGACTCTAATCTTGACACTTTTGTCATCTTGTGCTTTTATGTTTCTTTTATGAGCTTCGTTGGCTAAAGCGGCATCGTGCTGGGTCTCATCCAAACAAGTCATATGCAAAAGACGCTCCTCTTCTGCAGAAGTAGCAGGAAGAAGTTCGATAGCTAGCTTTAGCAATGGAATTTCGCATTCAATGGGGAGGATCGCTTCCAGAACATAAACCAACTGGAAAGGTGTGAATCTGGTAGCAGTCCTTACCGAGGTTCAGTATTCCCACAAGGAAACATAGCGAAATAAATTACAATCTGATTTGTGGACCCCTATCATGCGTTGAAGCATAGTTTTAAGAACTTTTTTGATAACTTAAACTTGTTCGTTAGCGTGAGGATAATAGGGAGTGGAATTTTCATGTGAAAGTCCCAATTTGGCAGTTAATTCGGTCATCATATGATTATGAAAATGCTTCCCGTGATCCGTAACTATTGCTTACAGAACAACAAACCTAGAAATCACGTGGTTAGAGAAAAAGTACGCAATCGTTTCGTTAGTGTTGTTGAATGTAGGCATCGCTTCAGCCCATTTAGTAAAGTAACTAATGACGACAATGATATAACCATGCCCCAAGTCAAATGAGGGTTACATGTCATAAATTTGAAACCCCAATTCACAAAAGGACCAACAACGATAACGAGATGCAATGGAGAGGCGAAGCACATAATTTATGACTGTAGATCTGGCACACATGAAACTTCTAGAATGCGAGGATATAGTCATGGAAAATGGTGGGCCAAAAGTAACCAATGCGTAAGATATTTTGCGCGGTAGCATAACCAGATAAATTTCTGCCACATGCCACTGAATGGAAGTCATTAATAGCTTTATCAGCCTCCTCGAGAGCGAGGCACCTCTGTAAAATCGTATCGATACCACGATTGTAAAGGGTGTCGCTGATAATCACATAATTTTGGGACTGGTATGGGATATGTCATTGCTCAGAGTGAGAGATATTAGGTCAAAAAGTTTGGGTCTTGAGATAAATTGGAAAATATCCATACCACGGGTCAAATGAAGAAATCATAAACAATGAATCGTCTAGGATGGATTCTTCAGATGTAGATTCTGCATCAAGGGAAGGAAGATCACACATAAGTTCATAAAAAACTAGGGGATTTTTCGACTCAGATTTGATGAATTCTAGGTCAAATTATTGGAGAATATTGATCCACTTACAGTACTTTCCCCCTAAAAATTGACGTGACAGTACATATTTCATAGGGTTGCAATCTGAAACGGCCGTAGTTTTCTGAAGCAAGATGTAATGGCAAGATATCTGGACGGCTTGAACGGCTACCAAAACCAACTTTTCTACATGAGTATACCCAATATTGATATCGTCAAGGTTCTGACTCAGATAATAAATTGGATGTTCAGTCCCGATATTGTATTCCTGGACCAACACCATGGCTATATTAGAGATGGAAGCAACGAGATAAAATAAATAGTCACGCTGATAGTTAGGGGGATTTAAGAGAGATGCACGAACCAATACATCTTTCAAGGCATCAAGCGATTTTTGTGCAACTTCATACCAGTGGAAGGGGATCCATTTTTTTAGTAAGCAAGTAAATCCTTTGGCCAACTCAGTGTAATAGGGGACGAACCTCTTCAGGAATTTAGCTTTCCCTTGGAGTCTTTGTAACTGAACGAGGGTAGAAGGCGCAGTAAAATCAATGATTACCTGTAATTTCAGAGGATCAATATGAATTCCTTGTTTTTAAATAACAAAACCAAGGAGTCGACTAGAACCAATATAGAACACACATTTGTGCAGGTAAAATCGAATGTTGTAATGCCTACAACAGAGAAAAATGGCCCGTAAATGCAGTGGGTGATCATCCTGATGCTTAGAATGAACAGGGAGATCATTTAAATAGGGTTGCACGATATGCTTAATATCATGAAAAATGTAATCCATCGCACGTTGAAACATGGCCCCTGTGTTCTTAAGACCGAATGGGAGCTTTATTTAAGCAAAAGTACCCCAGGGACAAATAAATGTTGTCTTAGGTTGATACGATAGGAGAATGTTGATTCAATTGTAGCCTGAGAATCCACCCATAAAAGAATAAATATTGAAACCAACACAGTCATCAATAATATGGTCAATAAACAGGGTCAAATAGTTGTCTTTTGGAAGAGCTCAATTAACATCCCGATAATCGACACATACTCGAATCGTGCCCTGTTTCTTCATGACAGGGACAATGTTTGACACCCAATTGGTTAAAGGAACATGGTATATGAAACCAACCCGAAGAATATTTTCAATTTCAACTTTTATGCCGGGAGCCTTCCTAGGATGGATTGGATGAAGGCGTTGGCATACGGTTTTGGTGTCAGGATACATCTTAATTTCGTGCACCACTATGTTTTGGTCGATACCTAACATCTCTTCATACATCTAGGCAAAGACATATCTAAACTCATGAAAAAGGGCTTGGTAGATCTCGATTTCAGATGAAGAACAAGATGCTTTGATGTGAATATTTTCGACTATTCTTGGTTTGATCGAAATATCGAGAGGAATTTCTTCTTCGATATTATAAAGGTTCTTTTCAGAGTCAATATCATGAATGGAAACAAAATTCGTAGAGGGTTCGAAAAAATTAGGTAGGTACACACCACAGAGATTATCTTCTATGGAACCGCGTAAGGAGGAACGATGATGATGCTCGTCCCATGGTGCATCGTCTAACATCATGATATCCATGATTATTTTGTCGGTTGAGAATATGCACAAGAAAGGATAAGAGGCTGTGCCATAATCCAATGATCGATATACCCAATTGATCGAAGAAAAAGTATGGGTCACACAAGCTGAGTAAATGACTTCGTAATCTTGGTCACCGAGGCTAAGCGGCATTTGGTTGCCAAAAAATTGGATGTCAGTTTCACTTGGTACAATCCATGGATCAGCCAGGATCGTAGAGGATGATATTATATAAGCAACCAAAGGTGGGGAGTTGGAAGGGGGAGGAGGGGGGAGTGAAAAATTCCCTATAAGCGATGAATCCTCTAATAATCCAACTCCAACATGCTAATAGAAATGTAGGGCTTACCCTACAAGAGGGACACTTTTGGTAACATTAGAATCAGAGGAAAAAATTTGAGTTGATCTATGGCTATGATCCCGCCTTTACGAGGGAAGGAAATCATTCATAAGTAAGTTGAAATGAAGACAACCATAACATAAACCCACGTGCGTCCTAGTACAAGATTTTAATCAAGAGGTTCGTCAATAACTTCTACTTCAACGGATATAGTTTTGCCCCCAAGTTCCACTTGGATTGAATTCAAAATCCCACAGGGTTTATATGTCCTTCCATCATTAATGTGGTGGTCTATTGATTCAGTTGGGGTGAACCAATCTCTTTCCAGCAAGACATGGACATGATGCAGGTCGAGGCTCCCTCTTCCACAATAGAATGATGAAGGTTTTTACAATGGAAAGTGACCTTATTCATAAAATCTAATTGATCTGGAAGCCGAGGGGTATAGTTTTCACGGGTGAAAACTAATAGGTTGGAATACGATGGGTCCATACATCCGATAGCTGAAAATAAGGCCTTATTTTGGGTAGGGTAGTTTTGCAACACCTCATGAGTTGACATAGCTGATGGAGACAGAGAAAAGTCTTCGAAAATGTTATAATTTTGGGCAACTCTTGAACGAGGGTTGAAAGAAGACTTATGGAAAAAACCCTTCGGAGGCTGAGAATTGGCTAGCGAAAGAAATACCAGTTGGTTTACTCACCGACTGCGAACTGGAAGAACCAATAATGTCATAAAAAATGTTATGAAACCAACTCATAAAATAGAAGAAAGATATATCAATGACTTATAAATCATCCTCTTCGAGGGGGAAAACTCCTTTACATTACATAAATGAACAATTTTTGGATGATACAAATGAAAAAACCTACTTTATATATATAGGAGTCTAAGGGGTCATGATATAATAATATCCTACATAACAATAATAATGTAAGGGCACAAAAATAACAATAGTGGCCTTCTATGGGGCACAATAATAACAATATGGGGACTATATGGGCACAACAATAGCAATAAGGGGGCTACACTAACAATAACAATAAGGGGCTACATTGGTATTATAGGGACCTAACACGCCCCTCTCCTTCAAAAAAAGTGTTGTACTCAACGCTTGAGTAGCTTTGGATGCTTTTGTATAAAATTCCCATCCTCCCATGTGGAATATTTAGTGGGTAAGTTCTTCCACTTGATGAGATACTCTGAAATTGATCGATTTCATAGCTATTGAGTTCTTTTTTCAATGGCTACTTCAGGTTCCAATATTCTGGAAATATTTTTTGAATTGGGAATTTGTCACCTATAACCTTCTTAAAGCATGAAACATGGAAAACTAGGTGCACTCAGGAAGATGTAGGAAGCTCCAATTTATATGCCATAGTAAAAATATTTTGCAACAACTTGTAAGGACCATAGTACTTTGGCGATAATTTATTATCCTTCTTAGCTTTCTTGAGGGACATGTGTTTATATGGTTGTAGCCATAAAAATACTGAGTCGCCTGCATCAAAAATTCTTTTGCTGTGATGTTGATATGCCTATTGTTTCATTTGATTCTGCGCCAAAGTTAGGTTATCCTTTAAGAGTTGGAGAACTTGTTGTTGATGCTCGATGTGATGTTACACTGCTTGAACCTTATAATTTTCTCTTAAATATGATGTGATGGATGGGGGATGATACCCATAAAGTGCCATAAATGGGGTCATTTTTGCTGCCGTGTGGAAGGAAGTGTTATACCACCATTCATCTATAGGTAACCACTTGACCTGTTGTGTTTGTTTATCATATAAAAATCAATGAAGATATCCTTCCAAACATTTGTTCACTATCTCAGTTTTCCCATTAGATTGAGGATGATAAGATGAGCTATGATCTAGTTGAGTACCCAGACAAGAAAATAATTCCATCCAAAAATTTCCAGTGAAAATGGGATCTCTGTTGCTTATACAATAATCTTTGGGTTTCCATGTAGCTTTTGAATTGTTAAATAAAAGCAATAGCAAATGTCCATGATTTAAATGGATGAGATAATGCACAAAAGTGTGCATACTTGGTAAGTTGATCAAACACAACCATGATGACACTCTTTCCTTCATACCTGGGTAAACATGTGATAAAATCCATTGAAACCTCCTCCCAACATTGACTTGGAATGGATAAAGGTTGTAGCAGACTCGAGGTCTTAATTGTCTCAACTTTGTTTTGTTGGAAGACCAAAAATTCCACCACAAACTTTTGAATATAAGATTTAAGGCCATCCCAAAAAAAATCTTTCTTGACCTTGTGGCCAATTTTTAAAAATCTTGACTTTCCTCTTAAAGGAGAGGTGTGCAATTCCAAAAGAATATTTTGTCTTAGTTGGGAATTCTTACAAATATTTAAGCGATCTTTGTACCATAATGAATCATTTTTCCAGCTAAATGTATCATATGTACTAGGATCTTGGTGCAAATTTTGAATGAGTGTCCACACTTCTTTGTCATCCTTCTATTCCTCCCTTGCTGTGGTTATCCTATATGGTTAGATAATATAAATGGAACAAAGCAATGCTACCACACCCTCATCCTTTCTTGAGAGTGCATTTGCAACAAAATTTAGCTTCCTTTTTTTGTAGAGGATTTCAAAGTCATAACCCAACTTCTTTGTGACCCATTTTTCTCACTCTTCTGAATATATTCTTTGTTCCAAAATGTATTTAAGACTATCATGATCTGTTTTTTCCTTGAAGTGTCTACCCATTAGGTAAGGTCGCAATTTATTTAGTGCATGTAGTATTGCCAACATTTCCTTCTCACAAATAGGTTTCTGTAAATACTTTCCTTTGATTGGACGACTTTCAAAAGCAACGGGTCTTTCTTCTTGCATTAAAACAACACAAATTCCATTTCATAAGGCATCACATTCCACAATAAAGGTTTTTGTGAAGTCTAGCGTAGCTAAGACCGATGCTTGACGCATTTCCTCTTTGAGACGTTCAAAGGCCTTAGTTGCTTGTAGAGTCTAAGAAAATGCATCTTTTTTCAATAATGTTGTTAGAGGTGCTATTATTCACTCGTAATTCTTAAGGAACTTCTGATAATACCCTGTTAACCCGAGAAATCCTCGTAGATTCTTTATGGCTGTGGGGATTTTCCATTATTTAATGGTTTTAATTTTGTTAGGGTCTACCTTAACAGCCTCATGGAATACAATATGACCCAGATATTCCACCTCATGTACTCCAAAGAAGAATTTGGATGTTTTTGCATATAATTATTTCTCCTCCAATAGTTTGAGCACCCTGTCAACATATTGAACATGATCCTTCCAAGACTTCCTGTATATTAGTATATCATAAAAAAATACTAACGCAAATTTTCTAAGGAAGGGTTTGAAAATTGAATTCATCAACTAGAAGGTGTATTGGTAAGGCCAAAAGGCATGACCAAAAATTAATAATGACCCTCATGAGTTATAAATGTTTTTTTTCAAAATTTCTTCACTCTTCATTCTAATTTTATGATATCCTGAACTAAGATCCAACTTGGTGAAGTAAATTGTTCCATGTAATTCATCCAATAATTCATCAATGACAAGAATGGGAAATTTATATTTAATAGTGATCTTGCTGAGTTCCCTATAATCTGGACTGAAGTGCCATGTTCCATCCTTCTTGTACACTAATACTACTCGAGCAGAGAAAGAACTTTGACTAGGTTGAATTATACCGACCTCTCGCATTTATGCAATCATACATTCAATTTCGCTCTTTTGGGAATATGGATATTTTTAAGGCCTAGTGTTTGGAGGAACACTTCCTGGAATCAAATGAATAACATGATCATGATCACGAATAGGTGGGAGGACTTTGAGAGTCTCAAATACCTTGGAAAAATTGTCCAAGAATTTTTGGAGATATGGAGAAATAGTTGATTTCGATGTTTGAAACTCTAGTGAGCATAATTGTGCAATTACGCCTCATTGTTCTTTCTTTAGAAGCTTTGTAATTCTATTAGAGTTGATTATATTTCTTGGTTTCCCTGTGATACCCCTTAATTCAACTTCCTCTCCTTCCCAAAAAAAATTCAAGAAAATTAACTTCTTGAAAATTAAAATTTATCATACCCAAAGATTGTAACCATTGAACTCCTAGTACAACATCAACACCACCCACTGGAATGGAAAGCATTGGGCTATTAAATACATATTCCCCCATTGTTAGCTTGATATTATGGCACTTTCTAGAGCAATTTATAGTTCCTCCATTTGCAACTTGACACTCTGGTGCTGGATATAGGAAGCAATTCAATTCCTTGGCCATCTTACAATGAATAAAATTATGGGTACTGCTTGAATCAATCAACACTATTACATTTTTCTTCTTGATATTTCCTTCTATCTTGAGAGTTTGAGGAGTGGTAATTCCTACCAATTCATTACAAGGTATGGTTAGATTCATTTCTTCTTTGTCTAAGGTCGGTTCCTAGTGTATATCCTCTTCTTTTGAAGTTTCTTGGTACTTTTCTTCCTCCTCTTCACAATCTATGTTAAATATTTTCTTCTCGACACACTTATGACCTTTAACGTATTTTCTATCACAACTGTAACAAATCCCTTTTGCTCCTTTTTCTTCCAATTGTTGTGGTGTCAAACTTGTAGGTTGTGGAAGGCTAGGAGCAACAACACTTCCATGTTTATAGTTGTGTGTGGCAGGCTTCCTTGTTTCCATAATTTTTCTTGCCAACATGAATGGCTTCTCCAATGAATGAGGTTCCCAAAGGCAAACCTCATGTTGGAGGTTATCCTTTGAAGTCCCTATAAATACATCAAACCTATGCTCCTTTGGAATATCATTTACCCTTACATTCAATTTTTGAAAGTCCTCAATGTGTTCCACCATTGAACCCTTTTGCCTGAGATTTAACAATTAGCTAAAGAAGGTATTGATTTTTGTATCCTCATAATGTGCTATCATTTCCTCCATAAAAAATGACCAAGTGACAAGTGGTATATGAGAAAAAAGCCATTGATACCATACAAACTGATTGGGTTCTAAATATAAAGTTGCAATGCGTACCTTTTGTGTGTTTTTCACATTATGGAGATCAAAATATTGATCCATCTGTAGTATCCATGTTACCGGATCCTTGCCATCAAAATTCCTCATCTCGATATTTGGAATATGGTGGGTCTTAAATCCAACATTAGAGTCTATGAAATCATGATTAACATTTATTTTGTTCTAATCATGAGTTTAATCTACTACCTTTTCACCATTAGGAATCATTTCTTGTATTAACTTTGTCAAACCTTCCTTCAAACCTTTCATGTCTACTTCTAGACCATTCTTCATGCCTTCCATATTTCCTTTAATTTTTTCTTCTATACCATCGATATTAGCTTCCACAAAATTCTTTAAAACATCATGTCTTTCTTCAAACCATCCATCTTAGCTTCCATTTCATTTTTGGTTACTCTTTGCGAGAGCGAAATTTGTTGCACTTGGTCTCATAATTGTGATATATCATGTTGCACTTCTTCCTCTTCATGCATCATAGTAAATATTTATGAGGGATCAATGGGTATTGAATTATTTTTGGAAGGAATTTTAGAACCAAATACCGATATCAATGCTTCAATATTCCCTTGGAATCACTTCAAACTGATTTTTCAAACAAAATTTATGCAATTTATAAAAAAAAAGTACACACATTTTTCTTGCTTTTGAGGAGCTCGACATTGAACCTGATGTATCTTTGTGATTTCAGATCCCCAAGATTTGAACTTCGGTCCTATAGTATCCCTCTGAGTCTTCTTTCCAATTCCATAGTTCATAACTAATTTGGATTCTTCAAGATAAAGTTATGTCCAATCTCCCACAATGACCTAATTATGGATTGGTTCAGTATAACGAACTTCTATGGGGTTCCATGTGTCACTGTTTCTCCCTTCGACCTTGAAATTGATACAAAAGAAACTACAATCCATGCCCTTTTGGATAATTTTTACATAATTCAAATTCGATGCCTAAAATCCTAACTTCATCAAATCATATCTACGAAAATATAGTGAACCAAGATCTGAAATTTGTACACGAGGTTCACCAGTATTTCAACTCCATGTGATTTCAATTTCAGCTTCTGAAGCTTCGTAAAACATGAAAAAACCTACTTTATATATATAAGAGTCTAAGGGGTCACAATATAATCAGATCCTACATAGCAATAATAATGTAAGGGCACAACAATAACAATAGCGGGCCTCTATGGGGCACAATAATAATAATATGGGAACCACATGGGCACAACAATAATAATAAGGGGTCTACACTAACAATAACAGTAAGGGGCTACACTAGTGTTATAGGGACCTAACAAGAAACACAAGATTCTTTACCAGGTGGAAGAGGAATAGTGTTTGAAGGTCTTGGAGGGTTTGGTACCTTATGATAGAGCATGCCCGATTGGGTATAAACCAGATATAAATATTGAGCATGAGAAATAACTTTCTCTTCAGTCATGACTTCACATTTGGCCACATATTTTTTTTGGGAGATAATAGAGATTTGATGAACCATTTAGATAACAACTGATCGGGAACATAAGTCTTGACCAACTAGCGACGATGCCTCCACTCATGAATGTGATCTGAAATGTGAGTGGAAACTGATTGTTTGAAGTTTTTCAATAGTTCCATTCTGGTTTCATATCTGATGGGTAACTAGAAATGTGTGAGGAAAGTGGTGGCTAAATTTTTGAAATCATGAAACGACGCTCTAGGTAACTCAATATACCATTTAGCTGCGATACCTATAAGCGTTCGTTGGAAAAGACGAAGTCAAATGGAATCATCATTTAGGGAGTTTGATGAACACTGCTAGCCCCTTATAAATTTCTTGGCAAGCAAGCAAGGGGCTAGTTTGTTCTATAAGCCTGCAAGGAATGCATTTCCCTTGAAAACACATCATCCTTGCAGCCTTTTCAGGTTCCCTACCATGTGACTGTTTCCCTCTGCTGATTTAAGTCAATAAGCCTTGCTGATAAAGAATTATGCTCCAAAAGGCTTTATTTCGCCCCTTGTATCCCTGCATTTTCCCCCCATTCTATCCTTTTTCCCCTTCTTTTAAGTCCCCTTTGTTCCCTCAAAATTCCCCTCTATCTCTCTATCGTTACCCTCCTTAGGCCTCAAAATGCATTAAAAAAGGTTAAAAAACCCTCTTTCCAACTTTATATTAAGGCCTAAGCCCCTTTTCCCGCAAGCTCCAACCACTTCCCCACGTAACCCCTACCCAAAACCAAGCTCTTAATGCCTCGGGGGCCGATCGCATAATCTCACATCGCATGTGCCATGGTGAACGTTCCGATCACGCATCGCAAATATTTGCGATGCGATGAATCGCGTCGCAAATATCTGCGATGCGTGATCGATCGCGCCATCACACTCCCCTCCTATCATCTCATCGCAGCTCCGCCCCGCTTCGATTGCGATTGCGATCTCCGCATGGGTCCCGCCTCGTATGATCATTTCCGTCCACCTCATCACATTCCATTGCATTTCATTGCATTTCCTTTGTATTTCCTCTGCAGTCCAAATTTTCGTATTTGCACTAAAGTTTAATGTTTTATGTCCATTCGGCCAATTTTCATATATCATTCCACTGTTTAAACCATGCGCCGTCCTGATAGCGCCATCGCCGTCCATTTACCTGTAGATCTGACGGTTCAATGTTTACCCGCCCCTGTGGACCCCATGCAATGTTCATAAAACAACCTGTTTCCATCGCACCACCTTTGGGTAGAGGGCGGTATTTCCCGATTGGCCAGCGATTCCATACAGCTTTCGACGCGTGGCACCGGTACGGTTTCAAAACCACTATCTCATTGCGCGTTAACGTTCATCCGTGGATGCGTAGCGATATTGTTGCGAGCCGTTAGATCTGGAGCAGCCCGTCCAATGATTGTCGCTCCACGAAGATGCACATAGTTTAACCCATGGCCACCGTACCCCTGGCCCACGGTCTATTACCCTCCGACATGTTTTCCGCCGTCAATCTCCGCCGAGATCGGACAGTCTAGATTCGTTTTCCCGCTGTTGAATTTTTCGCCATCGCCACGTCACCCCCATGTGCATCCACCGTATGTCAGCCCATCCCGTCGCCTATATTTGTAAAAAATTCGTGTTGTTTAAGGTTTTTCCATTTAAAACTTCTTCTGCTGCAGTCCGCCATCTTTCTCCGTTTTCTGCTCTCGCTGCACTTTTCCGCCATCCCCCTGCATCATTCCATCATTCCACCAGCTGCACGGCCATTTCTGTCATCCGCACTGCATTCATTACCCCCCATCCATTGATTTCATAACGGGTTTGCGGTTTTGCAGGGTTTCAAGCGCGGAGAACCGCCATAACTCATCATCTCTGTCACAGTGGCAGAAAATGCAGGAAAAGGCCATATGCAAAGATCCAATAAATGAAGAAAGGCCCGAGAAGGTGTTTTCGACACGAATGTAATCAAAGGACAGGGTTAAAACTCTGTCAAACTTCTCCAGAGCTATTGGAACGTAGATTTCGCAGCTAGAGGTAATTGTGGGAGTGGAAAAGAGCACCAGTGGGGAAATTGAAGAGTTAAGGCTTAAAATTGAAGATTTTAAAGTCCTAATCCAGTTATTCAAAGGCATCGTACCGGATTGAAAACCTAGGGATCATGCAGAAGGTACAGTACGCAGAAATCAACACATATCAGGGTTTCTACAGCAGCAGAGTGTTTCCTTCCATAAAGGAAAAAGTGCCCATACAGTTTTCATTCCATGTCATGTTCTAGAGAAGGTTTCTGCCCTGACAGTAGTCCTACATGATCAGAAGCATTTGTTGCACAAGTATGGCAGACTTCACTATCTTTTATTTATCTTTTGTTTATTCACCAATAGCACCACACAGTACTGCAGTCAGAACACATTAGAGTTATATCAGAGTAGTCTGAAGACTGAAGAAGATCATTTTTTCACCCAAAGAACACTAGAGATTAATGCACAGGACTTATACAGAATGGGTTTCGGCCCTCTTTCTTTTCAGAAGTTAATACTGCATTTAGTTCTTCACCTACCTCCTGTGCTCCTTCGGAGCTATAAATTCATGAAGAAACTCATTGTAAAGGTTGTTGATCAGTTATCAGAGAACTGCAAGTAGTTTCTTTTGAGACACAGTCTCTGTGTAAAGTTGTAAGATAGGCCGAGGAATATGATTTCGGACTGAGTATTCAACCATTGGCATGTTGTACTTGACTGGTATTGCTATTTTATATGACAAGCAGATTTCTTTGGATCCTGATCTGAAGCAGCGGTGATGTTTTCCTATCTTTGTGTTTACATTCATTTAATTTCGTTTCTACTGGCTTGCATCAGAATATTGGCATAGGATTTACCCTTGTTAGGTACCCTATTGCTCCTTGCCATTTATGTTTCTCTTCTAAATGTATTATCTAAGAAATGATTTCAGTTGGTTTAACCAGTGTAGTGGATGTTATTGCCTGCTCTCTGATGTATGAATTAAATGAATTTAGTTCTTAGATGTTTCTTGTTACAGATTTAGTTGGAAGATTTGGGAACACTGGGGATTAGAGTTAGCCCTGTCCACTAGGATCCTTGTGCGACCTGCTGATCTGTAACTTTGTGCTTTAAAACTGTGTTATCTCCTCTCCTTCTACTTTTCCACAACACATAATCATCTTGAAGATCCTATGTCTCAGATGACTAGCCCAATTGAAAGCCTGCCTATTGAGTAGCAAGAAAACCCTTTCCTAAATCCATGCCCAATGGTCTTGAATGCTTTTCTGGAGTACTTCACCTCTGCCTTATCCCTCTTTGCTCATCTTGGTCTTACATTGAACCCTTATTTCCCGATAACCAGCAACCAAACAAACAATCAAACAAACAAACCCCGAGCTTTATAACTAGCCTAACATCTTAAACTTTGAGCTTCCTAGACATAAAACCTAAGCCCATATAGAGAGATCCCTCTCTAGACCCAGGAGGGCTAGATCCTGAGGTTTGAAAGTGGTTCTGATGTTGTCTCATCTTTTGGTCTTGCCAATCTGGCCAAAACATGGGAACCCCAACATAATGGCGACTCCGCTGGGGAGCTGAGTGCATTACACCTTAAACATTCTTAGGCATTCAAAAAACCCACAATCTCTGGTTAGGTTGGCAGTTAAACAGTCCCATTCACACATCAACCTCTATACCATTTGTTGTGTTTTCCCATACTCTTGGGCAGAGTCTGGAAAGGGCCAGGTAGCCTCCAGATCTCACACTCTTTTAGAGGTGTCATATCTGGTAAATGCCCTCCCAGTCAATATATGGTTAGAGTTTGCTGTGTTTGGAAGATATCCTTGAAAGAGGAAATCTCATAAGCACTATGGTGGACAGTGTACCCCCCAAAAAAAATCCTAAACCTTCCACCTGGCGACTCCATAGTTCCTAAACATTCTAAAGACTCCACTGGTGATCAGTAGGCTTGCTGATTATCTTGGTTCACAATAGACTCCACTGGGAGACCAGCCTCCATAACAACATCGACCACAGTAGTAGTAACAAGTAGGGTTAAGCCACTTGGTCAGAAAACAACATTCTGGCTTCTAGAACCATCCATACAAGAGCTCACCCTAACCCAGACCCACCTGAAATAGTTGACAATCCTAAGAGTATCCTCAAGGGAGCTCCAATGCCTAAAAGATCAACTGTTTCCAGTCACATCTATAGAGCTAATTCTGCACGAGAAGATCTTACAGCTCTATCACATTTTCACCTTGACCTAGACCTACCTAATAGATTACCTAGAACTAGGTCATTTAGTCTCTTAGACCAGCCAGATCCTGGGCTTCTTGGTTCACCACAGCCAAGTGGTAGACACCTTGGGAATAGACAGACCCCTCCATCTACACCTCCAGATATACATTTCATATAAAACTTGGGGCTCAGTCACCCTAGATTTGCTCATCTGTCTTATGCTGGTCATAATATCCTTGTCATCCATATACCAACTGCCCAAGTTAACCCTTTTCCTCATCAAAAAATCAATATGGCAGCCTGGTAGGCACCTCTGGTTTTACCTCAGCCTCTAGTACCCTTACCAAATTATTATCAGTCAAAGATCCCACACTTCACTGCAAAAGAGTCCATCACCGCCCAACAACATGTAGATAAGATGGAAGATTCTTTTGACTACCTGGAAATAGATGACGATACAGTCAAAATGAGAATCTTTGCCCAGAGCTTAGGGGGTGATGTGAAGAAATGGTTCAAGGGTCTACCTCCAGGTAGCATAAATGATCTCCTAGCTCTATATCAGAATTTCATAAACAAATGGGAAGCTAGGGAAAATCCTCGCCAGCTCCTAGCAGAATACATGACCCTTAAAAGAAACGTAGGAGAGAGTGTCCATGCTTACACAACGAGGTTTAACAGCATTTACAATGCCCTCCCTCCACATATGAAACCTCCACAAGGCATGGCCCTAGCAAAATACCCTGAAGGCTTTGATGCTGACATGGCCTATGAGCTTAGGGATAAGGAATACAACACATTGGAGGACATGCAGAAAGGAGCTGTGAACATAGAGGCAAATCTGATCGAGAAAAGAGCAAGACTGAGATCTGAGAAGAGGGTAACATATAGAGATGAAAATGTAGCTTCCACATTCGACCAAAATTATGATAAGCCGTCTAAAAATGTGGAAAGGTTACAGCAAATGATGGAAAAAATGGTTGTCACAGTTAGTAACCAAAACAGAAACCAAAGCAGGAACCAAAACTTTAGAAGAAACAATAACGCCCCCAACAGACAAAGAGAATTAGATCAGCAAGTAATTCCCCCATTCCAAGAGAATTTTCTTGATGAAGATGAGGGAATCATAGAAGAGTCTGAAGGGAACACAATAAACATGTTTGAAATAGAAGATTCAATCCATAACTGTTACTCAGAAGAAGATCAACTCTCACCCTCTAGTTGGGAGGAAGAATGGTTAGAATCTGAGGATTACAGGCTAGGGTTTGAAAATTCCATGATGTAGGTCAGAGAGCAATACAAACTTAGAAGCAAAAAGAGTCAAGAAACTCCCAAAATGAAAGCTTCTGAGGTCACCATCAAGAAAAGGCCTGAGAAAACTTCTAAATCAGCTACAGGAAGTAACAATTCAGCAGCTGAAAGTTCTGGAAAGAACAAAGAAAAGGACAACCAAAACAATGATACACAAGGTAAACCAGCTAGCGGCACTAGCACTACAGTTAGTTCTCCTGATAAAACTGTCACAAACGCTGTACATAACGAGAATCAACACACTGGTTCAGTCACTGAAGCAGTGACTAACAAAGCAGAGTTGAACGCCCCCAAGAGTCAGTCCACTTTCAATCTAGAGAGTGAGATTGCAAAAATTAAAATCTCTGTTCCACTCTCTGAGCTGGCCACTCAGGATGTATACAAAGGCCAAATTTTGAAAGCATTAAATTTAGGAGAGAACAGTGACACTGTAAATCTG
This sequence comes from Pinus albicaulis, assembly GCA_034641835.2. NCBI lineage: Eukaryota > Viridiplantae > Streptophyta > Pinopsida > Pinales > Pinaceae > Pinus > Pinus albicaulis. Next base: position 1,283,902,588 of record CM076579.1, read on the forward strand.
AGTGATGATCAACCTTCCCTTCTGTTTGGTCCAAAGATAGAGGGAAAGTTTCAGGAAGGGGTAGTACCCCCTTTTTATATCAGTCTTAATTTCCATGATAAGATTCTCCACAATGCAATGCATGATTCTGGAGCCTCACACAACCTGATGCCTAAATTAGTGATGGAAAGACTAGGCCTAGAGATAACCCGTCCCTATAAAGACCTATATTCTTTTGACTTAAGTAGAGTAAAGTGTCTTGGCCTGATCAAAGATTTATGTGTGAGCCTGACTTAGATCCCTGCCAAGTGCATGGTCATGGATGTTGTAGTGGCAGATGTGCCACCCAAGTATGGCATGTTACTATCAAGATCATGGGGAGCCAAGCTGCAAGGAACAATGCAAATGGATGGGGCTTATGCCACAATCCCAATCTTTGGCCAACTTAGAAGACTGTACAAGGAAGCGCAAATGAAATTCCTAGTTAGTAGCCCTGAGAAGCCTGAAAATTCTCCTCTATACTCTATACATATCGATCTGGATTCCTTCATCTTCTACAATGATGAATCTTTAGGAGGACCAGAGTCTGAAAATGTAGATACCAGCAAATGTATACAGGATGAAACAGGGCCAATGGATTTTAACATAATGGCTACCCTAGACTCAGAGGAAGAAGACGTAGAAAACCTTGAATAGTGCATTGAAACAACCATGCAAAGTGAACCAGAAACAGAATGTAGTCGGCCAGTTAATCACCTCTCTGATTTCAACATCCATAACGAAAAACTTAACAGCCCACAGCCTAGTGCAGACCCTATAACGCAACATGATGGCAAACCCAGCTGTAGGGAAAGGAATGAGAACAAAAATGAGAGAGAACCCCTGTGGGAAATGAGTTTCGATGGGTCAAGTACAAGGAGGATCGCTGGGGCAGGAGTGTGGATACATAACACGGAGAGCGATTACGCAGAGAGCCATGCCTGCAACCTACACTTCAAATGTACGAATAATGTTGCAGAATACGAGGCCCTGATCCTAGGCTTAACTCTGCTGAAAAAATTAGGAGCCCATAGGATAGCCGTGTGTGGAGACTCTGAGCTGATTATTAAACAGGTGAATGGTGAATACATAGCGAAACATCCTAGACTGAGAGCATATAGGAATGACACTATGGATCTACTGAAAACGTTTGTTGAATACAAATTAGTGTTCGTTCCTAGGGGTCAAAATACCATTGCAAACGGATTAGCTTGCCTAGCTAGTTCTTACCTTAAGACTCCCAGCAATCAGCAAATCATCATTCAGACCAAATTTAGACCTGCAGTGCCGAACAACGAAAAATATTGGCAGGTTTTTGAAGGTAATAAACAGATCGAAGATTTCCTGACAGGCAGGAACGAGTTTGAATTTTCTGGTTCAGACTCTGTGTCTAGTGGTAGCGGCCTAGATGAGGAAACCTCAGACGAAGAAGAACCACCTCGAAACATAGAAATAAACACTCTGAACGAGGAAACTAGGAATCTAGACGGAAATTGTGAAAATACAGAGAGTGAAGAAGTCGAGATGCTGCAGGCCAAAGATAAAAATATACCCAGAGGCCTAGCACCATTAGAAGACCTCTTTGACTTTGATGATGTAGCAAAAAATCCCACTATAGAACATGCAGACTCTGATGTGGAAGAATGCAACATAGGCACTGAAGATAAGCCCAAAATGATTAAACTGGCTAAGTCTTTATCGGCGGACATGAAGAAAAAATACATTGACCTTTTCAAGGAATTCATTGATGTTTTTGCTTGGAGTTATGAAGACTTAAAGACCTATGACACAAGCATCATTCAGCATAAGATACCCTTGAAAGAAAATCAGAAGCCCTTTAGGCAAAAACTTCACAGAATAAACCCAAAACAATTGCCTGCAGTTGAAAAAGAGATTAAGAAGATGTATGAAGCATGTATAATTGTGCCTGTGAGGTTCTCTGATTGGGTATCAAAATTGTTGGCTGTGAGAAAGAAAACAGGGGAAATCAGGCTATGTATAAACTTCAAGAATCTTAATAGAGCCTCACTCAAGGACAATTACCCTTTGCCAAAAATGGAACATATTCTTCAGAGGGTAGTGGGATCTAAAAGGATCTCCCTGCTAAATGGTTTCTCCGGTTATAACCAAGTCTTAGTAATCCCATAAGACCAACTCAAAACAACTTTTACCACTCCATGCGATACCTTTATTTATGTGAAGATTCCTTTTGGGTTGATGAACGCTGGGGAAACCTTCCAAAGAGCGATGGATCTAGCTTTTTCCGATGAGATAAGGCACTTCATTGTTATTTACTTGGATGACATAACAGTCTACTCCAAAACTGAAGAAGAACATCTGAAACATCTGAGAAAAGTGTTTGAAAAATGTAGAAGGTTTGGTCTGTCACTAAATCCTAAAAAGACTGTATTTGGACTACAGGAGGGTAAACTCCTTGGCCACATTATATCTGAGAAGGGAATTAGGATAGACCCACAACGAGTTGAGGGAATACTATAGATCACACACCCAAGAAACATCAAGAAATTACAGTCCTTCATTGGGAAAATCAACTTCCTTAGGAGGTTTATTCCAAACCTAGCTGAACACCTTAGGAACATGAATAACATGCTGAAGAAAGGTGAAGGAGTTAAATGGACTGTTGGAGCTAAACAATCCTTTGAATCAGTAAAACTTGCACTTACCCAAGCTCCCGTTCTAATCAGCCCAGATTTCTCCAAATATTTCCTGATCTTTTCATTTGCCTCTAAGCATACAGTGGCTGCAGTCTTGCTGCAGAAAAACACAGAAGGAATGGAACAACCAATTGCCTTCTTTAGCAAAGCACTCAGAGATGCACCCTTGAAATACAACATAATGGAAAAACAGGCCTATGCTCTGATTAAGGCCTTGAAAGACTTCAGGGTGTACATATTGCATTCTCACACCGTAGCTTATGTGCCCAATATCATAGTCAAGGATATACTGTCCCAGGACCCAGATGGGAAAAGGGGAAAATGGATTGTTGTGATCTTAGAGTATGACCTTGAGATAAAACCCACCAAACTAATTAAGGGTTAGGGCTTAGCTAAATTAATGGCCGAATCAAACTTACAAGCCCTAGACATTAACATGATAAATACCTTGGATGAGCAACAAGAATCGCATGATCCTACTGTTGAGGAAAAATTTCAGAGCTCCCCTTGGTATTCTGACATTTTATATGTGCTTACACACCTCAATGCCCCTCCTGAACTATCAAAGACCAAGGCCAGATTCTTAAAGCTAAAAGCCAAAAACTACTGCATTTTGAATGAAAACTTATACTGGAAAAATCCTAATGGCCTATTGCTTAAATGTTTGCTGAAAAATGAGGCAGAGAGGGTTAAACAATAATTCCATGCTGGAGAATGTGGAGGCCACCTGAGTTGGAAAGCCACTGCAAACAAAATACTCAGAGCTGGTTACTATTGGCCCACACTCTTCAATGATGTCCATAAAATGATATTTGCTTGCCACAAATGCCAGATATTTGAAGGCAAAAGAAAACTCCTCCCTTTACCCCTACAACCCATCACTGTTGAAGGTCCCTTTCTGCAACGGGGTCTAGATTTCATAGGGGAGATTCACCCTACTTCTTCTGCGCAACACAAATGGATCCTAACAGCCACAGACTACTTCCCTAAGTGTATAGAGGCCATACCCACTAGGAATGCCACATATTCGGTCATCATTAGTTTCCTAGAAGGTCACATCCTCTCTCGGTTTGGCTACCCAAGGAAAATAATCACTGATAATGCTACTGATTTCGGATCCAAGAAGATGGTTGATTTTTGTTACAGGTATCAAATAGCACTTGGTCATTCAACTGCCTATTACCCACAAGGTAATGGATTAGCTGAATCATCAAACAAGAGCCTGGTGATCATCATAAAGAATCTTTTGGAAGAGAAAAAAAAGTCATGGCATAATAAGCTAGTACATGCTCTGTGGGCTAACAGGATTACAACAAAGAAGTCCATCAGCATGTCACCATTCCAGCTTGTCTATGGTACAGAATCAATATTCCCTACCAGCCTTGGGGTACCAGTGATCAAGCTGGTCCAGGAGATTCAAACAGAAGAAGACAGTATGGTGAGGAGAATAAACCAGACAATTCATCTTCAACAAACAAGGGAAGAGGTCTACAATAGAGCAGTGAAAGTTCAGGAGGTTATAAAGAAATTGTTTGACAAAAGAACCAAAGCTGCTGATTTCAAAATTGGAGACAAAGTTCTGAAGTGGGACTCAAGGAGAGAGGATAAAGGAAAGCACAACAAGTTCGACAGTTTGTGGCAAGGTCCATACATCATCCATGCCACTGTGGGTCCAAATGCCTTCTTCCTACAAGAATTAGATGGTACAGAGCTGTTTGGGGGTCCTGTCAATGGCAGGATGCTTAAATGCTACTTTTGCTGATTTACAATTTCCAGTTTCCATTTCTATTGTACATACCATTGAAATTTTTATTTTCAAAGAAAAAGAGAAAATGTTAAAAAAAAAATAGAGGAAAGGGAGAGGTTCAGACATGCTTAAAACATGAACCTCTGATGTGCAAAAGATTGGCTCTAATAAGCTCAAAACCTGAGCCAAAGAAAGTAAGGCAGCTGGGCCTAACATGCTCAAAATCTGGACCAGCAAAGAAAAAAGGAATCAGCTCTAACATGCCCAAAACCAGAGCTGAAATAAAGGAAGGAAGTGACTCTAACATGCTCAAAACTTGAGTCACAAAGAGAAGAAGGATACTTCAAGTTTCAGATCTCAAGCCTTCACAATTTTGTTTTCAAGTTTTCTGCAAATTTTGTCCATGTGCAACTGTCTTTATGCCTTGGACCCACAACAAGTCAGACAGTCTAATCCTGGCTTGACTGTTTTTCAATTTCCTGTCTTAGAATGTAGAGAAGAATCTGCTGGACAGTCTAATCCCAACAGATATTAGCTTAGGTAGAGAAACGTATGAGACCAACAGTTTAATCTGGTCTCATGGAGTAATAAGGGTAGATTTAGAATAGGTTTATTTTCTGTTTGTAAAAATAAAATGATGTAAAGGGTCTGCTAGCTCAAATGCACCCTGGAAGAAAAATGCTAGGACTGTAGTGTGGGTGGGTAATTTGTTGGAGAAAGTTTTTCTGCTGATGTAATGTTTTCATATTGTGGCGGTTGATCAAAGAAAGAAAGGGATGTGCCAAGCAGCAGGCCACTGGCCTATTCCAAAGATCTATTCTCTGAATTCTTGACTCCTTCAAGAAGAAGCCATCCCCATGTGGAGCCACTGTTAGCCCCTTATAAATTTCTTGGCAAGCAAGCAAGGGGCTAGTTTGTTCTATAAGCCTACAATGAATGCATTTCCCTTGAAAACAAATCATCCTTGCAGCCTTTTCAGGTTCCCTCCATGTGACTGTTTCCCTCTGCTGATTTAAGTCAATAAGCCTTGCTGATAAAGAATTATGCTCCAAAAGGCTTTATTTCACCCCTTGTATCCCTGCATTTCCCCCCCATTCTATCATTTTCCCCCTTCTTTTAAGTCCCCTTTGTTCCCTCAAAATTCCCCTCTATCTCTCTATCGTTACCCTCCTCAGGCCTCAAAATGCATTAAAAAAGGTTAAAAAACCCTCTTTCCAACTTTATATTAAGGCCTAAGCCCCTTTTCCTGCAAGCTCCAACCACTTCCCCACGTAACCCCTACCCAAAACCAAGCGCTTAATGCCTTAGGGGCTGATCGCATAATCGCACATCACATGTGCCATGGTGAACATTCCGATCATGCATTGCAAATATTTGCGATGCGATGGATCACGTCGCAAATATCTGCGATGCGCGATCGATCGCGCCATCGCACTCCCCTCCGATCATTGCATCGCAGCTCCGCCCCGCTTTGATTGCGATTGTGATCTCCGCATGGGTCCCGCCTCGTACAATCATTTTCGTCCACCTCATCGCATTCCATTGCATTTCATTGCATTTCCTTTGTATTTCCTCCGTAGTCCAAATTTTCGTATTTGAACTAAAGTTTAATGTTTTATGTCCATTACGCCAATTTTCATATATCATTCCACTGTTTAAACCGTGCGCCGTCCCGATAGCGCCATCGCCATCCATTTACCTGCAGATCTGACGGTTCAATGTTTACCCGCCCCTGTGGACCCCGTGAAATGTTCATAAAACAACCTGTTTCTGTCGCACTGCCTTTGGGAAGAGGGTGGTATTTCCCGATCGGCCAACAATTCCATACAACTTTCGACGCGTGGCACCGGTACGGTTTCGAAACCACTATCGCATCGCACGATAACGTTCGTCCGTGGATGCGTAGCGATATTTTTGTGAGTCGTTAGATCTGGAGTAGCCCATCCAACGGCTGTCGCTCCACAAAGCTGCACGCAGTTTAACCCATGGCCACCGTACCCCTGGCCCATGGTCTATTACCCTCCGACATGTTTTCCGCCATCGATCTCCGCTGAGATCGGACGGTCCAGATTCATTTTCCCACTGTTGAATTTTCCGCCATCGCCACATCACCCCCACGTGCATCCACCGTATGTCAGCCCATCCTGTCGCCTATATTTGTAAAAAAGTCGTGTTGTTAAGTTTTTCCATTTAAAACTTCTTCTGCTGTAGTCCGCCATCTTTCTCTGTTTTCTACTCTCACTGTACTTTTCCGCCATCCCCCTGCATCATTCCATCATTCCACCAGCTGCACGACCATTTCCGTCATCCGCACTGCATTCATTACCCCCCATCCATGGATTTCATAACAGGTTTGCAGTTTTGCAGGGTTTCAAGCGCGGAGAACCGCCATAACTCATCATCTCTGTCACAGTGGAAGAAAATGCAGGAAAAGGCCATATGCAAAGATCCAATAAATGAAGAAAGGCCCGAGAAGGTGTTTTTGACACGACTGTAATCAAAGGACATGGTTAAAACTCTGTCAAACTTCTCCTGAGCTATTGGAACGTAAATTTCGCAGCCAGAGGTAATTGTGGCAGAAACAAAGAGCATCAGTGGAAAAATTGAAGAGTTAAGGCTTAAAATTGAAGATTTTAAAGTCCTAATCCAGTTATTCAAAGGCATCGTATCGGATTGAAAACCCAGGGATCACGCAGAAGGTACAGTACGCAGAAATCAAAGCATATCAGGGTTTCTACAACAGCAGAGTGTTTCCTTCCATAAAGGACAAAGTGCCCATACAGTTTTCATTCCATGTTGTGTTCTAGAGAAGGTTTTTGCCCTGACAGTAGTCCTACATGATCAGAAGCATTTGTTGCAGAAGTATGGTAGACTTCACTGTCTTTTATTTATCTTTTGTTTATTCACCAATAGCACCACACAGTACTGCAGTCAGAACACATTAGAGTTATATCAGAGTAGTCTGAAGACTGAAGAAGATCATTTGTTCACCCAAAGAACACCAAAGATTAATGCACAGGACTTCTACAGAATGGGTTTCGGCCCTCTTTCTTTTCAGAAGTTAATACTGCATTTAGTTCTTCACCTACCTCCTGTGCTCCTCCAGAGCTATAAATTCATGAAGAAACTCATTGTAAATGTTGTTGATCAGTTATCAGAGAACTGCAAGTAGTTTCTTTTGAGACACAGTCTCTGTGTAAAGTTGTAAGATAGGCTGAGGAATATGATTTCAGACTGAGTATTCAACCATTGGCATGTTGTACTTGACTAGTATTGCTATTTTATATGAAAAGCAGATTTCTTTGGATCCTGATCTGAAGCAGCGGTGATGTTTTCCTATCTTTGTGTTTACATTCATTTAATTTCGTTTCTACTGGCTTGCATCAGAATATTGGCATAGGATTTACCCTTGTTAGGTACCCTATGTTTCTGCTCTCCTTGCCATTTATGTTTCTCTTCTAAATGTATTATCTAAGAAATGATTTCAGTTGGTTTAACCAGTGTAGTGGATGTTATTGCCCGCTCTCTGATGTATGAATTAAATTAATTCAGTTCTTAGATGTTTCTTGTTATAGATTTAGTTGGAAGATTTGGGAACACTGGGGATTAGAGTTAGCCCTGTCCACTAGGATACTTGTGCGACCTGCTGATCTATAACTTTGTGCTCTAAAACTGTGTTATCTCCTCTCCTTCTACTTTTACACAACACATAATCATCTTGAAGATCCTATGTCTCAGATGACTAGCCCAATTGAAAGCCTGCCTATTGAGTAGTAAGCAAACCCTTTCCTGACTCCATGCCCAATGGTCTTGAATGATTTTCTGGAGTAATTCACCTCTGCCTTATCCCTCTTTTCTCATCTTGGTCTTACATTGAACCCTTCTTTCCTGATAACCAACAACCAAACAAACAATCAAACAAACAAACCCCGAGCTTTATAACTAGCCTAACATCTTAAAATTTGAGCTTCCTAGACATAAAACCTTTGCTCATATAGAGAGATCCCTCTCTGGACCTAGGAGGGCTAGATCCTGAGGTCTGAAAGTGGTTCTAATGTTGTCTCATCTTTTGGTCTTGCCAATCTGGCCAAAACATGGGAACCCCAACAAACACCATAAATGATATGTCATGACATGGGTTGACGAGTCTTCTCCAGGATTCCATTGAATTTTTGGATATCAGAAGGCAACTTGGTAGGAATTATCAGCCACCATGGTAAGTGAGCAATGGGGTTGTTAGTAAGCCGAGTTAAGTTAGGTAATTCAAGAGTAGCCACAAAAGGAAATTGTTGATTAAATTACGAAGGAGGATGACCTGGGTAAGAATGAATATCTTTAGAAATGGGTACTTGCATGCCCGGATAAGGATGGTTCTGATAATAGGTAACCTGGTTACCACGATATGGAGGATTCTGATAACCAACATACAAGTGAGTTTTTTGCGCAGCCCCAGGATGATGATAAAGTTGCTGGAATGGTTGGGTCTAGATTTGCTAGCCTTGAAAAGGTGTGTGATGTGGTCCATAATGTTGACCGATAGAGGTTTGTATTTCCACTTGGTATGGTGGGTTTGGTTTATATTGCGCAAAATTTTGAATAATTTCACCGATCGAAACTTGAGGAGTACCTTGCACAAGCGATTGAGAAGACGAGGCACCTTGTATAGTTTGACTAAACGGTACCTAGGGAGAACCAAATTTCGTTGGAATAGGCTGTAAAGGTTTGCTCACATTTATTTGAGCTTGTTGAGGTGTTAATGAATAGATAGGAATTTGCGATGAGGATGGTGCAATTTGAGGATTCAACAATTGATCCCAAAATGAACAAGGTTGAACGGGTAAGGTAGGTTTCCAAACACTAGCAGGAATTCTAGGATAGGGCATACTATAATTAGGCAGGTTACCATATTGTGGCATACAAACAACAAATTACCCCCCCTGCAAAAGCAGGAGAGGATGATAGAGGCAACTATGATCCAGATGGAAGGTACCCAACATAAGGAGAGTTAGGCTGTTGAGGGTAGATTTTTCCACTGATATAAGGACCAACCTGCTGCTCTATTATATGTGTAGTCGAAGGAAGAGGAGCATAATGTGTGGCATTCATAAGAGAAGTACCAGAGATTATTCTCGAAATAGAAAACACGGGAGAGGTCCAAGGACTGGAAGCCACACCAAAAAAGGTACCATATAACGACTGATAACCAGGCAGGACAGATGGGCCACCATAGAAATTAGTTTCTGGTGATGTCACAAACATAGATGAGGAAGTGACACTTAATGTCTCAACCATAGTGGTGGCAACGAGTTGGGAGTATGAATTAGTTCTAGTCATGGTTAACAATCCCAATTAATATTGCCGCGAAAGATCTGTGGATAGGCATAATGAATCAGGTAAAGGATATTGTGTCACAGGTTGAAGAGGTGGAAGAGGATCGGTTTGATAAAAATGAATTCCTTCCCAATGAATAGGAGTAGAAGGATGAGGCTCTTCTTTAGGGACCTCTTCAATACTCACAAGTCCGTATGGAAGTGGTTCTCCGTCGGGTCCAAGATATATTGGTTTTGTCTGAGACAAGGGAAGAGAAGAGGAAGGTCTCGAAGAATCAGGTGAAAATGGTTGAGGCTCCTCAGGTTCAATAACCTCACGAAACAAAGTGTTTGACTCAGGAAGGTTAGGTTCAATGACCTCAGGTAACAAAATTTCAGGGACTTCTATTTCAATTGTGTCAGTGTCACCAACAGGAGTAGATGTAATCTTGGGTTCAGAAATTAAAGGGACAAATGATTATGGCGGATCAGTATCAAGGGGAGGCCAGAAGTAGAGCCTGAAGTTCCTGATTCGGTAGTTTGCATTTTCTTATGTTTTTTACGTCGGTTAGGAGTAGCCTTTAGAGGAAGAGGAGGATTATTTTGCATTCTATGCAAACGATGAGGAGGGGGATTTTTTCCTTCCACGATAAATAATAAATTTTATTAACATAAAAATAAATAAATAAAAAAGAGGGTAATCTAGGCATAAAGGATTACCAAGCAATCGTGAAATACAATCTACACCTTGGCGAATCAAGTATTTAACATACAACAACCAATCTCCATGAATGTTGTGTTCGGTGTATCATGGTATAAAAGGTGAGAAACTATGTTACCTATGAATGGATATCAACCTAAAGGGGAGTCCCAAAATATTCTCGACGATATGTGGGAGTGCAGTCCGTAGTATTGATGTTTAATATGTAATCGTTCAATGAGAGCGTTGCCATATACTTTTCATGCATGGAGTGCCATCCGATATACCGAATATATGTGGAGAACGATCCTAAACACTTATGTACGTCGAAAAATATTTCACCCCCGGGATGCAATGCTAGAAAATGACGACAGATCCTACGTTTAACGACACCGAAACTAACCTATACCTCTAAATGTTTGCATTGATGTTAAAAATGATCCTTAGGTTGATGCAATAAATTTTACTGTTTATCTTTGATTAAGTTGAAATTTTGGGGCTCACCACAAATGTCACATGAATATCCTAAAATGAAAATATAGCATAAGAAAATAGGAATATTTTCTCTTGCTAAGGAAGGGAAGAAAAAATCAAGATGCAACACACAATATGCAACAAACAAGATGCAAGATGCAATTTCCCTTTCGATGCAAATGTTCCTATACTAATACACATACAAACCCTAAATTCCAATGCACGAATTTTCTTTTCACCACATTTAATTTTCGAGAATGAAGAAAACTAAAGTGCAAATTTTCAATTACTGATTCAATTACACTTTTTAGAATGGGGACTCAAAAAAAAATTCATCCAAGCGATCAACAACCAAACAAAATTAGTTTTCACGTGACTTAATGATAAGAAAAAAGAAAAAACAAAACCAATCCTTACCAAAGGAAAACAAACACAAATGAAAATCAAATGGAGGTCTTAGAGAGATCACAAAACATTAAAGACACAGGGAAGTTATGATGGAAGCAAACTGATCAAAGGGAGGCTAAAAACTAAGGGAAAATTTGTGCAAAAATAGGGGCCAATGCAGGTGCAAAGGAGGCACCAATGCTTTGCAATGTTGGTATAGAGTGGACCTGAGTGAGGTGTAACGCTCTATCAGAGGAACTGGGGGTGCGTTGGGCCTATGAAAGAGGAGTCTGACACAAAAAATGCTATAAAGGTTGAATGAAACTTCCTAGGTTTGTTCTTGGTTGTATTATACAACAAAGGTATGTCAATGAGGTAATAAAACACAATGGACAAGGAAAACCACCAAGGAAATACTCTGTTCCCCAGTGGAGTTGCCAATTTTTTATACAAGATTTACAATTGCGGAAAAAAGTATCTCCCCTAGGTTTGGTGGTCAACCTAGAACAAGAGAGAGATAATGAACTCAATGCTTTTCCTTAAAGTAAATATATGACAAAGTGAAGCCTACCTGGAACTTGTCGCACACTTCGCTCCTTCTTAAGCTTGGAAGCTCCAATTCTAGCTTTGATTGCCAAAATTAGAACATGCACAGTCAAATAACACAAGCCAAGAAATTATGATATCTATGGAGTATAATCTAAATACTCTATTCAATAGATCAAGATGGTATTGAAATACATGAAATAACATCACATATAGGAAAACATAGAATTATTTTCATTAATATAAATAGAAGGAGATTAGAACCATAAGTAGCAGTTGATCTTGTAGAAGAGCTCCTCCAAGTTGTTGACTTGTCCTTTCCTTGTCACAATGTGCACCTCCAATCACCCTAATGCATGAGATAATAACCACTCACTATAGTAGCATAAGGGCAGAGTCTCTCCAAAATCCAACCATTCATTCATTCTCTAACATTCTCTAAAATTTTCATATGCAAGATGATAAATGTATAGGAGAGTGGGGTAAATTGGGAGTTCTTATCCAATTACCATTCTAATGTTTTAGATCCACCTTTGATGGATGGATAGGATCAAAGGATAAGTGGTGAAAACTCCAAAGTAGGGTAGGATAGGATCTGAATGTTTAATCCAAGGTAAGCGGTTGAAACAACTTTTGGGAACTTCTAGAAAGTGAAGCTTCCAGAATCTCAATCATTCTCTTGGATTTCTAGAACCAACGCAGGTGCAAAGGGGAGAAACCTACTAGTGACCAACGCTGGCTACAACAGAGCAACCTGTAAGTGGTCGCACCCCAGTAGGCATGCATGTAGCGATGGTCCTAAAATTGACTCAAATGATGTAGTTTAGGGTTGAAACTCTGGGGGATGAATGGTACATGCTTAGGGCTTTGTGAAAGGTGATGAAAAGGGGGAATAGGATGTTGATTTATCCCATTAAGAGGCTGAATGATCGGATGTGACAAAATGGCCTATAACAAGGCAAATATTAGAGTGATTTCTCTTTTCTTGATAACTACTTGTGTTGTCCTTTTAATTTTTCTTACTTATTAGCTTCTTCACTCATTATTATGACTGTGTATCATCAAAAAACTACCAAAACAAGAAAAAAATTAGTGGACAAGAGCACAGAGTGCGGGCTGCAATCCAAGGCCAAAACCTCTCCTCTTGAGAGGAAAACCCACAAATTTCTTCTCTTCTTATATATTCTTCAATTGAAAAATTCCAAGACCTCTAAACCAAGATAAATACCCTCCAAGACCAAGTCCAACCCTTCCGAATGATTTTCTTCCTTTGTCCAAATAAAACCCAGTCAAATCTCTTCATTAGCACAATTTCGACCTCCCAGCTATAGAATTCTAGCCTCTACTGCAGGTATAAAATTTTCGGCCCTCCTGAAGTTGTTGTTGCCACACATGTGAGCTTCGATTAACCTCTCAGGGCTTACTTAGACCTTCCAATACAAGAAAAAATGACATTGGTGAGGGTCATGCCTGTGACGGACCTTTAAGGCCCATCACCAATGTCACATATGGTGAGGGTCCTTAAAAAACCATTGTTGTAAGTGCATATAGTGACAGTCCTTTAAGGTTTGTTACCAAAGCCATTTTTAGTGACACTTTTGGTGAGGGTTGTTAAAGGCCCATCACTAATTCTCTCTTTGGTGTCACTTCTAGTGACGAAATTTTATTGACCCTCACCAATGCTCTTTTTGGTTACTTTTGGTGACGGTCGAAAAATGTTCGTCATCATTGATCATTCCAATGAGTTTTTGATGACACTATGTGCATGTTACTATATTTTTTTTCAAAAGATAATAATTTAAGACCATCTTTGTGGAGTACTGTTCATTATGTGTCCAAGACCATATAGTGGTTAGAGTCAGTCAATTTGTTAAGAAGTAATTAGTGTGTATCATTTCCCTCAAGTAATTAGAATATAGTATTCCTATGAGTCAATACATGATTAGTCTCTATTAGGTTTATTATCTATCAAATTCCCTTTAGATAAAGTTCCACTAGTGTGTGTAGAAGCTATATTATTTAATACATAATCAAGATTTGTCAATTATATTAATGAGAGAGATCTAGCACTCATTAACACTCTTGGAACATCTTAACATGCTTTGGCACACACCAACATTCCTTGGCACCTCGGATGTCTTAGAACATCTTTGTACCAAGGACATATTTCCATGACTAGGAAAACCAAGCATATGTTGACAGGCCCTAACATAGCATAACACTCTCCTAACATGCGTTGGCATGCCTTGTAGTCCCTAGCATGCCCTGGAACACTTTGGCATGCGTTCATATACATGAGCACTTGGAAAACATAGGAAATTGGCATGTATTGGAACCTATTATTATTGTGCCTAACATTCATCTTTTGAAAAAGATAAAGTCCCGACTTATTAAGCCTCTTATGTGTTCATTTCCTTTCATTTTAGCTTGGTCCTTGTTTTTGTTGCCTTGATAATCCTTGGCACATATTGGAATACCCTGCCACCCTACACATCCTAGTATGCCTTAGCATATTGCATGTCTTGGCACTATTTGGCACATGTTAACACACACTAGAACTCCCTAGTACACTCTGGCACTTATTGACATGCCATGGTATTCCCTTGCATGCCTTACTAGTGCTTAACATACCTTGTCACTCCCTCCTTGGCATGATAGCTAGCACTCATTGACACTCCCTAGCACACCCTCATATTCATTCACTTCCACACATTTTTACCTAGTGCTCCCTTGTGTTTCCCTAGTACTCCATAACACTCCTCAACATACATTAGCACACTATGTCACAATTTAGCACTCTTTGACATGCCCTTCCACTTTATAGCATGTGTATCACTCAACACACATTGGCACTTGGAATGTATTGGTGCTTGGCAAGTATTAGCATGTCTAGCATTCATTAAGATGCCTTGGTATGCTTTAGCATGGTTTAATATTAAATTTATTTGAGATCAATTATTGGAAAGTAGATGAGAATTAACAAAGGATGATTTGGCACTTAGAATGCACTAAAACTTGGCACTTGACACCTATTTCCACCTAGTGATGGTGTACCTAGCATGCCCCTCCTGGAAAAGGTAAATTGATGACTTATTAACCCTCTTATGTGTTCATTTCCTTGTAGTTTAACTTGTTTCTCCTTTTTGTTTCCTTTATAGTCCTTGACACATATTGTCATGCCCTTGCACATCTTGGAATGCCTTAGCACTTGACACATATTATTATATTTGACATGCCTTCCAACTATCTGGCACATGTTAGCATTCCCTAGCATGCCTTGGCACTCATGCCCTCATAACTAACTTTACATTTTTTCACGACTTGGGAGCTGAATCAAGTCCTTAGCAACTGCAGTTCATGTGACATTGGCCTCCTTCAACCGCAAAAAATTGACCAAATGCACCTAATACAAGTATATTGTGCCTTGTTCACCTAAGAACTGCCTATACCTCATCTTAGGCCACTCATGTGCAAGATGAACTTGTCCCACTTAAGAACTTACCAAGACAAGGATCACATCTAGCCATGGCCATAAAATAACTAAGAAACAATATAGAATACATAAGAATTATTTCACATGTATGTACATTTCATATAAATAGTAGAGCATTAATTGAGAGTTTGCAAGAACTACAAGATACACAAGACACACAAGATATAAGTTGGCACAAGTCGAGTTCCCCAAAACTTATACACAACAATGTACAATATGCAATTGTCTAAAATAGTTTAAAACATGAGCATTCATCAAAAGTGTGTCACATGTCATAGAAAACCAATAGATAAAGGAAAAATAGTGTTGTGCCCAAAAAAAAGTCTCCCTTTGTCTAAAACTTCTTTTTCGAGCCCCTTATTGCAATTGTAGGCTTGCCTCTTGCAAATAATATTATGGACATCTTCTAACATACTTAATACTTGGCACACTTGAATTCACTGACACTCCCTTGTGATGCCTTGACAGACCTTAACACTCCATAACATGCATTGACATTGTCTGACATGTGTTAGCACACCTTTTCATTCCTTGGCATGCCCTAACCTTCCCTAGTTATCATACCCTCACAACTACCCTTACTTAATTTGCAACTTGGGAACCCAACCAAGTCCTCACTTGACTACAAGAGCTTGACCAAATTATGATAACTACAACTAGAATATGTTGTTGAATTTTGTAGCTTGGGAGGTACTCCACAAGCCTAGTGATATGGGTTTGTGCGAGTTTGGTCACAAAAGGATTTGTTGGAAAAGAACCCAAGCGAAGGGGTTTTGGACCCAAGACGGGGTTTAAAATCTAAAAGAAAATTAAAAAAGAAAAATAAATAAGGTCTAAGTGGATAAAGCCCGTAAGTTCTAGAGGGTTCTTAAGAGGCCTAGCTAGGAAAAGCTATTTAAGGGCCTAGCTAGGAAAAGATATTTAAGGAGGCCTTAGTATGAAGGCAAGAACATAAGGTGAGAAGGAGATCATTTGATCAAGGAGGCCAAGAGAGATGTAGTCCTAAATTAAGCTGATTTAAAGGGTTGAGTAAGGGTTGCTAAGGGGAGGCCATGATCATCCACCAAGAGCAAGATCATAATGTGAGGGTTCACAATAATGTCACACACCTTAATGGGTTCGAGACAGAAAGTATGATGGCATATTGTTGGTTCTCTTACGGCAGATCGAGCTCAAGAGAGGCAACTCATGAGAATTTGGGCATGTGATTTCAGTGGTGTTTATGTGTGAAGGCCGCATCAAATTTTGAAATAGTAGATAGGGTTGAGACCCTATATTGTGGTGGTTAGTAGGTTGCAAGTTCTGTGATAAATACCAACACAAATGGAGGAGGGCCTGCACTAGAATAGAACATAAGTAGTCATAGGTGTAATGTTGATTGAGGTAACCGTAGTTTGAGGGTTGTTGATATCTAAAGTTCAGGTCAAGATTCAGTCAATATTCATGCCCTCATCCATAGACTTACTTTTTTTGCGACTTGGGAACCCAACCAAGTCATTGAAAAAATAGTGTTGTGTCTATCCCAAAGTCTCCCTTTGTCTGAAACTGATTTTTCCATCCCCTTATCACAATAGTAGGCTTTCCTCTTGCAATTCCTATTATGAATTCTCCTAACACACTTCCTCCACGGGACACCTAGAATTCGCTGATAGTCCTTGGCAGACACTCTTATTCGTTCATTTCCATGCACTTTGAACTAGTTCCCCCTTGTCATACCATGATACTCCCCAACACTCCTCGGCATGCATTGAAACTATATGGAATGTGTTAGCACACATTTTCATTCACTGACACGCCCTGGCACTCCTTAAATATCATGTCCTCATAACTACCCTTACATTTTTTTAGACTTGGGAACCCAACCAAGTCTTGCCTCGACTGCAACAAATTGACCAAGTTTCATTTAATACAACTAGACTATGCATTTTTCACCTAAGAATGGCTTATAACTCATATAAGGCTACTCATGTCCAATCTTAAGTCATCCCACTTAACAAGTTACCAAGTCAAGGCTCACATCCAACCGTGGCCATAAAACAACTAAGCAACATAGTTTACATCTTGACATGCCATAAAACATGGAACGTCTAAAAATACCTTGGCACTATGTGGCACATGTTAGAACCCCCTTCATTCCTTAGCATGCTTTGGAACCCCCTAACACACCCTACCATTCCATGACACGCCCTGGCACTTTAGCATGCCTTCGCATTGCCTACCATATAACCTTGTCATTCCGTCCTTTGCACACTTGGAACTCGACCACAGGTTTCCCTTGTGGTGCTTTTCCCTCCAAACCTGGAACCCTTGGGCTTGGAGTACATACCAAGCTACACAAACCAACATTTCCATGGCACTCCCTAAAATTTCCGGTCACACATTGACACACCCTGACACTTGGCACATCTTGGTATGTGGCCCTGACACTCTAGGATTCCTTGGAACTACCAAGCATACCTTGTCACTCCCTTGTAAAAACACCTAAAAATCACTGACAATCCCTGTCACACACTCTTATTCATTCATTCCCATACATTTGAAACTAGTTCTCCTTTGTGTTTCCCTGAAACTCCCAAACACTCCCTAGCATGCATTGGCAAACCCTGGTGCCTGGCACATCTTGGCATGTTGCCCTGGCCTCTAGCATACCTTCACACTGGCTAGCATACCTTACCGCTCCCTCCTTAGCATACCCATAAATCACTGAAACTTCTTATCACAAATTATTATTCATTAATTTCCATGCATTAATTTGACCTAGTTCTCCCTTGTGTTTCCCTTGCACTCCCTAATACTTCCTAGTATGTGTTGGCACACCGTAGCACCTGGGACATCTTGGACACATGCTACCTTGGCATTCTAGCATGCCTCTGCACACTTGGAATTCACTGACACTCCCCGTCACACACTATTATTTATTCATTTCCATGCATATTGACCTAGTGTTCCCTTGATTTTCCCTATCATTCACTAACACTCCTTAACACATATTGACACACCTTGGCACTTGGTACATTTTGGCATGCTTCCCTAACACTATAGCATGCCTTGACACTACCTAGAATACCTTGTAACTCCCTCCTTATTACACTTAGAACTCGCTAACGCTCCTTATCACAAACTCTTAGTAATTCACTTCAATGCAATTGAAACTAGTGCTCCCTTGTGTTTCCGTGGCACTCCCTAACAATCCCTATCATGCGTTGGCACCACACCCTAGCACCTGGTACATCTTGGCATGCCTTGGCCTGCCTAACATGCATTTGAACTGTCTAGCATGTTTTAGCACTTCTTGGCATCCCCTGGCACACCTTGGCACTCCTTACTTGTCATGCCCTTATAAATAGCCTTACTTTTTGTGCGATTTGGGAACCCAACCAAGTCATTGAAAAAATAATGTTGTGCCTACTCCCAAGTCTCTCTTTGTCTAAAAATACTTTTGTATAGCCACTTTTTGCAATCGTAGGTTTGCCTCCTGCAAGTTCTACTGTAAAATTCTCCTAACACACTTCATCCTTGAGACACCTTGAATTCACTAACACTCCTTGGCACACACTCTTATTCGTTCCTTCCTTGGCACACCTTGACACTCCATAGCTATCATGCCCTCACAAATACCCTTACATTTTTTGCAACTTGGGAACCCAACCAAATCCTGCCTCGACTACCACAACTTGACCAAGTTATAGTTGCTATAACTAGACTATTCCTGGTTCACCTAAGAACTTCCTATTACTCATCTTAGGCTACTCATGTTGAATCTCAAATCATACAACTTAACAAGTTACAAAGACAAGGCTCACATCCAATTGTGTTCATAAAAAAATTAAGCAACATAGTTTACATATTGATATGCCATAACACCTAGAATGTCTAACAATACCTTGGCACTATGTGGTGTTGAGATTGCACAAGATGATGAGCTTAGTGAAAAGAGTCGCCTTCACTAAGTGGGCCCGCAGGCTATTTTTGGCGCAAGTCTATTTTTAGACATGTCGATCATATTCTATGAGTTGTAGGATGCTATTTGTGGATGGTTGGTCAAGTTGGAAAAATAGATGGACTTCTATTTTTAGACATATTGGGCGGAATCTATTTTTAGATTTCCAGTGTAAAAATAGATATGTCGAATATTATTAGCTCTTAATAATATTTGGACTATAAACATTAACTTCTTCTCTTGGAGCACTTCAGTTAAGTGCATAGATGTGGCACAGGAGCTGACAGAAGGAATTACGCTATTCCTAAGGGTTAAGTGGAGCTATTGCATGGAGACTTCAGTTAGAACTCATGTGATAGAGTTTGGTGGAGTTGTAGAAGTAGTTGGTGGATTTGTGTTCAAGTTAACTCAGTTAGACACATTTGAGCTAGTTGTATCTTGTCTAACTGATTGATACACTAGTGAGAGTGGTGTGAATTAATTAATAACTAATTCACTAAATATTAACTCATTAATCAACTGAAGAATACATCAGTTAACTACAGTGCATGGATAGTTTTAGTGGAGACCAGTGGAGAGATAGGTGAAAGGGCAAGTTGAATATCAGTTGTGACTATAGTGATGCATTGATTGCATCCAACACTCAGTAGAGATGCCAATGAGGATTGCGTGAGAAATTCTGGACCAATTCGAGTTCATTCAGAGCCATTCTTCAGTAGGGATTGCACAGTAGAGGCAGGCTAGCAGGTGGCAAAGATCGGTGCATGGATTTGCTAGATCGGGCCTGATTAGTGTGTAGCGATTGTATTGTACTGAGAGCTTGATATGATCAGCTTTGAATGAGGATTGTTACATGATCTCTATGAAATATATTATATACAGATATTTGGGGTTTTTAGCTTCAGGTTTTCCCATTAAATCATTGTGTTAATGTGTGTGAATTTTTATGGTTTCAATGTGTGCATGCAATTGATTTAATTTCCACATATGATGATCAATGGTGGAATAGATTCTGTATTGTGCATGAAGTTAAAATAGTGTGTGATCAGGAGAATCTTGGATATATAACAAATTAGTTATATAATTTCTACATGGTATCAGAGCGTTGATCATTGGAGCAATTGCAAAATCATTGAAGCGGTTGAGTTTTGTGCTGGTGGAATTCGAATTTGCAGCAGTGTTTTCTTGGTGTCGAAGTTGAGATGTATTTCAACAGATTGCGATTGGAGTATGAACTTGAGGGCAGCTCGAATTATATTGCATGGAAGGACAGGATGGAGGCAGTGCTGGAGGATAATGGGTTGAAGGAGTTCATAGATGCAGAAATTCCAAAACCTGCTTCTAGTGATGCTGCTGCACTTGACGCATGGCAAAAGAAGATAGCAAAATGTCGAAGGATTCTGTTGGAAGGTGTGAAGGATCACATAGTGTCAAACCTTCATGGTAAAGCTTCTCCATTCTTGATTTGGAAAGCTTTGATAGACTTTTTCCAAAGCAAGAGCGACCAGGGGAAGTTGGTGCTCAAAGACAAACTCAGGAAAATAAAAATGGAGAAGGGTGAAAGTATACCCAAGTACCTCACGAAGTTTGTCCAGTGCAGGGATGAGCTGGGAAGTGTGGGGGTTACTGTAGATGAAGAGGACTTGGTGAGCTTGGCCCTCTTTGGGCTTCCGAAGAGTTTGCATTCCTATGAGGACTCTGTCAATGGTCGGGAGAAACTGCCGGGATGGGAGCGAATTTGGTCGGATCTTGTGCAGGAGGAGATAAGGCGGAGTACCAGGGATGGATCTTCATCAAAGAATGAAGATGAAGAAAATTGCGCTTTGGCTGCCAAAGCAAGGAAAGGGAAGGGAAAGAAAAATCCTTCTCAATCCGGTGCAAAAGGAAAGAAGCAAGACATGTCCAAGGTGAAGTTCTTTCACTCTCACCAACATGGACATTATGCCACTAATTGTCCACAGAATAAGAAAAATAAGCAAGATGCTGGATCTGCAGCTGAAGAGGCCTTAGCCTCACAGTTTGAGTTGGATTTTTCGGTGATCGCATGCTTGGTCTCAAGTGTGATGGGATCAGTGTGGTTTCTTGACAGTGGTGGGTCTTTCCATATGACCGGAGACAAAGATTTATTTACTGATATGGATGAGAAGGATCTTGGAGTGCACATCGAGATGGGTGATGATGGTAGATACAGTGCGACCGGTATCAGGACCATTTCCTTTGAGAGGGAGTCTGGTAAACCCTTCATATTAAAGGATGTCATGCATGTTCTAGGATTGAAGAAGAATCTGCTCTCTGTGGCGATGTTGGAAGACAAGGGATATGATGTTGTCTTTAGCGAGGGAAAGGCTTTCCTGCGTAGTAAGGCAACTGGTGAAACCTGGAGGATAGGGGTTAGAGTTAAGAACCTTTATCAATTGCAGGTAGATGGCTGCGCAAAAATGCTAGGAAAAGCAGAAGGAGTGGTGAGACGGGATGAGGGAGAATTTTGGCACAGGA
This sequence comes from Pinus albicaulis, assembly GCA_034641835.2. NCBI lineage: Eukaryota > Viridiplantae > Streptophyta > Pinopsida > Pinales > Pinaceae > Pinus > Pinus albicaulis. Next base: position 1,283,924,373 of record CM076579.1, read on the forward strand.
GATTGGGCCATCTTCATCATGGCGCTTTGAAAATTTTGCAGTAGATTTCTACTGAGATTCCCAAAAGTACACTTGCGCAGTCAGATCAGTGAAAGGGATGTACTTTGGGAAAATTTGTGAAAGCCACCTTTCATGAGAAGGATAGTCGTGCCACAACGATCCTTGAGAGAATTCACATAGACGTGTGTGGACCTTTCTCAGTAGCTTCGACAGCAAAGCACATGTATTATGTGATATTTGTTGATGACTTTTCTCGTAAGTGCTGGATCTTCTTCATGCAGAAGAAGAGCGAGACATTCTCAAATTTCTGTGAGTTTAAGGCACTGTTGGAGAAAGAGTCGAGGAAGCAGGTGAAGGCTCTTAGGAGCAATAATGGTGGTGAATTCATCTCTGGTGAATTCAAAGACTTTTTCAGCGCATAAGGAATTCGAAGAGAGCTCACAGCGCCTCATAACCCATAGTAGAATGGGGTCGCGGAGCGAAAGAACAGAACGATCATGGCTGCTGCACGGGCGATGTTGCATGATCAGGGCCTTCCCATACACTTGTGGGCTAAAGCTTGCAACATTGCGGTTTATGTGAAAAACCGTTGTCCTCATAGAGTACTTGGCATGAGTACACCCGAAGAGGCATTTTCTGGTAAGAAGCTTGATATTTCTCATTTGAAGATTTTTGGTTCACCTGTTTACATTCATGTGACGAAGGAAGCCAGGAAGAAGCTGGAGCCGACCGCAGAGGTTGAGATATTTGTGGGGTACATAGAAACACCCCACAACTATTGTGTGCATTTCCCATACAGTCGGAAGACTGTTGTGCGACGGGATATCAAATTTCATGAGGAGAAAGCCATGAAGTGTTCGCTTGAGAGGGAGGTACACTTGCATGCAGATGAGGAGCTACTTGTTCCTAAGGATGAGCCTCAGGATGTGGATCAACCACAAGAGGAGGTTCATGGAGTGGAAGAAACCACTCATGCAGCGCCAAACATCAGAGGGCGGAAGCGCACTACAGAAGTTGAGCGACTGAATCAAGATGTAGCGCAGAATGTAGGAGCCCCTACATCACAGCGCAGATAGAGACAGTCACCTGACCGATATACTGGATGTATGGCTCTAATGAGCAAGTGTATCATGATAGAACCATCCTATTTCGAGGAAGCTGTGGATGACCCTGCATGGGTAGATGCCATGGTGGAAGAGTATGATTCGATTGTCAGAAATAGTGCATGGGAGATTGTCCCAAGGCCGGAAGGGAAATTAGTGGTAGGTTCGAGATGGATCTACAAAGTGAAGCAAGCTGCTGATGGGAGCGTCGAGAAGTACAAGGCAAGATTTTTTTCCTGAGGCTTCTCACAGATCGAGGCGATTGACTATGAAGAAACCTTTGCACCTGTCGCAAGGTATTCTTCCATACGGAGCATCCTAGCTCTCTCAGCGCAGATGGGTTGGCACATTCATCAGATGGATGTGAAGACTGCGTTCCTCAACATAGTCATTGAGGAGGAGGTGTACATATAGCAGCCTGAAGGATTCGAAATCTTCAGCAGCGAGTCACATGTGTGCAGGCTCAAAAGAGCATTGTATGGGCTGAAACAAGCACCTCGTGCTTGGTACACACGAATAGAAAGTTATTTCACTGGTCTTGGATTCACCAAGAGTGAGGCGGATCCGAACCTATACCAAATTGTGGTGGAGGGTAAGTTGCTGATAATTGTACTTTATGTAGATGATTTGATACTGATAGGTGATGAACAATTGATACTCTCATGCAAGGCTGATCTTGCAAAGGAGTTTGAGATGAAGGACTCGGGCCTCCTTCATTATTTCTTGGGATTGGAAATTTGGCAGTGCAGTGATGGACAGTTTGTGTCTCAAGGCAAGTATGCTCGGGAGATACTGGAGAAGTTCAACATGCAAGGCTGCAAGCCTATCGACACTCCTCTTCCTAGTGGTTGGAGGAAATAGGATGCTACATCGGCAAAGGTAGTGGATGCCACTGTTTACTGATAGTTGGTTGGTTCGCTCATGTATCTAGTCAATACACGACCGAACATATGCTATGCTATTAACCAGCTTTCATAAGCTATGGTTAAGCCTACCAAGCTCTTTTGGAAGGCAGGGAAGCATGTATTGAGATATCTCAGAGGCACATCGGGATATGGATTATGGTACAAACAGTCGGATGAGGTGAAGCTGCATGGCTTCACGGATGCAGATTGGGCAGGGAGCCCAACAGACAGAAAGAGCACATCTGGAGGGATTTTCAGTATTGGGTCTACAACAGTTTCTTGGTACAACAGGAAATAGAGATCCGTGGCACTCAGTTTAGCGGAGGCCGAGTACATGGTAGCAAGTTTGGCTGCATGCGAGGCTATATGGATGAGGAAGATCCTGGTCGGGTTGTTCGGTTCACACTTAGATCCTACTATGATATATTGTGATAATCAGAGTTGTATCGAAATCTAGGTTAATCTAGTATTTCATGATAGATCTAAACACATTGACATCCAGTATCATCATATCAGAGATTGTGTGCAGCGGAAGATCATGTTACTTTCTTACATTCCTACGGAGGATCAGGATGTTGATATTCTGACGAAGGTGCTCACCAGGAGCAAATTCAAATACCATAGAGGCAGGATCGGGGTGACATATAATCCCTATCTTGTTGAGAGGGAGTGTTGAAATTGCAACAAGATGATGAGCTTAGTGAAATGATGAGCTTAGTGAAAAGAGTCACCTTCACTAAGTGGGCCCGCAGGCTATTTTTGGCGCAAGTCTATTTTTAGACATGTCGATCATATTCTATGAGTTGCAGGATGCTATTTGTGGATGGTTGGTCAAGTTGGAAAAATAGATGGACTTTTATTTTTAGACATATTGGGCGGAATCTATTTTTAGATTGCCAGTCTAAAAATAGATATGTCGAATATTATTAGCTCTTAATAATATTTGGACTATAAACATTATCTTATTCTCTTGGAGCACTTCAGTTAAGTGCACAGATGTGGCATAGGAGCTGACAGAAGGAATTATGCTATTCCCGAGGGTTAAGTGGAGCTATTGCATGGAGACTTTAGTTAGAACTCATGTGACAGAGTTTGGTGGAGTTATTGAGGTAGTTGGTGGAGTTGTGTTCAGTTTAACTCAGTTAGACATAGTTGAGCTAGTTGTATCTAGTCTAACTGATTGATACACTAGTGAGAGTGGTATGAATTAATTAATAATTAATTCACTAAATATTAACTCATTAATCAACTGAATAATACATCAGTTAACTACAATGCATGGAAAATTTTAGTGGAGACCAGTGGAGAGATAGGTGAAAGGGCAAGTTGACTATCAGTTGTGACTATAGTGATGCATTGATTGCATCCAACACTCAGTAGAGATGCCAATGAGGATTGCGTGAGCAAGGCTGAACCAATTCGAGTTCATTCAGATCCATTCTTCAGCAGGGATTGCGCAGTAGAGGCAGGCTAGCAGGTGGAAAAGATTGGTGCATGGATTTGCTAGATCGGGCCTGATTAGTGTGTAGCAATTGTATTGTACTGAGAGCTTGATATGATCAGCTTTGTATGAGGATTGTTACATGATCTATATGACATATATTATATACATATAGTTGGGGTTTTTAGCTTCAGGCTTTCTCGTTAAATCACTATGTTAATGTGTGTGAATTTTTATGGTTTCAATGTGTGCATGCAATTGATTTAATTTCTGCATATGATGATCAATGGTGGAATAGATTCTGTATTGTGCATGAAGTTAAAATAGTGCGTGATCAGGAGAATCTTGGATATATAACGCATTAGCTATATAATTTATCCATGTGGCATGTGTTAGAATCCCCTATATTCCTTGGCATACTTTTGGCACTCCCTAAAAAATCCTAACACTCCATGACACCAATCACACCTAGAACTCGCTGACACTCCCCGTCACACTCTTATTTGTTCATATACATGCATTTGAAACTAGTGCTCCCTTATGTTTCCATGGAACTTGGCCTTAACGCACCCTATAATGTGTTGTCGCCACACCCTGGCGGCTGACACATCTTGGCATGCCTTAGATATTTCCTGCATGTCTTGGGATGCCTAAAATTCCTTGGAATTATTTAACACGTGTTGGTACTTCCTGGCATTCCCTAGAACACCTTGGAACTCCCTAGCTATCATTCCCTCATAGATAACATTTTTTTATGACTTGGGAACCCAACCAAGTCATTGGCAAAAAAATGTTGTGCCCAACCCAAAGAATCCCTTTCTCTAAATCTTATTTTTCCACACCTTATCACAACCATAGTCTCGCCTCCTGCAAGTCCTATTCTGAACTTCTCATAACACGCTTCATCCTTGGGACACTTGTAATTCTCTAATATTCCTTGGCACACACTCTTATTCATTCATTTCCAAGAATTTTGACCTAGTTCTACCTTGTGTTCCCCTGGAACTCCCTAACACTCCTCAACATGCATTGAAATTTCTTGACATGTGTTAGCATGCCTTTTCATTCCTTGGCATGCCCTGACACTCCTTAGCTATCATGCCCTCACAACTACCCTTATTTTTTTTGAGACTTGGGAACCCAACCATGTTCCACCTCTATTACAACAGCTTGACCAAGTTACACTTACTCCAACTAGACTATGCCTTTTTCACCTAAGAACTGTCTATAACTCATCTTAGGCTAGTAATTTCAAATCTCAACTCATCCCACTTAACAAGTTACTAAGTCAAGGCTCATGTAAAACCGTGGCCATAAAAGAACTAAGAGAGATATTTTACATCTTGACATGCCATATCACCTGTCTCATCTAACAATCCCTTGGCAGCATGTGGTGGATGTTAGCATCCCAAAAATTCCTTGGCATGCTTTGGCACTCCCTAGCACACCCTAGAAATCCTTGAAATTCCCTGGCACTTTATCATGCCTTAGCACTGCCTAGCATATAACCTTGTCACTCCCTCCTTAACACACCTAGAACTCGCTAACACTCCCTATCACACACTCTTATCAGTTCATTTCCATGCCTTTTGAACTAGTTCTTCCTTGTGCTTCCATGGCACTCCTTAACACTCCTTGACACACATTGGCACACCATGGAACTTGGCACATATTGCCATGTCATCCACTCTAACATGCCTTGGCACTAGCTAGCACACCTTCCCTCCTTAGCACACATGGAACTCGTTGACACTTCATTTTATGCATTTGAAACTAGTGCTCCCTTGTGTTTCCCTGAAACTTGACCCTCACACTCCTTAGAACATGTTCATGCCACACCCTGGAACTTAACACATCCTGGGATGCCTTAGCACTTGGATTGTCTTGGCATGCTTATCATGCTTTGGAATTGTCTAGCATGCATGGTTTGGCATGGTTTAAGATTAAATGTATTTGAGATCAATTATTGGAAAGTAGGAGAGAATTAATAGAGGAAGATTTGTCACTTAGAATGCACTAACACTTGGAACTTGGCACATATTGGCACCTACACTACTGTAGAAAAGGCCTTTAGTGGAAATTTGGCTTGCGACGGTCTTACCAAAACCACCTCTATAAGTGTTTTTAGGGATTTAAGGGCCGTTTTTGAACCCCACCGGTCCCCCCCCCCAAAAAAAAAAGTAATGAAAAAGTGAACTTTTTCAAGGGTTTTGCTAACAATCGCCTCTAAAAGTGTTATCTCATGACTTTTGGAGGGGGTTTTTAAATTATTTCCCCTAAATATATTTTTCATGGTAGTTTTTTAAAAACTTGCTAAAAAATTCATGAAAATTGAACTTTGTTGGGGTGGGGGGCGCGGGTGGGGTGGTTTGGGGGGGGTTGGGTGGTATGTGGGGTTAAACGAATTCCTCTAAATATATTTTTCATGGACGATTTTTAAACCCACCCCCTTCCCCAAAACGTCATGAATATATATATATATATATATATATATATATATATATATATATATATATATATATATATATATATATATATATATATATATATATATATATATATAATATGTGTGTGTGTGTGTGTGTGTATTATTTTTGTGGTGGGGGGTTTCTAACAACCGCCTCTAAAAGTGTTTTCTTATGAATTTTGTTGGGGGGGGGGGGGAGATTGTTTAAATGACTGCCCCAAAATACATTTTTCATGGAGGTTTTTTGATGACCCCCTTCAAAATTCATGATAATTGAACATTTGGAGGCGATCATTTAACAAGTACCTCTAAAAGTTCAATTCTCACAACTTTGAGCTTCAACATAAGCGAGATGAGTCATCCTAGTAAACAATTTATCCTCCTTGATATGTTCCATGTCATTGGTAATTCATATGCTAGTGTATATGCTTCCTTTGAACCTTTTCCATTGCCTTTGTAATTTCCTTAGCCATAATAAACTGAAAGTGACACCCACTAGGATGTTTTGCCCCAACATTCAACTTGGAATACGTGTCCCATGACCTTGGTCTTATTTTTCCTCTATTAACTTTATTACATGAAATTTTAACTCGGGGTTGTTATAAAAATATCTTATATTATAAAACAAGATATTCTTTCAGGTTTACTTCCATTTTATGCCATTTTAGTTTGAAACTATAACTTATTTAAACTTATTGAAAAAATTCCACTGCATTGTATTTTTCTCATTAATTACAATTTACAAATTAGATTTCCAATTTTTAAGGATTGTCAAGTTAATCCAATTATAGGTGGCACATATCAAACTTGCACCTACTAAGTATGGCTTGCTACCTATGATAACTCCCCTTGTCTAGATTTTGGATTATGATGATTCCAAGTAGATAACTTTCTTTATGTAGGCTTTAGATATGTAACTTTATTATGGTAGGACTAGCATACCTAGGTAGACGTCTAATATTCCCTTGGTTTTGTATTGAAATTGCACATGATGATAACTAGAATAACCATGGGGAATAGTATAAATATTTAAGGCAATCGTAACCCTCATCTTAGCCAGAGTTCTAGATACTCTTCGCAAAATAAGTTTGATATCTTCTCCCAATAGTAGTTCTTAACTAAAAGGATCCATCAAACCCTATCTTAATTTCACGTTTTTCTTCTCAATTAATCTAAATGTACAACTACCTTAAGAAGGGTGATGCTAAAAAAAGGGACCAAAATTATATGAAAGAATAGGGGCCAAATCCTTCTCTTAATCTATCTTCATTGCCCATACCTTTTTTCCATATAAGATAGATGCTCCTTCCATTATAAATATAAAATGAGTACATATACATATTTGTTTGAAACAAAACCTCTAGGATATACAAAAATACAGACTACATAAAGTTTCAAGAAATAAACAAACTAAGACTGATACATCCCATTTATCACCTACTAGAAAGTTTGAGAAATGTTGGCAAAAATTCCAGGGAGATTTAGACCCAAAACTATTGATAGAGCAGGGTCATATGAAAATAGCCTTAAAATTATATATGCATAGATAAAAAATACAAAAACTGAAAGTAAACAACTGACATATTCTAGGAATTTAAAGTAAGTGATCCAACTGAGCCATCTTAAGATCACTTGGAATTTGGACAAATCCCCTCCTTAAAAGCCGAAGACCTCTACTTTCTTAAAAAAAATGTAACGATCCTCTACCTACAAAGATTTTTTGGACAGGAGGCCTGCTTGCTGATTCTATTCTATCAATATGTGCTAGAAGAACAAATTTTGAAAGAGAACTTTGAGATTTTGAATGCATTCCATCCAATGCTTCAGTGAGAGGACCCTCAGATGGCCCTTTCTAGACAACCAATACACCACACACTTTGAATCGACAAAAACATGCATAATGGATATATTCAATGAGGCTACAAATGATAATAGTGCCCAAGCATCCACCACTTCTGCTTTAGTATTTTTCCTTGTACCTACAGTCAACCAAATGTAAAAGGAACAAATTTCAGGAAGGAAAATGATGGCTCCCCCTCCGCAAACCTCGTCTTGATACACTGCATCAAAGAAGCTAACGTTTTCAGATATAGAACTAGGTGGAATATATAAGGATTTACTTCTGGGGGCTTCCAAGGCTTGACATAATCCAAAAATAATCCCAAAATCTGGCCTAGGATTGCAGTGATATCTTTGGGTTTTCTTTCAATGATGAGATTATTTTGGGCTTTTCAAATACCCCATGTAATGAAAATGGGTAGTCCTTTATAATTTCCCTCATTTTGATCACACAAAATAAGGCACTGGTCTAGTGGAGACATTGAGCCATTAACCTATAACTTTAATAACCCTAAGGCATCTGACCAGAGGGACCTGGAAAAGGCACGATAAAAAAATAAACGATTGACCATTTTTTAATATTTTGTGCAAATAACACATACATTTGGCCCATGAAAAATTTTCTGTAATAGGCAATCCTAAGTTTGAATAGAGTTCTCTAAGGAAATCCAGATAAAACATTTTATTTTAGGGGCAATAGGTTAATCCCATAATTTTGAATGCCACCAACTAACCCTTTGCAAAGGGTAGCTTTATGATATAAAACAATAGGCATGGTGAGCTGTGACATGCCCGGACAAGGAGTTCCAGACCCATTCAAAAGAATCATCCTCCTCAGATAGTGTAAGGCCACTAATAATGAGGGATTTAGTGAAACTGTCCCACTCCATAACAAAATGACCCCGCAGGGCCAAATCATGGGAATTTTTCCATCTACCAGTTGTGAACAACACCGAAGGGAACATATAAACCCAATGAAGTCTGGTAACACCTTGAGCACAATGATGGTTGGAAAGCTTAGGGGAACATCTATGAGAGTAAAAAAAACACCTACTTCTCTAGATCAAGCACCTATAGTACTTTTGTGGGTTTCACTAATCACCCTTTGGTTAGTGTCTGCACCCCTTTGGTAAGTGTCTGCACACCAGCCTAGATTCTAAAGTGATGTCCTTACAATCATGATCAACTAGGTGCATTTACTCTTAAAGAACTATCCAAAGATAAATGTCCCCGTTATGGCCAAGTTCCACCAAATGGTTCCTCCTACCTACCTAGTACCTCCATTTATTTCATAACAAGACTACCCTACAAGCCACCAAATGTCTATCATAACCATGAGGTCAAGAACAATTTTTGGTTCAAGATATGGCTAAGTTGGAACAAACTTAACTCTAAAGCCTACGCTATTTTTCAACCCCTTGTGTTTATGGACAAAGAGATATCAATTTTCTAAAGCATGTGGAAGCCAAACTATCACCTTGCCCATGTTGACTTCCTATATTAAACTACATAGAAAATCTACATAGATTGTTTATCCTTACTAAACCATACATTTGGTTGGAAATGATCATTGATCATTAACATGATATTACTACTTAGCTGCACGTTTTCACCACACAAAACTTATTTTTATTTCACCATAATTCACCTTTGATATCACAACCAAAATCCCCCCCCCCCCCGATAATGTTTAGTGACATAAAAACCCAAGAATTTTCATACTATTAATAATTATTTATAATTAGAAATAGTTCCCTATTAATAAAAGAAAATAAAAACTTACACATTTATTTAATTCCCCTTGAAAAACACACATGCATTTAATTTAAGTTCAATATTTCATGGGATATTTTTCTTTCAGATATCAAAATTGTTCATTTCCCTCGTTTATTTCCCTCCCGTTGCAAGGTGTGTGTCCAGGGAAGGAAGGGCACAACCATGCTGTCACAATTATGATCTGATACATTTGGTTGAATCAAGAGATTGGAATCTCGGTTCCTCCAATTGTGGTGATTTCGTTCTACAAAGGGAATTTTCACAAGGTTCCCCACATTCCTGGGTGATGGCCCATCCCCAAGCCTCCATATCTCTTTGCCACTTCAAAATACTTCTAGACAAGCACAACTAGGCATTCATTAGGCTATATGTTCAGGATTCCATGGAGGAAGATGAAGCTGAAGGCATGAGCGATAGTGGCTTCACCAAAGAAGATGACATGTGCCTTTCTAATTCAAAAATTAGCGAAGAAGTAAATAAGAGAGCAAGAATACATTGATTACGATTGATTACAACAAAGAAATAAAATATCCTAATATCATAGGTGGTCACCAGCCAGATGCTCTAACACATATGGATTTCAATGATCCAGTCATCCCTAAAAATTCTAGAGACCCAAAAAGGGCCTTAGATTTGCCTGGACCCATATTCCCAAGAGTCTCAAAGCAAAGAAATTGGATCCTTGGAAATGGCCGTGGACTCAGACGAGCAAGATTAAGGCTTTGTTCTAGAGGAGAAGCTTCCAGAGGCTACTATAACCACTGAATAGGTAGCTAATTGCAATTTATTTTTATTTTTTAATTATAGGAATCATTGCAAGAAACTTTCCCATGAGGGAATTTCATTGGCTTAGTGGCAGGTGTTAACATTAGAAAATCGTATGGGAAAAAGACATTAGAAAAAGTTAAGCATAAGGTACAGATAAAGGTTTCTAGAGAAGAAATACATTATGAAGAGCCAAAATTTTAATTCTCCTAAGGTCAAAAGACAAAATTTATGGACCACGCACAAGAAACACAAGCTCTTTGCACACAATGTGGCTTTTAATTCTATAGCCGTGCGATCCTGGGGATGACAGAATGCCACCATCTGAGACCACTTGGCACACTTGGTTAAAAATATTCCCACTCAATCTAACCAAGTATAGTCACCTTTGAGTGACCTTGAGGCCTTAATGCAACACACAAAGGAATCATACCTCCAATCTTGTGTCACTATCCATATTGGGCCAAGAGAAGGAGGGAAAATTTGAAAATGGTCTATAAAATGCAACCTTGGGAAGAAGAATAGGGGACACATTGTTATGCTGGAAAAATTTCTCCATAGCAAACCAACTTGCGTTGTCCAGCAGGAGGAGGATTGGAAGTACTCAGTTGTTGGCCACCCAATATCTTAGTCCAAGAGAGAGGAGTTCACCACATGTTTGTCGATCTACCATCCTTTGAGAGGGAAGAGAGGCTTGCTGAAAACTTGAGGGGAATAGACCCCTTTTCTTGGATATTGGAGCTCTGTAGCTCAAAGGATCCACTACAATAGATTTAGCATTCTATCTTCTACTACCACCAACACCTAATAAAGGGAGAAGCTCTCCATTTTTGAGTTATTAGTGTGTTTGCTCTATTGAGTGTGTATCTTGTGCATGTTGTTTTGTTTGTTTTATTGTTTATGTAGCATGCTATTTTTCCTTTATAACTTAGCTTATTACATGTTGAACTTGTTCCACTAACATTTGACAAACCATTTTGGCATGTGACTCTTATGTAGGTAAGCAACCTCCCTCCTAAGCAAAGTTTATTTCCTACGCCCATGCGCTGAGTACACTACCACAACAGGTTTGGATGGTAAATATTTTGCCAAATGGCCTAGGGCTTTCGTGTTATGCCATTTGGGTGGTGCAAACCACAATGAAAATGAAACCTAGTGGTTGGGTTTAATTCTGTTGGCCTCACTAGTGAACCACTATTACCTTGGGTGTCCTAGGTCGATCAATTAGGCTTCATTGCATTCTCATTTTCTCAATATTTTAATTGTTTTTTTGTTTTCAATCCTTCTTTCCTTGCCTTTTCTCATAATTGTAATTCCTTGCTGCCTTATTAAAATTTTATGGTTACTTGTGGAGTGTATTTTTCTTTTGGTGTCATTAATATCGGATGTTGTAAATACAAATTTCTTTTTAGATGTAAATTTTATTTTAGCATGAAACAAGTGGAAAACAAGCAATAAAATGGGTTGTGCCCTAAACTTTGTGCATTTCGTGGCTTGACCTTTCAAGCATGGGAAAAGTAGATAAAGGATTAAATTGACTATAGTTGATGTTGGTTTTGTGATTGATGATCTCAAGTTGAATGAAATGTATAGATTGAAAGATGGCATCCTATATCAAATGACATTGGGATCTCAAAATCTAAAATAAAAGTTGATAGAATCAACTTAGAAAGTGGAGCAATCAGGAAAGAGTGCAAGAGTTTGACCAAGATTAAATTAAAGCTCTGAAAAATTGTGTTAATAGTGAATTCACCACGGTTTTTTCTCCCAATGTAGGATCATGCTTGAGATAGAATCACTACAGGAGAGTTCTTAGGAATCCATTCTTGAAATTCTCTTAACTTTCTTGTACTCACACCATAGAGAATTATAGGATGATGTTACTTCCATGGAGCACTCTTTGATGCTCCATAGACATAAAATGACACCACAATTAGGTTTTTGCCTAGCCATATTGGTCAAATATTTTTCATATTCACCCAAAACAACATACTTACCCTCAGGGCCTGCATCAATAAATTTTTTTGAGACTTATGAGTTGCTTGTATAACACTTATGATATTCTTCAAATAAACTTCAAGATTATTAAACGAATATTGTCGAAACCATTTATCTCACGTGAATGCAAGAAGTAAATTTTCCATAGACCCAAAGGAATCTACATATTCTTTCATCAAATTCTCTTTCTCAACTATTTGATGTTCACTCTATTTTTCCACTTTTAGAGTTGATACCATTGCTCCCTACGCCTTTTTTGTTTTGAATTTTTGAAATTGAAACTATTGTTTCTTGTTTCTAAAACAATAAACTATGTATTCAACTCCTTCTGCACTTTTTGTTGCTCTTTTTTGGCAATCCTAAATGCATGTCCAAACTATGATCCTTTCTATAGTTTCAAACTCTCATCCAAAGGAAAGTCCAGATTATTTGCAGCTTGCTGATGCGCCTTCCCTATTTTTTATTCCACTCCATCTCATTCATCCTTCGACATAAACAGGGTAGATTCATAACCCACTGAGATCATGCAATGCTTCCTCACCATAAACATGTTCAACATATCCATTAATCATTGTATTTCAGGAAAAGTCCTTCTGTTCCAACATATTATCAAAGACTAAGCATGCCTCTTCTATGCTGCCACATTTGGCATATAGGTCAACAAGAAAATTTGGCACACATGTAAACAATATCATTCTCCACAAAGATATTTGAGTCCAACCTAACTTTAATGATGATTATATGGAACTGCATCCTAAATTAGCACATGCTGCAAAAGTAGTGGAAAAGGTGAAATTATCCACTTTCATCCCATTCTGTTGCATCTGATTGAACAATTTCAGTGGCTCCTCACAAAGACCATTGTGAGCATATTATTTATCACGGATAATACCTTAACAAGTTGATCCTTCAACATAGCTAACATTTCTATATCCAACATTCGAGCAACATAGCTGACATTTCTATATCCAACCTCCCAACATCAAATTGATTAACTCTTGATAATTCACTAATATTAACCCTATGCCAAAAAAAGGGGTAACGCAGGCTCCAACTCATAGATGTCCTCTTCTTGGGAGTGCATGAGAGTCATAGAATTTTTTCATGTAGATATGAGAATGGCCTCCACTTCTAGTAAAAGAACCACACAGTTTTTTCTTTTACAAAGCAAAAGACAAGTCATCTATTTATGACAACATGAAATCAAATTTAGTGATCAAGGGAGCTTATTCATGCTACTATGTTGCTTAAAGGAGTTTATTCCTTTCCTACCCCACTGTAGCATGTGAAAATTGAGGGTGCTACCTGAAATCATTGATCCAGTGCAACGACCTTAAAACTTCATCAATATAATGTTTTCTTTCCTTATGCTTAGTTATCATGAAAAATAATGAAACATTAAAATTCCAACATTCATAGGCTGGGTTTTCTATCACCGATGGGATGAACAAGAATTTGGGTACCTGCAAATCAACGGTACCTTCAAAGTTCAAACACACGTAAGTGTTGACATAAGTTGCTACAGGATCTGTCCATCCAAGATTGCGTAGGACTATAATAATTATTTCTCATTAACTTTGAAAATTATCCTTTGCTACCACTTGGGAGTACATAATAATGTATCAGTGAATGTGAGTGATAGACACATATCAACCATTGTGGGATTAGATCCTGCTATATTGGGCACATAATTTCTTTTGAAAATTTTCCTCCACGCCTCTATCAATCCATGTTGTGTCATTATCTATTGCATTAATTATATAAAATCCAATGGAAAATTGCCAACCCAATGGTTGTTGAGACTGTGTATTCACTGTTTTTATAGCGTTGGAATATTTTTGAAAGAATTTGTCACGAATATCATCTTTCCCAAGTAACACCTACATACCAAGGCTATTTCTTCTAGTAGATATTTTTGTCCCTGTCAAGAATTTAGAACCAATTTCCTTCACATTGAAGACATTAATCCAATCTAAGTCTATTATAAGCACACATATTTCACTAGCCAAGATCATGAAAAGAGCATCCAATATGTCAATGGTGGATATTCGAAACTTCCAAACTATTGTTTCACTAGGATACTGACATTGTTTTAGATTGTATGAAAACAAAATTCCTTGAATGCCACAGAATTGGTAGCACCCGCCTCTTGCAATCAGCAAGACAAAAATTCAACATGGAATCGAATCTTATTATCTTTTCCATACACAAATTCTTAGGATTAAGGTTGAGAAAATACTTAATGATTAGTGAACTTTCAAGAATCAAATGATGATCCCATAGATTCAGAGAAATTCTAAAAAACATATGCTAGTATCACTTGTAGTGGTTTTATGTTAAACCCAACCTCTAGATCTATAGTGTCACCATTTTTAACCTTTATAGATGCAGAGACAAACAACCATTCCAACGTTTTCTTCATAGAATGTCATGCCTCCAATATATTTCTAGCGTCAATTTAGCAAGGTCTCCTATGCATATGTGGAAGTCACAGTGCTTGCAAAATGAGGTGAACTAGAATGCATTAGTTACAAGCTTGGCATGAACTCTATATTGCTTCCTAGAGACCAAGAGTAATATGGATAAAGTATATATTAAAGGATGTATATAAATCATTCTAAAATTTTGTTATACTAGTATACCTTGTTCTACTATGTTGAATATTATAAAAATTTCTTTATTTAACTATCGAGGCTAATTATTATTGTTTACATATGTTTGTCCTTTACCAATAAAATTCAATTGAGAATTTGAACTCCAATTTATGTGGTTGCATAATCATTTAAAATGGGTACCATAATGCATTCATTTTGTGGTATAGGAATGCCATTAATGTGAAATAGCAACAATAGATCACAAAATAGCACGAAATGAATGACTTCAATACAATGTGTCCTTTAGCTGTGAATAGTAGTCATTGACATATTTTTTTTGGCAATGATTTCTTTGGTGTAATTGTACTAAAAATGGGAATCTCTTGTCAATATAATATAGTGGTTAGACAATGCCTAAAAGATCTCCTGCTACTGGGGATTATATTCTTTAGAAACTAGTAAAATTGGTGTCTGAGATGAACCCTTCAGTTGCTGGCATTGTCGTGCAACCCTCAGGTAAACCTGTTGCCACTGCACCCACTAGGCGTTTCATTCTTTAGGTGGCATGCCTTTATAAGAAAAAATTGCATCCATTTTATGATTGGAGAATACTATGATGGTGCCTTCCCTGAGGGAAAACTTATAGATCAAGGTGCTTTTAAAGACAACTTGGCTCCATTCATCCTCCACTCCATTCCATGTGATGGTTTGGTGGTCCAATACACCAAGTTATAATTAATGAGGGGCTTAGTTGTTGTAGCTCACTAATAAAATTGCATGAATACTTCAAACAACACCCCAAGCTCTAGCAATTTGCAATCCTATTATTTACTTTCCCAAACATACAACTAGGAAAAGGAATCCCTCTAAGCATACTAGCAAATTTTTGATGGCCAACATCAAACTCCACATGCAGGTTGCAACCACATGAAAAGAGCTTTAGTGAATAACTTCATTTTAATAATAAGCAACCCCCAACCTCTAATTACTAGTCTGTTGAACATGTTGACATTTCAAAGTTCTGTTATATTTAACCATGCTTTATATACACCACCTTTCTCATCACATAATGTAGCCAATACAACCAATCCGTTCAATGAAAAACAACATGTCCTCACAATCAACTAGTTTGAAACAATTAAATTGTATTAATATCATTAATTTCCCTACACTTGAGCTTCATAAAGTTAGAACAATAAGAAACCTTCACCCTCCCTAAAGCCCTTGACCAAACTTTGCATCACTGCTTTGAAGTGAAAGGATATTTATATTAATTTTACACCATTGTTGACTTAATGTTACAAAAATGCCCCTTGTTACATGAATCATTGCAGGGGTTTTTTTAGGCATTGACTCAGACTCAGTCGATTGTTAGAAAATTTGGCCTTATGGGTAGTTCCTAATATAACTTTAGACACATACAACCATATCTTTGTTCCCATATAAATATGACATGGACCAAAAAAGCCTCTAGATCCGTCTTCAATAATGAATGCCAAATTCTATCTGTTTGAATGGAAGAAGGCAAAAATAAATAGTCGTTGCGGAAAATATTGTGTACTTTTAATGGTGGATTCAGTTCACTGTTGATGTCTGAATCAAACCTATTATCAATGGAATCATTAGCTAATGGACTACACCTTGGAGGCAGTCATTCCCAACAATTAATAAGCAGTAGAACCCTTGCATCTAAAAAAATGTACAATGCAAGCCATCATTCTAACTGTATGTGCAAAAGGAAATGATGGCATAGCTACATGAAAAAAAATTGATGATATTAAACCATTACCAAGAATCAGGGTTTTAGAAGAGATTTAAATAAATAAATGCAATTTTTTTGCCCCATATCCCTACACTTGTGTAGCATGCTAGAGTCTTTAGTGTCTCTCGACATCCATAAGTCATCATCTCATAAAATTGTTGTCATAATCTCTCTGATTGGTATTTATCTTATGCATCATTCCGTATATGCCACAAATTTATCTAATCTCCATTTCACTAGATTTCGATTGCAATTGCTCTTCCTCCTCGATATTGTCCTTAGCAAAAAAGTTCCAAATATGCTTCACCATCCCATTAAGCACGCAAAATGAAACAATAGTGTTCAACGTCATAAAACCATGCATTCACATTTCATCAAACACTTACATTCAATAACTAAGCTCCCACCAAACGATTTTTGTTGTGGATTGATGGGGATAAAAACCCACATTTATTATTTCTTACAACACCCATAAATTTTTCTGTACAGGGATACCAATTTTATAGATGAATACTCACATGTTTTGCTGTTAATCTCATGTATAAGAGAGCTTTTCCCTTTCCTGTGCATTGGCATACACAAAAATATTATTATACAACCCACTTCGAAGAGCCATTAACTGATGCAACTATGAAGAACCTTTCAATATTTTGGATTCTTGATTTCTCAAAGAACCTAAATTTATCAAGGATTACATTATGATGCGAATTTAAGTTAAATATTATGAACAATAAAATTCCTAGATGACTACTTCCATAGAACTATTCACCAGAGAACGCACACCATACATTCTGATTTCCTTTAAATTGAGGTAGTAGGTTTTAATTTTCCAAATCTATGTCCCAAACTTGGTTTTTCAGTAGTGTAAAAGTGAAATGTTAATGTGTAAACCAATAATTCCTTTAAAAGGTTATGTCAAATTGTATAGTTTCCATAAATAGAAACCAACGAGGAGTCCTGAGTTAATATGATAGTGGGTAAGATACTTGATCATGGACCATAGTTATCCGGAGATAATTACGATTCCAACCCACAAGGGGTATGTATGACATGTGAGATTTTTGAGTCAAGTAAAATGAATACAACAAAACCCACACCATGGCTCAAAGAAACTTATCAATATGCCTCAAATAAACTAATCAGTATGTGTGGATGGATCAAGAGAACATGAGCTCAAACATCTTGATGCCAACAATCAATTAAGACTTTAGGTGCATAGTCTTGCAGTCACCCTAGTGACTGAAGTACAACCACCAATCTTCACAGATCTACTGAGGTAAGGAAACAAGTTGCGACTAATTTTGAAATGCTAGCTCGGTGAGTAAGAATCACATGGTCTTAGTCATCCTGGTCAGGTGAAAAATACCTTGGATGTGCAACAATTTGTGATTAAGAAAAATTTGCAACAAACAAATTAATTTAGTAGATCATACATTGTCCAAAATAGTCTACAGTATTTAAAACTGCTAACTATTAGTCAACATAATATTGGAGTGAACCACCTCTTAACATCAAATTTTTATCTAAGTTGCACTAGAAATAGGCAATAAGTAGCACCAATTCAATTTTTTGGAAAATTTGCAGAGACCGTCACAATAATGATACTTGAATGCACATAAACAAAGTCCCACTTACCAGCTCACATGAGCCTTTATGAACACATGAATATTTGGCTTCTTTTCCATCTACCATAGTAACCAAGAAGTTGTAGTAACCATAAATTCCAAAATCATGTAACTCCAAAATGTCAATTAATTATTATTGGCAGTTTGGTGATGTAGAAAAGTGCATTAATGCTATAAAATTTTGTTGTCATTGCCTTGAATAATGGTCTCATTTGGCTGGAGTTTTAGTTCTTGGAGGAAGCTACTACAACTAATGATTACTTGAGGTCCGCAATCCCTAGTTTTTGATAATTCATTTTCATATCTACATGCATTGTTTCTACAAGCCATTGAATTATTGAGCCTAATCATCTGATATATTATCTAGATAGGTGTGTAACTCTGCCAATCATTTCTACAAAGCCTTTAGAAGGTATTCTTATATACTGCAATATAATGAACATACCCAACTTGTCAAGGAGTTAATTACTTTGTATGCCTTTAGTTGTGGTGCCTATTTCGGCAACGACAATTTAAGTTTCACAAAAGTTTCTGTCAATACATCAACTCAGCAAATCAAACATCTTCCAAATTTTGCTGCAATACTCAAAACTAGGAATGTAGCACAAGATACCTCAAACTATGAACTTCTAGTGGATTCCATAGTAATGGAATAGACCACCTCTTTCTACCAGATTCTATTTAAGACACAAGAAATGGACAAGAATCAACAAAGTTGGTGTAAAGTTTCCACTATCATGAGGGTGATATTAAAGAACAAAAAATAAAGATATTTTAAGAAGGGAAACTAGGTATTATGAGCCTTTACTGACATGCATTTTGGTATTCTACACCATCTGCGTTAGACACAAAAATTCACAACATGATTATGTGCCTTGTTACATACTAAAGTGAAGTAGTAGTTACAAAATCCCAGAACTCCAAAATGCAAGTCTTTTACCAAAATTTTGCTTTCATTAACGTTAATATATTCCTTAGTTTTCTTAGGCTGGATTGGTCACTTGGGGTCTAAAGTCCACTAGTGTTTTTGACTAAAATTCATTTATGCACTGTTGATTTAAAGCAGCTGAACTTAGTGACCCTGACCAATTTCCCCCTCTTTATGGAGTATGTGACAGGTTTTCTCACTCCATGAGTCAATCCCCAAGCCTTTTGAAGGCACTCTTCTCTAATTCAATATGATGAATATGCCAACATGTCCCAGAATTGGTTACCCTGATGAAGTCTCCCCTCTTTCTGGAGTTTTCGACAGGTTTTCTCACCCTGTTAATCAATCCCCAATCCTTTTGAAGACACTTTCCTCTAATTAAATATATTGAACATGCTAACATGTCCCAGAATTAGTTCATTGTTTTGTATGCCTCAACTATAGCTCATGTTCACAAGACATTAATTGCTTCAGTTTTGGATTGTATGACATCTCAACATGGTTAGGTCAATTCTCAGCGTAGTTAGGTCAATTCTATATGTGCAAATTCTACAAATTGTCATTGGCCCCCTGTTATTACCGAGCCTTTGTTATTGCTATCCTTGTCATGCTGAGCCTCTATTATTGTTGTACTAAATTAGGAATTACAAATTGTGATCCCTGTTTTAGGTATGTGATTATATTTCATTGCAGCTGATTATATTTCATGGTTTGTCAACAACCTCATGTACATGTACTTGTATGTATAAAAATTGGAGAAAGAAATATTTAAAGGATGTGCATACTAGCCGTCAGTGCACCAACATACGAGGTTGATGAATGCTAGTAACAACAGTATCATGCTGGAAAAAAATGATAAGGAAAGCAAGTCAAAGTACTCTAAAAGCAACAACAAAAAAACAACATTTGCATTGTTAATTTGCAACAAAATATCGTTTAAATTGTAAGTCTGGAGATGAAAAAAGGGCATTCCTATCATACCTACAACTCTTTTCCAAAATGTTTTACTTTGATCTTATTTGCATTCTCTACTTTTCCCATATACAGGAAAATATTAACCAGAGCCCAGACAGTTACATGAATTGTTTTCACTGAAGCTTGATTCAAATCAAGTCTTATTGGACCTCCAATGTAATGTGAAATGCTTTGACCCACCTGCATTAAAAGATGTGAAATGCAAATAATAGATTAAATCTTAAAGATTATACTTTTGAATAGTCTTCAAAATACATCCAGATTCCAAAATGCAAGCATGGTGTTGGAGCATAGGGCACCAAAGAGCTCTTTTTGAGGTTATGCTTTCTCCTCCACTTTTACTTGCAGACATGATATGTGAAGAATATGAATGTTTTTTTTTTCCTTGGCTTATTTCTTGTGTTTTTTAGAGAAGCAGTCGTCAAATAACTGACTTTGTAGGACTAGAATATTGCTTGAATTGCTTAAATAAGCAAGATACTAGTCGTTTCTAAAGAAAAAATTGTTTTGGATTCAGGTTTACTGTGAGGCTATCGTGGATAACAATGTATCAACCTCTCAAAAGAATTGGTATTTTTAAGGCTGCATATGACAAAATTGCCATTGCATCAGGGGCTGAAGCACTCTCTTTTAGAATTCATGAGGTTAAGGAGCGTGCATATTTCCTTGGGAAGTTTACCATGCACAAGAGATTCATATGAAGCTTTTTACTCAACTTAATGCTTTTTGAAGTACCAGGTGCTTTTTCTATGATCAACTATTTTTCTATGTTTAAATAGAAACTTGGTGCCACACTTGTACATTAGCCCTCAGACAACTTAAATAAAAACAATCCACCATTGGAATCAAATGTCGGATTGTTGGATCTCAGAGAGGGAAAGCACACTATAAATTCCAGTTCTTTTATACATTTATTTGTTGTTTCAATATTTTCTTATTTGCACTGTTGTGTTTTACGTTTTAACAATAACAACCATATTTTGTATTAGAAAGTTGTTGCGGTTGCACTGGTCAGCATAATAATACAAAAATAAAGTAACTATCCAAAAATACATCCTGAAAATTGCCCAAATTTGGAGTTTACTAGCTAAAGAAACAAAACAATCCTTTGCGAAGGATTTTGGATAGCTACTAGTATAAATTTATAAACTCAAAGGTATGGTGGTTGTAGGTAGGATTTTTGACTAGACTCTCAACCATTTATTGGAGAGAAAAACACTCAATTTGTCTCTTTTGATTGTGTGTAAGGTTCTAGCTTCTTCCTGAAATGATAATTTATGGGAATGCATCCTATCAATATTAGAGAAAATTTAATTCCTATTATTAGGGATAAAATCTTCTCGCCCCCTTAGAACTTTGTGAATGTTAATGGTCTCACATAATGGGCATTTCCTAAGATGATCGTGGTCCATTAAAAAGCCACTAGATAACACATATAAAACCCCTTATCACTCCTCAATGATAACAATATATCATAACCACTAACTTCACCCATTTCCAAAATTCCCTTAGGTATTTGATCTACAACCGACATTTTCACATCTTATTATTGATGATGAACAATCTCGTATTCCTTGAACTCCTCCACAGTAGGAGGAGGTCAAAATGAAGGCATACTCAGTGTTTCTATCTTCTTTTGGAAATCATAATTCCTAGGAATGCATCCTATCAGTATTAGAGAAAATTTAATTCCTATTATTAGGGATGAAATCTTCTTTCCTCCTTAGAGGTCTTTGAATGTTAATGGTCTCACATAATGGGCATTTCCTAGGATGATCGTGGTCCATTATAATGCCACTAGATAACACCTGTAAAACCCCTTCTCATTGCTCAATGATAACAATCTATCATAACCGCTAACTTCAACCCTTTCCAAAATTCCCTTAGGTATATGATCTACAACCGACATTTCCACATCCTACTGCTGATGATGAACAATCTCATCTTCCTTGACCTCCTCCACAATAGACCCAATTGAGAGCCTAGTATTTGAGATTAGTAAAATAGGATTTTTGACCAACACCTAAGTTCAATACCTCATTAAAATATTTGGATTATCAACAGCTATACTAAACCAAAAAGTAAAATCACCGACTCCTATAATTGTTTGAGACATCGAATCTCTAACCGGTAAATTTGTAGCTCACTACATTCAAGGCTCACTACATCAGAAATAAAAGTTCTCTCCCCATGGTAATTAAAAGTGTTTGATGATCTATAATGTTAAATCTTTTGTAGATAATACTGTCTCCATGACCAGGCCAAATTATTCCTTGATGAAAAATTAAGGTTAGAAACTTATTAGTTGCATGAGTGGAAGTCCTTTATCTCACATTTTAGGTTTGGATCAAGTGCATGGACCCACTTGTATCATGAAAGACATGATATATCACCTGTCCCTTAGACATCTCATAGGAATTTGGTTGGCTACTATAAAAATTTTCAGGGATATCATCTCTATGACCCTCCCTCTCACCAAGTTACTAAGCATCATGATGCTATTTTTGATGAGCCTTTTCATGATGACTGCTAGGATCTCTTCTATAGCTCCTTTCCAACGATGACTCTCAACATGTATCCATGGAACATACCTCTTCTTCTCTTGTTGGGTTGCTTGTTGATGACTTGCAGCTGGTTGTAGTGAACCTTTCCACATCTCCATCTTGTGTTGGTTCACCTATAAAAACTCCGAGTTCATGCTTTATAGTTATTGAATAGTCTATGGGGAGTCGGGATTAAAGGGATTACTTCATCATCTAGTACATCCTCTCCTTTAGATGTTTCTTCCATCCTTCCCTTAGTAGATGAGGTCATCATTGTTGGTACTTCCTCTTGAGGTGTACAACCTAGCAATGCATCTCCTTCCAGAATGTAGTGATGCCAAACTTTGAGATGATATTGTTCATGTGGATGTACAAAAGTTTGATGATGATGGTAACAAACCCTCTACTACATCGTTTCCATCTTTTCATTGATGGTTTGTTTCTTGGTGATCTCATGCTTATTGTTCTGGGTTGATCTTGGTGATGCATGGACCTTTCATGTTGATGTAGATAGTTTGTCTTGATGTATATTTTCTTTCCACTCATGGTTTTATGGATTATAATATCATTTTCCCGGACACATGAATCAGTATGTGTCATGTTATGAGGATGATGTGATCTCAAAGTCTGTCTCTGTTTTGAAACTTGTCCACAGTCCCAAAGGAAAGATGACTTAGCACTTGCACACATGTTGGGATTATTGGCAGCAGTAATGGACCACAAACAGACAGTCTGGAAGGTCTGAGCTCATCATTGTGATTGGAAAAGATAGAAGAGGCTAAAATATGACCAAGCTACTCATGCGTTGGCTTTTAAATCAAACTGGAATTTATGATAATAAAGATGTTGTTATGCTAAGTGGTGTGTTCTTTGTTAGCAATTTGTTATACAATGGAAAGTGCTGTTCCATTTGATATATGGGATAGAACTTCATTTCCATCAAAAAAAATAAGAATATACTTTATGACAGTGAATTTGAAAGGACATTGGCATGCATTTCACATGGATCTATTCACTTAGCAACCTATATCCAAATAACTAGCGATTGCCCCTAAAGGTGCAAGGTACACTGAAGAAATAGAATATGTGAGAAGATCATCTTGAAAAACCAAATCAATAAATATGAAAAGTTTTATATAAAGAGTGATATCTATCTCCATCTATATTTAAAAGAAGTGTTAAAAGTAAGAAGACATGGTATACTTAGATCGTTGTCACTGGTTTTTCTCTTTCTTTAGTTTTATTTACATAGCTCAACACATGTTAATTTGATTGGAGAAATGATTTTAAAGCATATACATTGAGTTTTCATCTAGAAACATTCATTGTTAACCGTTATTTTTAGGCGTTGATGTTGCTTCCTCAACTTTAATCAACCTAGGTAATTTCATCTCCATGACTTTCATTTAAAAAAATTATACTTATAATTTTGAATATGGCTTTTAAATTGACTGTTATTGATTCATTAGATATCTTTTTAAAATTGGTTTTTATTGATAGGCATAACTTTTTTAAAACCCATATTCAATAAATGTGTAATTATTGATTCATTAGATACCTTCAGCTTCTTTTTGAGTAAGTAATCAGGTAAAAAAGGTTTACGGATGGATGTCCACAACAACATTTCTGTCATTGGATGTCCAAGCCTTTGGACAATGAAAACATTAAACAACTCTCTGGATTCCAATAATAATGCAATTGATTCATGGAGCACACTGGCCTCAATATCTGTTACTAGTACAAATTCAAATGAGAAAACAAATGATATCTCTGGAAATGGGCATGGTAGGGAGCATGCCACTCCTCTGCCACAACGATATCTTCATTTTCCTGTTAGCTCTGTAAATTGATTTCCTTCTCAACAATTTATTCCCATTGGAGAAGCTTCTTTCAATCCATTTGCATTTCACCTGCCGGCTTCATCTCATGTGCCAATTTAAGGCACTTCCATATTTTCACCATACTATTTCCCATGTCCTCTGCGGGAATCCTCTTTACAATATACAATAACTCCCCCATTTTTGCCATCATTTTCAACTGAAGTTGTTAGCTTATCCCCTCCAACTTCGCCTTCATCTGTTGGATCCTCTTCTGCATTTATTCCTCCCTTGCCACTAGATCTGCATAATGTCAGTTTCTCTCCAATCTCACTACCAGTGCCATCATTGTTCAATATTCCAACTTCATTGCAGACTTCAAATTTACCATCTTTCTTGAGTGACCCAGTGGTCCACTGGTCAGAGTCCCATTACCTGTTTCATCATTTGTGACTGTGCCCACTCCACAACAGATATCAAGTTTCACTCTCTCTTTCTCTGACTCCATTGTGCACATTCCAGTGATAGATTTTCACTCCTCTAGTCAGGGTTACCTTGTAAGTGCAGGGCCATCAATCTCATCTGCAATATCTCCAATTCTTCCTAGCTTGCTGAGCGCATTGATTTCTGAATTAGGCTCTGCAGATGAGAAAAAAGATTCCCATGCTACACAACTTTTAACCAGCTTAAGATTTTCATCACCTTGGAGAGGATATGAAGGTGAAAGCTGACAGACAACTTTCAAGTCAAGCTTTCCTGCTTTGAGCAAGCATCAGAATGAAACAGAAAGTCTGTATGCCAATTTGGAAGCTCTACGTATTCTGGGAGAACACGAATCTCTTTATAAAAATTGCTCTGGGGTAATATCTGGCACATTAGGTAATCAAAACAACATCTGCTTTAGTGTACCATCTCGATAGAGTGGGTCATTATTGGGAATTGTACCTACTGTTTTGTCAAGTTCGAACTTGTCCTGTTTATATGTAAGTCATATTCTCTTCATTTGTTTTTTATAAAATATATTTTGAACCATGTTCATTGAAAACCATTTTTTAGGCATAATTTTCTAGGAATGTAAATGTTGAATATTTCTAGCTTTTGTTGCTATTTTACCTTTAACTGCTTTTGTTGTTGTGGTTCATCCTTTCATTCCCACACAACTTCTCTTTTGCCAGTTTTTATACAATTATCAGATCCACCTATTTGGACTCTGGAATATTCTCCTCCAACTTAATCTTGCCCTATATACATTGACTCAACGTTTCCTCCGTTCCACAAAAAAATATGGACCAGGAAAAATAACTACAAAGATAAAGGTAGTTTTGGGATTCTTGATCATGCTGGATCAAATTCTCAAGATGCCCCAATGGAGCCTAAATATTTTCAGTTGCTGATAGTATCAAAAAAGTCCACAAAATATCGTTCTGATCTTCGTTCATAATGATTGAATGAGCATTTGGCTGCCTCTTAATAAACTACAGGAGAATAAATGGCATTTTAACCTGCAAAATGACCTTTCTCCATAATTACAAGCACCACAAGAATTATGCAGTCTTTCACAAGGAGTAATGCAATCAAAATTTTAATGAATTTCTACCAAATAATTTATATCATTCTTGTAGTTTTCATTACTCAAATTAGACTTATTCCATATCAGTACCATATCAGAATCACTATCGGACTAAAATGCTCTCCCTCCTTACGTAGCAATTGGATCTGGTTTGTCATGTGTTTACTGGATGTCAAACCTGTTTCACAACATTTCCATCCTGGCAAACAACACATAATTGAAATCATATAATGTATGACAAGATTGTCTTCCGAGAACATTAAAAGAGGGAAAACAAATATAGATTGGAGAGACCAAAGGGTAAGAGTCCCAGGGCCTGAAAGTGACATCGAACAAATAACCTTGAGGATCCAAACCCTGCATAAAACAACATAATACAGATGTAATGGACCTATGGGAACCATGGGTTTGGCTTTGACTTTGATATGGCGAAGTTCAAGGCTCAAACTAATTTCAAGCACTGAGATAAGATCGAGTTGACAAAGCGTATTGCATGACAAATAAAATGAATAATTGAGAATCTTACCAAAAATGTAAGGTGAAAAACAAGGCCAAGCGACATTATCACATCCAACGAACATAAACACAACAACATACTGACATTGAAATTAGAGCTCCCACTGGCACCATTGTGTAACATTTTTATATATGTTTTCTGGTTTCCTTGCACGTTTCCGCCTTTGCGTTTGTAGTAGTTCTCCATAGAAATCAACCTCCCATAACTATGGGAAAAACAATTGGCCCCAAGAAGAACGCTTCCCGCACAACCTACAAACCTGAAACGACTTATAAGATAATCCTAAGTCAACAATACAAAAGAAAATAAACTTAAATGCGTTCAGATTTGGGCATTTAAGAAATCTTTCATCGCTGAATGAGAAATTTCAAAGCTCACATGTGTTCAGATTCTGGCATTTAAGAAATATTTCACAGCTGAATTTTTATAAAAATCACAAGCTAGAATCTGAAGAACATTCACCACATCAGTCTGCCACTGGAAGTCTATCAAACTCTTCTGACAGTGCTAGTAGCCGGCCGCTAAGGAAATGAGCACCAACGTTTTAGCACAATGGGGATTTCCTAGAAAATCCATGAATCTCCGTCTGCTGCAACAAGGTAACGATTTTTTTAAGTAATAAAGCGCCCATTGTGGTTTCCACCAAAGACATACATTTTCTCTTGCACTACTGTCGTTGCATGCTCATAGCGGGATTTCGGTTGCCGACCAGTTACTAACAGTGAAACCCACTAGTCATAAACAACAAATGATCCCGGGCCTTCCAATATAACATCCTTATCTTGTGTCTCTACAAAACTTCCATTGTCAATGGCAGTATCTTTAGGAACAAAAACAAAATTTTCGTGTTGGGAAGCTGTTTCCTTGGATGGTTTTTCCACTTCCACAAGTGTCTCAAGTGCAGACTCTGGTACAATGCAGGGTCTTTCTCCAATATTTTAACAAACAACTTCATAGCTTCCCAAGAAGGCATATTTCCAAGGTTATTCCAGCTTGTACATTTGCTATGCTCAATTGGGTTCCAGCTCTGAGGTTTAGAAACATTACATGGGCCCATTGTTGCTTGCTGGTAAAGTCCGTATAGAAGCAATGCAGTCTCATTTTGAAAGCGTGAAATCGCAACTTTCTAAGAATTTTGAGATGATCTGGGGTCTGCGTAGGCAGCCATGGCGTAAAACCTATTGCAGAGTTGGACCTTGCCATTGGTTCCAGAAAAACAAGTCTCTAAAACCCTCATGATTTTGATCCAAATCCTAAGTAAATTGGATTCTTCTGTCAAACACTTCACATCGTCCGCATTTTTTACTTAACAAGGTCACAGTTTATCCAGCTAAAGCTTAGAACCGAGACGAGTGCATGTAGGGACATCGTGACTTGACATCACCTTACAAGAAGATGACGGGAACAATGATAGTCACGATTCCACATGTCAGTTTGTTATTCGATCTAAGGGCGAAAATCAAGGGCGGGATTGGTTGGGCCGAACAATGTTTGACCAGCGGAATTCGGCAAAGAAAACACCTTTGGTGTAATTACACCATTATTCATTCTCAAGTCTGATATTATTGCATGTCCAATAGATTTGTCCAAGAACTAAATAGATACATAACTATTAGCTTGTCACGGAGGTTTGACATCCAAGAATCTTTACACTCCATTTGTAAATCATTATGCAATCGTAGTGTTCATTATACAATGTTACACTATAGCTACATAGTTTTGTATTGATTGGGTGATAGGATTGAACTCTATCGCAGTGGTTTTGAAAATTAAGATTTACTGTGATTTCTCTTATTGGTTCGATCCTTGCTATTTTTTTAGCTCATTCTCTTGTATCCAAAATAAACGTACATACAAGCGTATTTATGTCTTAATCTGCATTATGTCTTTTGGTCTTGTTGTCTGTTTGTTTTTCTCATATGTTTTGGGTTTTTTATTATGTATCACACTATAACTCTTAGGTAGCGAAGCTCTATAGTGTCCCTTAACACAATTTTCCACACCAATGCACTTCTGGAATCCTAATTTCTTCTTCTTGGTCGAGTTTCTATTTTCAGGAGCTCACCACTCGTTGTGATTGGAAGAGAAATCCAAGTGTGCATGCTTGTGCTTGTCTTTGTTTTGAACTTTCCTTTCATTCCCAAATATAGCCAAGGAAGCATTGTTGTATACTCTAGATTCAATGAATAGGATAAATAATGAAAATGGGTATTTTATATGTCCTATCGATTGATAATTATACTCTTCATGGGTGCCATACAAAACATGGTCCCACTCTTCAAGAATTTGCTGAATTCTTTCCAAAGTACAATCAATATGCTCATAAATATCTTGAAACATAGGGATATCCATATCACAGTATGTAACAGATCAACTATGGCTTCAATATGGAAAGAAACAACTCAATCTAACCCCGCAAGCCTTATCGAGAATGATAGTTCTAATGTGCATTGTTTTTTCAGTGTTGGGTGATCTCCATGTTCACCACTTGGGACAAACTGCCATAAAAGACAAAGCAACCAAAGTGCCGCATAAGTGAATCAAGACATGGTGTGATGCAAATCTATTTTCTCCAATCTTAAGAAGTTGGAGCTTGTGAAATTGTTACATATTGTTTATGCATGTTGGTCCTTCCTAATAAAATATTATATTTTTTTTGCTTCATCACAATGTTTTTTCATTTGTGCAACTTCAACAATAATAGCTTTGAAAGCAAGATTCAAACTATTAACTACACATCGTGTCCCAAACATATGGTCATACCTACTCAATGATTGCATCAATTTCTTTTCATGACCATGCATTGTTTGTGATAACTTGCATGATGTTTGAAGAATAGTCACCATACAACCTTGTTTGGGCTTGGGGTATGTATTTTTTTGCACATTTTTTGTATTGTACATATACAATATGGTCAACATATGGTTGATTGTATTATATCTATATCCGTAGTGAAAGGTACAACCAAAAATATGCCCTATACAAATTTAGGTAAAATCTCCCCTAAAATCACTATTAAAAAAAAGGCCTCAAAAATCTTGCTTTCATAGGTCTATGGCATAAACTTTGTATAAGTTTATAGCACACCTTTAATTTTGTCTACTTATTTTTTAAATTTTCTAGCATTTTGTAAAATTCACATGTTTTTCATTTTGTGATATGTTGACACCTACACCTGGTTGTATGGGTTTTTTTAAGGTACACATTTTTGTTGTATAGCATTAGTATCCATATTCATTTATTGTAGCCATGATTTGAAATTTCAATTACTTTTGTAAGTCTTAGCCATGCATTCAATGCTCTTCTCCTAGTTTGAAGCATTTATTGCTCTCAAGAAGTATGGGCTCGAAGGAGACATACTATCAAATTTATTGTGGTTGGTTTGTTGTAATAGCCCACAACAAGTTCTCCTTCTGTAGAACGATGGTGCATACTTTTTCAAATTTTGTCTCTTGTAACCCATGGGTGCTTCATTCACCACTCTAAACATGACTTGCCAATATAGAGACAAAATACTCTATAAAGGGAATACCAAATGCATGCATGGTAGGGGAAACTCCACTATTTGTTTCTTCCCTCTTGCCACAATCAAACATTATTTCCAAGATTTTGGTGTTCAATCTCTTCCAGGCTTCCTCAACTATTAAAGGAACTTATTGCTCCTTTTTTTAACCTACGAGAACATGCTTGCAGCCCCTCCTTTCTTCCCTGGCTAATTGTGTGTCTTCATGCTCCTTTTGAAATTGTGCCTCAATGTTTGGGGTGATAGATTACAAAGCTTAGCCCCATTGTTAGGAATCCAAATTGAAAGGGATTTAGCTCTTGAATACGAATCCAAAATTTTCCTCGCACTTATGAAATTCTATAAGTAGTTTCCACCTTCGTTTTCTCCTTTTTCTCTTTCTATGACCCACTTCCACATAGGGGAATCATTGGGAAATTTCTTTATTTTTTTCACCGTCTCCTCTCCCTTCACGACTTCTTCCACCATGATTCTATGATTGTACCCTCCCCGAGATGATGATTGGGATTCCATCAAAAGAATATAGGAGAGTAAGAAACAAAAGAAAAAAACAAGAGTTTTGAGTGCTGCCCTGCTAGAAAAAATTCTATTATGAGTTCCTCCCTTCAAATCTGGTTGCCAAAGTTGTTTTTCAATGTTGTTCTACCAAACTTGTCCACCCTAATCTGTTCTCATTTATGTTGTCCAAATCTACTCTCCAAATTATGAAACTGAAAAATGAGATGAATTGGGGTTTAAGGTACTTTTGTAGAGAACTTTCAGGGTCAAGGTACAGCTGGTCAGGAAATTCAGGTTACTTGTGAGGTACAACAATTATTAGGAAATCATAAGGTTAGAGCTGTAGCTATGAGTGCTATAGATGGGTTGACGAGAGGAATGACAGTGATTGACACGGGAGCTCCTCTAAGTGTTCCAGTTGGTGGAGCTACTCTCGGACGAATTTTCAATGTTCTTGGTGAACCTGTCGATAATTTGGGTCCTGTAGATGCTCGCATAACATCTCCTATTCATAGAACTGCTCCTGCTTTTACAGAGTTGGACACAAAATTATCCATCTTCGAAACAGGCATTAAAGTAGTAGATCTTTTGGCTCCTTACCGCCGTGGGGGGGGGGGGGGAATTTGATAAATAGGGAGCCTAGCCCTCTTCAAATTCCAGTTGGTGTGTGGAGGCCATGTGGACCATTCTACCTATTCCCTCCAAAATCAACAAGATATTTTACAAATTTATTTTTGATTTTATGCAGGAAATGTTTCTCATGTTGATCAATGCTCTATCCTAGAGATTATGATGTGAATCAATAAATCTACATTTCTAATACAAACTGGAAACATGTTTAAAACCTAGGATGGTGATTCCGAAGGTGGAAAATTGTCTAAGATTCATTGTGTATTTTTAATATTTCATTGTCATTAAAATAATTATTATATTTATGCTTAATATGCCTTGAAAGCCTAATCCATCTAGTAGAAATGGTACTTCTATTATGTATGCTATGATAATCTAATTCATAGATTGAGGTTGAATCTTGGAAATCAATCTAATATTCTCTATGAAATATTTCCAACAAAGTAAAGAGGTTCTCAAAATTGCATTCTTGAAAGTATTTCATGTGGTTGATTGTCTCCAAACTACGTGACACCTTGATCTTATGTGATATGATATTTTCTTGAAGTCAGAATTTATGGGACTTGCTCTGCTCTTGTGTTTACAAGTTCTGCGTATGGGTGCAAGTCATGATCAGTTGAAGAATGTTAATATGTTGTTCAATATGCAGTGTTTTCAACTTACCATTTAGCCCTCGAGGTTTAAGGTACTTTTGTAGAGATACAGGGGGGAAAACTTTGATAAATAGGGAGCCCAATCCTCTTCAAATTCTAGTTGGTGTGGGGAGGCCACGTGGACCACTCTACCTGTTCCCTCCAAAATCATCAAGGTATTTTACAACTTTATTTTTAATTTTATGCAGGAAATGTTTCTCATGCTGATCAATGCCCTATCCTAGAGATTCTGATGTGAATCAATAAATATACATTTCCAATACAAACTAGAAACATGTTTACCAACCTAGGATGCTGATTCCAAGGGTGGAAAATTGTTTAAGATTCATTGTGTATTTTTAATATTTCAATGTCATTAAAATAATTATTATATTTATGCTTAATATGCCTTCAAAACCTAATCCGTCTAGTAGAAATGGTACTTCTATTATGTATGATATGATAATCTAATTCACAAATGGAGGTTACATCTTCGAAATCAATCTAATATTCCCTATGAAATATTTCCAACAAAGTAAAGAGGTTCTCAAAATTGAATTCTTGAAAGTATTTCATGTGGTTGATTGTCTCCAAACTAGGTGACATCTTGATCTTATGTGATATGCTCTTTTCTTGAACTCAGAATTTATGGGAATCACTTTGCTCTTGTGTTTACATGTTCTGCTTATGGGTGCAAGTCATGATCAGTTGTAGAATGTTAATATGTTGTTCAATATGTAGTGTTTTCAACTTACAATTTAGCCCTCGAGACCTGTTTCCTTGCAAACAAAGGTGCCACCTTGCCTTATCTTCCCTTGAAATCACCAATAACTATTGCATTTCCAGACAAACAATTAAATTTAGATGGATCTATTTCTATGATACCTGTTCTTCATGTCTTTTTATTCTTACGTAGTTTTCTCTTGATATCTCGTAGAATTTGCATTTACACAATAATAATTGGAAAATTTTGATGTACCAAAATACCAAAAACATGCGAAATTCTGGTTGTCATTTCTATAATGAATCTTCAGAAGCACATGTGCTTTGCTACACACACTGTCAAGGCAACCTCACGATATTGGCAAGATAGTTACCTTTATTGTTGACATTACTTGGTGTACGTGAAAGAAAAATATGGATGTGGAATAGGTGCTTAAAAGGTGCATGGAAAGATGGAGTTCCAGAAGCAACCCGATGAGTAGTCATGTCTGATGCTGCATGGGGTTTATCCTTTGGAAAATTCCTAGAGCTTAGTTTTTCTAATGATGTTGTAGCAAGTAGAGTTGTTAGCTGTGGTCATTAATTACATTGAGTCTACCTTCAATTTTATGGATATGCCACTGAATTTGGCTGCTTTATATTTTGCAAGAAATTTTAATATTTTTTTATTTTATTTTGACCTTGTGATATCTTACATAATTTATGTAACTCATGATTTTTCCAGAGTACTCATAATTGTGTATGATAGTTAATGACTATTCCATACTAATTTATTGGACCTACATCGTTCCCAAATTCAATGTGAGAGGTTTGGTAGTATGCTTGCATGTTTCCGATATTCTTCCATAAGTGTTTTGCCTATGCATTTTCCACCTTCAAAATTAGAGTTCCATGATCTACATCAACAAGATTGGCTCAGAAAGGAAGTTCCAGAGGTACTTTATGATACAAATACATATGGGTAGTTTTTTGCTAATTAATTTAAATGCCTATCATACCTATGGCATATGACCCCCCATATCCAAACTAGTGTGCATTTTTATGCAAATGTACAGGTTGTAGATAAAGTGGAAATGTTGTTTAGAGAGGTTTTTAGTTTAATCTGTCAGATAGGACATAAAATTGCCACATCTATATCCTTTTATTTTGGTATTAAGGTTACAGAATAAAGGAGGCAGGACCGTTGAATAAAGAGATGGTTGAATTGGAGGTGATATTATAGACGTATATAAAGGATGTTTAGTATACTTCAGGTTATCTAACATGATATTACGCTAGAATAATCTTTCTGCTTAATGAATATTTCCATATTTTTTTATAGAAATTGTTTAGTTGGAAATAATTTCTTCACAGAGTGATTCATTGTTTTGATGCAATCTATCAAATCAAAAATGGTTTATTGCAAGAGGCCATCATTAGTGACAGGCAAGTTGGAAGACCTGTTGCTGATATTTCAAAGCTAAACAGTATAAGGCATCTTCTTCTTTATGAAGCCTATGAATGGGATCGTCGTCTTTGCCATTATTCATAACTTCGCCATATATACTCATTGTTTTTTACTTTTTGGCATGCAAACCAGCCTTTTAGAGGCAGATTTTTATGTTGTCACAACATATTTATATGATTCACAAGGTGAGAAATAAATCTTTAGTGTAAATGTAGATTTTAGGTTTTATAATTATAGGTCATTATAAGTTGTAATTGTCTTCAAAGTTTCACTTCTAATTGAGTATTCAACCTAACATATTGAGTTTCTTATACATAACTATTCTTCCCTCCACCCATTTTTCATAACTTCCATAACCAATAGGTAGGGACTTGCAACTTTGATGTCATTTTGTTTGTTTAGTAAAATATTTTCCAATACTTTACAAAGTTTATAACTTATTTCCAGTTGTAGAATTCACAATTTATAAAGTTTAAATGTCGAAGTTTTTAAAGTCTAATTATTTAAAGGGTGTTAGCTCAATGGAAGAGCACCTGTTTTACAAGAAGGAGGTTGGTGGTTCGATTCCATCGTGCCCCAATATTCATATGGAATGATGACGATCATTTTTAGGTGACGGAGGCTCTTTTGATCATCACCAATGAAATTATGGTGACATTTTTTGACCCTCACCAAAATATGAAATGGTCCATCACAATAAATTGTTGTTGTTCATATGAAATGGTGATGGTCACTATCCGTCATTATAATCAATACTCATGGCGAACTTTGAATGTCACCACAACACCTATAATTTTGGTGACATTCAATTTTTTGGTGACGGAGGCCAAGGTTCATCACCATTTCTCATATGAAATGGTGACTATCACTATTTGTCACTATAAATCATTATTGGTGACAAACCTTGAATGTCACCACAAAACTTACAATTTTGGTGATGCCACCTTTGGTGACGTTAAGTTTTTTGGTGACAGAGATTAAGGTTCATCACCATTGCTCATATGAAATGGTGACGGTCACTATTCATCACTATAGATCATTATTGGTGATGGACCTTGAATGTACCATAACACCTACACTTTCTGCGATGCCACCTTTAGTGACATTCAATTTTTAGTGACGAAGATTCCTTTCACCGTCACCAATGAACTCATGGTGACATTTTTAGACCCTCACAAATGATCATTTTTCTTGTAGTGTTCGCTTGGTTTTCTCTTCCTTATTGAGTTAGAGGATGGATTCTAGTGACCTTCACTTGACCTTATTTCCTTCCTCTCTTCAAGATCGAATGAAGAAGAAAAACCTTAGATCTACTACAGAAAACCTATCCTTCCTTCGCACATGTGAGAGATATTAGGCCAAGAACAAATCTTCTTTCTTGGCTTCTTCTTCTTCCTCCTTCACTTGAATGAGTGAGTGATGAATGTGCTTCAAGGAGGTCGAGTTTCCTCTTTTATATAGGCTTCTAGAGATGGACGTGGCTCCTCAAATTAGGCCGACTTGCGACTTTCGAGGACGACATGGTATGAAAGGGTATTTTGACACTTTTAAGGACAAAAATATTTTTATTTACAAGTTAAAATGTGCCCGATGGGGTCTTCAACTTATGACAATGACTCTTATGAATTCTTAAACTAGGATAAACCCTAGAAGCATTCAATGGGTGCTTGAACTATAAAATAAAAGACCTTGAGCATGAAACATATATTCCAAAAATAATAATAATAATTTTCTTTCATTTTATAATATACAATAATCAAAAGTACATTTCATATTTATGAAGACCGAACCTAGTTACACATTTTTCAACACTCCATCTTAACTAGGGAGGTATTCATAAATGGTACATGGACATTCTCAATCTGAAGAAATCTCATAAGAAGAGTCGGATTGGTAACCCATTTGTTTAGCATCATATCAACTAGCATTACCATATAGTAAGGACTTGACTAACTGCTCTATCTCTCCACAAGATTAAGGCACAATGCTGGTGAGACCAATGATTTATAGACACCATCATCATTGTATCTCAAGGTACATACCCCACCCGGGTGTTCATAAAGTATGACCTTCCTTAGACTATCCTTATCTTAGATAGCTAGTCCTCAAAGAATATCGATCCACGACTACACTTATCTTGGATCCCAAATTGAAACATCCTCCCTTAGTGCTTCTTCCATCTTTCTCACTTCCTCCGTAGTCAGAATCTGTATATCCAATCAAGTGGACATCATTCCTCCTATCATATTTCAGTAATTAGTGGATGCCACCTTGTAGATATCTCAGTATATGTTTTGTTGGTATCCAATGATAATGATTTGGCTCCACTTGGAATTGAATGAGAACATTTACTGCAAAACATATGTCTGGTTAATTATTCACCAAGTACATCACTGAGCCAATCAATTTTCCATACTTTGAAGGATCCACAAAGCTCAATTTGGAACTTCTTAGTCTTTTAAAATTTGTTATCATCAGGGTTGTCATTGTTTTGCAATCCATCATGTCAAAACTCTTCAACATCTTGATCAAATACTTTCCTTAACCTATACAAATCTCATCATGTCCTTGCTAGACTTCCAATCCCAAATTGTAGTGCATAAACCCTAGATCCTTCATGTCAAATTCTACAACTAGTTTCTTCTTGCATTCTTCAATTTGACCTTATACATTTGTCAAGAGAAGATCTTCTACATAGAGAAGAATTATTACTATCTCCCCCTTCACAACCTTAATATAAAGGTTTAAATAATCATAACTCTTTGTGAAGCCTAATATCTATAGGTATGCATCCATCCTATCATGCCATGCCCTTGGTGCTTGCTGGAGGCCATACAATTCCTTCTTCAATCTGCAAACATATTCCTTTCTACCCTTAAATTCAAACCCCAAGGGTTTCTCTATATAGAATTCCTCATCAATGGTGCCATTCAAGAATGCAACCTTGACATCCATTTAGTGGATGTTACATCCCATCGATGTTGCCAAAGTGACTAACGAACGAATAGTAGTATACCTTGTTTTTGGAGCAAATATCTCTTCATAGTCGATGCCTTCTTGTTGAGAGAAGCCCCTAGCCACAAATATTTCATTATATTTATCAATGCTTCCATCTTTCGCATGTTTGGTCTTGTAGAGCCACTTGGAAGTTACCATAAATTTGTCTTAAGGCCTAGGTATGATCTCCCAAACTCCATTCTTCATTATAGATTGATATTCTTCATTCATGGCATCCTTCCATTCTTGGTGATTGACAACTTCCAAAAAAGTGGATGAATTTGCTTCTATTAGTTTTATCATGTAGGTTTCATATCCAGAATACTGCTTGTGCTTCTAGCTTTCCCTAAATGTACCTTGAGCTACCCCATGACCTTCTGCATCTATTAGTGTAGACTTTAACCAGTTAGGTATTTTTCTAGTTTTGGGGATTACTGTAGTTTGTATAGGTTCACAGGGACCTTCATCTTCATGGTTTGATTCTTCTTATTCCCTAGTAACTTATTCTTCGATACCAAAATTTCTTCATAATTAGATTCCATAGGGAGATTCTTTGATTTCTTGAATGCAATAATTTCATAAAATATCACATCTCGACTAATTTATATTCGATGTCCTTCCTTTATTTAGATCCTATAAGCCTTAGAAGAGTTACTGTAGCCAACATATGTTCCCTTCATGCTTGATGGATCCAAATTCTTTATCTTGTCTTTTGGTATATGAATATAGATAGGACTACCGAAAATTCAGAGATGATCCACAGTTGGTTTCTTCCCAGTGAACACTTCTTTGGGAGTTTTGATATCTAGTGACCTGTGGGGAATTCTATTTTGTATGTATACAACTGTATTTGTAGCTTCACCCCACAAAAAATTGGTAAATATTGATCATGTATCATTGCTTTTATACTTTCTTCAATGAATCAATTCTTTCGTTCTACAACTCCATTTTGTTTGGGATTATATGGGACTATCGACCCCCTCTTAATCCCAGACTCCTTAAAAAAGCAATGATTTCCTTAGATGTATATTCTCCTCCATTATCAGATCTTAATATCTTGATTCTTCTTGCTGTAAGGTTCTCTACTTCAACTTTGATTTCTTGAAATTTGGTAAATACTTCATCCTTGGATTTCATTAAGTAAACCCAAGTTTTCATTGAATGGTCATCTATAAATGTGACATAATATAGATGACATCCAAGTTATTTAAGATTCATAGGACCACATACATCAGAATGAATAAGATCCAAGATTTCTTTTGAATGTGAAGCACTACTTCCAAATGGTCTCTTGGTGTTCTTACCCAATGCACATCCCTTGCATACTCCTTCGTGATCTTCTTTCAATTCGGGGATTCCATATACTATTGTGTTTAGGGTTGGAAGGATTTTAAAATGGAGATGACCGAATCTTCTATGCCAAAGTTCACATTGACTGATTTCAATGTGAACTAAAGCTTGAGCAAGAGGAGATAACAACATGTAAAGTATTCCTTCACGAATCCAAATAACTCTAGCATTTTATATGATTGAGTTTTTACCCCATACTAAAATTTTTCCATCAATCAAAGCCACTATATCACCTTTATCTTATAAACTTTAAATTGAGAGTAAGTTCTTATGAAAACCTAGAACAAATATGATGTTGTTGAGATGAATATTGCCTCCATTCTCTAGTTCTATCGAGGTTGATATAATTCCTGTCACATGATAGCTATTACTATCTCCAAGTTCTACGAAGTAAGAAGAATTTCATTTTTATAGTGTATGTAGTTGCTTGTGATGACTGGTCATGTGCCTTGATGCACCACCGTTGATCACCCAAACGCTCTCATCTTGAAATGTGCCAGTGAGTGCTAAGAAGAGCCCTTTGTCTTTTGTCTTGGTCACTTCCTTCTTTGGAGTAAATAGGAGATTCCATTCTTCTTTGATGCCTTTCTTGTTATGAAACCAACTCCCAAAATAGAATAAAAGAGATATCAGCACCTTATAAATCAACCACTTTGAGGGGGAAACCTCCTTTACATTACATAAATGAACAATTCTTGGAATATGATACAAATGACAAAAACTCTTTTCTATATATATGAGTCCATGGGGTCACAATATAATCCTATCCGACCTAACAATAATAATTTAAGGGCACAACAATAAAAATAGTGGGAATTAATGGGGCACAACAATAACAATATGGGGACTTCAGGGGTACAACAATATCAATAAGGGGGCTACACTAAGAACAATAAGGGACTACATTAAGAACAATAAGGGACTACACTATTAATATAGGGACATAACATGCCCCTCTCCTTCAAAAAAGTGTGGTCCTCAACACTTGAGTAGTTCTGGATGTTTCTGTATAAAATTCTCATCCTCCCATGTGGAATCTTTAGTGGGTAAGTTCTTCCAATTGGTGAGATACTTTGAAATTGATCGATTTCGTAGCTGTTGAGTTCTTGTTTCTGTAACTGCTTCAGGTTCCAATATGATTTTTCCTTCCTCATCAAGTTCTGGCAATATTGTTTGAACTGGAAGTTTGTCACCTATAACCTTCTTTAAGCATGAAACATGGAAATCTGGGTGCACTAGGGAAGAAGCAGGAAGCTCCAAGCTGTATGCCATAGTACCAATATTTTGCAACACCTTATATGGACCATAGTACTTTGGCGATAATTTATTATCCTTCTTAGCTTGCTTGAGGGACATTTGTTTGTATGGTTGTAGCTGTAAAAAGACCCGGTCTCCTACACCAAAACTTCTCTCGCTGTGAAGTTGATCTGCTTGTTGTTTCATTCGATTTTGTGCAAAATTTTGGTTATCCTTTAAGAGTTGGAGAACTTGTTGTTGATGCTCGATGTGATCTTTCACTGCTTGAACCTTACAATTTTCTCTTAAAGATGATGTGATGGACAATGGATGATATCCATAAAGTGCCATAAATGGGGTCATTTTTGCTGTAGTATGGAAATAAGTGTTATACCAAAATTCAGCTAGAGGTAACCACTTGACCTATTGTGTTTGTTTATCAGATACAAAACAACGAATATATCCTTCCAAACATTTGTTCACTATCTCAGTTTTCCCATCGGACTAAGGATGATAAGATGAGCTATGAGCTAGTTGAGTACCCAAACAAGAAAATAATTCCATCTAAAAATTTCCAGTGAAAATGGGATCTCTATCGCTTACAATAATCTTTGGGTTTCCATGTAGCTTTTGAATTGTTTCCATAAATGCAGCAGAAATTGTACTTGCTTTAAATGGATGAGATAATGCAAAAAAGTGTGCATACTTGGTATGTCTATCGACTACCACCATGATGACACTCTTTCCTTCAGAATTAGGTAAAACTGTGATAAAATCCATTGGAACCTCCTCCCAATGTTTACTTGGAATGGATAAAGGATGTAGCATACCTAGTGTCCTAATTGTCTCAACTTTATTTTGTTGACAAACCAAACACTCTGCCACAAAATTTTGAATATCAGATTTACGGCCATCCCAAAAAAATTATTTCTTCACACTGTGGTAAGTTTTTAAAAATACTGAGTGTCCTCCTAAGGGAGAGGTGTTCAATTCCAAAAGCATCTTTTGTTTTAGTTGGGAATTCTTACAAAGATATAAGCAATATTTGTACCATAAGGAATCATTTTGTACTGGGATCTTGCTGCAACTTTTGAATGAGTGTCCACACTTCTTTTTCATTCTTCCATTCCTCCCTTGCTTTAGTTATCTAATCTGGTTGGATAATAGAAATGGCACAAAACAATGCTTCCACCTCATCATCTTTTCTTGAGAGTGCATCCACGACAACATTCAACTTCCTTTTTTTGTAGATGATTTCAAAGTCATAGCCCAACATCTTTGTGACCCATTTTTGCTGCCCTTCTGAAGATAGTATTTGTTCCAAAAAATATTTAATACTATCATGATCAATTTTTACCTTGAAGTGTCTTCCCATTAGGTAAGGTCCCCATTTATTTAGGGAATGTAGTATTGCAAACATTTCCTTCTCATAAATAGATTTCTATAAATACTTTCCTTTGATTGTTTCAAAAGCAATGGGTCTTCCTTCTTGCATTAAAACACAAATTTTAACCAGCTTAAGATTTTCATCACCTCAGAGAGGATATTAAGGTGAAATTTGACAGACAACTTTCAAGTCAAGCTTTCCTGCTTTGAGCAAGCATCATAGTGAAACAAAAAGTTTGTATGCAAATTTGGAAGCTCTACGTATTCTGGGAGAACACGAATCTCTTTATAAAAATTGCTCTGGGGTAATATCTGGCACATTAGGTAATCAAAACAACATCTGCTTTAGTGTACCATCTCGATAGAGTGGGTCATTATTGGGAATTGTACCCATTGTTTTGTCATGTTCGAACTTGTCCTGTTTATATGTAATTCATATTCTCTTCATTTGTTTTTTATAAAATATATTTTGAACCATGTTCCTTGAAAACCATTTTTTAGGCATAATTTTCTAGGAATGTAAATGTTGAATATTTCTAGCTTTTGTTGCTATTTTACCTTTAACTGCTTTTGTTAGTGTGGTTATCCTTTCATTCCCACACAACTTCTCTTTTGACAGTTTTTATAAAATTATCAGATCCACCTATTTGGACTCTCTGGAATATTCTCCTCCAACTTAATCTTGCCCTATATAAATTGACTCAACGTTTCCTCCGTTCCACAAAAAAATATGGACCAGGAAAAATAACTACAAAGATAAAGGTAGTTTTGGGATTCTTGATCATGCTAGATCAAATTCTCAAGATGCATGCTGGATCAAATTCTCAAGATGCCCCAATGGAGCCTAAATATTTTTAGTTGCTGATAGTATCAAGAAAGTCCACAAAATATCATTCTGATCTTCGTTCATAATGATTGAATGAGCATTTGGACGCCTCTTAATAAACTACAGCAGAATAAATGGCATGTTAACCTGCAAAATGACCTTTCTCAATAATTACAAGCACCACAAGAATTATGCAGTCTTTCACAAGGAGTAATGCAATCACAATTTTAATGAATTTCTACCAAATAATTTATATCATTCTTGTAGTTTTCATTACTCAAACTAGACTTATTCCATATCAGTACCATATCAGAATCACTATCGGACTAAAATGCTCTCCCTCCTTACGTAGCAATTGGATCTGGTTTGTCATGTGTTTACTGGATGTCAAACCTTTCTCACAACATTTCCATACTAGCAAACAACACATAATTGAAATCATATACTGTATGACAAGATTGTCTTCCAAGAACATTAAAAGAGGGAAAACAAATATAGATTGGAAAGACCAAAGGGTAAGAGTGCCAGGCCTGAAAGTGACATCGAACAAATAACCTTGAGGATCCAAACCCTGCATAAAACAACATAATGCAGATGTAATGGACCTATGGGAACTATGGGTTTGGCTTTGACTTTGATCTGGCGAAGTTCAAGGCTCAAACTAATTTCAAGCACTGAGATAAGATCGAGTTGACAAAGCGTATTGCATGACAAATAAAATGAATAATTGAGAATATTACAAAAAATGTAAGGTGAAAAACAAGGCCAAGTGACATTATCACATCCAACGAACATAAACACAACAACATATTGATATTGAAATTAGAGCTCCCACAGGCACCATTGTGTAACATTTTTATATATGTTTTCTGGTTTCCTTGCACGTTTCCGCCATTGCGTTTGTAGTAGTTCTCCATAGAAATCAACCTCCCATAACTATGGGAAAAATAATTGACCCCAAGAAGAACACTTCCTGCACAACCTAGAAACCTGAAACGACTCATAATATCATCCTAAGTCAACAATACAAAAGAAAATAAACTTAAATGTGTTCAGATTTGGGCCATTAAGAAAATTTTCATCGCTGAATGAGAAAGTTCAAAGCTCACATGTGCTCAGATACTGGCATTTAAGAAATATTTCACAGCTGAATTTTTACAAAAATCACAAGCAAGAATCTAAAGAACATTCACTACATCAGTCTGCCACTGGAAGTCAATCAAACTCTTCTGAGAGTGCTAGTAGCCAGCCGCTAAGGAAATGAGCACCAACGTTTTAGCACAATGGGGATTTCCTAGAAAATCCATGAATCTCCGTCTGCTGCAACAAGGTAACAATTTTTTAAGTAATAAAGCGCCCATTGTGGTTTCCACCAAAGACATAAATTTTCTCTTGCACTACTGTCGTTGCATGTTCATAGCGGGATTTCGGTTGTTGACCAGTTACTAACAGTGAAACCCACTAGTCATAAACAAAAAATGATCCCAAGCCTTCCAATCTTAAGAAGTTGGAGCTTGGGAAATCGTTACACATTTTTTATGCATGTTGTTCATTCGTAACAAAATATTACATTTCTTTTGCTTCATCACTCATTTGTGCAACTTCAACAATAATAGCTTTGAAAGAAAGACTCAAACTATGAACTGCACATTGTGTCCCAAACATGTGGTCATACCTACTCAATGATTGCATAAATTTCTTTGAATGACCTTGCATTGTCTGTGATAACTTTCATGATGTTTGAAGCATAGTCACCATACAACCTTGTTTGGGCTTGGGGTATGTATTTTTTTGTACATTTTTTGTATTGTACATATACAATATGGTCAACATATGGTTGATTGTATTGTATCTGTATCCGTATTGAAAGGTACAACCAAAAATATGCCTTATACAAATTTAGGTAAAATCTCCACTAAAATCATTGTTAAAAAAAAGGCCTCAGAAATCTTGATTTCATAGGGTCTACAACATAAATTTTGTATAAGTTTATAGCGCACCTTTAATTTTGTCTACTTATTTTTTAAATTTTCTATCATTTTGGAAAATT
Source organism: Pinus albicaulis (assembly GCA_034641835.2). Lineage (NCBI taxonomy): Eukaryota > Viridiplantae > Streptophyta > Pinopsida > Pinales > Pinaceae > Pinus > Pinus albicaulis. Next base: position 1,283,968,296 of record CM076579.1, read on the forward strand.
TACATGTTTTTCATTTTGTGATATGTTGACACCTACACCTGGTTGTATGGGTTTTTTTAAGGTACACATTTTTGTTGTATAGCATCAGTATCCATATTCATATATTGTAACCATGAGTTGAAATTTCAATTAATTTTGTAAGTCTTAGCCATGCATTCAATGCTCTTCTCCTGGTTTGAAGCATTTATTGCTCTCAAGAAGTATGGGCCCGAAGGAGACATACTATCAAATTTATTGATGGTTGGTTTGTTGTAATAGTCCACAAAAAGTTCTCCTTTTGTAGAATGATGGTGCATACTTTTTCAAATTTTGTCTCTTGTAATCCATGGGTGCTTCATTCACCACTCTAAATATGACTTGCCAATATAGAGACAAAATACTCTATAAAAGGAATACCACATGCATGCATAGCAGGGGCAACTCCACTATCTATTTCTTCCCTCTTGCCACAATCAAACATTATTTCCAATATTTTGGTGTTCAATCTCTTCAAAGCTTCCTCAACTGTTGAAGGAAATTATTGCTCCTTTTTTTAACCTACGAGAACATGCTTGCGGCCCCTTCTTTCTTCCCTGGAGAATTGTATGTCTTCATGCTCCTTTTGAAATTGTGCCTCAATGTTTGGGGTGATAGATTACAAAAATTAACCCCATTGTTAGGAATCCAAATCGAAAGGGCTTTAGCTCTTGAGTATGAATCCAAAATTTTCCTTGCACTTATGCAATTCTATAAGTAGTTTCCACCTTCATTTTCTCCCTTTTCTCTTTCTGTGACCCACTTCCACATAGGGGAATCATTGGGAAATTTCTGTTATTTTTTTCACCGTCTCCTCTCCCTTCAGGAATTCTTCCACCATGATTTCTATGATCGTACCCTCCCCGAGATGATGAATGGGATTCCATAAAAAGAATATACGAGAGTAAGAAACAAAAGAAAAAAAATAAGAGTTTTGAGTGCTGCCTTGCTGGAAAAAACTCTATTATGAGTTCCTCCCTTCAAATTTGGTTGCCAAAGTTGTTTTTCAATGTTGTTCTACCAAACTTGTCCAACCTAAGATGTTCTCATTTATTCTGTCCAAATCTACTCTTCAAAGTATGAAACTGAAAAAATGAGACGAATTGGTGTTTAAGGTACTTTTGTAGAGAGCTAGGGGGGAAAATTTGATAAATAGGGAGCCCATCCCTCTTCAAATGCTAGTCGGTGCAGGGAGGCCATGTGGACCATTCTACATGTTCCCTCCAAAATCAAAAAGGTATTTTACAACTTTATTATTGATTTTATGTGGGAAAATTTTCTCATGCTGATCAATGCTCTATCCAAGAGATTCTGATGTGAATCAATAAATCTACATTTCTACTACAAAATGGAAACATGTTTACCAACCTAGGATGGTGATTCCAAAGGTGGAAAATTGTCTAAGATTCATTGTGTATTTTTGATATTTCATTGTCATTAAAATAATTATTATATTTATGCTTAATATGCCTTGAAAGCCTAATCCATCTCATAGAAATGGTACTTCTATTGTGTATGCTATGATAATCTAATTAATAGATGGAGGTTGCATCCTGGAAATCAATCTAATATTCTCTATGGAATATTTCCAACAAAGTAAAGAGGTTATCAAAATTGCATTCTTAAAGTATTTCATGTGGTTGATTGTCACCAAACTAGGTGACATCTTTGTCTTATGTGATATGATCTTTTCTTAAAGTCAGAATTTATAGGACTTTCTCTGCTCTTGTGTTTACAAGTTCTGCTTATGGGTGCAAGTCATGATTAGTTGAAGAATGTTAATATGTTGTTCAATATGCATTTTTTGCAACTTACCATTTAGTCCTCGAGGTTTAAGGTGCTTTTATAGAGATCTAGGGGGGGAAATTTGATAAATAGGGAGCGCAAGCCTCTTCAAATGCCAGTTGGAGTGGGGAGGCCATGTGGACTGTTGGGCCAGAATTGTAATCTGCGGATAAATTACGCTTCCCTAGACAGGTGCTAGTCTAGAACAACAAGTGAAAGACTATACTACCATTTCTCCTAACTCAAAACAAATATACTGAGAGGATTGGAGGCTTACTTTTTCAGTCGCTTCCAAATGGCTCCTTCTATCGCTTCTGTTGCAACTTCAAATTCAAGCGGTTTATGAGCTGAATGCTTCCTGCAAGAAAGAACAATGAAAAAACAAAACATGCAATAATATAGATATTTATTCAAGCTAGTTAGCTAAAGCAGTAAAGCATAAACTACATTCATTAACCAAGATCTTACAATATGGAACATCCAAGTTAATATAGATGCATGTAGGGAAAAATAAGAAGTACTCTTTATTGATGATAGAAGGAGAGGTTACAACCTAGTGATTGATTTGAAGTGACCTTCCAGCAAAGTTCCCAAGTCTCATCACTGCATAAATCTCTCCAGCAGCAGCTTCACAAATCTATCTCTCAATTGAAAATTCTGTAGCATTTCTCTACTCAAATTCTTCCTTTTCAAACACTTAGATCTGTGTTCAATTTATAGATGAACTGCAGGTTGTTTTGCAATCAATAACTTTCCAAAAATAGGCAAGACATGTTTCCATCCATGTAGATGTCAAATGGACACTTGGTTCCGAAGCTTGACACATGTGAACTCTTCTAGAAGGCACTGGCCAAGTGGAGATTCTAGAACAATGAGAATTTTGCTCCCAATGTGACCAACGCACCTGTGAATGTCGGGAAGTGCTTTACAGAGAAGCCTTGCATGGGGCTACCTGCATATGCAACGCACTTAGGCCCCTTAGACCCTGCATTGGTGAGCTCTCATATGCTATATAATAAGCTTCAAACCATGGAAACCCTTGCTTGATAAAAGTCTTGCTTGATTTGTATTGTTTCTTATCTTAGGGCATGTAGAAACTGAAATGATAGGGAATGATAGACCCTTGATCATTGGCCCTAGAGATGATTCCCAGTTAACCAGGTCATTGGGAATGGTGCCCAAATTGACCTATAACAATTCCCCCCTAAAGCATGAGATCCAAATAATAAGAACATTTGATTGAGATGCTTTACACTGTGATGAGTCTGGAAACGAAGCGGAGTGGTCACCTGCATCAATCTTACAATACATTTCATCATGATATATCCTCTATTGATCATAATTGCTAAGGGCAGGCATTCCTATGTTCATCACATAAAACAATCTAATAACATGTACATAATTAAGAAAGTCGTCTACATTGGAATATCCCAGATGCATACATGCCTATGATGTGAGCTGTTAACAAATGCGAGAGAACCACCATTAATGTCAATGGCCCTCAAGGTACTGCAATACATTTTTTAAGGCGTGAATAAATGATTTGATGTCGAACGCCAAACAAAATATTTTGGTCAAAGGTCCGGAAGCGAGGATCTTGTCGATGCTGTAACAAGCCTCATGGTACTGGAATCTGATGTTTCTAAGTGAGCTTCCTATATTTTGATTTGTCTTCGATAGGAAGTCACCTTATTGCAAAATAGGAGTTACTGATTTTGGAGACAATGATATGACTTGATATGGAAATTTTCAGGGATGACGATCATGAAAATGAAGGTTTACGAGTATTGCAGATGGATGAGATTTTAATCACTGGATGACTTCCTTGAACATATCGACGACACTGTGATGATTTGGCAGCATTGACCCAAAACCGAAGTGAAGGTATGATGAACCATAGGTGTGAATGAACCATTAAGATGATTACCCAACCCAAACAGTCACGGACATGGATTGAAATAAGTGTCATGTTCAAGAACGACTTGCTACCAAAATGAAACTTTGCTTACTTTTCCCAAATTTTCCCCAGTCATTTTTCGACCAGTACCTCTTTATTTTTTAACAAGCTTGAGGAGGATAACATTTTCTTGATCTATAATTCAACCCTTCGGGTGAATAAAGTATCGCTATTTAATAATTTAACGAGTCTAGCGATGAATGAAACTCGATTCTTGCCATGATTGACAAGCCCGTCGCTATTTTATATTTTAACGAGCTTAACGACAGTGATAGCCTGGTCCTTTTTCATATGAAAGAGTCTAAAAAAGAGGACGAAAGAGAATTCCATAAGTACTTTTTCATAAATTTGTCTCTCAGATCTGAAAAAGTGTAAAATAATATATGAGAGAACCTCTTTGGTCATGTTTAACCAAACTATTCCTTTTTCGTAAATAATCCATCTCAGTCCAGAAAAGGGTTAAAATTATACTAAGTAGATATCAATTCATTTACTTTAACAAGCTTGAAATGACAAGTGCTCGGAAATCTTTTCACATTATCGGAGTCTGAAAAGAGCTGAAAGAAGACTCCAGGGGTTCCTTTTTCGCTGTTATCAAAGCTCAAAAAAGAGATAAAAGTGCGCTTCAAATCCTTTTTCATTTTTAACAAAGCTCGAAAAATAAGGAGAAAAAGTATGCTTTGTGGTCAAGCCATTCTTTTGATAAATCTACACGACTAATCTGTTCATCAGTTGTATTTCCTGTTTAGAACAACATCAAATGGATTAAAAATACCTGTTTCATGATAAAAACATAATAAAACTATAGTCATAGCAATAAATTTAAGTTGCAAACAATGAAATGACTATAAAAAGTAGTTTCACTATTCAGTTTTACCATTCTATAGTTACCATTTGCATTTTGGAGCTTTGAACCTGATTTTGCCCACGAACTTCAGCTATGGATTGCGTGCAATTGGTAAGAATGTTTTGAATGCCCCATGAAAGAGCACATGTCGAATGCCCCTTGCAAGAGAAGATGCCCCCCAAGCTTCATTTCATTCACCTAAGTAGAATATTAGTTACTGATAGTTGGATGGAATGAAGGTTCATGATAGGGGAGGATTTGATTCATTTTTTAACGAGCTTGACACAAGAAAAGAACTATGCTCATGAACTGTTTCATTTTTTAACAAGGTTGACATAGTAAAAGAACTTAAAGGCACTTGTTTCATTTTTTAACGAGGTTGACACAAGAAAAAATAATTGTCCTCATAGGCACTTGGACAAGTGAGTGTGTTCTAGAAAAGACGTAGTCTAACAGAGTCATCATTTAAGGAGTTTGAGTAGCACCACAAATGATAAGTTATAACATGCGTTGACGGGACTTCTCCAGGGTTTTCATTGAATTTTGGAATTTCCAAGAGTAATTTCTGTGGTATCACTGGCCACCAAGGAGGATAACTAATGGGATTAGCTTGATATTGCACTAAAGATGTGAATAAAGGATCAAGCCATTCAATACTCATAAAGGAGGAACCAAATAGGATTCCAGATGATGACATGGGTGAAGTTAATGGAAAAAACATCGAAGATGAAGCAACAACAGATGTTGTCGTAGCTAAAATAGATGGTTCAGTCTGGGATGTTATCTCAGCCATGGTCAAATGACCCAGTGTATACCCTATAGATTCTACAGGAACTGAAAGTGAAACAGGATCAACAAAAGCAGAGGAAGGTGATTGAGGAAAAGACTCGTATAGGTAAAGCTCCTACTGAAAATGAGTTGGAGTTAAAGGTGTCTCATCTTGTGATATTTCTTTAATGGAAATCAAACCAGGTGGAAGAATTTTTCTGTCAGGCCCAAAGTATATTTCAGGTGGTTGACTGCGCGATATGGGAGACTAAATGGATACAATAGATTGTGGAGTGACCAATACAGAAACAACTTTCGGTTGTTCAATTTCGGGATCAAGATTTTCTCCACTTAGGGAATATAGCAACAAAAATATAAGGGGATGATAGACCCTATTTCATTAGTCCTGGGGATGATGTCCAGTTTGACCAATAACAGTTTCCCCCTAAATCACAATGGAATCCGGATCAACTTCCAGTTGAACAACGTTGGGTTCGAAAGGTATGGTCTCACAGATTGGATGGATCGTGACCACAGGTAGCTGTGAGGACTCTATCTCAACAACATTAGACAAACCAGGATTTATAGAAACAACTTGTGCCAACTCTGGTATATGGGAAGATGATGCTTCAACAGAGGTACTGATGGTACTGGTTTCGGTAGAGCGATGTCTACGCGAACGACAAGGGATAGGATTTTGTTCTTCCACGATTACTGATTTATTTTATCCAAAAAAAAAAAAAAACAAAAAGAGGGTAATGCTAGGCAAAAGGGTTTACCAAGAAACTGTGAACTGCAGAATACCTCCTGGCGAACCAAGAAGTACGGGTAGGTAATCTCCCCGAATGCTGTGTTTGGTGTATCACAATTTCAAGGTGGCCGACTCGGTTCAATATGGATGGATAGCACCTAAAAGTTGTCCTCCCAAATATACCCGAAGGTACGTGGAGGCCCAAGTCCGTATTAGCGCTTTCTGATGCAAAACCACACAGTGAGATCACCCCTTTATACTTATCGTACTGTAACATCACCTGATATACTCGAGAGTATGTGGATGAGCTACGATATACTTACGTACGTGGAGTGAGGTATCACACTCAGAATGTATCTCAGACAAGTTAACTACAACTGCTATGTTTTACGACGCCGGAACACGTCTATAGCCTAGACCTTCTAAATTTTATCGTTAATGTTCCAATGCGTTGTTAAGTAAATTGAGATTTATTTTATGTTGATCTTGCTTAAAAATTTTCCTTTCAAGTTCACCATGATGATGTATATGAAATTCCTAAAATGCAAGCTAAGAATGATAAACAAACTGTCACTTTCAGCTTTTTCAATGAAGAACCTAGCTACTAAGGGAAGAGAGAAAATAATTTGTGAGCAAACAAATCAATGAACAAAAACAAATCAATGAATCACAAACTAAATGCAGATTTCCTAATGTTCCTTTTGCAAAAAATACACAATCCTACATGCAAATGAAAGTTTTTCTTTTAAGTTTCCTTAATGTTATGAATGCAGAAAATAAACTAGGTGCACTAGATCAATAATCGAAATGCTTTTTACTTTCGAGAAACGAAGAATACAAACAACAATTTCTACTTTGAAGGAAAAACGAGGATTTCAACAACAATTTCTCCTATCAAGGAAATGAAGATTTCACGACAATTTCCTATTTCGAAAGCAAATGATTCTTAATGCGACCATAAAAATACTTTGAAATCAACTTGTCAATGATAAATAAAAACTTTTCTAAACAAACATTGAACAAATTTTCAGCCAAAGGAGGAAGAAGTATATAGAGTCACTGGTCAATTGAGCATCAAACTTCTCAGAACACAACAACAAACAAAACTGAAGAAAGTTGCAAAGTCAAATTCAAGGGAATTTGGTCACTTTCAGGAGTCAACGCAGTCTCCAAGGGGAGACAGTGCTCTGCAACGCAGGCTTGGAAGGGATACAGTGCTCTGCAAAGCACTGTGTCCAGACTAAGGGTGCATTAGGCGCAGTAGACAAGGAAAAATACTATTGTTTAACTCACTGTGTTTGCAAATTAAGCTCTGAAAAAGTCTAATATTTATGTGTAACAACTACTGCGTGGATTAAAAAAGCAAATCAGAGGCTAAAACACCTAGAACTAAGAGAAATTTTCCCTATTGGAGTCGCCAGTTTGTTGGGCCAAAATTGTAATCTACGGATAAATTACGCTTCCCTAGACAGGTGCTAGTCTAGAACAACAGGTGAAAGACTATAATACCATTTCTCCTAACTCAGAACAGATATACAGAGAGGTTTGGAGGCGTACTTGTTCAGTCGCTTCCAAATGGATCCTTTTGTCGCTTCTGTTGCAGCTTCAAATTCAAGCGGTTTATGAGCTGAATGCTTCCTACAAGAAAGAACACTGAAACAACAGAAGATGCAATAATATAGATATCTATTCAAGCTAGTTAGCTAAATCAGTAAAGCATAAACTACATTCATCAATAAAGATCTTACAATATGGAACATCTAAGTTAATACAGATGCATGTAGGGAAAAATAAGAAGTACTCTTTATTAATGATAGAAGGAGAGGTTACAACCTAGTGACTGATTTGAAGTGACCTTCCAGCAAAGTTCCCAAGTCTCATCACAGTATAAATCTCTCCAGTAGCAGCTTCAAAAATCTAGCTCTCAATTGAAAATTCTCCAACATTTCTCTACTCAAATTCTTCCTTTTCAAACACTTAGATCTGTGTTCAATTTATAGATGAACTGTAGGTTGTTTTGCAATCAATAACTTTCCAAAAATAGGCAAGACATGTTTCCATCCATGTAGATGTCAAATGGACACTTGGATCCGAAGCTTGACACATGTGAACTCTTCTAGAAGGCACTAGCCAAGTGGAGATTCCGGAACAATGAGAATTTCGCTCCCAATGTGACCAACGCACCTGTGAATGTCGAGAAGTGCTTTGCAGAGCAGCCTTGCATGGGGCTACTTGCATATGCAACACACTTAGGCCCCTTAGAGCCTATGTTGGTGAGCTCTCATATGCTATATAATAAGCTTCAAACCATGGAAACCCTTGCTTGATGAAAGTCTTTCTTGATTTGTATTGTTTCTTGTCTTAGGGCATGTAGCAACTGAAATGATAGGGAATGATAGACCCTTGATCATTGGTCCTGGAGATGATGCCCAGTTAACCAGGTCATTGGGAATGGTTCCCAAATTGAACTATAACATGGAACACTCTACATGTTACCTCCAAAATCATCAAGGTATTTTATAACTTTATTTTTGATTTTAGGCAGGAAATTTTTCTCATGCTGATCAGTGCTCTATACTAGAGATTCTGATGTGAATAAATAAAGATACGTTTCTAATACAAGCTGGAAACATTTTTACCAACCTAGGATGGTGATTCCAAGGGTGGAAAATTTTCTAATATTCATTGTGTATTTTTAATATTTCATTGTCATTAAAATAATTATTATATTTATGCTTAATATGCCTTCAAAGCCTAATCCGTCTAGTAGAAATGGTACTTCTATTATGTATGCTATGATATTCTAATTCACAGATGGAGGTTGCATCTTGGAAATCAATCTAATATTCTCTATGAAATATTTCCAACAAAGAAAAAAGGTTCTCAAAATTGCATTCTTGAAAGTATTTAATGTGGTTGATTGTCTCCAAACTAGGTGACATCTTGATCTTATGTGATATGCTCTTTTCTTAAAGTTAGAATTTATGGGAATTCCACTGCTCTTGTGGTTACAGGTTCTGCTTATGGATGCAAGTCATGATCAATTGAAGAATGTTAATATGTTGTTTAATATGTAGTGTTTTCAACTTACCATTTAGCCCTCGAGACCCGTTTCCTTGCAAATGAAGGTGGCACCTTGCTTGATCTGCCCTTGAAATCACCAATAACTATTGCATTGCCTGACAAACAATTAAATTTAGATAGATCTATTTCTATGATACCCTTTTCTTCATGTATTTTTATTCTTACGCAGTTTTCTCTTGATATCTGGTAGAATTTGCATTTACACAATAATAATTGGCAAATTTTGATGTACCAAAATACCAAAAACATTCGCAATTCTGGTTGTCATTTTTGTAATGAATCCTCAAAAGCACATGTTCTTTGCTACACGCACTATCAGGGAAACCTCACGAAAATGGTACAGTAGTTATCTTTATTGTTGACATTACCTGGTAAATGTGAAGGAAAAATATGGATGTGGAATAGGTTCTTAAAATGTGCATGGAAAGATGGAGTTCCAGAAGCAACCCGATGAGTAGTCATGTCTGACGCTGCATGGGGTTTATCCTTTGGAAAATTCCTAGAGCTTAGTTTTTCCAATGATGTTGTAGTAAGTAGAGTTGTTAGCTATGGTCATTAATTAGATTGAGACAACCTTCAATTTCATGGGTATGCCACTGAATTCGGCTGCTTTATATTTTGCAAGCAATTTTCATATTATTTTTTTATTTTATTTTGACCTTGTGATATCTTACATAATTTATGTAACTCATGATTTTTTTGGACTACCCATAATTGTGTATGATAGTTAATGGCTATTCCATACTAATATATTGGACCTACATTGTTCCCAAATTCAATGTGAGAGGTTTCAATAATTTTGCTGATACAAGATATGCCCTATTTGAAAAATGGAATACCAGTTGATATGGTAATGAATCCATTAGGGGTACCTTCACGAATGAATGTTGATTGCATGTTTTCGATATTCCTCCATAAGTGTTTTGTCTATGCATTTTCAACCTTCAAAATTAGAGTTCCATGATCCACATCAACAATATTGGCTCATAAAGGAAGTTGCAAAGGTACTTTATGATACAAATTGTACATATGGGTAGTTGTTTGCTAATTAATTTATATGCCTATCATACCTTTGGCATATGACCCCCATATCCAAACTGATGTGAATTTTTATGCAAATGTACAGGTTGTAGATAAAGTGGAAATGTTGTTTAGAGAAATTTTTAATTTTCTCTGTGAGATAGGACATAAAATAGCCACATCTAGATCCTTTTATTTTGGTATTTAAGGTTACAGAATCAAGGAGGCAAGACTGTTGAATAAAGAGATGGTTGAATTTGAGGTGATATTATAGATGTATTTAAAGGATGTTTAGTATACTTTAGGTTGTCTAACATGATATTACTCTAGAATAATCTTTCTGCTTAATGAATATTTCCACATTTTTTTTATAGAATTGCTTAGTTGGAAATAATTTCTTTACAGAGTAATTCATTCTTTTGATGCAATCTATCAAATTCAAACAAAGTTTATTGGAAGAGGCCATCATTAGTGACGGGAAAGTTGGAAGACCTGTTGCTGATATTTCAAAGATAAATAGTATAAGACCTCTTCTTCTTTATGAAGCCTATGAATGGGATCATCGTCTTTGCCATTATTCATAACTTCGCCATATATACTCACTATTTTTTTAATTTTTGGCATGCAAATCAACCTTTTAGAGGCAGATTTTTATGTTGTCACAACAGATTTATATAATTCACAAGGTGAGAAATAAATCTTGAATTATATAAATCTTTAGTGTAATTGTAGATTTTAGGTTTTATAATTATAGGTCATTTATAGGCTGCAATTGTCTTCAAATTTTCACTTATAATTGAGTATTCAAGCTAACATATTGAGTTTCTTATACATAACTATTCTTACCTCCACCCACTTTTCATAACTTCCATAACCAATAGGTAGGGACTTGCAACTTTGATGTTATTTTGTTTGTTTAGTAAAACATTTGCCAAAAGTTTACAAATTTTATAATTTATTTCCAGTTGTAGAATTTACAATTTATAAAGTTTCAATGTCTAAGTTCTTAAAGTCTAATTCTTTAAAGGGTGCTAGCTCAATGGAAGAGCACAAGCTTTACAAGCAGGAGGCTAGTGGTTTGATTCCATCATGCCCTGATATTCATATGGAATGATGACGATCATTTTTTGGTGACAAAGGCTCTTTTTACCATCACCAATGAACTTATGGTGACATTTTTCGACCCTCACCAAAATATGAAATGGTGACTAGCTAAGAAACGCTAATTGTATATATATATATATATATATATATATAGTGACGACCATGAAAGGTCCGTCACAATAAATTGTTGTTGTTCATATGAAATGGTGACGTTCACTATCCGTCATTATAATCAATATTCACGACGAACTTTGAATGCCACCACAACACCTATACTTTGGTGACATTCAATTTTTTGGTGACAGAGGCCAAGGTTCATCACCATTTCTCATATGAAATGGTGAAGGTCACTATTTGTCACTATAAATCATTATTGGTGACAGACCTTGAATGTCACCACAAAACTTACAATTTTGGTGACGTTAAGTTTTTTGGTGACAAAAATTAAGGTTCTTCACCATTGCTCATATAAAATGGTGACGGTCACTATTTGCCGCTATAAATCATTATTGGTGATGGACCTTGAATTTCACCGTAACACCTACACTTTTTGTAGCACCACCTTTGGTGACATTCAATTTTTAGTGACGAAGATTCTTTTGATCGTCACCAATGATCTTATGGTGACATTTTTTGACCCTCACCAATGATTTTTTTCTTGTAGTGTTCGCTTGGTTTTCTCTTCCTTCTCAAGTTCGAGGATGGATTCTAGTGACCTTTGCTTGACCTTATTTCCTTCCTTTCTTCAAGATCAAACCTGAAGAAGAAAAACCTTAGATATATTGCAGAAACCCTATCCTTCTTTCGCATGTGTGAGAGATATTAGGTCAAGAACAAATCTTCTTCATTGGCTTCTTCTTCTTCGTCCTTCACTCGAATGAGTGAGTGATGAATGTGCTTCAAGGAGGTCGAGTTTCCTCTTTTATACAGGCTTCTTGAGATGGACGTGGCTCCTCAAATTAGGTTGTCTTGCCAGTTGCCAGGATGACACGGTCTTAAAGGGTATTTTGACACTTTTAAGGACAAAAATAATTTTCTTTACAAGTTACAATGTGTCTGATGGGGTATTCACCTTATGACAATGAAACTTATGACTTCTTAACCTAGGATAAACCCTAGAAGCACTCAATGGGTGCTTGGCCTATAAAATAAAATACCTTGAGCATGAAACCCATGCTCCAAAAATAATAATAATATTTCCTTTCATTTTATAATATACAATAATAAAAAGTAAATTTCATATTTATGAAGATTGAACCTAGTTACAAATTTTTCAACACTCCCTCTTAACTAGGGAGGTATTCATAAATGGTACACATACATTCTCAATATGAAGAGATCTCATAAGAAGTGTTGGATTGGTAACGTATTTGTTTAGCATCATATGAACTACCTTTGTCGTATAGCAAGGCCTTGCATAACCGCTCTATCTTTCCACAAGATCAGAGCACAATGTTGGTGAGACCAATGATTTATAGACACCATAATCATTGTCTCTCAAGGTACATACCCCACCTGGGTGTTCATAGAGTATGAAATTCCTTAGACTATTCTTATCTTAGATAGCTAGTCCTCAAAGAATATCGATCCACGACTACACTTATCTTGGATGCCTTAACTCATCCTCAAAGAGTATCAAATGATAAATGCTTACCCAATCCTCCATTTTGTCTTCCCAAGTGAATAAAAGAATGATGTACCCATCTCTCCCTCTCAAATAGGGAGGATACATCAATCAAATCAAGTTTGTCTCTGAAATACACAAACTTCATATTAGGAATATATTTTGTCAATATGTCAGTTACCTACTCATCAATGGATATATATTGTAGCTACAACACACCATCTTATACTAGGTTTTGAATGTAGTGATACTTGTTTTTGATATGCTCTGTCTTTCCATGAAATACTGGGTCTTCAAACAATCATATACAACTGGTGTTATCAAAATGTATTACTATAGGGTCGATAGGTCCTTCGAACAGGTTGGATAGCACCTTCCTCAACCATACCGCTTCTCTGCTTACTTCACAGGATGTAATATCTCAGCCTCAACACTACTCAAAGCAATTGCACCTTTCTTTATGCTCATCCATGAGATCATGGAGGATCCCAAACTGAAACATCCTCCCGTTGTGCTTCTTCCATCTTTCTCACTTCCTCCACAGTCAGAATCTGTATATCCAATCAAGTGGACATCATTCCTCCTATCACATTTCAGGAAGTAGTGGATGGCACCTTGCAGATATATCAGTATATGTTTTGTTGCTATCCAATGATCATGCTTTGGCTCCACTTGGAACCGATTGAGAACATTTACTGCGAAACATATGTCTGGTTGATTATTCACCAAGTACATCAGTGAGACAATCAATTGTCCATACTTGGAAGGATCCACAATGCTCAATTTGGAACTCCTTAGTCTTTTCAATTTTAAGATCATCAGGGTTGTCATTGGTTTGCAATCCATCATGTCAAACCTCTTCAACATCTTGATCACATACTTTCCTTGACCTAGACAAATCTCATCATGTCCTTGCCAGACTTCCAGTTCCAAATTGTAGTGCATAAACCCTAGATCCTTCATATCAAATTTTGCAGCTAGTTTCTTCTTGCATTCTTCAATTCGACCTTCTATACCTGTCAAGAGAATATCTTCTACATACAAAAGAATTATTACTGGCTCTCCCTTCACAACCTTAATATAAAGGTTTAGAAAAACATAACTCTTTGTGAAGCCTAATATCTATAGGTATGCATCCATCCTATCATACCACGCCCTTGGTGCTTGTTGGAGGCCATATAATTCCTTCTTCAATCTGCAAACATATTCCTTTCTACCCTTAACTTCAAACCCCAAGGGTTTCTCTATATAGAATTCCTCATCAATGGTGCCATTCAGGAATTCAGTCTTGACATCCATTTAGTGGATGTTCCATCCCATCGATGTTGCCAAAGTGACCAATGAACGAATAGTAGTATACCTTGTTGTTGGAGCAAATGTATCTTCATAGTCGATGCCTTCTTGTTGAGAGAAGCCCCTAGCCACAAATCTTTCCTTATATTTATCAATGCTTCCATCTTCTGTATGTTTGATCTTGTAGAGACACTTGGAAGTTACCACATATTTGTCTTAATGTCTAGGTACAATCTCCCAAACTCCATTCTTCATTATAGATTGATATTCTTCATTCATGGCATCCTTCCATTCTTGGTGATTGAAAACTTCCACAAAAGTGGATGACTTTTCTTTTGTTTGTTTTATCATGTAGGTTGCATATCCAGAATACCGTTTGGGATTCTTTCTTTCCCTAAATGTACCTTGAGCTACCCCATGACCTTCTGCATCTAGTAGTGTAGAATTTAATGATCTGGATTTATGCAGGAATGCAACAGAATACAAAAATAACCATAAACATAGAAATACAATGGAAATAAGGCTTCATTTCACTAATATCGAATCAAAAAAATATGCTTACAAACATGATGGAAATAAAATAGCTAGGGTGTTGGTAGAAAATATCTAAGAAGATATGTGGCAGCTACGGATCTCTGAACTGTGTTACAATGAGGCTTGAGGGCCTATTTATTATGGAGAAACAATGGAGAACTCTAAAAGTCCAAAAACCTAACCCTAGGAGATGAAGCGCCAAAACTATGGGCCCCATTTGGGTAAATTGGTGTTTCAACTTCCCAGGGACGTAACTTTGGCATACGATCTCCGTTTGGGGCCTCAAAATGGCTCCGGAAGTTCAGGACCCGAAAAACTGCAAAAAATAGTAAGTTGTGAAAAAAAACTAAAAGAGACAATGGTGGGGCTCCAAGTGGAATAGGCGGGTGGCCACCAATATCCACCTGGATCATTCTTCCCCCCTTAGGAAGAAATGGTCCCCATTGCGTTGAGTTCCTCCATGAGATGAGGAAACTTCTGTTGAAATTGGTCCCTCATGAACCACTTGCATTGGTGCAGGAGTTGGCCAGCTTTGACAACCCGATACAGTTGGATCTTCTGTCGGCGAGTGTTCTTGATTTGCATGTCCATGATACAGTCTGTGGTGGCCTGTTCCATGCAGTCTAGGTTTAAATCTTTTGGTGTGAGTTCTTCTGCAATGCCATACGTGTCCAATAGAGGTGGGAAGTAGGGATGAAGACGGTCTACACTGAATACTGGGTGCAGACCAAGGAATGGTGGAATACTGAGCTCGAAGGCATTATTCCCTATAGCCTTGGTGATGGTGTATGACCCATATCGGAATGGGCGAATCTTGTGTTGGGGTCCAGTGAGGTGCTCCTTTTGAAAATGTAGCGACACTTTTTTGCCCACCTGGAAGTTGTGTGGCACCCGATGTTGATCATGTCATTGCTTGTACTTAGAATTGGATTTGTCCAATATGTCATGAACCTGTTGGCGGACATGTTGAATGTGCTCGATGAAGTTGTTTGCTTTGTCATCTTCAGACTGGACATGATCCGAATCAGCCTGAGTAGCTGCAAATGGCATGGCTACGTCAATGGGACATAGTGGCTGGAATCCCAAGCCCACCTGAAAGGGGCTGTGGCTGGTTGAGATGTGGAGAGCCTGGTTATAATTGTGTTGTACATAGGGAAGGCTCTCATCCCATGTGCGTGGATTATTTGAATTATACATGCGCAGAATGTGTGCACTCATCTTGTTGATGACCTCTGTATGGCCATTAGTTTGGGGATGGAATAAATTTCTTTGTCATAAGTGGGATACTTTCAAACTGTGTTGGAAAATTTCTCACTGTGATATGCCACTGGATGCCCCTGTTGAGTAAGAACTACCCCAATAGCATAGCTAGAGGCATCTGTCTCGATCTCAAATGGTTGTTGCAAGTCTGGTAATGTGAGCACTGGGGCAGAACAAAGGCGATGTTTCAACTCTACAAATGCCTTTTGTTGAGATTCTGACCAACGGAATTTTGCTTTCGCTCCTCCCTTGGTGACTTGACTCAAGGGCCAAGTGATATGAGAGAATCCCAACATGAACCTGCTGTAGAAATTAGCAAGACCCAGAAAGCTGCGAAGCTCTGTTAGGGTGGTTGGGGCTAGCCAATCCAGAATGAATTGGATCTTGGCTAGATCCACATGCACCCCCTTTCATCAATAATGTATCCCAGATATTGAACCTGGGTCATGCCAAAAGTGTACTTCTCCAAATTGGCACACAACTTGTGTTGCCGCATTGTTTGGAGGACTTCTCGGATGTGATGGAGGTGCTCTTCCCAAGTCTGGCTGAAGATCAGAATGTCATCCAAGTATACCACTACAAATGAGTTGGTGAATGGACGCAAGATGTCATCCATCAACCTCATGAAGGTTGCGGGAGAATTTTTCGTCTGAAGGCATGACGAGCCATTCAAAAATGCCCTCCTTGGCTTTGAAGGAAGTCTTCCACACATCAGAGGGTTCGATTGGTACCTGGTGATACCCAGACTTCAAGTCGATCTTGCTGAAATATTTTTCCCCTTTGAGTTGGTCTAGAAGGTCATCAATCCGTGGGATCAGGTACCTATTCTGGACAGTGATCTTGTTCAACGCTCGATAATCAATACAAAGTCTCCAAGTCCCATCCTTCTTTTGTACCAACACGATAGGGATCCCACAGGGCAATGAACTTGGCCAGATGTGACCTTTCTGTAGTAGCTTCTGAATCTGCCTCTTGATTTCATCATTCTCTAGAACACAGTGCCTATAGATCGGTCCATTGGGTAGTGACGCACCTAGGGTCAGGTCAATGGGGTGCTTGACCTGATAGTGTAGAGGCACCCTATGGGTTAGGTGAAGACGTCCTTGTACTCCTCCACAACCTTGTCCATCATCGCGTTCCTTTGTTTTTCGAGGGCCTCCTAGAGCAATATTTGATAGGATCTCCTGCCCCCTCATCTTTCTTTTCATCGTCCCCCATGGGCGTCCGTCGAGGTTTGCGAGGCTAATCTTGCAAAGGTTCCACCAGATCGAGCCCTAACTCCTTATACCCCGACCTCATTGGGGACATGCAAAGAAGGATCGAGAAAAAGCAGACCGCTCTGATACCACTGATCCGGATTTATGCAGGAACGCAACAGAATACAAAATAACCATAAAAATAGAAATATAGTGGAAATAAGGCTTCATTTCATTAATATCAAATCATAGAAATATGCTTACAAACATGATGGAAATAAAATAGCTAGGGTGCTGGTAGCGAATATTTGAGAAGAGATGTGGCGGCTACGGACCTCTGAACTGTGTTAAAATGAGGCTCGAGGGCCTATTTATTATGGAGAAACAATGGAGAACTCTATACGTCCAAAAACCTAACCCTAGGAGATAAAGCGCCAAAACTGTGGGCCCCGTTTGGGTAAATTGGTGTTTCAACTTCCCGGGGACGTAACTTCGGCATACTATCTCTGTTTGGGGCCTCAAAATGGCTCCAGAAGTTCAGGACCCAAAAAACTACTAAAAATAGTAAGCTATGAAAAAAAACTAAAAGAGACAATGGTGGGGCGCCAAGTGGAATAGGCAGGTGGCCACCAATATCCACCTGGATCATTTAACCAGTTAGGTATTTTTCTAGTTTCAGGGATTACTGTAGTTTGTATAGGTTCATAGGGACCTTCATATTCATGGTTTTATTCTTCTTATTCCCTATTAACTTATTCTTCGAATACCGAAAGTTATTCATCATAAGAGTCCATAGGGAGATTCCTTGATTTCTTGAATACAATACTTTCATCAAATATCACATCTCGACTGATTTATATTTTATGTCCTTCTTTTATGTAGATATTATAAGCCTTAGAATACTTAATATAGCCAACAACGTTCCCTTCATGCTTGATGGATCCAACTTCTTTCTCTTGTCCTTTGGTATATAAATATAGATAGGACAACTGAAAATTCTGAGATGATCCACAATTTGTTTCTTCCCAATGAACACTTATTTGGGAGTTTTGTTATCTAGTGACCTATGGGGACTTCTATTTTGTATGTATACAACTGTCTTTGTAGCTTCACCCCACAAAAAATCGGTAATCTTGATCATGTATCATTTCTTTTATAATTTATTCAATGAATCGATTCTTTCATTATGCAACTCCATTTTGTTCGAGATTATATGGGACTATCAACCCCCTCTTAATCCCAAACTCCTTACAAAAGGAGATGATTTCCTTAGATGTGTATTCTCCTCCATTATCAGATCTTAATATCTTTATTCTTCTTGCTATAAGGTTCTCTACTTCAACTTTGTATTCTTGAAATTTGGTAAATACTTCATCCTTGGATTTCATTAAGTAAACCCAAGTTTTCCTTGAATGGTCAGCTATAAATGTGACATAATATAGATGACCGCCAAGTGATTTAAGAGTCATAGGACCACATACATCAAAATGAATGAGATCCAATATTTCTTTTGACCGTGAAGCACTACTTCCAAATGGTCTCTTGGTGTTCTTACCCAATGCACATCCCTTGCATACTCCTTCATGATCTTCTTTCAATTCGGGGATTCCATCTACTATTGTGTTTAGGGTTGGAAGGATTTTAAAATGGAGATGATCGAATCTTCTATACCAAAGTTCACATGGACTTATTTCAATGTGAAAAAAAGCTTGAGCAAGAGGAGATAACAACCTGTAAAGTATTCCTTCACGAATCCCAATCACTCTAGAATTTTATATGATTGACTTTTACCCCATACTACAAATTTTCCATCAATAAAATCCACTCTATCACCTTTATCTTCTAAACTTGAAATTGAGAGTAATTTCTTATGAAAACCTGAAACAAATAGGATGTTTTTGAGATGAATATTTCCTCCATTCTCTAGCTCTATAGAGGTTGATATAATTCTTGTCACATTATAGCTCTTATTATCTCCAAGTTTTATGAAGTGAGAATAATTTCCTTTTGATAGTGTCTTTAGTTGCTTGTGATGACTGGTCATGTGCCTTGATGCACCACTGTTGATCACCCAAATGCTCTCATCTTGAAATGTGCCAGTGAGTGCTAAGAAGAGTCCTTCATATTTTGTCTTGGTCACTTCCTTCTTTGGAGTAAATAGGAGATTCCATTCTTCTTTGATGCCTTTCGTGTTATGAAACAAACTCCCAAAATAGAAGAAAAGAGAGATCAACGCCTTAGAAATCAGCCACTTCGAGGGGGCAACCTAATTTACATTACATAAATGAACAATTCTTGGATGATAAAAATGACAAAACCTCATTTCTATTTATAGGAGTCCATGGGGTCACAATATAATCCTATCCGAACTAACAATAATAATGTAAGAGCACAACAATAACAATAGTGGGAATTTATGGGGCACAACTATAACAATATGGGGACTACATGGGTACAAAAATATCAATAAGGGGGCTACACTAACAACAATAATGGACTACACTAGTAATATAGGGACCTAACATGCCCATCTCCTTCAAAAAAGTGTCCTCAACGCTTGAGTAGTTCTGGATGCTTCTGTATAAATTCTCATCCTCCCATGTGGAATCTCTAGTGGGCAAGTTCTTTCAATTGATGAGATACTCTGAAATTGTTCGATTTCGTAGCTGTCGAGTTCTTTTTTCCATAACTGCTTCAGGTTCCAATATGATTTTTCCTTCCTCATCAAGTTCTGGCAATATTGTTTGACCTAGAAGTTTCTCACCTATAACCTTCTTTAAGCATGAAACATGGAAATCTGGGTGCACTCGGGAAGAAGCAAGAAGCTCCAATTTGTATGCCATAGTACCAATCTTTTGCAACACCTTGTAAGGACCATATTACTTTGGAAATAATTTATTATCCTTCTTAGCTTGCTTGAGGGACATTTGTTTTTATGGTTGCAGTTGTAAAAACTCCCAGTCTCTGACACCAAAAATTCTCTTGCTACGATGTTGATATGCTGTTGTTCCATTCAATTTTGTGCCAAATTTAGGTTATCCTTTAAGAGTTGGAGAACTTTTTGATGCCCGATGTGATATTCCATTGCTTGAACCTTAAAATTTTCTCTTAAAGATCATGTGATGGATAGTGGATGATATCCATAAAGTGCCATAAATGGGGTCATTTTTGCTGTAGTATGGAAAGAAGTTTTATACCACCATTGAACTAGAGGTATCCACTTGACCCATTGTTTTTGTTTATCAGATACAAAAAACGAATATATCCTTCCAAACATTTGTTCACTATCTCAATTTTCCCATCAGATTGAGGATGATAAGATGAGCTATGAGATAGTTGAGTACCCAAACAAGAAAATAATTTTGTCCAAAAATTTATTGAAAATGGGATCTTTGTTGCTTACGATAATCTTTGGGTTTCCATGTAGCTTTCGAATTGTTTCCATAAATGAAGTAGCAAATGTACTTGCTTTAAATGGATGAGATAATGCAAAAAAGTGTGCATACTTGGTAAGTCTATCAACTACCACCATGATGACACTATTTCCTTCAGAATTACCTAAACCTGTGATAAAATCCATTGAAACCTCCTCCCAACATTGACTTGGAATGGATAAAGGATGTGGCATACCCGGTGTCTTAATTCTCTCAGCTTTATTTTTCTAGAAAATCAAACATTCTGCCACAAAATTTCGAATATTAGATTTAAGGCCATCTCAAAAAAATTCTTTCTTCACCCTATGGTAAGTTTTTAAAAATCTTGAGTGTCCTCCTAAGGGAGAGGTGTTCAATTCCAAAAGAATCTTTTATTTTAGTTGGGAATTCTTACAAAGATATAAATGATCTTTGTACCATAAGGAATCATTTTTCCAACTAAATGTATCAGATGTACTGGGATCTTGTTGCAACTTTTGAATGAGTGTCCACACTTCTTTTTCATTCTTCCGTTCCTCCCTTGCTTCAGTTATCCAATCTAGTTGGATAATAGAAATGGCACAAAGCAATGCTTCCACCTCCTCATCTTTTCTTGAGAGTGCATCCACGAATACATTTAGCTTCCCTTTTTTGTAGATGATTTCAAAATCATAACCCGACATATTTGTGATCCATTTTTGCTGCTCTTCTGAAGATAATATTGGTTCCAAAAAGTATTTAAGACTATCATGATCAATTTTTACCTTGAAGTGTCTTCCCATTAGGTAAGGTCACCATTTATTTAGTGCATCTAGTATTGCAAACATTTCCTTCTCATAAATAGCTTTTTATAAATATTTTCCTTTGATTGGACGACTTTCAAAAGAAATGGGTCTTCCTTCTTGCCTTAAAAAATCACCAATTCCATTTCTCAAGGCATCACATTCCAAAATAAAGGTTTTTGTGAAGTCTGGCGTAGCTAAGACTAGTGCTTGGCACATTGCCTCTTTAAGATGTTCAAAGGCCTTATTTTCTTGAGAAGTCCATGAAAATGCATCTTTCTTTAATAATGTTGTTAGAGGTGCTGCTATTGTCCCATAATTCTTAAAAAAATTGTGATAATACCCTATTAACCTGAGAAATCCTCAAAACTACTTTATGGTTGTGAGGACTTTCCATTCCTTAATGGATTTAATTTTGTTAGGGTCTACCTTAACACCCTCGTGAGATACAATATGACCCAGATATTCCACCTCTTGTACTCCAAAGAAACAGTTGGAGGTTTTTGCATATAATTATTTCTCCTCCAATAGTTTGAGCACCCTGTAAACATGTTGAACATGATCCTTCCAAGACCTGCTATAGATTAGTATATCATCAAAAATACTAACAAAAATTTTCTAAGGAAGGTTTGAAAATGGAATTCATCAACCCTTGAAATGTAGAAGGTCCATTAGTAAGGCCAAAAGGCATGACCAAAAATTCATGATGACCCTCATGAGTTCGAAATGTTGTTTCTAGAATATTTTCAATCTTCATTCTAATTTGATGATATCCTGAACGAAGATCCAACTTGGTAAAATGCATTGCTCCATGTAATTCATCCAATAATTCATCAATCACAGGAATGTGAAATTTATCTTTAATAGTGAGATTATTGAGCTCCATATAATCCAGACACATGCACCATGATCCATCCTTCTTGTGCACCAATACTACTGAAGCATAGAAAGAACTTTGACTAGGTTGAATTGTACCAACCTTAAAAATTTCTGCAATCATACGTTCAATTTCTCTCTTTTGGATATAAGGATATCTTTAAGGCTTGATGTTTGGAGGAACACTTCTTGGAATCAAATGAATAACATGATCATGATCATGAATATGTGGGAGTCCTTTGAGAGTTTCAAACACCCTGGAATGATTGTCCAAGAATTTTTGGAAATATGGAGAAATAGATGATTTTGATGTTGGAACTTCTAGTGAGCATAATTATGAAATTACGCCTCGTTGTTCTTTATTTAGAAGCTTTGTCATGACATTGGAGCTTATTATCTTTCCCAGCTTCCCTGTGATACCCCATAATTAAAGTTCCTTTCCTTTTGATTTTTTTTTCCAAGAAAAGTTGAAAATTAAAAGATACCATCCCCAAAGATTGTAACCATCGTACTCCTAGTACAATATCAACACCTCCCATTGGAATGGAAAGAATTGGACTATTTAGTACATATTCCCCCATGGTTAGCTTGATATTCTGGCACTTTCCAGAGTGATTTATAGTTCCTTCATTTGCAACCATCACTTGACACTCTAGTGTTGGGTATAGGAAGCAATTCAATTCATTGACTACCTTATGAATAAAATTATTGGTACGACCCGAATCAATCAACACTATTACATTTTTATTCTTTATATGTCCTTCTATCTTGAGAGTTTGAGGAGTGGTAATTCCCACCAATGCATTATAAGATATGGTCAGACTCATTTATTCTTTCTATATGGTTGGTTCTTGGTGTATATCCTCTTCTTTTGAAGTTTCTTGTTCATTTTCTCCCTCCTCTTCACAATCTATGTAAAATAATTTCTTCTAAGCACACTTATGACCTTTAGTGTATTTCATATCAAAACTGTAGAAAAGCCCTTTTGCTATTTTTTCTTCCAATTTTTGTGCTTTCAACCTTTTAGGTTGTGGAAGTCTAGGAGTAGCAACACTTCCATATTTATAGATGTGAATATTAGGCTTCTGTGTCGCCATAATTTTACTTTCAATTTTTCTTGCCAAATTGAATGCCCTCTCCAATGAATTAGGTTCCCAAAGGCGAACCTCAAGTTGGATGTTATCCTTTAAAGTCACTATGAAGATATCAATATTGTGTTCATTTGGAATATCAGTTACCCTTATATTAAATTTTTGGAAGTCCTCAATGTGCTCCACCATTGAACCCTTTTGTTTGAGATTTATCAATTGGCTAAAGAAGGTGTTGTTCTTTGTATCCTCATAATGTGATATCATTTCCTCCATAAAAATTGACCAAGTGACAATTTTTTTACAAGAGCAAAGCCATCGATACCATACAAATGTATTTTGTTCTAAATATAAAGTTGCAATGCATACCTTTTGTGTGTTTTGCACATTATTGAGATCAAAATATTGCTCCATATGTAGTATCCATGTTACGAGATCCTTGCCATCAAACTTCCTCATATAAATTTTTGGAATATGGTGGGTCTTAAATCCAATATTAGAGTCTATGAAACCATGATTAACATTTATTTTGTTCTCATCATGAGTTTTATCTACTACCTTTTCGCCATTAGGAAGCTTTTCTTGTAGCAATTTTGCCAAACCTTTCTTCAAACCTTCCATGTCTTTCTTCAAATCTTCCATGTTGCCTTCTATACCATTGATCTTAGCTTCGATTCCATCCATATTAGTTTCCATGCCATCCATCTTAGCTTCCACTCCATCCATCTTAGCTTCCATGCCATTATTAAAACCATCCATCTTAGCTTCCATGCCTTTCTTCAAACCACCCATCTTAGCTTCCATGCCTTTCTTCAAACCATCCATTTCATTTTCTATTACTCTTTGCGAGAGCGAAATTTGATGCAATTGGTCTTGTAATTTTGATATATCATGTTGCACTTCTTCCTCTTCATGAGTCATAGTAGTTCCTTCTGAGGGCTTAATGGGTGTTGAATTATTTTTAGGGGGGAATTTTAGAACCCAATATTGATATCTATGATTCAATATGCCCTTGGAATTGTTGGCCCTCATTTTTGATCAAATTTTTCTTATTAAAATACACCTAAGTTCCATCAAATTCAACCATATACCATACATATATACCTTATTTTGACCAATTTATGCATATTCAGGTAAATAAATTATGTTTTTCAATTTTTAGATATTTTTTCAAAAAATGGGTTTTAAGAGTATTTTTGGACAGAACTGAAAATTCCCGTAATTGCTTCATTGAAGTCATACTTGCAGGAAATTTGGGCATGAGTTGAGCACATATTAAGAAATATTTGGAATTAAGGATGGACATGTACCTATTGGTTGTGTCAAACTGAGCTAAAACAAGCCCAATCAACGCGGTCAAACATGCCTTATTTTTCAGGAATCCCTAGAAAATAGGGCAGATTTAGTATATTTTGAGATTTTTCCAGATTTGGTGTAACTAATTGGATGATTTCGACCTAGGTGGATGGGATTATGATAATATAAGGTTGTTAGAGACATTGTATCATAGTTTGTTTACTATCGACCTTGTCTTCTTCCCGATCAATTTACCAACATAGATTCTAGACATCGAGCCGCATTTGATTTGATGTAGAGATGTGAAGATGTTTTGTATGCTATGTTGAAATCGATTGAAATGATACATATGGTGGAGCCAGAGATGCTAAGTTTGGGATATCCATTTTTCCTTCCTCCTTCTACCTTGACTGCTTCTTCACTCGACCTTCCGACTTACCCCTTTTCCAAACATGACAAGAATTCAGATTAGGACCGTAGGCAGGCCTGGTTAAGGCGAGCCAAGTGAATGGAATTTTTAGGGGAGAATAGGAATATATTTCATTGGGGCGCTTAAATGGATTTGATTATTTATTAAACATGCCCTTTTCATAAGTTGACCTATGAAACGTAGGATGCATTCATTGGCTGGGCAAGATAATTAGCTTTGATCCCGCTATCATATCACTCCAGCTTGGAGATGTTCTCAAATCTACCCGCAAATGCCCATTTTCTCGTTACCGATCCCCGAAGCCTGCTGTGTCCTGCGTAGATTTCTTTGCGAGGCTCGGACCAAAGACTCTGAGTTCACAAGCTCACCTAACCCGTTGATAAGTAGAGTCTAGATGTATGGTTGGTTCATGTTGAGCTTTTGGGACCCCAATAATTAATATCCAAGAATTCTTTATTAAGAAACCCAAGAATGTGGTGGGAACAAACCCAATGATTTTCTCGTTCAAACCAGAAGCAAAATACCAGGGAATTCCACCCAATGTGCCTTCTTTTTCTTCGCCCTAGACCAATGAATGAATATTAGTAGTAGCAAGGCAAGCCAAAATAAGTAAATAAGGCCTCATTTCACAAAAAAAGTGCACTTCATATTCAAAAAATAAAGAGATGCTATTTATACCAAGTTTGTGAACCATTGAAATATGTAGAATTTGTATAATTTCACTTTGATGTTTCTGAATTTTGGAGAGCTAATTGAAGAACCAGTTATATCTTCTTTTCCGCTGTTCTATATAGTGAATGCTTGATTGAGTTTCAATAGCTGAGAATTACTTTTAATGTGCAAGGCAAGGGTGGAGGGCCCCCAAGCCGAGCTAAGTGCCATTTCTGGTTAATTTAGTTGCAATTTCCTGAACTAGTTTTGTTTCATGTTTAATCAGTTAATTAGATATATGATGATATGTTATGGTTGCGATGAATCCTAATCTAATTTTTAATATTCATATGAAGGGTTAAACCAGTGTTTAAGTTAAACTCTCCTTCTATCTGATCAGGGACTAGAAACTAGGATTCATCTTTCTTGCTTTTAAGTGATTTTCTGAATTTCCAGTTTTCTAACAATGGCATTAATGGTGAATGAATCTATAATGAAGAACAACAAGGACCTCCTTAGTTAGGAGCCTCTTCTATTATTATTTTATGCAACTTGAGCTATTGTTCATTAGTGGTTTTGGTTTCTGTTGATGAAGTAGTATTGTAGAGTAGGACAAAAAAGTTCTCCTAAGTTAGGAGCTTCTTGTTCTGCTTATTAGATAATTGAATTAGAAATTATTTAGTTAAGTTTTATATTTGTAATATGCATTTCCTTTAAGTTAAATAATTCATATTCTAAACTTGATTTTAGTTTAAATCCATATATTTTGGAGATGCTTCTAAGTTCTACAAGCCTAGATTGATAATAAAATACTTGTGTTAGTTTACCCAGTAAACAGAACCAACATTTTTGGCGCCGTTGCCAGGGAATCATACTTCAATATAGTCAATTAGGAATATTGTTTAAAAAAAAAGAAAAAAGAAAAAACACTTTTCATTATGGATATTCATGCTTAAACACAAAAATTAGAAAGGTAGATCCCTAAAACAAATCCCCCCCCCCAAAAAAAAAAAACTAGATAACTACAAAATCCATTTGCAAAACAATATCTCAAAAAAAAGTGATTAAAGAAGCAATTTAGAGAAGGAGGGTATGCCACCAAAAGGATCTTTTTAAATCATTTTCCACAATTTAGAGTGATCACTAGCGATGAATCTTCATTTCAGAAGTTAGAAGAAGAACAAAGCATCCATGAAGAGGATCCACAAGAATAAAACTTAGAATCTTCTTTTAGTTATCTTTGTAAGGAGGAGAATGAGTCACGGATCACATGCGATGAAGATCAAACATTTGAACCTGAAATTGAAGAGTTTATAGTATGTATATCACAATATCCCTTGTGTATTCAAGATTTTGAATAAGTGCCACAAGAAGAACTTTGTGATATGACATCTAAAAAGAGCCAAGCAAAAAAAGATCATATTAAAACTTGGTTTCAACTAATCATTAGGTCACAACACCACTCCATTTTTCAATATTCCTTAGCATCAAATCTTTATGATCAAATAAATTTTCATGTCCAAGCATTCATTAAAGTATATTTTTCAAACTTGGATATGAGTTTACTTATGATCTTGCTACGAAAATGGATGCATTGGAAATTCTCTTATACTTGAGAGGATGACTTATTTTTATACAATAGAGTAGGATAGAATAGGATAAAATAAAAAAATGGGTGGAATGAGTTCACAATAAGACTTTTTCTCATAAATAATTCTTCACATCATCGTTCAATACTCATTTGAAAGGATTTCATGACAAAATGCACTAAGGACAGTCCTATTTTGGGGAACCATATAGGATAATTTTTAAAAACATGTTTTTAAATAAGGTATCTCTTGAAATCTAGTTTTTAAATCCATTTTTAAAATTTCAATTTGGATCACAAACAAATAAAATGATCAAAATAAACACTAGATTTCAAGAATTTTTTTAAGGACATAGTTAGTACGACATTGATATTAGGATTCTAATGGAAACATTTTTACATTAAATTTATAAGGAAGATAGCCCTTTGAATCTGGTTTCCAAATAAATTTGAATCACTTCAATCCGACATCATATGAAAAATATATGCTCAAAATACTAACTGCTTGTCGAAACATCTATATGGTGACAATTCTAGGTATTCACTGTTCATTTGCATATTTAACATACTAAATCATCTTATTTTCAAAACATATTTCTAATGGAGATAGATATTGAAGTATAGTTTATGACACAATTTTAATCATCTCATTTGGAGGTTAGGTGAAAAATTTATTCCACATTTAGTGGCTGCATGTCTTAAAATCAATATAGTCAAACTATGCCTCTTAGGTACGTTCATCACCAATTTTGTGATATAAAAACTAATGATTTTAAAAACATGTTTCTACTGGAGATACAAAAATTAATCTACTTTAATCTCCAAGTGGAATCACATCTATCCAATCTTTAATGAAAAATTTACACTCCAAATACTGACTTTTGGTCTAGTAAAAAATTCACAAGAAGCTCTATAAAACATGGTACTTCTCATAATTTTTAGTATATAATTTTAATCCATTTAAAAAAATTGTTTATATTGGAGGTTGCCATATGAATTCAATTCAACTTGGCTTTGGAATCACTCTAATTTGACATAAAACGAATATTTTGTGAACAAAATACCGCTAGGAGGTCTAGGTTGGCCACCATTCCTCAAGGGGTAAACAAACGCATTTTCTTTGTATATTATATTTGGAATTTTTTTCAAGCATTGCTTATAATTATTTTACATATTTCTTGGAAGAAGAGAGACTGTACACCTCTCTTCCTCCATCATCTAATATTGTGTTGCAGGCAAATGTTATGTTTTTGTAGGTCATAAGAAGATTTAAGAGGTGAACTCCATAGACAAAGGACTTTTCAATGTCAATTTAAAAAAAAAAAATCATATTTCAGAATATGAATACAAGTGTTCAAGTCAAAGAAAAGTGGAATTCACAAGATGTTGAGTTCATCTAATGAAACTCAAAACTCATGGAGCTTGCTTTCAGTTGCTAACCAACAACACCAACAACCCTACAAGATGATCAAGATCGAGGCAAAAGACATGAAGCTAATAATAAGAAGAAGAAGTCAAGTTTTACCATGACAAGCCATACCTATTTTCAAATAAGCCTTTCATAAGCCATATTGTTCATGATTTCATTCATCTACCATATTGTATGTTAAGTTCCGCAATCATGCGTGTTGAAGTCCATACCTATTTTCTATCTATCTATCCATCTACTCTTAGATGATGACTTCAACCTATATTACTTTCATAAGAATTCCATAATTTCCAACTCCATTATACCCCACCTCCATCTAGGGTAAAAAATAAAAAATAAAAAATAAAAAAAAAGAAAGAAAAAAAAAAGAAAAAAGAAAAAAAAAAGGACCTGAAACATCAATTACAAATTGCAGAAGGGACATGAACAACATCAACATTCAAAGATACTGAATCAATATCAGATGCGAAAACATGAAAGTAGAAATAAGTCTCTACATTTCAATATATATTGGAAGAACCATCGTTATGATAATGAAGACATCGTCAACCATCAACCAATATTTTGACCGGAGGGCATCATCGATATCAAGTGTTTTATGGGAGTACAAGTACAATAAGTGAAAAAATTTGCTCTTAAAATTTTGTTTTTTAATTTTTTTTTCTAGAAATTGTTAAGACTAATTTAGTGCTTGATATGCATTCCATTACATTTTACCTATATCCTACCACTACCTTTGTCATTTTACCCATTATAATCACCTATTCATTACCCTTTTCCTACACTTACCCTCATACATTAACCATCATTCCATATACCATACTTCATTACCCCTTTTCTACATTTAACCATCATTCCATATACCACCATTTCAATCATTTATAAACCATCACATTAATCCTAATTATTTTCTTAAGCATATGGATCATGAGTTAAAGGCTCAATATTCAAATCCTTGTAGACCTACAAAAACAACAAAGGTTAGTATCATGATTGCAATTTAATTTTAAACATGACCATTCTAGGGTCATTTTAAAATTAAATTGAACATTAAAAAGTTGAAAACATAAGCTACAAAGTGAAATATGCATATCATATGATAAGACCTAAGGTATGGAGCGCACAATGTAAAATAACAAAAAAATACAAATGACATAACCTAAGTTGAAATGATGCAATGAAAGAGAAGGGCTATTGATCCATAAATCAAACCCTGTGCAAATACTAAAGCCTACACCATTTTTAAACCAATAGACCTCTGTGTGTATTCTTCTTTCACCATCATAGCCATTACCAGGCTCAGAGAAAGGAAGTCGACATTGTGCAAACCATAGGCACATGTTCAAACACCATGTGAAGAATGAAATTGATTGAGAAAACACAGAGAACAGTGTTAAATATAGAAGTGAGAGCTAAGGAAGAGCGGTGTAGAAATAAGTGAGGAATTTGTGGAAAAATAGGGAGGTTTAGCATCGGTTTTAACGCAGAATTGAAGGTCAAGTTCCCTGTGCACCGAGTGGATTAAAAATCTTCAACAAACCCAAGGAATCACACAGAAGAGACAGGTAAGGAGATCGCTTCTCAATTCTAGATTTTTCTAAGTCTTGAGCAGATTTTGTGGTTAAGAAAACTCGGGATTGTGTAAGAGGCGTCAGACGAAAATTCTAGTTACAAACTGGGCTTCTGTCACTATTTAAAAACGACATTGCCACCTTTAAACTCTAAACTATGCCATCAGTCAAATTGATTTTTCCAGCTACGAAGAAATGAATCCTTAGAGATATCAAAAAGAGAGTATTAATTAAAGGATGAAGCTGTTAAACACGAGTTATTAACTCAGAGATCTCACGAGAATATTGCGTCCAAATCAGATCAGCTGTGCGCCAGAGTCTACTATTGATTGTAGGTTGAGATATATGGCAAATCAACTATTCAAATTGTAATGGAACATGTTCACATTGTAAAGATAGGGACATATTTAACTAAAAGTGCATCAAAAATGGCATTTTTGATGGGAATTGATCCAGTTACCTACAACTCATTGCCTACACCAGATATGCTTGCATCTTTCATGGCGTTTCTTCGGCAGGTTGGTTGCTTGAGAATTTTTGATATTCTTCCAGGCATACTTCCTCAATCTTTTTTGTTTTGAGTGGATTTATATATAACCTTGATGCAATACTGTTTCACTTGCATTGTGAGTTTTTTTTTCTTTCTAAAATGACATCCTTTGTTGGCCCTTCAAAGTACACGGGCTCAAATAAAGCATTAATATGTATGGTAATTGGTACTCTATTTATGTTGGCTTTCCCTTCATGATTTTCAAATCCTTTTAAAGTGTTTCTCTATAGAATATATCCTCGAGGAAAGCTACACCATTTTATAGTGATGGCTATAAAATCAGAGAGAAAAATTTATATCAGTTTTTAAAGAGTAGAGAACTCATTTTAACACTAGAACAGAGGAATTTTATTGTGCAAAAAGAAGATATTTAAAAATAAATTTTCAGAACAGTGAGGATATGTACACTAAAGGTTATTGTTTTGGGCCTTTTATTCTTCATTCAGAAGACATAGAAATTGCAGCAGAGGACAAAAGACATAGAGATTGAAAGCAAAGAAAAATCGATTTTGGGGATAAACTACTGTGGCAAAGAAAAAAAATTGATTTCATTACTAGGGATGGATTGTTGGAGAAGAAGATTGTGAAATCGATATAGAGCCTTAAATGCATGTACTGAAGTTCGATTTCGATGCCTAAGGAAGCATAGAAAAGGAGGAAATGAAAAGGATTGCTATATTCATTTGAGCATCAAAAGCCAAGGCCACAACATCTACAGGTACAGGATCAGGTTCAACAAAGACATTAGCACTCAGAAGGTCAAAGAGGAGAAAGCAAGCATGAGGACATGCTTGCAAATCAACAAGGGGGAGATGTTGGCCCTCATTTTTGATCAAATTTTGCTTATTAAAATACACCTAATTTCCATTAAATTCATCCATATACCATCCATATATACCTTATTTTGACCAATTTATGCATATTTATGTAAATAAATTATGTTTTTCAATTTTTAGATATTTTTGCAAAAAATGGGTTTTAAGAGTATTTTTGGACAGAATTGAAAATTCCCATAATTGCTTCATTGAAGTCATACTTTCAGGACACCTGGGCATGAGATGAGCAGATATTTAGAAATATTGGGAACTAAGGATGGACGTGTACCTATTGGTTCGGTCAAACTGAGTTAAAACAGGCCCGGTCAACGCTGGTAAAAAAGACCTATTTTTCACGAATCCATAGAAAATAGGGTAGAAATAGTGATTTTGGGATTTTTCCAGATTTGGTGTAACTAATTGGATGAGTTAGACCTATATGGATGGGATTAGGATAATATAAGGCTGTTAGAGACATTGTAGCATAGTTTTTTTATTATTTCTCTATTTATACCAAGTTTGTGAACCATTGAAATATGCAGAATTTGTATAATTTCACGTTGATATTTCTGAATTTTGGAGAGCTAATTGAAGAAACAAGTCTATATTATTTTATTCTATTATATATGGTGAATTCTTGATTGAGTTTTATTAGCTGAGAAGTACTATTAGTGTGCAATTCAAGGGTGGAGGGACCCCACACTGAGCTCAGTGCATTTTCTGGTTAATTTAGTTGCAATTTCCTGAACTAGTTTTGTTTCATGTTTAATTAGTTAATTATGTTAGCCCCCCTATGAAATTTTTGACAAGAAAATAGGGGGCTAAATCATTGTTGAGTCTTCAAGGAATGCATTTCCTCTGAAAACACAGTCTCCTTGAAGCCTCCTTGTGCCTTTGCCCTTTGATAAAATCCCCTCTGCTGATTCCCCTTATAAAGCCTCTCTGTTATGTGAAGAAATGCCCAAAGGCCCCCTTTTTCCCTCTTATTTCATCCCCCAAAGCCTTTGTTTTCTCTCCCCTTTATTCCCCCTTCTTTCCCCATTTTCCCCTCAAATCCTCCCAAAATCCCCTTTAATTTCCTCCCCTAACCTTTGTTGGCCTCTTCTCCCCTTTATTCCTCTATCATTCCCCTCCTTCACCTTCAAAATCCATTAAAATGGGCAAAAAACCCATCTTCCGACCTTATTATAAGGACTAGCCCCTTTCTGCCAGCCCCTTTCAAACCACTTCCCCACGTGACCCTTCCCCAAGACCAAGCGCTTAAGCCTTGGGGGCCAATCGCAATCGGAACCCTCGGGCGGGCGCAATCCTTTGTAAACAGCAGAAAGCCCCGATGCGATCGTTTATAACGTTAAGTCCTCCGCTTCGTTCTGCACTGTTGATCTGTTTCGATCGAACGGCGGAGCGCCAATCGCAAGGCCCGGCTCAATCGCAATCGCAACATTCATGTGACGCCCCCCGATTGATCGCATCGCACCCCGATCGCTCCATCCTCCGATTTAATCTCGTCCGTTCGTTTGATGCACGATCTAACGGCTGGGCGCTAATCGCAAGCCTTCTGCTCCTTCCTCCGATTGCGATCCCCCGATTGCATCCCCACCGTCCATTCCTCTCCCAGATCGACGGTCAGCGCTCAATCGCATTTCCCCTCCCGATCGTCAATCGCAAGTCCTTCCATCTCCCTCCCGATTCAATCCTGGCCGTTGATTGTCCCGCCGATCTAATGGCCAGCGCTTAATCACACCTGCCCCTCCGATTGTTGTCCCCACCTATGATCTCCCCGCCAGATCGGACGGCCAACGCTCAATCGCTTTTCCCATTCCCAATCGCAATCGCAAAGCCCAATGGTGCCGCCCCGATTGAGATCCTCCGATTGCTTCATAGCCGTCCATCTGTTGCATGATCCAACGGCTATCGCACAATCGCATGCTTTTCCCTCTGCCCTTCCGATTTCGTCTCCGCCGTCCGTTCCTCCTCGCAATCGACGGCCAGCGCTCAATCGCTTCATTCCTTCCGATCACTGTTCGCAAGCCTTCCTTCCGTCCTCCGATTTAATCCCGACCGTTCATTCCTCCCCCAGATCGACGGTCCTGCGCCAATCGCACCCTCCACCCGATCGCCAATCACAAGTCTTTCCGCGTTCCCCCCGATTCAATTCTGTCCGTCCGTTCAACCCGCGATCCGACGGTCATCGCTCAATCACTTCCCCATTCTCAATCGCAATCGGAACTTTCAAAAGGTGTGTTGCGATTGACGATCGCTCCGACCTCCGATTGCGATTGTGCGATTAGATCATAGCCGTCCGTTTCCTCCCAGATCTGATGGTTCTGGCTTATTCGCCCTCCGCCTCCGCCGGGTCCCACCTCCACGGCTTCCGCTCCATTGTTTTCGTCATTTCCTTTGTGTTTCGACCCAACACTAGTCTTTGGGCTTCGCACTATGTGACCATTTCTCCGCCACTTTGCATACTTTTCATTGGTTCTCCACTATTCTGCCACCATCCCTCTGCCTCCACAGCATTTCTCCGCCACCACTGCCTGGGCTTGTAACAGTTCATTTCATTATGTAGGTAGTACAGAGATGGCCAGTTCAGCATTGCCAGCGACCAACAGAAGGAATTCAAAGGGGGTTGGTGCCTGTTATTAATGAAATTAAATGTTTTGCCCCGTATTCAAAGGACCAGGGCGCAGTTGAAGGCTAATGCACACACAACAAGTCTTATCTGTGTGAATTCCAGCAGAGCGTTTTCTCCAGGACAGACATCTACCTACAGTGCCCCCATATCTCCTCGAGCCCTGAAACGATTGAATATACTGACAGAGCTTTTACAGACAGTCAGGCAGTAGTTACGGAGGTATGGAGCGGCCTTGCAGACTTTCATCCAGTTCATCTATTTCAGGGTGGCAGCACAGAGCTCCAAGCACCATAAAGGACTTCAAAGAAATATCCGAGGTCAAAATCGACCTGACAGAGATCTCCGAGCCAATCTTAGAGTACCTACAACGTTGCAGACAGCCATTAAGCAGCATGGGCATGGAGAATTCCGTTGATTCTGCCTTAATGAGATAAATTAATGGTTCATCTACTTCTGTTTCTTCCCCTTCTCCTATATAAAATCCCTGAGAACGAATTGTAAGGTTTTTGTTCAACTGCTGCGTAGTTTGCTGTTAGAGGGATTCATTAGACTGTTAGAACAGTCTTGGGAGGGAGTGGCAGAGTAGTTGTATGTAATAGGCTGGGAGGAGAAAGTCTGGACTGTAACAGCCATTGAGCTGATTGTACATGACTAGTTTTGCATCTATTAATCAAAGCACATTTCACAGGATCCCGGTCTATTACTATAGGTGATGTGTCTCTTACTCTGTTTATTACATTTTCACATGATGTTTCACGTTCTTCTGGTAGGCATCAGAATAATGGTATAGGATTCACCCTTGTTAGGTGCCCTATGCTGTCTGCTCTCCCTACCTTTATGTTTTCTGCTCCATGTGCTATCTAAGAGTTAATTCATGGGTTTAACCAGCGCAACGGATGTTATTGCCTGCTGGCTGATGTATGAACTTGGGGGTTTGCCTCTTAGATGTTTCTTTGTGATCTTATCTCTGTCTTTCCCTTGGAGTTGCTAAAGCAGACCTGGAGTTAAATGACCTCTGGTCCGATCTATAAGCAACCCCATTGTCTCTTTGGGAGCTGCCTTTGAGTATGTCCAAGCAGGTCTGGAGTTAAATGACCTCTGACCTGATCTATAGACAAAAAGTTGGTTGCCTTTCCTTCTTCCACTTTCTCTCCTTAATGTTCCATTCCACCATCTGCCTAAAAGATCCTTTAGTGTAGATGACTTGCCCTTTGAAAGCCTTGGCTAGTGGATGTAAGTAATTTCCTTTCATGACTCCATAGCCCAATGGATGGCACTGTCTTGGCCCATTCTCCTTGCTGAAACAACCTTCTGTTTTGTTCCTTTCCTTCCATTGCTTTCCCAGTCCATGATCCCCTAACCAACCCAGCAACCCTTCAACCAAACCATTTAAAACCCCCCTCTGTGCTTCATAACTAGCCTAACATCTCATTTTGAGCTTCAAAGACATATCATTCTTAGCTCTATTTGGAGAGATCCCTCTCCGGGTCCAGGAGGGCTAGATCCTAGGGCCCCAAAGTGGTTCTGATGTTGTCTCATCTTTTGGTCTTGCCAATCTGGCCAAAACATGGGAACCCAAAATTAGATGTATGATGATATGTTATGATTGCTAATGAATCCTAATCTAATTTCTAATCTGCATATGAAGGGTCAAACTAGTGTTTAAGTTAAACTCTTCTTCTATCTGATTAGGGACTAGAAACTAGAATTCATCTTTCTTGCTTTTAAGTGATTTTCTGAATTTCCAGTTTTCTAACAATGGCATTAATGGTGAATGAATTTATAATGGACGACAACAAGGAACTCCTTTGTTAGGAACCTCTTCTATTTTTATTTTATGCATCTTGAGCTATTTTTCATTAGTGGTTTTGGTTTTTGTTCATGAAGTAGTATTGTAGAGAAGGACAAACAAGTTCTCCTAAGTTAGGAGCTTCTTCTCCTGCTTATTACATAATTGAATTATAAATATTTAGTTAAGTTTTATATTTGTAATATGCATTTCCTTTAAATTCAATAATTCATCTTCTAAAATTGACTGTAGTTGAAATCTATATATTTTGGAGATGCTTCTAAGTTCTACAAGCCCAGATTGATAATAAAATACTTGTGTTAGTTTACCCAGTAAACAGACCCAATAGGAATCACTTCAAACTTATTTTTCAAACAGGACTTATGCATTTTTTTTTTAAATACACACCTTTTCTTGCTTTTAAGGAGCTTGATATTGAAACTAATGTATCTCTGTAATTTCAGATCCCTAATATTTGAGCTTTGGTCCTATAGTAGACCTCTAAGTATTCTTTCTAATGCCACAGGTCATACCTGATTTGGATTCTTCAAGCCAAAGTGATGCCTATTCTCCCACAATGACCTAACTATGGACTGGTTCAGTAGAGAGAACTTGTACAACATGCCACATGTCAGTATTTCCTCCTTTGACTCTGAAATTGATACACAAGAAACTAAAGTCTATGTAATTTTGACCAATTTTTACATAATTCCAATCCGATGCTCAGAGAGAGAGTTATGACGATTTTCCCAAGGTCATCTATTTGAGATGAAATTTAGGAGTCTGAAAAAACCCTAACTTCCACAGATGATATCTCTGAAAATATTGTGAAACAAGATCTGAAATTTTTACACGAAGTTCCTCAGGACATATTTGCAAATGGGTTTTTTTTTTTAGCGTCTAAACATTCTTAGAAAAAAAATTATAGCGAAATTTCCATGATGACCTGTGTGAAGAAGTGAAACCCTAGAATCCAAAGCTCTAATACCAAATGATATGAAACCAGCTCCAAAAATAGAAGAAAAGAGAGTTCAACGCCTTAGAAATCAACCACTTCGAGGGGGAAACCTCCTTTACATTACATAAATGAACAATTATTGGATGATACAAATGAAAAAACCTCCTTTCTATATATAGGAGTCCATGGGGTCACAATATCATCCTATCGGACCTAACAATATTAATGTAAGGGAACAACAATAGCAATAGTGGGATTTTATGGGGCACAATAATAACAATATGGGGACTACAGGGGTACAACAATAATAATAAGGGGGCTACACGAACAACAATAAGGGACTATACTAGTAATATATGGACCTAACATTTCTTGAGATGGATTTCTAACTTTGACCACTTCTTGAGAGACTTCTATAATGTAGTAGAGATCTTCATAACACCCTTAGCCAACCTTAGCTCTGATACCATGTTGAGAAATCTATTAGGAAAAATATTAGAGAGATTTCTCTTTTCTTGTGATGTCTTTTTACTTTTTCTTACTTATTAGCTTCTTCACTTATTATTATGTTTTTGTATCATCAAACAATTACCAAAACAAGAAAAAAAATAGTGGACAAGAACACAGAGTGTAGGCTGCAAGTTAGGGCCAAAACCTCTCCTCTTGAGAGGAAAACCCGCAAATTTATTCTCTTTTTATTGATTCCTTAATTAGAAAATTCCAAGACCTCTAGACTAAGACCAATACCCTCCAAGACCAAGTACAACCCATGAAAATGACGTGCTTCCTTTGTCCAAGTAAAACCCAGTAAAATCTCTTCAGTAGCACAATTCGACCTCCCACCTACAGAATTTCGGCCTCTACTGCAGGTTTGAAATTTTCGGCCCTCCTCTATTTGTGGTAAGGAAGGGCAGTGAGGCATCCATATATAGGTCTAGTCTAACTTATAACTTTGTAATAGTAATCACATATCTTACTGGTCATGTGATGCCACATGTGTGAGCTTCGATTATCCTCTCAGGGCTTACTTAGACCTTCGCGTGGTTTTCTATTCCTTCTAGAGTTTGAGGATGGCTTCTAGTGACCTTCTCTTGACCTTGTTTCCTTCCTTTCTTCAATATCGAACTTGAAGAAGAAAAACCTTAGATCTACTATAGCAACCTTAGCCCTCCTTCGCACATGTGAGAGAGATTAGGCCAAGACCAAATCTTCTTCGTGCTCTTCCTTTTCATTGCCTTCTTCTTCTTCCTCCTTCACTTGAATGAGTGAGTGATGAATGTGCTTCAAGGAGGTCAAGTTTCCTCAAATTAGGCTGAATTGCAAGCTGCTAGGCCAACTTGGTTTTGAAGGGTATTTTAACAGTTTTAAGGACAAAAATAATTTTCTTTGCAAGTTACAATGTGCTTGATGGGGTGCTCGACTTATGACAATGAATATTTTGAGTTTTTGACCTAGGATAAATCCTAGAAGCACTCAATGGGTGCTTTACCTATAAAATAAAATATCTTGAGCATCAAAACCATGCTCCAAATATAATAATAATAATTTTCTTTCATTTTACAATATACAAGAAGCAAAAGTACATTTTATATTTATGAAGACCGAACCTAGTTACACATTTTTCAACAACAACCACATTGTATGTCCTAACCATTGATTTATGGGCATCTCTTTTAGGGATTATGGTATGTCGGTATGCAAGTTTTGTGTCTATAATAGGAAATCCAAATATAGATATTTGATTTCAATATGTGGTTTTGATGACAAATACAAAGGCATGGGATGAATGCATCCTTATATCGCCTTATGACACCACTATGAAACTTTGTGATTACTCCTTAATTCTCGCGATATCTTTGACCTATTATTTATTTCATGGAATATTTTGACGTATATTTACATTGTGCAACATTTGATGCCAAAGGCTCTTAAACCACCCAAGAACTTTGGTTCTTATTGACCCTCAACACATGCATTATTATTTTGATAACACTATGATTATGTGGGAATGGATTCAGGGCCATCCATACTGATGTGACTGAAACTGTGGCCATTTTCCTAGTCTGACATCCATTTTCATATGTTCTAGCATGATGAGGATAGTGAAAATCACATAACACATACCCTGTACCTATCATGACACTCAAGATTTCACAATTAGAGTAGTTTTCAACCTTTTAGTTTTCCTTTAACGCCCATCACACTATGCAATCGACATAATCAATGATACATGTATGGAATATGAAGATTTACAAATATTCCAATGCGACAGGAATTTGTGCATCTATGGGTTCTTGTAACTTCTTTGTTAATATTTGATTCAATTCACTTTAACGTATATTTTATAGCTAGCACAAAACTATTACTAATTGAAGGATATCAGGCCCTAATACTACCATGATCCTGACATTGAATCTCGATTTTTTTTATTTCCTTCTCTTTCTCATCATAATATTGATGGCCCTAGAATTCCTCTAATCATAACGTGTTCATAGAGTGTTCCACTCATCCATTTTCTTAGCCTAACATGCCATCGACTTGCACTATCAATTTGCATAAAATAATTGTTCTAACACTACCATCTATAATGTTCCTCGGGCGTGCTATATCCTTATATATTTGACATGTCCTCAGGTTTGGCATGTAACATATGTTTCCACATGTCAATTTCAATGGGAAAAAAAATTCTCTCTCTTATTATTATTCATCATATTACAAACATCTACTACTAATGTCATCTTGGAATTTACGATCACTGACAAGAGATTTCAACTGACTATCTATTTGCAAGCTTTCACCTTGTCCTAAAACCACAAAGGACCTAGCATGTGACAAGGGATTCAAAACTTCAATAATTCATAACTTTTTTTGTGAGGTGGGTGTAGCTACCACATAAACAACTCAATCAGGTTATATGTTTATTCGTGATCAAGCTCTAATTATAAGCGGTTGGTTTGGCCATAATAATTATCTCTTATGACATCTCCAAAATCATTTTCTCGAAGTGAGTCACATTTCTAGAGAATGCAAGCATAAAAATTTGTAGGAAACATTGTTTCCACTGAACCACGTGGAGAACATGAAATTGCATCTATATTCCTATTACCATCAGTAATCACTTCATACATACCATGTAACTTCATGTCTGTATAGTTGAAAAAAAATAGAGGCATCCTCTTTTAAATGTTTTACACATACACCATATGATGGTTGTGTAACACCCTTGTACCACATCTACCCAAGTAACTGACCAACCAGGTTAAACATGTGACAAGAGGCTAATAATATGAGATTCAACCTCCTAGATGACCTTAAGGAAGTGGAACCGATGAAAACACCAAAAACACACCCTACACTGCATCATTGACATCCCCATGGGGTAACCCAACCTCCCAGGGCCTTGTTCCTTGAGGGGGGACTGATTTTTAGCCCCTTTGAGGCTGAGATGTGAGATTTTAAGGGAAAGGGAGTGGATCTAGACCATAGATCCACAGGCTAGGCTTGTCAAGGTAGCAGTTCATGCCCAAACAACAAATTTTCCGCCTGTAGCTCTGGGATTTCTGCCACATTTTCAGCCCCCGAGCCCAAGTCACTATCCAAAACTTCTTGTAACTTCATGAGAGGGTAAATAATAATAAAAAGAACATATTCAAGCAATCACATAAACCAGAACTCATCCAACCCCATCCAACCATGACAAGCATCTCGTCAAACATGTCACAAACATAACATCTACAAGTATAAATAACCGAATTTAAACAAAGGGGTCTCTTTCTTATATGAGAATGGATAAGAAGCATTTCTCCCATACATCATAAGATATAATACAATCAATTTTACCATAGATACACTGTTTATTTATTTACAAGTAAAATCATGGAGATATCCATACCTCATCACTGTCATAATACATGATTATAACTAGCATAATACCAACAAAAGTACCATGGATACATCAACAATAGAATCCATATATAGAATAGGGCATATACACATCAAATACCAAGGCAAAAAACCTTTCATTATTGAATGTAAAAGCCAACCAGCAATGGGACTTCCACATTCCACCCGACCATAGACATGGTTGAGCCAAATATCACTTCATCCAGCCACCCTTGTG
The DNA here is from genome assembly GCA_034641835.2 of Pinus albicaulis. Taxonomy (NCBI): domain Eukaryota; kingdom Viridiplantae; phylum Streptophyta; class Pinopsida; order Pinales; family Pinaceae; genus Pinus; species Pinus albicaulis. The sequence goes on from CM076579.1 coordinate 1,284,009,525, forward strand.
CCGTATTCCAAGCATGAATGCGGGACCTTATCAAGCACATCAATCAACACAAAACCAAGGCTCTAGGACTAGTAACTCAACCCAACAATTTTTTGCCAAGATCCAAAGTGTTTGTCCAACCAAGGCTCTAGGACTAGTAACTCAACCCAAAAACTGTTCGCCAGGCTCTAGAGCACTTGTCCAACCAAGGCTCCAGGAACTAATAACTCAACCCAAAAACTAAAGGAATCATGAGAACCAACCAGAAAATAATCAATGGAAATAAACCCACAATCACCATGGCTATCTAGGAAATGGAAATGCTAGGAAAATCCACATGCATATAACATGGATGCCAAAACTAGTGAGGAAATCATACATGAAACTCGATTCTACACTCAGAATCTGATGTAGATGTTGATCCCAATGTCCTCTTCTGCTTTCCTACTTTTCCTTTACTTTCTTGATCCAAATCTCCAAGTATGCGTCACTCTCCAGGAGTGCTCCAACGATACTCTAAGTGCTAAAGAGTATGAGAGAGAGAGAGAGAATATAAGAGAGCTCCAAAAATAAATTGAGAAAAATCTTACCAATTGATCCTCAGAAGCCTTTTTATTACCAAGGCCTCTATTTTCTTCATTTTCAATAATTTTCCTTCATTTTCATCCTCACATGCAACTTGTGACCTTTCACCTCCCTTTTCTCCTAATTTCCATTATTTTCATAAATACAATTCCAATTAATGTGTCATGCCTTTCCAAAGTGATTACCTTTTCCTTTGCCAATTTCCTTATCCATGTTAACCGAAGTGAACACCCGCTAGGATGGTTTCACACCATTAAGCTTGGAATATGTATCCCATCCACCGTGGTATTATATATATTTTTACATGTATTTTTACCAGGGTTGTTGTAGAACCCTCCCCCTTGGGGGAACACCATCCTCGGTGTTCAGTGACACCTAAAAGCCAAAAAACCGCTGAAAACAAAAGACATTGCCTATGGAGCTTTATAACACATCTTGTTGCGGTATTTACAATGAATAACATACTAAAACATGATAATAATATCGTTTACTGGAGCTTTATAACACATCTCATTACAATATTACAATGAAAACCACATATAATTATGCACATTTTCTTCAACCAACAAATAACCATACTGTCTATGGAGCTTTATAAACCTACTTGATACAATATTTACAATAATATACATATATACACATATATATATTTTCTCAACCAACAAATAGAAGGATATGATGATCGTATCAACAACAAGGGAATCCAAAGGCTCATACCTCCACCCTCAAAGTAGTACTAGGATTCACCTCCTTCCCAGGAGTCTAGAATCCACTATTAAAGTCAAATCTGCATCCAATGTCTAGTGCTACAATCCTGTGCCACTTGGCCACTAAGTGAATAATTACCAACTCATTGTTCCAGGGCACACTCCCAATGTGCATTTGTTTCCATCCGGTAATGCTAATGACCAAAAAAAATCCATTCCGACCTTCCATTCTCTGCTACACAGTCCCTCGGGCAATCTGGCCACCCCTTCTGTGCATTCGCTCACCTTCCAAGTTCCTTTGTCACCCCTATCTCGGGCAGTCCATCCCTTGCCAAGGCTTCCTTGCATTGGAAGTTTGAACAAACAAGGCATATACATGCGTCAAAACCATCTTACCGGTCATAACATGCTCATGGAAATCAATGGACACTATTGGGCACCAACGTCCCACAATGGCCTCTGCTCCTGAAGTGCTTTACCAACAATATCCACTGCCTGCTTCAATTCCTTTTGTTGACACTACTAGTTCTTGCAGTAAGTTTCAACCACCCAACTAGGCATTTCCAGGCTTCATGTACCGAGCACATAATTGCCATTAGATTCAAAATAAATTGAAATAAATTCACATCATACTTCATTGGTAGCTTGTCAATAAGGTACACTTGCAATTATGTTCACTTCTTGACACAAGTCAAACCAACTGTTTGATAAAATTGTCATGTATAAACATATCATATATGGTTTTCTCAAAACACAACCATCATATATTCAAATCACACAGATGCAATCATCATAAAACATAATCATAAATCACATGTAACCATCATAAGTTAGAATCACATATCACATGCATAATATAACTGATGTAAAATATCGATACTTTTCCTTCATCAGTCCTTACTTATGCCTTTTCTCTTTTTGTACACACACCGGATCGGTTTCCATAGCCGATAAGCACCCAGTTCCTTATTTTCAATCACGTACACATACATTTAGTGTACATAACAACACATACATCCACACAAGGTGTACAACACCACACAATTCATACCCCCACATTCGGCACACAACGTAACACATACACCTACACTTCGGTGTACAACACAACACATATACCTATGCCTACACCAATGTACAACATATACATATAAAGAGTACCACACAACGAATACACATGTCACAATACCACAACTACACCATGCACATACATAGCACCGCATGCCCGCAACACAACATGTATGATATGCACACAATACCACACGTATACCAGTACCATATGAACAACACGTATACAGTACCACGTATACACACATTACCTTCACAACATGTGCACTTCATCACATGTACACGACACCACCTGCACAATGTGTACACAACACCAAATGTACATTGCACCACCTCTACAATGTGTACACAACACCACATGCAGGACATGTACACGACACCATATGTAAACAACACTACATCCACGGCATGTACACGACATCGCCTGCATACAACACCACATGTACAACCTGTACACAACACCACATGCCCACAAAACCATGTGTACAATCATGCACACAACACCAAATTCACATAGCACCATGTGTACATCACACACACAATACCATATGTACATAGGACTGCATATTCAAAAATTATATAGCACCATATGTACACAACACCACATATCCAAAATGCACACAACACCATATGCACACAACATTGCATATCCAACATGTAAATAACACCATCTATACCTGGCATTGGATATGCAACATCATATATACAACATGCATACAACATCATATGTACAGAATACTACATATGAAACGTTACACATCACATTAGGTACAATCGCTGAATATTCAACATGCACAACATATACACAACAATAACACTGCACATCCATAGACCACACAATGAACCCACAATCATCCTTGCTTCTAGTGTCTTTCCACTATCCATGCTTTTCCTAGCATGTCGCAGATCACACTACTTTCACTTTACCAATGTGCCCCTCAACATTTCCTGCCATAACATAAACATAAGTGTAGTACAAGCATAATAATATCAAATCACACCCACATGATACTAACCTTATATATCTGTCAAGGCTACTTTGTCACTTGATTCCTCATAGCCAGGAACCTCTTAATGCCATTCATCAAGATAAGAAATCATTCCTCCAGAAGGATGATCCTTGAAAACCCTGTCATACAGTGACATAAATTCATAGATACATACATATATATAATCATTAGCATAAAACAATCATGATCCTATCAAAAACTGACACACATACACACGTATATACATATAAACATTAGCATTAAACAATCATGATCCATGATGACCCTGTCAGACACGACATACATACATACATACATATATGCATACATAAACATCAACATGAGAAATCATGATCCCATCAAACAAATACATACATTCATATGTAGACATTATCATAATCATGATCACGACATAATTACTAGATATCATAAGGTCTAGGTTAAGACAACTTCCTTTATTCATGCACAACATGAACATCACTGAGAAAAAAAGTTCAAAACTTTAGCCAAGGCATCTGACACCTCAATCCATTTACTTTAGCTTATTATTACCTTTCTCATGTCTGTACTACCACCGTCCATTTACCACAATGGACCCAACCATATTTCCTCTTTCCTAACCAATTCCCAAGACCCTCAAAACATAAATGAAAAGGACAAGAATAAGAAACAACAAGAAGAAAACCATGAGAACCAAAAGAAATATGACACCGTGACAAAATGGAATGGCCATGCACGATATGCAATAAATATTACCAAATCACAAAAGACTGAAAGCACAAGAATTTACAACAAATACCATGACTCAATCCCCATGGTTCCCAATACTTCCAAGGAAATATCAACTCGAGCCTTATTTAAGATTTCATGGAAGTCTATTTTGCCATACAATTCCCTAAATCATACTTCCATAACCACACAACCATCAATGCATAAATAAATATACCAATATACTTGTTATCTTACCTTGTTGTGCCAAGCACACTAACTTGTAACTAAACACACATGTCAACCATATGTATCAACATCAAGACAACATATATATCAATTCGAAATCAACTTTTACCAAGCCTAACAACCGTATCATAATCAATCAGTCATAATACCTATTAGTGTCAGTATTTGCATCCTTCCACCAGTGATCAAATTAACTCTTTCATGTCATGTTAGGGTTCCCATTCTGAAATTTTTGTCATTCCACTAGGTCATGCAAAGAATTTGGTCACTTGGTGCAAATTTAAATTATGTTCCACTCTTTTCAAAAAACTTATATCACTTGCTAGCTCATTTCATCACTATGTTGAGTGTCCATCATTCATGAGTCTTTATAACCTTATCAGTCATGTCATCATGAAGTCCATTCAATCAAAGTGTCCATTATATCTTAGGGTTTTCAAGGCCCATTAAAACATCATTTCCATTGCATAAAAGACCAAAAAGTAAAAGGGTGACCAATAAATTCACTTTACCATGTAAAGTTGAAATGTAATATGTAATTTTTATTTCATTATGTAATTTTATGTTTTCTCAATATGTAATAAATTCATGGTTGTAAGATAACTTCCAAATCAAAATTCCATATGCCAAGAAAGCTCAAAGTTCCAAAGTTTAAGTGTTCTCAATCTATCAAATGATCAAACTCCAAAGATCAAAAGCAAAAGTGAAAGGTAAAGGTTCCAAGGTTTAAAGTGAATGTGAAGAATACAAGTGGGTCCCAAAGGCAAATTCATTCAAATAATCAAGTATAAAGCCCATCAAAAGGAAAAGAAGGCACTCATTTTCTTTCCAAACCATCAAGCTCCCACTCCCTTAACTCGAAAATCAAGTTTGCAGTGTCAAAAACCAAGTTTTTAGGTGGCGCTACGCTCCTAGAGGTAAAGCACTACACTCCTGGAAAAGGCATTGCGCTCATGGAGAAGGCGTTGCGCTCCTGCCCTGTTTCACTCCAAGCTTCCAAAACTTTGTGCAAGGGGTCCAAATCATTAACAAAGGGTTCCTTGACCTCCTAGCAAGTAAGCAACACCTTTTTATGCCATCCTTGCATTTTCCAATTGCAAAATTTAAGGTTTTAAACTTCTCATTCAAATTTGCAAGTTTTCAAGCTAACAAACCCTAGTTTCACTCCCACATCCCTAAATTTTCTCCCTAGACCTCACATTCCCTTCCCATATCACAGTAAACCGTATCCCTATCCCTACATTACTAAATACTTGTCCCCAAGTTACATTTCCCAAAACCCTAGCTCCTAGGCTGCTAATTCTGAGGTAGCTCTATTATCATACATGTAATAAAATTATAAATCCCATTTCCCTAAGTGTTTTGATCCCAATCACTCCCCTAAGTTCCTTAACCCCCTTCCTTATTTCCAAAAATTTTCCTACTCCCATCCCCACTCCCTAAACCTATTTTCAACTCCCATTTCCATTCCCTAGGGTTTCAAAACTAAAATCACCATAGAGGAGGAAGATAGAGATTTCATGGAGGAGGAGGACAGAGAGGAAAGAAGAACTCATAAGGGAGGAATTATTTTGAAGCTTGAGCCTACTAACACCAGAGAACTGATGGCCTCACCCATGAGAGTCACTTGCTTCAAATTAGTGGGATACTTTTATTTCTATGAAATGGTTCAAAGAGTTCAACACCACCTTGTTTTGAGCATACTTTTCATCTCAAAAATTCAGGACAATCAAGTGACCCTTGTAGGTGTGACCTTCACCATATCCATACCCATCATTGCTACTGCCACAGGGATACCTAATGAGGGTGAGAAGTGGTTTAAAGCCAAAGACCTAGATGACTAGTATTATGAACCATTCATGAAGCCACGATACAAAATGAGGGAAAGAGAGTCTTTAATTTCAGTTACCTTCTTGATAGGTATGCTCCCATGATGAAAATCATTATGAAGTACTTCTCTTGTGAAGGAAGGTTCATCAGACTCTACACATACCATATCAGATTGCTTATGAACTTCACCAAAGTCAAGTTTCTCAACATCCCATACTACTTGTTCAGGAGCATGGAAAAAATGGCCTACATAGTACAAAAGAGAGAATATGATAAGAAAATGAACAACCTCTTCCATCACTCTTTGATCAAAATCATTGTACTCCATCATCTAAACTAGTTGAAAATTTCATGGGACACTCTCATTGCCAATGATGTTTTCACCACTCCACAAGCTCAACATGCTGAAACCATCCCTCCTCCACCTCGGTTCACTGCATCTATTCGTCCATAAGCTCATCCTACTGGACCCATATCATCACCATAATCAATATTTTAGAGTCAAATTGGGTCATCCAGTAGAGTTGTGGTCAAAGAGCCAAAAAATACCAAAGAGGCTGAAAAGGACAAACATGTTAAGACCTATCAGAGGGGACCTAGGTAGGTGTTTGCTCCATAGATTGTGGAAGGGGCCTTACCTTCTTCATCAACAAAGCAGGTGCACCAAGATGAGCATTAGAAAGAGGCAGTTGTGCATGAGGAAGTCATGTAAGAGGATTAAGACCTCCATGAGACAAAAACAGAGTTTGACCTAGTTGACTTGGATCAACAAGATGATCATGAGGCCTCAAGCTTGATTATTAAAGAGAAGGATGCCCAAATTAGAGAACTGCAAACTAATTTGGATAGAGCTTAGTTTGTCATTTCATTTCTTGAGCAGGAGAATAAGAAAATGAAAGATCAACAAGTAATTATAGAGCTAAAGCTGCTCAAAGAAAAAAGAGGTAAGGCCATGATGTCACTTGATGATCTCGATCATGATGACATTCAAACCAATAAAGCAAGACCTAAGACAAGAGGTCTTAAGAGAGCTCTACAACAATAGAAAATTGAGGATGAAAAACTCATTTTTGAGGAGAGGATTTCCAAGGAGGTTGAAGATGATAGAGAAATATGGCTTGATAGGGTAAATCTCCACCTTGAGAAACTCCTCCACAAGGAAAAGAGAGATAAAAAGATGCTCAGAAACATGTTTAACAGGTACATCACAAGAAACAAGATATGTAGCATTAAACTCAAGCAACTGGAAGAAAAACATAATCAAACCCTAGCCAAGAAAAAGGAAGGAGATAAGATTGACATCCTTGCTGAGGCCTCTCTCATTTCTTAACATACATCATCAGCATTTTATAAAACAATTTTGAAGAGTTTTTGAGAAAATTTTGAAATTTTGGGTTTTTGTAAACTTCTGACAGCTTTCGATACAATTAGACTGCCAGGAGCGCAATGCCCTAGCCGCTGTGCTTCTTCTAGACACCTCTAAATGCAAAACCAAGAACACCATTGGATTAATAAGGCAATAAATAGTCAAGTTTGACACTTTTCTAAGAAAATTTGGACAATTTGGCAGGGAGAAAGGTAAAAAACACCTCAAAAATCATGTTTCTGCCCTGATTTTCAGCTAGGTCCTGCGCTCCTGACCAATCTTGGGAGATTTAATTTTTGGAGGGATACAATTCATGATTTTTGGAAACTAGACAGGACATGCTTTCCAATGAATTATCTTGAGCTCAATTTTGACATCAAAAACCCACTCAAAAGTTGAGCTGAAGATGTTGCTGCGCTCCAGACACTAGTGCTGTGCTCTTGAAACTGGCGCTGCGCTCTTGACCAGTGACTGATATTTCTCATTTTTTCTCAGTTTTTTGAGTTTGACCATGGAAGATCATGATTTCAATGATGTAAATTATGGATGTAAATGTAATTAAGTTTCTTTTGAGTTACATAAGCGTAAATGCATTAGGTAAAAGTATTTTTGAGGATGAATGAATCAGTTTCACTAAAGTTAGGGATGAGTCAGTTTGACCTCCCTACACTTTAGGTTTTCCGCTCAGAATTTTGTGGATTAGATCCACAACTCAGGGATTCGACCCCTGAGGTTGGGAGAAGTTGTTTCATGTCTATATATTTCACTTATTTACTCATTTCACATGTTGGATGTTGTTGTATTGATGAGAGACACTAGTGTATTCAGTTTTTAGTGGGAATATATTGGATGAGTTGCAACTATTTTAGTGGGATTCATGTGGTTCTGTATTTTGACATAGTTTATTCCTCTTTTTCATATGTATGAATGTTTTGTACTTTCCATTTTCATTCCACTTCTATGATATGTATTGATTCTCAAGTTTGATAAGAATAATACATCATTTATGCTCTGTTTTGGGAGAATCATCATACTTGTGTTTCATTTCTTCAGTTTAAAAAGAATTCATGTATTGTCATGCTCTTTTTAGCACCTCACCAGTCTGATCCATCTCACCTAAGAACCCTAAAGTGTTAAAGTACCTACCTACCTTGCCCCATCATATGCCTACAATTCTGATCTTATTTTCCCTAACCTAGTTACCTCTTTGACCTAATCCACTCATCCAGCACCCAAATCAACCAATAAAAACCCTTGTGCTACTCTACCTAGCCTAAAACCTAATTGATCCAGATCTCTTGCCTATAATCCCTTGGAGAGAGCCCTCCCCTTCCTAGTAGGGCTAGCTACTTGGCAAGAGCTTGGTCTATAGTTACCTTTGCTGGTCCCTTCTCAGCCTCAGAGATCCAATGGAGTTCTAACATCTTGGCGACCATATTGGGGAAGCAAAGTGACAGATATTCCCTGGTTGTACTATTATTTCTTCGAAGTATTGACCTCTAGATGATAGGTCTAAGATTTCGTTGAGGTTGATCTGACGAAGTAGCAGAGAAAACAAGTTGTTGAACAGTGAACTCTTTGGCTTCGAGGAGATACACCATATCAAATCTTGATCCTCACCCATCTGATCTAGTCAAAGACCTAGAGAGGCTTGTTGGGAAGCATAGATATCAAGCTACAGAAATTCAGTCAAATCCAATGCCATTGGTAAGATCTTCTTCACTGTGTGCTAAATTTCTCTCTCTCAAAGATATACCATTTGATTTAAAATTTGAGTTGTATTTGTTTCAATCTAAGTATGAAACCTCATTAGTTGACATAGTATTTGATCCATTAAGGATTTTTGAGGTCAAGTCATTATCTGAGTTAGATCTTAGTTCTTTAAAACTTGAAGAAAATTTATCCTTTGAAGAAACTAAGTCTCAATCAGAATTTGACACTAAATTCTGGAGTCAATTTTATAAAATTGAAAGTTAGCAAACCAACTTCAGTACCAGTCGGAAAAATCCATAATCCAATATCAGCAAGAGTCAATACCTATCCCGACACACCCACAGTCAATAGTTGTTTCCTCTTCACACTATCTACTTCATCACCTATTCAACAAACTCTTCCTAGTGTCACTCCTGTAGTCCATTCAGCAGGAATTATGGCCATATTTTCACTCCTCATCTTACTAGGTCAACTCCATGCCTTGCCTCAAGGTTATGGCCAAAGACTTCCACTTTTTGATGAAAATTCTTCAATCACTACAAAAAAAAACATAGTTAAAGTCATTGACTTTATTGATCTATAGAAGTAAATGAAGATGATGCAAAAATGAGAATCATAGTTCAAATATTTTTAGGAGAATTTAAAGTATGGTTTAGATCATTAAATGAAAATTCCATAGCCACTTCAAATTAGTTTATAGATGCTTTCATAGCTTGATGGGAGGTAAATAAGAATCCATTGCAAATCCTTTCTGAATATAATAATTTTAAAAAGGAACCAAATGAATTAGTACAAGACTTCACTGCTCGATTCAATAGAGTATATAATTCCATTCCCAATGAGATCAAACCCCCTCTAGGGTTGGCTCTTTTGCATTACCTGGATGGTTTTGATCCAGACATGGTCTATCAGTTACGAGAAAGGAATCCTGCTACATTAGAAGACATGCAGAAAAATGCAATTAGTGTAGAAGCTAATTTGTCCATAAAGAAGTAAAAAATGAAGTGTGAAAGGAGAGTAACTATCAAAGAGGAGGCATCATCATCTTCTAATGTAAAATTGGACACTTTGATAAGAATAGTAGAAAGGATGGTTGACAGTATGTCTATCACTGAAAGGTAGCTAGAACCAAAAGTTAGAAATCCTAACTTCAAAGGACAACATCAGCAGCCTCAATTCAAAATCAAGCAAAGGGAATAGAGGGCACCTGAGCAACTAGCACAACCACAACAAATTCAGACACCCTTGCAGCAGAATTATTCTCAAGGAGTTGAATAAGAAGAAGAATATCATATTGTTGAAGAGAACCACCTTTTTACAGCTGATGGCCAACATTTTTGACTTAAGACAAAGAGTATGTTGAAAAAACGGATGTACCCAAGGATGAAGACTACATTTTAGCCCAGGATCATCAGTTGGAGGTTGAATCTGATGATTATCAGCGATAATACTTGAATGCACTCAACTCACAACAGAGGCATTATACATTGATAGGTAGATATGTCCCAAAAAGTCCTATTAAGAAGCGAGCATCTCAACAAAAATATACTCAACCAAAACATAATTCTCAAGGTAATCAGAGTAAAGGAAAATAACCTGTAGCTACAAATCAAAACAAAGATAATCATCCATCTACAAGCTCACCGGGTAAGGAAAAGGACAACAAAGGAAAGAATCTACATTAAAGGATCATGCCGACAAAAGAGACATCATTAAAGAGGTAGACAAATCCACTCCTTTCAGCTTAGAAATTGAAAGTGTCAATACCTTTAACTGAACTTGTCAAGAATAATTAGTATAAGTCTCATGTAGCAAAAATATTAAAGGTAGATCTTTCATTTGATATAATTAATGTTGAAGATGACCAACCTGAGTGTATATTTGGTCTAATAATAGATGTTCAGTTAGAGGATAGTGAAGTTCCATCATTCTATTTGAGTCTAAGAATCCACCAAAAAATCCTTCACAATGCCATGATCGACTCTGGAGCTTCCCACAATTTGATGCCGAAAGCCATTATGGAGAAATTAGGCCTAGATATCACTCATCCTTACCATGAATTGTGTTCCTTCGATTTGGAAAGAGTCCATTTTTTGGGTCTTATTAAGGATTTAGTAGTTTCCCTTGAGCAAAATACAGCAAAGGATGTCTTGATGGATGTGGTGGTGGTTGATATACCACCACGGTTTGGTACGGTTTTGTCTATATCTTGGGGAGCGAAGTTGAGAGGCACTTTGCAACTAGACTTCTCTTATGCCACCATCCCAGTTTTCGGACAATTGAGAATGTTGTACCGGGAAACGAATATGAAGTACATGATAACCAACAAATAGAGGCCTAATAATCATCCAATAAATGGTGTACATACAAATTTAGAATCTTTTATTTTGTTCAATGATAGTGGCTTGAATGATGTAGATAATTGGCTTGTAGAAATAAAATATGTTCCAGAGATTTCTGATTGCATCACAACAGTTTTAGAGAAGGGAAAAGAGAATCTTCCCAGTGCTTTAGAGTAACCATCTGATAAGGCAGAGGAAAGTTCAAATCAGAATCAAGAAGTAGACATAAAGTTGAGACAAAACATCAATCATGATTCCAGCACTTGGAGGATTAAAATGGTCTATGGACCATGGATTTTGATGGTGCCTTGGGGAAAGATGGGGCAGGAATTAGAATTTGGATCCACAGTCCTCTTCATCAGCTTGGTAAGGTTCCTAAGAATGTTATATTATGTTCATACAAATTGGCTTTTGATTGTTCTAAAAATGAGGTGGAATATGAAGCATTATTCAATGGTCTCAAGATCTTTAAAAAGCTGGGCGCAAGAAGAATTTCAGTATATAGTGACTCCAAACTTGTGATAAAACAGGTGAAAGGGTGATACTAGGCCAAGCATCCACGAATGAGAGCGTACATGAATGTTGCACTGAATATCCTGAAGATGTTTCTAGAATACAATTTGCCAGTAGTGCCAAGAAGTCAGAATCTCATGGATTATTCGCTTGCTATAGCAACAAGCAATTTTAAAATCCCAATATTTTCTAACAGAAAATTTGAAATTCATTTAAAACATTGGCCTACAATTCTTGATAACTTGCGATATTGGCAAGTATTTTGGGATGATCATAAAGTTAATAATTTTCTGCAAAATGAAGGGTAATTCGAGAATTTTGCAATTGATAAAGTTTATGACAAGGATGATCAAGTCATCAAAGAAACTCAAGTTGATATACCAGAGATGAAGGATAAAAATATTCTAAAAGGTCTCTTACCTTTGGAAGAATTATTTAATCAAGATGATGTAGCGAGGAAACCAACATTGGTTCCTACAGAAAAAGGTGTGGAGGACGTAAAAATCGGGACAACGGACAAGCCTAAGATGGTCAAACTATCCAAGTATTTTTCTGCTGAGGTAAAGGAAAAGTACATTGATTTACTTTCTGGATTTTCTAATGTTTTCGCGTAGGATTATGTATACTTGAAGGTCTATAATAAAGATATCATACAACACACCATTCCAATTAAGCTTGATCAAAAGCCCTTTCAGCAAAAGTTGAGAAGGATCAAACCCAAGGTTGCTATCATCCATATAAAAAGAAGTGAACATGCTCTACAAGTTAGGTATCATTGTTCCTATAAGGTTTTCTGATTGTATATCTAATCTAGTCCCTATAAGAAAGAAAACTGGTGAAATACGACTTTGCATAGATTTCATAAATTTAAACAAGGTGTCACTAAAGGATAATTAACCCCTTCCAAAAATGGATCACATCTTACAGAGAGTGGTTGGGGCTTCCCGAATGTCTTTGCTTGATGGATATTCAAGATACAATCAAATTTTAGTACATGAGAAAGATCAAGACAAAAATGCCTTCACTACACCTTGGGGTGCACTCAAATATGCAAAGATGCCATTTGGACTAAAGAATGCGTGGGCTACCTTTCAACGTGTAATGGATATAACATTTGCAGATGAGAAAGATTCTTTTCTAGTGGTATACTTAGATGATTTGACAGTTTTCTCCCATTCTGATGATGAACATTTTTATCACTCAAGGATTGTTTTTCAGAAATGAAGGAAATTCAGAATCTCTCTTAATCCGAAAAAGAGCCATTTTTCCATGGAGGATGGAAAACTTCCCAGTCAAATCATATCTAAGGATGGAGCCAGGATTGACCCTTCTTGGGTTGAGGCAATTCAACAAATTGAATTTCCATAGAACAAGAAATAAATTTAGGCTTTTAATGGTAAGATGAATTTCTTACGCATATTTATTCCAAATTTGGCTGAGCACCTTCGGGAAATGACCAACATGTTGAAAAAGGAAAATGAGGTAAAGTGGTCCGAAGAGGCCAAGAAGTCTTTTAACATAGTGAAATTTTCTGACTACTGCTCCTGTTTTAATAAGTCCATATTACACTATTGATTTTATTACATTCTCATTCACCTCCGAGAACACCATAATTGCAGTCTTAATGCAAAAGAGGGACAAGACTAAACATCCCATTGCATTTTTCAATCAAACCATTAGGGATGTAGCTCTTCGGTACAATATCATAGAGAAACATGCTTTGGCTTTGATAAAAGCATTGAAGGATTTCCATGTCTATATTTTACATTCTCATACTTTGGCTTATGTACCTAATGCAACAGTAAAGGATGTTCTTATGCAGACAGATCCGGAAGGTAGAAGAGGGAAATGGATAGCAACAATGTTGGTATATGACATCAAGATGAAGCCCAAAAAGTTGATCAAAGGTCAAGGTTTAGCAAAGATTATGGCTTAGTCAAATTTGCATGTTTTAGATATCAATCTTATTACAACATTGTCCGATGAAGAACTTGATGTCACTCTGATACAAGTATCTGATATGTTTCTTTCGTCTCCTTTGTATTCTGTTGTAATATATGTTCTTCAGCATTTGAACCCTCTTCCAGGCATGACTAAGAGTAAGGGTAGGTCTTTAAAGTTGAAAGCTTCCAAATACTGCATTTTGGGCAGCACCCTTTATTGGAAAGACCCAAGAGGTATGTTTCTGAATTATTTAGTTGAGAGTGAAGCCTAATGTAGGAAAAACAAACACAATTCCTACCAATCAAATTATTATAGTAAAATGTGCAATTTTACCAAGGCCCAGACTTTTCTCCTTGGCGAGATTAGTTTGCCTCTTGTTGGTCTAAGTATGAAAGGTTACCACTATGTCAACCAATATAGAATGCCACTTATTTTCCGAGCACAAATTGTGTAAGTGTCATAAAACAACATACCATTTATTCAATCTAAATGGTCTTTAAGATTCCACTCTAAATGTATCATGAAAAAGTGGAACTCATTAAGTTTATTGAATGACAGAAATTTAATGGAATGTTATATGGGTTGCGCCCACCCTTCATACCTTGTCACCACTACAACCCTTTGTATAAACCGCTTGTAATTATTTCAAGACCTCAATGTTGAGTTTTTCAACTTCAATGTTATTTCAAGACATATATAATGCCTCCACTCAAACAGAATACCTCATTGCAAATGAAATGCCAGTTCTGTGATACGCATGGTTACCGTGGCATGGACAGTGCAAAGATAGTGATGCTTCATACGTTGGAAGCCGATCCAAACCAAAACACGGTGTTGTCAATTCCCAACAATGGCAAGGTTTCCATTCACGGTTTATCCATTGGAATGTGTGCTAGCCTTCGTCTCCCTTACCGTCACGTTTTGTAAATAAAATATGACAATACTTCAAATGCCATGGCTCTTGAATGTATGACTGTGCTTCAAATTCGTGGCTCTAAATTCGATCACATCATGCCAACAATCACACATCGTGGCAAAGCATTTACGTTGGCCTGTGGCTTCGGCTACGACCACAACCATGCTCCTCTTCCCAGTGCAGAATGTATCTTCAACTCACTCTTTTCGTGAATGTGATCCTTTGTTCTGATGGTAGTCTCCTGCACTCACACACTCCAAAAAATACACACGTAATATATATGTATAAATTGCAGAATTAAACAAACTCATAATATCACTTCATCAGAATAATCTACTGTACCAAATTTATTTCACACATGAATTTGCAGTCTACATATTGATGAATCCTGAGGTTATCTTACCATCATCCAACTATTTATACTTGAGGAATAAAATTTCTCCTCTTAGAATAGGTTTCCTCAATAAATTACTACCTTCCTATTTTTAAGGGCTTATCCCTATGTTGGCTCTACATTCACACAGGGAGAGAAACCAATTGCTAAATTTATTCCATATTTATTTAAATACAAAACAAACTAACAATGCTCCATAAATAAATAAAAAATTTAATAAAATAATTAATTATACTACTCTTAAGTCTATTTCACTTCAATTTAGCCACAAAATGTGACCAAAATGTCACATCGCTGGCTAGGTCCCCGATGCTCCTGCATCATATTCCTGGGGAAGAAAACTGATCTTGTAGTACTTTGGAATTGATTCCCAACTTCTGTAACTCTATTGTAGTCATCCAACTGGCGTCTTCCACTGGCTTCCCTTTCCACTTGACCAAATATTGATAATAAGTTTGACTCCTGGTTTTCTTTAATACTCTCTTTTCCAAAATGGCTTCCACTTCTCTTTTCCCTGCTTTGGGCATCTGCTCTTCCCAATTCATTGTTGGGCTTTTTTCTGCTATGGTGTCTCCTTGTGGTTCTTCTTTTGGTTCTTGGTACAAATTTGCAATACATAACTAAGTCACCCACTTGGAATTCCTTTTTTCACCTCCTCATATCTGCTCTTTGCTTGTCTTTGCTACTGCATTCTTGCCTTCTACTTTTGACATCTT
This sequence comes from Pinus albicaulis, assembly GCA_034641835.2. NCBI lineage: Eukaryota > Viridiplantae > Streptophyta > Pinopsida > Pinales > Pinaceae > Pinus > Pinus albicaulis. The sequence continues at coordinate 1,284,025,541 of CM076579.1, forward strand.
CCTATATTTTCTGCATAATTAAGTTCACCCTGCTCAAAGTATTTAGCAATTTAAAGTTTTGATCTGATGCTTCTGTCCATTTGAGTGGGTGATTAGTTTCTCTAATTGTTTCAATAATGGGTGCACAAATCTGACTAAAACTTCGAATAAATTTTTGGTATAAACTTGCAAAATCATGGAAGTTTCTTACCCCAATATTCTTCTAGGAGTTGGCCAATTCACAATTGCTTGGATTTTCTCTGGATCTGTTTTCAACCCTTCTTTAGAGACTGCACATTCCTTCAAAACTTCACTCACCAACTTGATGGTGATTTTATTTATGGCTCGAGAATCTGTGCACATGCGCCATTCACTTCCATGCGCCATTTTCCTATGGTTTAACCTATAGGCTGCTTTATTTGGAAAACTAGCTATAGGGATTAGATCAATGTGGTGACTAGTAATCCTGACGTGCGATAATTCATTTGGAAACTCATCCATAACAATATCAGCAAAATCATTCAATAGATTTTGAATTTCTTCAGGTAAATATTATAAGTTTGTAGAAGTTAAAATTACCTTGGGTCTTCTAACAATAGAAAAATGCATCTCCTTACCCTTCTCAACTTCCTACAATAGGGTTTTCTCACTCATCAACATGATGCTGTTTCCAGGTGCTTCCTTGTCAGCTTAAGCTTTCAATGGCAGCAGTGTATGCTTATTCCCATCTTTTTCAAAAGTATAAGTGTTTCTTCTGCCATCATGTGTGGCTTTTTGGTCAAACTACCAGGGCCTTCCTAGAAATATGTGACATACATCCATTGTCATTATATCCCATAAAATAACATCCTTATAAGTACCAATCTGAAAATCAATTTTATGTTGTTTAGTTACAATAATTTGATGGCCTTTCTGAAGCCATGATACTTTATAAGGAGTGGGGTGTACTATTCTATCCAACTTCAATTTGTCCACCATTTCTATAGAAACAAGGTTATCAGTACTACCGCTATCAATTACCAATCTGCAACACTTACCCTTTGACTTACATACAGTTCTGAACATATTTCTCCTTTGAGTTGGTTCTCTGGCTTCCTTAGCTTCTTTAAGCAATATCCTTTTCAACAACAAGGATTCTTTGGCTACAGTCCATGGAATCTCTTCCTTGGTTTTAGCAACGTTCACATTTCGTTGTGTTGCTGGTCTATTATGAGGACAATCCCATTGCACATGTCCCCATTCACCACACGCAAAGCACCGAACTTTTGTTCCTCAGCCTCTGCCTCTAGGCACAAACCTTCCGCGACCAGAATCTCCTCTTTGTGGTGATCTATTTCTCACACTCTTTGTTTCATTCTGAGAGTGTTGGAATCTGGATTTAAATGTTCCCCCTTCTTTTTCCAGACTCTTGCCTTTATTTCTATGATTTTTTTTGCGCAACATCTTTTCTTCGACTCTTAAGGCTGCTTGATAGGCATCTTCAATCATCCTGAGATTTAATAAGCTGATCTCATCCTATATTTCATATCTTAAACCATTTATATATCTAGCTACCTTTTCTAGATCATCTTCAATATCGCCTGATCTAATACTCAACTTATAAAATTCTTCATTATATTCTTTGATGGTCATCCCCTTGTGTCTTAAATTTTGCAATTGTCTAAACAGATTTAATTGGTAATCCTTCAGCATAAACTTACCTTTTAGCTTACTTACCATCTTATCCCACTGCTTGATTTTGGGTTTCCCTTTTCTCTCTCTGGACAGCTGCAATTCATCCCACCATAGTGCTGCATGGCCTTTCAATCTCGTGGCTACAAATTTCACTTTCTTCTTGTCATTAACTTCTTCATAGTCGAAGTATTTATCTAATGAACTAATCTAGTCCATTATCACCTCCACACTAAGACTTCCATCATATAAAGGTACTTCTACCTTCGGTCGACTACTGACCTTTGTGATCATCTTCATCACTTTGGCTGCCTCGCTTTCTTCCTCCAATTCTTCGTCAGTGGTCTCTTCTTCATCGACACTGGAAACTCCACCATCTGTCGCCCTCATCTGAGTATTTTCCATTGTAGCCACTCTTGTACGCAAGTGCCGAATTTCATCTAGAAAAACTGCGTTTTCTATAGGTCTCCCTCGACCTATCCCAGCTCGGCCTACTCTAGCTCCTCTTCTGGGCGGCATTCTCTGCAATGCTCAAGAACAACTCAACAAGCTCTGATACCAAATAATGTAGGAAAAACAAACAAAATTCCTACCAATCAAATTATTATAGTAAAATGTGTAGTTTTACCAAGGCCCAGACTTTTCTCCTTGGCGAAATTAGTTTGCCTCTTGTTGGTCTAGGTATGCAAGGTTACCACTATGTCAACCAATATAGAATGCCACTTATTTTCCGAGCACAAATTGTATAAGTGTCATAAAACAACATACCATTTATTCAACCCAAATGGTCTTTAAGATTCCACTCTAAATGTATCATGAACAAGTGGAACTCATTAAGTTTATTAAATGACAAAAATTTAATGGAATGTTATATGGGCTACGCCCACCCTTCATACCTTGTCACCACTACAACCCTTTGTATAAACTGCTTGTAATTATTTCAAGACCTCAACATTGAGTTTTGGAACTTCAACGTTATTTCAAGACATATATAATGCCTCCACTCAAACAGAATACCTCATTGCAAATGAAATGCCGATTCTTTGATACGCATGGTTATCGTGGCATGGAAAGTGCAAAGATAGTGATGCTTCCAACGTTGGAAGCCGATCCCAACCAAAACGCGGCGTTTTCAATTCCTAGCATTGGCAAGGTTTCCATTCACGGTTTATGCATCGGACTGTATGCTGGCCTTCGACTCCCTTAATATCACGTTTTGTAAATAAAGTATGACAGTAATTCAAATGTCATGGCTCTTGAATGTATGGCTATGCTTCAAATTCGTGGCTCTGCATTCGATCACAACATGCCAACAATCACACATCGTGGAAAAACATTTACGTTGGCCTGTGGCTTCAGCTACGGCCACAACCATGCTCCTTTTCCCAGCGCATAATGTATCTTCAACTCACTCTTTCCGTGACTGTGATCCTTTGTTCTGATGGCAGTCTCCTATGCTCACGCACTTCAACAAATGCACATGTGATATATATGTATAAATTGCAAAATTAAACAAACTAATAATACCACTTCATCAAAATAATCTACTGTTATAAATTTATTTCACACATGAATTTTCAGTCTACATATCAACAAATCTTGAGGTTCTCTTACCATCATCCAACTATTTATACTTGAGGAATAAAACTGCTCTTCTTAGGATATGTTTCCTCAATAAATTACTACCTTCCTATTTTTAAGGGCTTATCCCTATGTTGGCTCTATATCCATGCAGGGAGAGAAACCAATTGCTAAATTTATTCCATATTTATTTAAATACAAAAAAAACTAAAAATGCTCTATAAATAAATAAAAAATTTAATAAAATAATTAATTATACTACTCCTAAGTCTATTTCACTTCAATTTAGCTACAACATGTGACCAAAGTGTCACATTGCTGGCTAGGTCCCTGATTCTCCTGCATTAAATCCCAAGATGTTATGAATGATTTTCACAAAGGAGATGGTGGGGGCCAACTTTTCTGGAATACCACCTTTTCTGGAATGTTACTGGCCAACTCTCTTTGGAGATTTGTACAAAATAGTGATGATTTGCCATGAGTGTCAAGTGTTTCAAGGTAAAAGAAAATTTCTTCCATTAACTTTGTAGCCTATTTCAATTCATGCACCATTTCAGCAGTGGGGACTTGAATTTATCGGAGAGATTCACCCTACATCATCTTCACAACACAAATGGATATTGAAAAGCACTGACTACTTCACCAAATGGATCGAAGCTATCCCAACAAGGCAAGCAACAAACCTAGTAATTATTCAGTTTTTGGAGACTAACATATTGTCTCATTTTGGTTGTCCTAATAAGATTATTACTGACAATGCGACAACATTCAAATCAAAGAGGATGGTTGAATTTTTTGACAAATAAAACATCAAGTTGGGGCACTCAACCGCCTACTATCCGCAAGGTAATGTCTTAGCATAGTCCTCTAATAAATCCTTGATTAATATCATAAAGAATATGTTGGAGGACAAAAAGAAGAACTGGAACAAAAATATTGTGAATTCCTTGAGGGAAGACAGGGTGAGTAGTAAGAAATATATCAACATATCCCATTTTTAGTTAGTTTATGGAATAGACACTATTTTTCCTACATCACTTGCAGTCTCGGTCATGAAATTGTTGCAAGAAGAAGGAAGTGAGGAGAATGATGTACAACGCTAGATCAATCAGATGATCCATCTTCAACAGACGAGAGATGAGGTATTTCAGAACACATCAAAGCTTCATGAGAAGATAAAGAAGGTGTATGAATGTAAGACCAAGGCAGATAAATTTAAGCTTGAAGATGTAGTCCTCCGGTGGGATGCAAGGAATGAGGAAAAATGGAAGCACATAAATTTTTAAAATCTATGGAAGGGGCCCTACAAGATCTCAACTATTCGAGGATAAAATGATTTTCTACTACAAGAGATGAATGGAGAAGAATGTTTAGGAGGACTGGTCAAAGGTAGGCTCCTTAAGCATTATTATTATTGATGCAGTTTTCAGATTTCTCACTATCATTGTAAATACGAGTTTAAATTTCCTGCAAAGTGTGAAGCGGAGAATCACCGAAGCTTGGGGCCCAAGGTGAGGGTTATAAAGTTTAGCTATTTTCAAAATTAATTCAGTCAATGCCAAGTCAATTTTGATTCAATTTTAAAGTCAGTTTCCAGTTAGTTTGAGTTTATTACAAATCAGTTTAAGTTTTCAGTTAGTCTTTAGCTTTTGAATCCATGCCCAATGGATAGGCACTTGGTCTACGGTGTTCTTGGCACCTCCAAGGAGCTACCATACCCAGCTGGAGCCAATGTTAGTGTTAATATTTGCCTCCTTCCACCATTGATCAAATTAACTCTTTCATGTCATGTTAGGAGTCCCATTCTGAAATTTTTGTCATTCCACTAGATCATGCAAAAAATTTGGTCACTTGGTGTAGATTTAAATTAAGTTTCATTCTTTTCAAAAGAATTATATCACTTGTTGGCTCATTTCATCACTATTCTGAGTGTCCATCATTCATGAGTATTTATCACCTTATCATTCATGTCATGATGAAGTCCATTCAGTCAAAGTGTTCATTAGATCTTAGGGTTTTCAAGGTCCATTAAAACATCATTTCCATTGCATAAGAGACCAGCAAGTCAAAGAGTGACCAATAAATTCACTTTACCATGTAAAGTTGAAATGTAATATGTAATTTTTATTTCATTATTTAATTTTATGTTTTCTCAATATGTAATAAATTCATGGTTCTAAGATAGCTTCCAACTCAAAATTCCATATGCCAAGAAATCTCAAAGTTCCAAAGTTTAAGTGTTCTCCATCTATCAGATGATCAAACAGTTAGTCATCAATATTTTTCATTATCTGTAGATGACTAAATATTGGTTCTAGATTTCTAAAAACAAAATTCCCTGAATATTGTGAGTTGTAGAAATCTCACTGCGTTCATTATCCTTATGGAAAATTTTTCACTATTTCATCAAACTTGCCTTTTCATGGTCACCCCGACACTCCTAAAAAATCCTTATGGGTTTGTGCCACTCATCTCCATAATTTTTCCTGCTTAGGACCTCATCACTCTATTTTTCCCTTTCCCACAACTCCACTGTACATCTAGGGTTACCTATAGGCTAATTCATTCCCATGATTCCAAAATTCATCAAGCATTGATGATCTCAAAACTATCTCTATAGGCTCTTTAGATAAATCAAGTACATTGGATTTTGGATCTTCAATACTGTTATAGGTCAATTTTGGCACCACTAGACATCATCTCTAGGACCAATGATCAAGGGTCTATCATTCCCTATCATTTCAGTTGTTACATGCCCTAAGACAAAGAACAAGACAAATCATACATGACTTTCATCAAGCAAAGGTTTCCAAGGTTTGAAGTTTATTATATATCATATGAGAGCTCACCAACGCTGCCTCTAAAGGGGCTAAGTGTGTTGCATATGCAAGTAGCCCCATGCAAGGCTGCTTTGCAAATCACTTCCCGACATTCACATGTGTGTTGGTCACATTGGGAGCGAAATTCTCATTGTTCCGGAACCTCCACTTGGTCAGTGCCTTCTAGAAGAGTTCACATGTGTCAAGCTTCGAATCCATGTGTCCATTTGACATCTACAAGATTGGGAAAATGTCTTGCCTATTATTGGAAATTCATTGATTGTAAAAATACCTACAACTCCTTTATAAATTGAGCACAAATATGAGTGCTTGGTAGGGAAGAATTTGAGTAGAGAAATGCTAGTGGAATTTCAATTGAGAACAAGATTTGTGTAACAGCTGCTGGAGAGATTTATACTGTGATGAGGCTAGGAATGTTGTTAGAATTGCCACTTCAAATTAGTCACTAGGTTGTAACCTCTCCTTCTATCATTAATAAAGAGTACAACTTACTTTTCCTTATATGCATCTGTATTGGCTTTGATTTTCCATATTGCGAGATCTTAGTTGATGTATATGGTTTATGATTCACTGATTTAGAAAACTAACTTGAATAAACATCTGTATTATTGCTATCTTCTACTGTTTAGTGTTCATTCTTGTAGGAAATATTTTGCATAGCCGGCTGGAATTTGAAGCTACAACGGAAGCGACAGAAGGAATCATTTGGAAGTGCTTGGATTCCAAGTAAGCCTCTAATCCTTTCTGTGTGTCTGTTCTTAGTTAGGAAAAAAATTCGTAGAGTCTTTAATCTGTTGTTCTATATTATCACATATCTAGCGAAGCGTGTTTTATCCATAATTCACAATTCTGTCCAACAAATTGGCGACTCCACTGGGATAGATCTCTTTATTCTAGGTGTTTTAGCCTCTGATTTTCTTTGTTTATTCACCCAGTAGTTGTTACTTGCAAAGATTAAAATTTTTGAAAGCCAAATTTGCAAAATAAGTGTGTTAAACAGTTGTATTTTTCCTTATACACTGCGCCCAACGCACCCTTGGACAGGACACAGTGCTTTTTATAGCACCGTATCCCTTTTAGGCCTGCGTTGCAAAGCACTGTCTCTCTTTAGAGACTATGTTGCCTCCTGAAACCATCTAGATTCCCTTGAATTTGTATTTTCAATTTGATTCAGTTTGTTTTCTGCTGTGTTTTGAAAATTTTGATCCTCAATTGACCAATGAATCTATATACTTCTTCCTCCTTTGAAAGAAAATTTGTTCAATGTTTGTTTCAAGTGTTTTTCTTTATCGTTGATGAGTTGATTTCAAAGTATTTTTCATTGTCACATAAGATCTATTTTGCTTTTGAAAAAGGAAATTGTCGTAAAATATTCGTTTCCTTATAGAAGAAATTGTTGTTTGTATTCCTCATTTTTTCCTTCAAAAGAGAAATTGTTTCTTGTATTCCTCATTTCTCGAAAGAAAAAAGCATTTGTTTTTGTCGATTTAGTGCACTTAGCTCCTTTTCTGCATTCATAACATTAAAGGAACTGAAAATAAAAACTTGCATTTGCATGTAGTGTTTTGTGTGGTTTGCAAAAGGAACAATTAGGAAATATGCATTTAGTTTGTGCTCATTGATTTGTTTGCTCGTAAATTGTTTGCTCTTTCCCTCTAGTAGCTAGGATTTTCATTGAAAAAACTAAAAGTGAAAGATTGCTTATCATTCTTAGTTTGCATTTTAGGAATTTCCAATACATCATCGCGGTGAACCTTTGAAAGGCAAATTGTTAAGCAAGATCAACATAAAATTTACCTCAATTTACCTAACAAAGCATTGGAACCATAACGATAACATTTAGAAGGTCTAGGCTAGAGACATGTTCTGGCGTCGTAAAACATAGCAGCCGTCGTTAACTTGTCTACGATACATTACGAGTGTGATACCTCATTCCTTGTACGTAAGTATATCGTAGCTCATCCACGTACTTTCGGGTATATCGGGTGGTGATACAGTACAATAAGTATAAAGGGTGCTCTCACTGTGTGATTTTGCATCAGACAACGCTACTACAGACTTGGGCCTCCACGTACCTTTGGGTATATTTGGGATGACAAATTTTAGGTGCTATCCATCCATAGTGAACCGAGTTGGCTGCCTTGTAAATTTTGATACACCGAACACAACATTCGGGGAGATTTCCTGCCCGTACTTCTTGGTTCGCCCTGAGGTATTTTGTAGTTCATAGTTTCTTGGTAAACCTTTTGCCTAGCATTACCCTTTTATTTTATTTATTTGTTTTTGGTTAAAATAAATCAGTAATCATGGAAGAACAAAACCCTTTCCCCCGTCGTTCACATAGATTAGCTTTAAAACCACCTTTACCACCAGAATTTACTTCTGGTAGGCGAAGGTGATCAAGATCTACTGAATCAAGTACAATCTGTACCTCTGGTGAAACATCATCTTCCAACAAACTAGAGTTAGCTCAAATTGTTTCTACACATCCTGGTTCATCTACTGTTGTCGAAATAGAGTCTTCATAGCTACCCGTGGTCACGATCCATCCAATCAGTGAGACCATACCTCCTGGACCCAATGTTGTTCAACCACAAATTGATCCAGATCCTGTCTCTTCTTTGCCAGAACATCTGAATCTAGAAGTCGAACAACCAGAAGTTGTTCCTACCTTGGTCATCCCAAAAATTTCTGTAGCCATTGAAACTCCTATATCACACAGTAAACCGCCTGAAATATACTTTGGGACTGACGGTGAAACACTTCCACCTAGTTTAATTGTGATTGAAGAAATCCCACAAGACGAGACACATTTAACTCCAACCCATTTCGGGGAGGACCTTTACCTGTATGAGTCTTTTCCTCAATCGTTTCCATCTGCTTTTGTTGATCCTGTTCCCATTCAAACTCCTGTCGATATTAAAGTGTATACATTTGGTCAATTAACCATGCCCGAACCAACATCTTTGGTTGGGACAAATATTCCAATTACGCCAGTTCTTGCCCTTGCTACTCCATCGATGTTCACAACTTCACCACAATCATATTTTCATGGTGGCCCCATGGTCCCATCAGGTTGCAAATCATTATCTGGCATATTCTCTGGTGCATCTTCAATACCATGGTCTTTACCAATGTCATCATCTGTTATTTTAACTGGTAATCCTATATTTAGTACTGAATGGTTTGATTCTTTATACACATCATCATGGCAATATCAATCCAGTCCTTCTAGGTCTATTCCTTTAAGTACCATATCAATTGGACTCCCAGCATTTGGAGAGCAATATTTTCCACCCTATTATACTCCTCATGCTGGAGGGAAACCTTTGGTCACCCAATATGACAGTACTCAGTCACCTTTTGGTCAACCTAATGTCGAAATCAATGTTTGTAAATGGTATCCCACTCTACCTATCCAACCACAAACAATTGTACACTCGTATCAACCAATTCAACCTGTTACAGCCACCTCATTACCACTTGTTAATACATCTTTACCCATATTACAGAATCAAAATTTTGTATACCAACCTTATCAAGTAGGTCCTTCAACTCAATACCATCAAATGTTGGGTCCACAGACTCCAAATCCTTCAGTTAATTTACAACAACCTATATCCTGAATCATTTATTCACAAGCTGGTTTACCATTTTATGGGATGTCACAACTGCAACCTGGTTATACATATCAACCGAATCCAAGTTATTCTAATTTGGGCTATAACATTGATGGACAGACCCCTTGGCAACCTTAGGCGCAAATACCTCAAACTTCATTTCAACAAGTATCATATCGAAGTTTTGGTCAACAGAATCCTCAAGCGTTTGCTTTGAAAAAAAACCCCTATATGGGTTACCAGAAGCAGATTCCTTATGCTAGTGCTCAAAGGCCTGTTGCTCAAGAAATTCCATCATACCCTGGCTATGCTCAACCTGACCTTAATAGATAGTTTCCTTTTGTTGCAACTTTAGAGTTACCAGATTTAAATTGGTTAACCAATGATCCAATCAACTATGCTCCTTAGTGGCCAATGATACCCCACAAATTACCCTTGGATATTCCTAAATTCAATGGAAACCCTATAGAAGATCCGTCGACTCATGTCATGACTTATCATTTATGGTGTTCCTCTAACTCTCTGAATGATGATTCTGTTCGACTACGTCTTTTCCAGCGTACGCTCATAGGTCTGGCTGCCAAATGTTACATTGAGTTACCTAGAGCCTATTTTGATAATTTCATTGCCCTAGCTACTATCTTTTTGACTCATTTCCAGTTACCTATCAGATATGAAACTGGAACGGAACTTTTGACCAATTTCAAGCAGACTAATGCTACTCACATCTCTAATCATATTCATGAGTGGCGTTGTTGTCGTAGAATGGTTAAGACATTTGTTTAGTATCAACTACTTGCTGAATGGTTCATCAAGTCCCTATTACCATCTATAACTGAGGATGTGGCTAAGGGTGGCATCATCACAGAAGAGAAAGTTATCGCTTGTGCCCAATATTTAGACTTGATTTACACTCAGTTTGGCACGCTCTATGAAACAATTCCTAATGCGCTGAGATCTAATTTCAATGTTCCTCCTCAATTAAAGGACTCTAATTCCGGAGACGGCTTGATAGGCATTGCAAGCACACACCACACTAATACATCTGATCCTGCTCCTACTTCCTAAATTAATGCCGTGTCATTTGATAAAGCAAAAGGTGACAAGCAACCAGGAAGTAAGAAAAAGGGGAAATCAAAGAAAAAGCAAACTTCTAACCCGCAGGAAAGATCATCTGATCAACCATATGGACCTCAGAAACCTCGTTATCCATGCATAATATGTAATGAGGAACACTTTGTTAGGGATTTTCCTCACCGCGCTGAAGTCTCAAAAATCATCAAGACTTCTCATGCGTCAGCTATGTTGATAGACCCATTTCCAAATCTGGACACTAATTTGGTTTCTACGGAAACAGTTCCTAGTTCCCAAGTGTTAGTGTTATCTATCACAAAACTTTCAACAGATATTTTAGTGTCAACGCGTAATAAATATTATGGTAGTCAGGTCACTAATCAACCTACTACCTCAACCAAAAATCGTTCTATAGAATCAGTACTGCCTACTGTTATTCCTAAATTAACAATTAAGAAACCAAAGGGAGTAATTCATAAATCGACATATAATACTCGAGCAAGAGCTGCACAAAATTATAATATAGTTGAAGATTTGGCTCAATCCCCTTCATCTATGTCTACTCTTGAGGTATTACAAAATTATCCCTCCCAAAAACAGGCTTTATTGTCAACCATTGGTGGAATTGATCTAATTGATTCTAATCTTGTCGTCTTTAATCATACGGGATATGTGCCGCAACTACCAGCAGAATTGGCATTCTCCATACAAGTAAATGTTCTCAATCACCTTGTTCATCGTACTATTATTGGTGAGGGAGCATCTACATGCATTATGTCTCTAAATTGTTGGAATTCACTTGGCTCGCCACGCTTATCACCATCATCAACGACGTTGAAGGCTTTTGATGGACGAACATATAAACCTTGTGGTATTATTAATAACCTGCATGTTGAACTAGGGGGAAAAATAATGAATATTGAGGTTGAAGTTGTGGACGGACCACTTGACTAAAATATTTTACTTGGAAGGCCATGGGTATATGCAATGACTGCAATTGTTTCTACATACTTTAGAATTATTTCCTTTCCACATAAAGGTACTATCACAATCATTAATTAGCTATCCTTCTTTGCCTCCGCTTCGCAGGTAACTGGAAGCATTCCCTTCGTTCACATAACCCAACTAGAACTTCAGAACATTGGTGTAGGACTTTCAAAGTATTCCACTCTCATGGGAACCTTTGCATTACTGCCACCTGTGACGTCGGCAGAAATTGCAAGTATAGAGACTTGCTACATGATCTCTTCCACTCTATCTGGATTAAGGAAGAGTACGGGTGTTTCTGATATTTCTACGTTGGATGAATTTTTACCGCCCAGCCCTATTGAGCTGGCATAACAATCAATCTATTTGGCTTGGGCGGAAAATCTGAAATCATTGTCGCCGTGTGTTTGGGTTGATCGTTCATTAGAGTTTGGTACTCCATCAGATCCATTTTCCTCAATGTTTTTGACAGATTGAAATATTTTGGAAACTATGATGTCAGAAGGAGAACCATGGGAATATTATCATCATCGTTCCCATCTTCCTATTTATGAAGAAAAATATCTTAGTGAACTATATCACCCATCCATCAAAAATTTCTTTTCGAATTCTTTACCTATTAATGTAATCGATTCCAAGAAAAATTTGTCAAATATTGAAGAAACCATTTCTATCGATATTTCGACCAAACCTGGAGTTGTAGAAAATATTCATGTTGGTGTATCTTTTTCTCCATCATAACTTGAATAATATTTCTCTCTATTTTGTGAATTTCGTGATGTATTTTCTTGGTCTTACGAGGAAATTCTAGGCATAGATACTAGTATAGTTGAACACACTATTAATATGTATCCTGATGTCAAACCTGTTGGAAATACTAAGAGGGGGGGTGAATCAGTATTACTTTCAATTAGAGCATTAGTTAATATTCAATTATTATCAGTGTTTGTACAATGATAGCAAAAAACAAGAGGACCACAAATGCATACAGTTTTTAAGGTGTAAACCCACTCCGGGACAAAAACCACCTAATGCTTTTCTAATAGTTCTTTAATATTCAACTCCAATTGAAAATAAAGCTCCAACTTCCTATAATCTAGAAAAGCATTCTTCTCCAGCTCCCACTGGATGGACATGTTAGCCACCTATAATATTTTGTTATACCAAAAGGTGGCTAAAACTTTTTGGAGCCTCCAAGGAACAAATTTTATCACTAAAAATTGTTGGCTCTTGAAGTCTCTCTAAGGCCTCATGCCTCTGTCCAGATCCCTTATTGCTGTTTACATCCTAAAAGCCTCTGACATCCTTCAAAAATCCCAAGTTAAATACTGCTGCAGAACCCCCTGGTCCCCTTCCTTTTCTTCCTCGCTAACCTCATTTTCTATTCTCCATTTCCCATGAAAAACCCACAATTTCATTTTTCTCCCTTTCCATTTCATTAAAATCCCTTTTATAAGGTTAAAAACGCACTTTTTAACCTTACCGAAACTTTCATTTCCTTCAAGAAACCCTTCAAAAACCATGAAAATACATGTTTTTATGTACATAACTTAAGCCCCTCGAGCTTAAGCCCTTAGCCCCTTTTCTTCCATACGCCCGCACCCTGGAACCAAGTTTTAACCCTTTGGCGCTTATCACAAAGCGCAGATCACATAATTTCCAAATTGTTATTTTTTAAACTGATGCGTCGCAAATATTTGCGCTACGATCCATCGCAGATCGCAGATCGCAATTTTCACTTTTCCTCCAATGAGCCGTCGCAAATATTTGTGCTGCGATCCATCGCAGATCGCAGTTTTCAGTTTTCCTCCAAAGAGCCGTTGCAAATATTTGCGATGCGATTCATCGCATTTTCTGCCCATCGCGTTTTCCACTTTTGCGATTTGCAATCAATCCCGCCGGGCCCACCATACGATACCCCCACCATTCATATAAATAAATCCTTTTTCCTTTGTAAAGTGGAGAAATGTCAATTTTTGTTGTTTACAAAGGTTTTTTCATTTATATCCCGATGCCGCATCTCCGCCGTTGATCTGCATCCCCGCTCCACGATCTAACGGTCCTCCGCACATTCTCCCTCCTCACCTCTCTTTACGTCATTTCATTGCTTTTTCCGCTGTTTTCACATAACCACGCCGGTTTCTTCCGCACTGCCTTTGGGCGGGTGGTGGTTTTTCCCCGTTGCCCAGCGAATCCATACATCCAACGACACGTGTCCCTTGTACTATTTCAAAACCACCGTATAACCGTAGTCCCCCGCGCATTAACGTTCAGACCATGGATGCCCAGCGAAATTTACCGTAGCCGTCCGATCTGTGGCCCCTCATCCAACGGTTGTTGATCGCCAAAGCTGTCTGATGGTTAACCAAAGTGCCTGCGTGATAACCAAGCTATTGTACAGTGGCAATCGCATTCCCACCGTCAATCTTGCGCGATCGACGGCTCTGATTTAATCACCTTTACGCCTCCCCTTTGACTCCATTCGATTAATCCCGACCATTAGATGATGCCATCCAACAACCCTGCTTCCTCCTCACACCCTCCAATGTAGTTTGACCTATAAACGCAGGATTTCATAACTTTTGTTTGTATTTTGCAGGGTTTAACGTTTTTTCGCTATATTCAGATGAAATTCAAAATATGAGGGTGACGACCCTCCCTCCTTCGATTTATCAAAGGAAATCGTTCGCAGGTGTCAAATTCACGTTTTCATCAGTGATTCATGAGGCATTGATGCCATATAGCCCTGCGCGGCCTTATGTAACAACGAAACACCAAGAATCTGGCACAGTCAAAGAGTATCAGCTGTAGAAGACTAGAAATGTGCCAGCACAGAGAATTGAAGACAGTTTTATGGGGATTACGGCTAAGACTGTTATCAAAAGCCTAACCCCCCAATCTAAAACACAGTTTGCAGAATACCTAAAGTGTTTTAGTGACAACAAACCCTCCACTGCCACAAAAAGGAGGCGAATTGATTCCTCCCAGCGACTAAATGCCACCTGTTGCCTCAAATCTTTCAAACCAGGGCCGAAGTTATTGTAAAGGAAGATGTTTTGCCTCAACGCAGCCGAGAAGTTACTTCTGCAAGGGACTTAATGCGAGAAATATCTACAGAGTTATTTCAAACTCATGCCAAACCTCAAAGGTCAACAAATTCTTTCCAGTAAACCTGATAGTTAATGTAAAATAGTTAATACAGAGAACCACCTGTAAACTTCTTCATCGAGCCCCTCAAAGGGCCAAGAAGTCTTGAATCTGTATTAATTACTTTAACAGATCTTTTATCAGATCTCACCTCCTCATTCTTCTATAAATACTTCTGTAGAAGATGAGAAGTTGTTGGTTGTTGGTTACTGTTTGGTCACAAGTTGTAACATTGAAACTCTCTGAAATAAATATACAAGTTTGTTGAAGTTGAAAAAAAAATTGAAGTCTTGGATGTCTTGATGACGCTGTTGCATGCCCGTTCTTGAGAAGGCTCTATCATTGGATTCATGAGCTTGGTTGTTGGTGAAGTATTCTAACTGTT
Source organism: Pinus albicaulis (assembly GCA_034641835.2). Lineage (NCBI taxonomy): Eukaryota > Viridiplantae > Streptophyta > Pinopsida > Pinales > Pinaceae > Pinus > Pinus albicaulis. The sequence goes on from CM076579.1 coordinate 1,284,040,825, forward strand.
TAACGTTTTATCTTGTTTTCATTATGTTTTATAATCTCTTACTACAGTAGGCTGAAAGTTTTAGGCTAAGAAATGACTCCTGGAAGCACCTTAGACCTGTTCACCCTTCATTGTTTTATGTTTTCTTCTGCTGAAGTATTTTAGAGGCTTTAAACCTTCTCTTTAGTCTTCATGCTTGTTTATTTCTATAATAGCTCAAATAGTTGGTTTCAGCATGATTTATGGTTCTCCCTGCTTGTCTACCATCACTTGAAAGCTGTTATTGAAGTCTCCCTTGAAGTACCATTGTTTTAAGTTAATCAAAGAGGTCGGTTTTGATCTTGCCCTTTGCCATTACTTGAACAGTTGTTTTGAAGGTCGTTATAGTTGTAAGCATAGATGTTATTTAGGTGTTCCCTCTTCTATAAATACAACTATCAGTGAATCTTTTATGTTTTCTAAGTCCTTTAAAATAAAATCTTTGAGGAAATAGGGAGTTCCCCGAATCTTAGATTTCATTTTAAAAGTTGTCTTGAATTCATTATTTGCTTAAAGAATGTTTGTGGAATTTATGGTTAGCCTTGTCTATCAAATATATCTTTATTGTTAAGTTATGTTTTCAAGTTCCCTTTGTTGAGAATTAAGCTTCTCTTTCCAAAACATTAATGTCCATCTCATTCCAAAACAAAGGATCTTGTGGCCAAGTTAGATTTTCCCTTTGATATCCCATATCCATTGATGAGTTTGTCATGACCTTATTTTGACTCCATAGCCCAATGAACCGGATACTTTTTCTTTCTGTCTATCTTTCCTAGACCTTTCATGTTCTGCTGTGTCAACTCAATCCAACCAAACAAACATCTGCACTTAATAACTAGTCTAAAATCCATACTCAAAGCACACAAGATAAACCTTTGCAAACAAATATTTGAGAGATCCCTCTCTGAGAACAGGAGGACTAGATCCTGGAACTCTAAAGATTGGTTATGATGTTGCCTTGTCTTTTGATTTTCCAAACTGTCAAAACACGGGATACCAACATAATGGCGATCACGGTGGGACCTCTGAGTCAGTAACAATCCAAATACCCCTTAGGACTTCAGAAATCCCTTATTTTCAAGAATATCCAGTGATTATTAGCCACCTCATCGCCACCAACATAATGGCGATCACGGTGGGACCCTACTGAGAATTAGAGGTTTCAAAACCTTTCTTAAAACCTTTAGGTCCAGTATAACATAAGTAACTTTCTTCAAGCACTGCCTAACATAATGGCAATCATGATAGGACTTGATTGAATCAGTGACAAACTAAGTAACCCTTAGGATTCCTTTTAATCCTTATCAAACCTTGAAGAAACCAGTTACCAAGCCATAAGAGCAACTCTGTTTGTTTGAACACCTTAGCTAAGTGCAAAATCAAACTTAGAACACTCTCTTAACCTATAAAACCAAAATAAACTCAGAAAAACCCAAAATATTTCAAATTTCGCTTCATAATAAACATGGTAGTGGACCATAGAACCTTTTACCTCCTCACGAGCTAAAAACTTCCACTTTATAGTGAAACACTCATTCCCACATATCACTTACCTTTGATGTGTTTTACCTTGTACTCTTAGACAGAGTCTAGAAAGGGCCAGATAGCCTCCGGATCTCATCCTATTTTTAGAGGTGATATATCTGGTGAATGCCCTCCCAGTCAATCTATGGTTAGAGTTTGTTGTGTTTCGGGATATCCTTGAAAAAAGATGTTTCACAAGCACTGTGGTGGACAGTGTATCTCTTTGAAAACACTCTAAAAATTTCGACCTGGTGACTCCACAATCCTGAGCAGACCTTAAGACTCCGCTGGAAAGAACCCTTACCATTATAACATTTTCCAAATCCAGTTAGAGGACTGTAGGATCAAAATTTGTGTAAACAGATCAGTTAACCTCTCAAAGATTGTCATACTTGGTTGAACTTTTCTTGTTATTTTGGGTCTAAAAACACGCCATAGTGGCTTCTAGAAATATCTACACTAGAGCCCATCCTGACCCTAACCCACCTAAAATAGTTGATGACCCAGAAAGTATCCTCTGGAAGTCTCCTAAGATTAAATTATCAACTGTTTTTAGATCACCCCCAAGAGCTAAATCAGTTCCTAAAAAACTTTCATCTCTACAACACTCACAAGTTGACTTGGTTAATCCATTTAGGACTAGGTCATTTAGTGAGTTAGAACAACTAGATTATGAGTTTTCACTATCTTCTCCTGAAACAAGTGAACATATTGATAACAGAGAAACAACACCTCCTGATTTACATTTTCTTCACATCCTAGGTGTCTCTCATCCAAGATTAGCTCAGCAGTCTACTCCTGGTCCATCCACTTCTACTCATCCTACATCCACTGTTCAAACCACCACACCTCAGCCCACTTTCCCTCTTGTCAATCCACCACTTGTTAATCCACCCCCACCACATATCATGGAAGCATGGTATGCTCCCTTAGCCCTTACTGTACCACTAGTCAATCTTCCACAGGACTATCAGTCCAAAATTCCATTATATGATGCTAATAATGCTACAACTGCATCACAACATGTGGATAAGATGAATGACTATTTTGACCGAAATGAAATTGATGATGATTATGTCAAACTTAGATTATTTGCCCAGAGCTTAGGGGGAGAATTAAGAAAATGGTTTAAATGTTTAGCCCCCCCGTAGTATTAACGATCTCCAAGCCTTTCATCAAACATTCCTAAACAAATGGGAAGTAAAGAAGAATCCTCTCCAAGTCCTTGCTGATTACAACAATCTCCGTAGGAATCCTGGGGAAAGTGTACAAGCATATTGTACTAGATTTAACAGTGTATATAATGCATTTTCCCCAGAATTAAAACCTCCACAAGGCTCAGCCTTAAACAAGTTTCCTGAAGGATTTGACTCTGACATTGTTACACCATTTTTTGGTCATCTAACCTATTATCATTAGATGGACCCAAGTACACCATGTAAGACCAGTTTTACCCTAAGTAAAACTGCTTTCACTATGTTAAAATAGGAAACCCCAAAAGGAAATATTAAACAAACCTATATTTGTTTGATTTTCCTCATGGAATAATTAATTAAACCATAATTTAATTATTATTCCCAGTCATGTTTAACCTAAAATCAAAGAAATTAATTAGATAAACCTTTATTTATCTTATTATTTTCTAGGAATAATTATTTAAACCTTATTTAGATAATATTCCTTGTTAAATATGACCAAATCACCCACAAATAATTAAATAAATCACTATTTATTTAATTATATTTCAACCACTTCCTTAAATAATTAAATAAATCATTATTTATTTGATTATCTTCTAACTGCTTCCTTAAAAAGATAAATAAATCATTTATTTATTTATTTTTGACAAATTAAGGGATTTGACTCAAGTCAAATACCTTTTCCCTCCAACAAATATAATAAAATATTCCATAAAAAGTGGATCTAGATCTGGTTAACCCATGCACCAAGATCTAGAATGACCCAATATTTTGTTATAAATAGGAGGGTTTTTCCTACCATTCTTCACCTTTTGTTGCCTATTATATCACTCTGGATCTATACACTTGGTCCCATTTTTCTACCATTTGCTGTGTGAGCTCCCTTTGAGTTCCATTCTTTGTGTGGGTTTTCTACACCAACAAGAGAGAGAGATTTTAGATCTGAAGTGCTGAGGACTTCCAAGAACCCATTCCACTGAGGAGAATTGGATACGCCTTCTTGTTTTCCTCCCAGGTGCCCGATTAATACAAAAATTCTTTCAAAAATTGTTCTTGTCTTGTCTATTGGTATACGGAGCAAACCCTTATTTTTTCTGCTTAATGTCTTTCCATGCATAGATCTGGTTTTTGCAGCTCTTTTATGTTCAAATAACCGCAAATCTGAAGATATTGGCAGCCACTTTTGTTGTTAGGGCTATTAGTTATGCGTAGCTAAAGTGGTCCTTTTTCGTACACTTCGACAAAGGATTCATACTAACAGACATGACTTATTCATTGAGAGAAAGAGATTTTGCAACTCTTGAAGATATGCAAAGGGGTGCTCTTTCTGTGGAAGTCAACTTAATAGAAAAGAGAGCAAGAATGAAAACTGAAAAGAGAGTATCTTTCAGAGAGGAATCCCCTCCCTCTACTTCAAGCTCAAAAATGGAGAGAATGTTGGAAGAAATGATGAAAGAGATGAGCATAATTAAGAAAGCACAAGCAAATAAAAACCAGACTGCACTTCAAAACAATAAAAACAGAAATAGAAATCAGAATTATAGAAGAGATAATAATCAAGATAAGCAAAAAGAAAGTGACCAACAAATTAGACCTCCCTTTCAACAGAACTATGTAGATCAATATGAGGAAGACATGGAGTTGGAAAGATTGGAAGAATCACATGTAAACTTGATTGGATCAGACAGTGGGGATGATGTTTTCCTCACTGAGGAAGAACAAGGTTTCTTCTCTAATGATCAAAATACAAACACCTATGAAGATTCTGATGACTATAGATTGGGTTTTGAAAATGCAATCATGGAGGTACACAAACAGTATGATCTTAGGAGCAAGGGAAGTGTAGAAAATTCAAAGGATAAGAATACTAGCACTGCTGTCAAGAAAAACACAGAAAACCAGCACAAAAGGACAGCAGAAAAAACCAACATTTCGGCCAAAAAACCAGATTTAAATAAAGACAAGGGAATCCAGCCAAATGTTGAACAAAGCTCCCCTAGCACTTCAGCTAGTGGTCCTAGTAAAACTATTCCTATCACTAGTTCAAGCAAGGTTTAGCAAATCAAAGCTGCTGAAAAGAATTCAATTGAAAAAATAGATGTAAATATTAACAAGTCAATTATTCCTTTCAGCCTTGAGGGAGAGATTGCTAAGATAAAAATTACCATCCCCCTAGCTGAACTAGTAACCCAAGAAGTGTACAAAAACCAAGTTTTGAAGGCTTTGAACCTAGGAAGTGATACTGACACCTTAAACTTGACAGATGACAAACCTGAGCTATTGTTTGGCCCAGAGGTTGAAGGAAAATATCAAGAAGGACCAGTTCCTCCCTTCTATGTCAGTTTGAACATACACGATAAAATTCTACACAATGCCATGTTAGATTATGGAGCTTCACACAATCTAATGCCCAAAGTAGTAATGGAAAGTCTAGGCTTAGAGATTACTAAACCATACAAAGATTTGTATTATTTTGACTCAAGAAGAGTCAAATGTTTGGGTTTAATCAAAGATTTATGTGTTAACTTAGCTCAGATCCCCGCCAAGAATCTAGTAATGGATATAGTTGTAGCTGACATTCCCCCTAAGTATGGCATGCTCTTATCAAGATCATGGGGAGCCAAACTTCAGGGAAGCCTTCAAATGGATATGTATTATGCCACCATCCCTGTTTTTAACCAAAACAGAAGACTATACAGAGAATCCCACATGAAGTACATGGTGAGTAACATGGACAAACCAAACAACACTCCAATCTACTCTATTCAATCAAGTTTAGACTCCTTTATCTTGTGTAATGAAGATGAAATTACCCAACAAGGTAAAGAAAACATGGACCCAATCAATTCACCAGAACAATCCAATCTTACCTCGAATCAACTTCAAAATATTGACAATCAACAGCAACAAGAAAGTGAAAATGAGTCAAACATACTCTGGACAGTAAATTTCGATGGATCCTGCAATAAAAATAGTGCAGGGGCAGGTGTCTGGATTCAGAACACAAATCAGAGTTTTTCATACAAACTAGATTTCCCGTGCACTAACAACATCGCTGAGTACGAAGCCCTCCTCCTAGGTGTACAATTGGTCAAACAGTTAAAAGCCCAAAGGATATATATCTTAGGAGATTCTGAACTTATCATCAAACAAATCAAAGGAGAATACTCAACCAAGAATCCAAGGCTTAGGGAATATCGAAATGCTGCCCTAGACCTACTAAAAACTTTCGAAAAATATGAACTCATTTTCATTCCTAGAGCACTGAATCATCTAGCAAATGCACTTGCCTTCATGGCCAGCAATTGCCAAGTACCTGAAATAAATGAACAACTTAGTATAAAGGTGAAACACAGACCTGCTATGCCTGATAACGAAGATCACTGGCAGGTGTTTGAATCTGACAAACACATAGATGATTTCTTGAAATCAGAAAATGATTTCAGCATACCGACACCAGAAACTAGCCATGAAGAAAACTGTTTGTATATTGAACAAATCCCAGAGGCTGAAATGACATATCCTGCTGATATAAATCATTGCGAAAATCCTTTTGAAGTAGAGGTAGTGAACAATGAAGACCAATAAGACTTGGAAGTCTTACAATGCAAAAATGATAAGATCCCAAGAGGTCTCACACCTTTAGAACACTTGTTTGATCTCAACGATGTAGCTAAAGAACCCAGAATGGAGCCTGTGGAAACAAATGTAGAAGAACATAACATAAGCAATCTAGCAGAACCCAAGATGATCAAGCTATCCAGCACCCTCCCAACCCACATAAAATTGCAATACATAGAGCTTTTCAAAGAGTTTAAAGATGTGTTTGCTTGGGAATACAAAGACTTGAAATCATATGATACCAGCATCATCCAGCATAAAATCCCCTTGAAGGAAAATCAAAAGCCTTTCAAGCAAAAACTAAGGAGAATAAATCCTCTTTTACTACCTTTGGTTAAGGCAGAAATTGAGAAAATGTATAATGCTGGGATCATAGTACCCATTAGATTTTCAGAATGGGTATCAAACTTAGTTTCTGTTAGAAAGAAATCCGGGGAAATCAGGCTCTGTATTGACTTCAGAAATTTAAACAGAGCCTCTTGGAAGGACAACTACCCCTTGCCCAAAATGGACCATATACTTCAAAGAGTAGTTGGGTCAAGAATAATATCCCTTTTATATGGTTTCTTGGGTTACAATCAGGTGTTAGTGTTCCCAAGTGATCAAATCAAAACTGCTTTTACCACACCTTGGGGCACCTTTATGTATGTCAAAATGCCTTTCAGATTAATGAATGCAGGGGCCACTTTCCAAAGGGCCATGGACATAGCCTTCTCTGAAGATATTAGCTATTTTATAATTATTTACCTTGATGACATAACTGTTTTTTCAAAAACTGATGAAGACCATTTGATTCACTTAAGGAAGGTTTTCGAGAAATGTAGGAAATTTGGCTTGTCACTGAATCCCAAGAAGACCCTCTTTGGACTCCAAGAAGGGAAACTCCTTGGTCACATAATTTCAAAAGAAGGAATCAAAATAGACCCTACAAGGATAGATGGCATATTGCAAATCAACCATCCTAGAAGCCTCAAAGAATTGCAATCCTTCATTGGAAAGATACATTTTTTGAGAAGGTTTATTCCCAACCTTGTTGAGCTATTGAAAAACATTACAAACATGCTTAAGAAAAACGTGGGTGTAAAATGGACTTTACCAGCTAAACAATCATTCGAACTGGTCAAACAAGCTCTTACTCAAACACCAGTCCTGATTAGTCCAGATTTTACCAAAGATTTTTATATCTTTTCTTTTGCATCTGAGCATACAATAGTTGCAGTTCTACTTCAAAAGAATGATTTTGGGTAGGAACAACCAATATCCTTCTTTAGTAGGGCCTAAAGAGACACTCCTCTCAATTATAATATCATGGAGAAACAAGCCTTAGCATTAGTGAAAGCATTAAAGGACTTTAGGGTCTATATTTTACACTCTCACATAATTGCTTTTGTCCCACATACTGTTGTCAAGGACATTCTGAGTCAAGACCCTGATGGTAAAAGGGGAAAATGGATTGCAACTATTCTTCAATATGACTTAGAAATTAGGCCCACCAAACTAGTAAAAGGGCAAGGATTAGCAAAACTCATGGCTGAGTCTAACTTCCAAGCATTAGACATGAATATGGTAGATGTGTTGGAAGAAATAGAAGAATCTGATGCTCCTTTTATTGAAGAAACCTTTCTAAATTCTCATTGGTATGCTGACATTGTTTATGTGCTTTTATATTTAAATACCCCTCCTTCTTTATCTAAAACTAAGGCTAGATTCTTGAAACAAAAGGCTTTGAGTTTTTGCATATTAAATGGAGTATTATATTGGAAAAATGCTGTTGGAATTTTGCTTAAATGTTTGCTTGAAGATGATGCAGGAAAAATCATGCATGAATTGCACGATGGTGAATGTGGAGGACACCTCTACTGGAAGGCCACAGCAAACAAAATTCTCAGATCAGGTTACTATTGGCCTACCCTTTTCCCAGACACTCAGAAGCTGGTCCTGTCTTGCCATAAGTGTCAAATCTTTGATGGCAAGAGAAAGCTCCTTCCCTTACCCCTACATCCTATTAGAGTTGAGGCACCTTTTCAACAATGGGGGCTGGACTTCATTGGAGAAATCCATCCATCTTCCTCAGCTCAACATAAGTGGATCCTCACAGCCACTGAATTCTTCACCAAATGGATAGAAGCTATACCTACCAGGAATGCTAATGACTCTGTCATTATCAAGTTTCTTGAAACCCATATCCTATCCAGATTTGGTTGTCCCAGAAAAATCATAACAGACAATGCTGCTGCTTTCAAATAAAAAAGATGGTTGATTTCTGTCACAAATACCATATAACCTTGGGCCATTCCACTGCTTACTATCCCCAAGGGAATGGATTAGCTGAATCCTCCAACAAGAGTCTCATTAATATCATTAAAAAGCTGTTGGAAGAAAATAGAAAATCATGGCACAGTAAGCTGGTTCATGCCTTATGGGCTAATCGACTAACCACAAAGAAATCAATAAATACGTCCCCCTATTAGTTATTTTATGGCATGGATGCAATCTTTCCTACCTCATTAGGAGTTCCAGTCATGAAGCTCCTTCAAGAAGTACAGGTTGAAGAAAATGATATGCAGAGGAGGATCAACCAAACAATTCATTTGCAGCAGACCCGAGAAGAAGTTTATGAAAGAACACAGTTAGTCCAAGAAAATATGATGAAGCAATTTGATAAAAGGACTAAGGCAAAAAACTTCCAGATTGGAAGTGTTGTTCTTAAATGGGATTCAAGGAGAGAAGAGAAGGGGAAACATGGCAAGTTTGAGAACTTGTGGAAAGGGCCATATATTATTCATGCTGAGAGGGGTCATAATACATTTTTCTTGAAAGAAATGAATGGAGAAGACCTATATGGAGGTCCAGTCAATGGCAGGATGCTCAAGCATTACTTCTGCCAAGAATCTTAAGTTTCAAAGTATTTTTGTTTTTATCATTGTAAATATCATAGTCTAACCATGGAATTCAAAGTTATGAAAAATCAAAAACACAAAAACAAAGAAAAGAAAAGAGGGCAGATTGTGAAAACAATAAAGGCAAAGCCCCATGCCAAAAAAGAGAAACAAATCTAAAAGTGTGCAAGCTTAAATGCCACTCCTGATAACCACACTTCTAGTTAGTCAAACAGCCTAATCTTGACTAATTAGTTTTAAATTTTCTGCTGATAGGGTAGTGAATTTGGTTTGCCAAACTGTTTAATCTTGGCTTATCAGTAGATAGATTAGGATAGACATTAAAAGGTTCAAACAAATTCAAAATCTGAACCAAAATCTCCAAAAAGAGATGACTCAAAAACTGTTTTATTTTTCAGAGTCATAAAAGAGAAAAACAGGTTCTAATTTGCCCAAAATCTGAATCAGTTATCAAGGAAGAGACAGCTCAAACAAAAGCAAAGACAGAGCTGTGAAGAGAAGAGAAGGCCATGATGAGAAACTTTCAGATCTTAAGCCTTCCATTTTGATTTTAATTTTCTGCAAATAATGATCTATGTGCGGCTTGTTTTTATGCTATAGATCACAGCAAGTTAAAAAGCTTAATCTTGACTTGACTGTTTTTGAATTTATGTTATAGAATTTAGAGAATGGAAGTCTGTTGGACAGTTTAATCCCAACAGACAGTAGATTAGGTAGAGAAATATCTGAGCTCAACTGTTTAATCTGAGTTCAAGGAGAAATAAGGAGTAGAAGTAGATTAGTTTTTATGCTTTCAAAAGAATAAAATGTTGTGAAAAGAGTTTGCCAATCCAAGTGCACTCTGATGAAGAAAAAATGTTAGATAAGTAGGATTGGGTAGGTAGAAAGTTTGTATTAATGAAAGTCCATTGTTTTCATAGCTGCTAAAAAGTTTTCAAAACCAGATCATCCAGCAAAGGAAGGGCAACCCAATGGATCAGGCACAGGTCAGCCTCCTAGAGAACACTAGATGAGGCAACTAATCAGCCTCCCAGAGAATGCAAGTCTGAAGTTCTTGATGCCTTCAAGAAGGCACCATCCCCAAGTGGAGCCACTGTTAGCCACCTATAATATTTTGTTATACCAAAAGGTGGCTAAAACTTTTTGGAGCCTCCAAGGAACAAATTTTATCACTAAAAATTGTTGGCTCTTGAAGTCTCTCTAAGGCCTCATGCCTCTATCCAGATCCCTTATTGTTGTTTACGTCCTAAACGCCTCTGACATCCTTCAAAAATCCCAAGTTAAATACTGCTGCAGAACCCCTTGGTCCCCTTCCTTTTCTTCCTCGCTAACCTCATTTTCTATTCTCCATTTCCCATGAAAAACCCACAATTTCATTTTTCTCCCTTTCCATTTCATTAAAATCCCTTTTATAAGGTTAAAAACCCACTTTTTAACCTTATCGAAACTTTCATTTCCTTCAAGAAACCCTTCAAAAACCATGAAAATACATGTTTTTATGTACAGAACTTAAGCCCCTCGAGCTTAAGCCCTTAGCCCCTTTTCTTCCATATGCCCGCACCCTGGAACCAAGTTTTAACCCTTTGGCGCTTATCGCAAAGCGTAGATCGCAGAATTTCCAAATTGCTATTTTTTAAACTGATGCGTCGCAAATATTTGCGCTACGATCCATCGCAGATCGCAGATCGCAATTTTCACTTTTCCTCCAATGAGCCGTCGCAAATATTTGCGCTGCGATCCATCGCAGATTGCAGATCGCAGTTTTCAGTTTTCCTCCAAAGAGCCGTCGCAAATATTTGCGATGCGATCCATCGCATTTTTCGCCCATCACGTTTTCCAATTTTGCGATTTGCGATCAATCCCGCTGGGCCCACCATACGATACCCCCGCCATTCATATAAATAAATCCTTTTTCCTTTGTAAAGTGGAGAAATGTCAATTTTTGTTGTTTACAAAGGTTTTTTCATTTATATCCCGATGCTGCATCTCCGCCATTGATCTGCATCCCCGCTCCACGATCTAACGGTCCTCCGTGCATTCTCCTGCCTGACCTCTCTTTACGTCATTTCATTGCTTTTTCCGCTGTTTTCACATAACCACGCCGGTTTCTTCCGCACTGCCTTTGGGCGGGTGGTGGTTTTTCCCCGTTGCCCAGAGAATCCATACATCCAGCGACGCGTGTCCCTTGTACTATTTCAAAACCACCGTATAACTGTAGTCCCCCGCGCATTAACGTTCAGACCATGGATGCCCAGCGAAATTTACCGCAACCGTCCGATCTGTGGCCCCTCATCCAACGGTTGTTGATCGCCGAAGTTGTCTGCTGGTTAACCAAAGTGCCTGCGTGATAACCAAGCTATTGTACAGTGGCAATCGCATTCCCACCGTCGATATTGTGCGATCGACGACTCTGATTTAATCACCTTTCCACCTCCCCTTTGACTCCATTCGATTAATCCCGACCGTTGGATGATGCCATCCAACGGCCCTGCTTCCTCCTCACACCCTCCAATGCAGTTTGACCTATAAACGCAGATTTCATAACTTTTGTTTGTATTTTGCAGGGTTTAATGTTTTTTCGCTATATTCAGATGAAATTCGAAAGATGAGGGTGACGACCCTCCCTCCTTCGATTTATCAAAGGAAATCGTTCGCAGGTGTCAAATTCACGTTTTCATCAGTGATTCATGAGGCATTGATGCCATATAGCCCTGCCCGGCCCTATGTAACAGCGAAACACCAAGAATCCGGCACAGTCAAAGAGTATCAGCTGTAAAAGACCAGAAATGTGCCAGCACAGAGAATTGAAGACAGTTTTATGGGGATTACGGCTAAGACTGTTATCAAAAGCCTAATCCTCCAATCTAAAACACATTCTGCAGAATACCTAAAGTGTTTTAGTGACATCAAACCCTCCACCGCCACAAAAAGGAGGCGAATTGATTCCTCCCAGCGACTAAACGCCACCTGTTGCCTCAAACCTTTCAAACCAGGGCTGAAGTTATTGTAAAGGAAGATGTTTTGCCTCAACGCAGCCGAGAAGTTACTTCTGCAAGGGACTTAATGTGAGAAATATCTGCAGAGTTATTTCAACCTCACGCCAAACCTCAAAGGTCAACAAATTCTTTCCAGCAGACCTGATAGTTAATGTAAAATAGTTAATACAGAGAACTACCTGTAAACTTCTTCATCGAGCCCCTCAAAGGGCCAAGAAGTCTTGAATCTGTATTAATTACTTTAGCAGATCTTTTATCAGATCTCACCTCCTCATTCTTCTATAAATACTTCTGTAGAAGATGAGAAGTTGTTGGTTGTTGGTTACTGTTTGATCACAAGTTGTAACATTGAAACTCTCTGAAATAAATATACAAGTCTGTTGAAGTTGAAAAACAAATTGAAGTCTTGGATGTCTTGATGACGCTGTTGCATGCCCGTTCCTGAGAAGGCTCTATCATTGGATTCATGAGCTTGGTTGTTGGTGAAGTATTCTAACTGTTTAATGTTTTCCCCTGTTTTCATTATGTTTCATAATCTCTTACTACAGTAGGCTGAAATTTTTAGGCTAAGAAATGACTCCTGGAAGCACCTTAGACCCGTTCACCCTTCACTGTTTTATGTTTTCTTCTGCTGAAGTATTTTAGAGGCTTTAAACCTTCTCTTTAGTCTTCATGCTTGTTTATTTCTATAATAGCTCAAATAGTTGGTTTCAGCATGATTTATGGTTCTCCCTGCTTGTCTGCCATCACTTGAAAGCTGTTATTGAAGTCTCCCTTGAAGTACCATTGTTTTAAGTTAATCAAAGAGGTCGGTTTTGATCTTGCCCTTTGCCATTACTTGAAAAGTTGTTTTGAAGGTCGTTATAGTTGTAAGCATAGATGTTATTTAGGTGTTCCCTCTTCTATTAATACAACTATCAGTGAATCTTTTATGTTTTCTAAGTCCTTTAAAATAAAATCTTTGAGGAAATAGGGAGTTCCCCGAATCTTAGATTTCATTTTAAAATTTGTCTTGAAGTCATTATTTGCTTAAAGAATGTTTGTGGAATTTATGGTTAGCCCTGTTTATCAAATATCTCTTTATTGTTAAGTTATGTTTTCAAGTTCCCTTTGTTGAGAATTAAGCTTCTCTTTCCAAAACATTAATGTCCATCTCATTCCAAAACAAAGGATCCTGTGGCCAAGTTAGATTTGCCCTTTGATATCCCATATCCATTGATGAGTTTGTCATGACATTATTTTGACTCCATAGCCCAATGAACTGGATACTTTTTCTTTCTGTCTATCTTTCCTAGACCTTTCATGTTCTGCTGTGTCAACTCAATCCAACCAAACAAACATCTGCACTTAATAACTAGTCTAAAATCCATACTCAAAGCACACAAGATAAACCTTTGCAAACAAATATTTGAGAGATCCCTCTCTGAGAACAGGAGGACTAGATCCTGGAACTCTAAAGATTGGTTCTGATGTTGCCTTGTCTTTTGATTTGCCAAACTGTCAAAACATGGGATACCAACAGGACACTCCAACGCCTGAGATTCTTCAGTAGTCAATTGAATGGATGCCCCAACACCCAATGAGCTACAACTCACCCTAGCACCACCCTACCACCCTATAGAAGAATAGAAGAAGAATGAAATCCCGTACCAAGGAAAATGGTCCACTTTACAATGATATAGAATGATGTAGAAGAAGAAGATATACTAGACCATAACCCCAAATTTGACACAAAAACCTAATGATGATCCTAGACCTCCCAACACTGCCTCTTCAACCCTTGGTAGATAGACACTAGTACAATTTGTACAATAATGTATTTACAATGACTAAGTACAATCATACCTTTACAATGATTGTATGCAGTGCTGCCACTTGAAGACTTCATATGATGAACTTCTTGCTCCTGTTATGCACCTTGGTTGCTGCTCTTGTCATGCTACCCTCTGCTGCACCTTGCTTTGCTTTTCTGCCGTAGAAATTCTGGTCCGTTGCAACCCTTGACAACACATGATCTAGCTTTTTCTTGCCTTCCAGGAGCTCGATATTGAATCTGGTGTATCTCTGTTATTTCAGATCCTCAATATCTGATTTTTGGTCTTGTAGTAGTCCTTTGAGTCGTATTTCCAATGCCACAGGTCTAACCCAATTTTGATTCTTCAAGAGAGATTTATACCCAATCTATCACAATGCCCTAATTATGGATTGTTTCAGTAGAGCGAACTTGTACGGCATGCCATGTGTCATTGTTTCTTCATTTTGCTCTAAAATTAATAGAGAAAAAAGTAAAGACTGTGCACTATCTGTCAATTTTTATGGAATTCAAATCTGATACTCAGAGAGAGAGTTATGATGATTTTACCAAGGTCACTTCTTTGAGATGAATTTCAAGAGCCTGCATAAACCTAGACTTCCATAGATCATATCTCCAAAAATGTTGCGCATCTTGATCTAAAATTTTTATAGAAGCTTCCTCAAGATTTTGGCTTCGTCGCATAAAAATTTCAGCTTCTAAACCTTCGTAGAAAAAAATTTAGAGCGAAAAATTCCATGATGACCTATTTCAGATGGCCGAATCCCTTGCATAAGGAGGAAATGAGGATCACAATTTATATAAATGCTTAAGTTGAGAGGGGCTTCAACAAGTGAACGCGGGAGGGATTTTAGGAGCTTAAAAAATATTAATTATGACTTTTTAATGACCCATGCCCCAACCCCATGGGGTTTTAGCCCACTAACTGGGGGTACAAACTTATCAACGGAAAAATCTCGACAAGTAAAAACCATCAAAAGAATTATTGACCCAGAATATATTAATTTGGTAGGTCAAAATTCCCATTCAATATTGGGTTAGCCCCTGGTGCTGCTTGGGTTGACATCAATGACAACCGTTGATCAACAAAACCAGTGCGTCAACGAATTCGTCCTGTTCATCCAAAGAAAGCCACTGCCATCAAAGCTAAAGTTAAAATTTTTTTGCGTGTTGGTTTCATTTACCCTGTTCTGCTAATTGAGTGGGTTTCCAATATCGTTCCTGTTATGAAAAAACAAGGAACCATTAGAGTGTGCATCAATTATCGGGACGTCAATATGGCTTGTCCAAAAGACAACTATCCTACTCCCTTTATCGACCATATTGTTGACGATTGTGCTGGATGTGAAATCTTTTCGTTCATGGATGGATTTTCGGGCTACAATCAAATCAATATTTGCCCAGACGATCAACATAAGACAACATTCATTTTTCCCTGGGACACATTCGCTTATAGGAAACTTCTGTTTGGTTTAAAGAACGCTGGGGCAACTTTTCAGAGAGCAATGGATTATGCTTGCAATGAAATCAAGCACATTGTTCAACCGTATCTAGATGATTTACCAATGCATTCATGAAATCAGACTGATCACCCGATGCATTTGAGATCCATTTTCTTACGCTGCTGACACTACAAAATTTGCCTCAATCCACATAAATGTGTGTTTTGTGCTGGTTCTGGTCATTTGCTTGGATTTGTAGTCTCAAAAGAAGAATTCGAATAGACCCATTGAAGGTTCATGCCATTTATGATTTGCCTGCACCATCAAATTTACTTCGAATATAGAAACTTCAAGGAAAGGCTAACTTCCTAAGAAGGCTCATTACAAACTACGCCGAAATGGCTAAAGGATTTACTCGACTCTTGAAAAAAGGGGTTCCCCTCCATTGGGACCATGTTGCACAAGATTCTTTTGATGCTGTCAAGGATAATCTTGTCCAAGCATCATTAATGTATCCTCATAATTATCAAAATGATTATTTCCTATATATCGCCACGGCTGAAACGACCATTGCTATGGTATTGGTCCAAGTATAAGATGGAATTGAACATCCAATTATTATTTGAATCGTAATCTCAATGATACAAAAGTTAAGTACTCATACGTAGAAAAGCTTGCCTTGGTAGCTGTTCAAGCTCTCCAAAGATTTCGCCATTATATCCTGCTCTGAAAAACCACTATCGTTTCAGATTGCAACCCCATGACTTATATCTTATCACGTCAATTATTGGGGGGGAAAATATTCAAAATGGATTGTCATTTTGCAAGAATTTGATTTGGAATTCATCAAATCTAAGTCAAAGAAGTCTTTAGTTTTGGATGAGATTCTCTGTGACCTTCCCTATGATAGTACTGCAACTACATCGGAACCATCAATTCTAGATGAGTCTCTGTTTCTGATCGGATCATCTGATCCTTAGTATGGGGATTTCATCATTTATCTCCAAATTCAAAATTTTTGACCTGATACCTCTAGCTTTGAACAACGACGTATTTGATACCAAGACAAAGATTATCTGATCGTCGGTGATACACTTTATCGTCGTGGTGTCGATACAATTTTAAGAAGGTGCCTCACTCATGAGGAGGCCAAAAAAGTGCTAAATGATTGTCATGGTGGGGCTTGTGGTGGAAATTTATCTGGATATGCTACTGCGCAGAAGATACTCCACGCTAGTTACTTTTGGCCTACTATTTTTCGAGATTGCATCGTCGCAGTCAAAAGTTGTCATGCGTGACAGATTTTTTATTGTAAAATCTGCAAACTGCCAACACCAATGCATCCTGTTGTCTTTGTGGGACCATTTACAAAATGGGGTATTGACTTCATGACTTGTAACCCTTGTTCATCTGGGGGACATGGTTATATTATTGTTGCGGTCGACTACTTTACCAAATGGGCTGTGTTAGCTCCCCGTAATTTGCTAGATTTATTGAGATACAAATGGACAGGGGTAACATCAAACTAAGATTTAGAATCCAAGGACCTAGCCTTCCTGGATTCAGAGAGGGATCTCTCTATTAGGTGCAAAGATGTGAACTTGATTGCTGATTAGGGTTTATTTTAGGCTAGTTATGAAATATTGGGTTTGTTGATTTTTTTTTGGTTGGGTATGATGCTTAGAAAGACTAGATAGAAATAAGGAATACTTCAAGTCATTGGGCAATGGAGTCTAACAAGGTCCTGTTAGGTTCATCAACGGATTAGGGAGTATTGTAGGGAAAATATAGCTTGGTTGGTGGATCTTTGAGGTTTGAAGGATCATGAGATGAACATTAGTTTTTAGAAACAAAGTTTGTGCATAGTGCCTAGGGTGTTGTGCTCCTAGGGCCTCAAAATTTCAAAAACATAAAAACTTCTCCTGTGTGCAATGCCATTTTGTAGAGGGAATTTGGAGGCTTTCCCAGTGTCATAATTGGGCCTGGGATATCTCGTTGGAAAGCGTAACCTGTATAATTTCCAAATATACCATTTTTTCCCTGTTTGAAGTTTATTTTCTTAGTCAAACTTTGATTTTCCCAAGGCTGGTCAAAAAGTCGTGATTGATGGTGCAGAAATGCAGAGTGCTGGTGCATACCACTTTTAGATACCTTCCTCAATTCCAAATTGAGCTCATGATAGCTCATTAGAAAGATCTTAAAGTATAGTTTTTATTCGACTCATTAAGAAATTCATTTTGACACTCTAGCTGTGAGAAAAATTGATTTTCCCAAGGTCACTCCAGAAGTGTAGAATTTCTCCCGTGACACCTGTATTTTTAACATTGATCCCAAACCATGATACCTGTGTAAAAACTGAAGGAGGTTTTTATTATTGGCCCTATTATGGAAAAAATTTCTCTCACATTTTCCAAATTCATCTCTGTTTGGTCAGAAACACAGTTTGAAGCAAAACTAGCCCTAGGTTGTGACACATGGCTTGTCTCTTGGAATGAATTCTTGGAAAATGATGGAGGCATGATTTTTATGAGCTGGTATAGAATTATTCTTGCTGAAATGATCTATCAAATGAATCATTTGATATTTTACCTCCTTTTCATATCAAACCCTAGCTTAGTTGGAAGAGGAAATTAAGGTTCGGTGTAGGGGATTTAGGACCGCCTTGCAAAGGGAGGGGAATGAAGAGGTTAAGGGTTGTCTAAATTCTTGGGGAAATTTTGGGGGATAGGGATAGATGTTAGGGAATATGGGAAACTTTAATTTCAAGAATTGAGTTAGGGGACCAAAAGATCAAAACACAGGCCTAGTCTCAAAAAGTGTCAAATTGTGGCAATAAACTAGGTTTTTTAGAAAAATGATGATTTTGAGGGATAGGAGTGATGGGGAGTGTTTGTGAAGGTATATTAAGGATAGGAGGAGGTGTAATAGCATCAAGATACAATCCTTGTTGATGATTTAATCATGGAGGTCGTGAAACCAAGAAAATTGCCCTAAAAAACCCTAGTTTTCCTGTCTCGCTTGTTGCAAGATGCCATCATTGAGTAGCAGACCTCTTACCTTACCAATTTCTTTTGCTGGTTGGCCTCTTATTACTTCTACAAAAGTGTCAAGATAGCCCATTACCTTATGTGCAGACTTTTGAAGCTGAATGGTAGTCTTTTTGGAGATGATGACCTTGAAAAACATGAAACCCTAATTGACCTAGTGAGGATTCTTTGACCTCTCTTTGACTGTAAATTGGTTTGGAATCTTCAAGTGTAAAACAGAGTATTGAAAAAGTGGTGTATTGAAGATACAAAATTAAATGTACTTGATTTATCTAAAGAGTCTACAGAGATATTTTAGGGACCATCAATGCTTGAGGGACTTGGGGATCGTGGGCATGAGTTAAGCTTGTAGGAAACCCTAGGTGGCAAATGGAGTTATGGGAAAGGAAAAAATAGAGTGATGAGGTTATAGGTGGGAAAAATAGGATGTATATGAGTGGAATAAGCCTATGAGGTGTTTTTTAGAAGTGGTAGGTTGACCATGGAATGACAAAATAGTAGAATAGTGAAAAATTGCTCTAAGGATAATGAAGGCAGTGAGATTTCTAGAACTCACAATATTCATGAATTTTGTTTCTAGAAATGTAGGATAGACATTTAGTCATCTACAAAGGAAAAAAAATTACTAATGACTAATAGTGGCTCCACTTGGGGAGGGCAACTCCTTTTGGGGAGGTGTCCAGAACGTCAGAGTTCAGATCTCTGAGATTTGAAGACCAGTGCCTTACTTGCACTTTGCAGATCTTTCTTTCTTCATTTGCTGATGTTCTTTTGAAGCTATGATCTCAAAATCTGAAATGACATGTTTTCTTCAATCTCTTTCGTACCTACCCATCTTACTTGGCCTAACATTTTTTCTTCACTTGGGTGCACTGATTTGCAAACCCTCGACATTTTTATTTTTGAAAACACAAATCAAATTATCTAATTGTACCCTTATTTCTTCCAAGAGTTCAGATTAGGCTAATGAACTCTCTTCTTCTCTACCTAGTCTAATAATTTGTCAAGATTAAGATGTTTGAAAAACTTCATTCTCTAAGCTATAAACATGAAATTGAAAGCATGGTTTAAAGCAGGATTAGGCAATCTGACTTACCATGAGTTGTGGCATAAGAACAAGCTGCACACAAACATTATTTTTCATAAAAGTAAAAATAGAAAGATAAGGGCTGAGATCTATCCCTTTTTTACAAGTCAAGTTTGAATGATTTGACAAGCTTTCTTTCACTAACTTATCAGCAATAAATTGAAAACATGTTCAGCCATGATTAGGCTAGATGATTGAACAAGAATTTTTGGCACAAGTAGTGGCATTTAGGCTTGCACACTTTCAGCATCACTATTTTTTGGGTATGGGGCTATACCACTTTTCAAATATGCCCTCTTTTTCTACCTTTCTTTGTTTTTGTGTTTATTTTTATTTTTTCCAAACAATCTAGAACTAAAAGGATGCTCACAAGGCTGAGCTTATTTTGCATATCTATCTATCTATCCTAATCTAACCTATACATAATATACATTCATTTGGTGAAATCTCTTTTCCAACACAGCCAATCAAGCATATGATTTCATGAGGGATTTTGTTTCAGCTCTTTGAGAGTGCTGAAGAAACAAAAATGCCACTTCCACCTTGTTTTTGAATAGTAGTGCCTAAAATTTTTCTCACACTTTGCAACAAATTGTTCTTGGTAAAAAAAACTCCTCCTTTAGATTTCTCAAGGAAAAAAACAAATGGATCTTGGAATAATACCTGATCTAAAGGATTTGAGACATAAGCTCCATTTAGGACTACTCTTTCTTCCACTTGGCAATGCTTGGTACTCTTTTGGGAAAGAAACTCCACTTCTTCCTCATGATCATATGAACTGGTAGATTCATCATATGTGGAAATTTTATCCTCTAACAAACTTGATGTGCTTTGATAGAGTGGGATGAAATCTGTGTGAAGGACATCATATTAATGAGCAGGAGCACTCTTTGGCAACAGATCTTCTTGAGAAATAAGTGCAACAACTCTTATGTGATTGTAAATTTCCAAGCCTTCATATCTAATTTGAAATTCAATGGGACTTGGTGGCTGCAAATATAAAGCTGTAGAGGATTCGGTGTCCCAAATGATTTCATCAACCATTTCAGGAAAATTTTTTTCACTTACAACTTGCTCAAGAAGTTCTTTTTCTTCTCCAATTTCAACATCAAAACTAAAAGACTGTTGATTCCCAATCACATGAAAGTTATTTCTGATGGGCTGATATGAAGTAGAAAAAAGGGTCAGAGATCCTTCAATTACTTCTGAACTTTCAAGGCTTCCCTCATTAGTGGCATAGATGGCATGAATTGGCTTATTACTTTTTTGAAGTTGATGAAAATGATCTTCCTCCCACAAATCAATTACTGATTTCTCTGCAAGGTTAGTTTTTGTTTGGAGGATATCATCATCAGATTGATCAAACTTTGGAAACTCATCAAAATAAGTAGTGTCACCAATAAAAAATATTGGATTATCAGTTTGTTCTTCTTTGAATTGATCTACAAATTCACTTTCTGATTTATGGTAGATGGAATTAGTAGGAGAAAAAATAGATTTTTTTTGTTCATATGAAGGTTTAGAGGCTGGATGAATGTTTAGCATCTGATTTATTTCCTCTTTAGTCAAAAGAGGAGGAATTTTTCTCTTTCTTTGGATGGAAGTACAACAGTTCTCTTTTTATTGTGAAGGCTGATTTTGAGGCTGAATGTTTTCTTGAGCCTCACCTAGGAGAGACGGTGAATCATCACTTGTACCTTCAGAGAGATCTTGTTGGTTTTCTTCTATACCTTGATAGATTTCTTCCTCAACTAAATAATCTAGGCTGTCATTATAATTATCTTGAGAATGAAATTCATGAATGGATGTTAAGAGGTCTTCAGGATGCAAGTTTTCCAAATCTTCATCACTATCTATAAGGTACTGTATGATATCCTAATATTGATCACAACAATTTTTAGCCAATGATAAAGGTGGGGAATTTTGTTTATAATGCTCATAAAATACCTTGTGTATATCTTTTAAGGAAAACAAGCTACTAGGTCTTATACTCTCATACCATTCCCTTGCCTTCCCTTCTAATGTTAGCATGAAAATATTCATAAGGTAGTCCTCATGCTATTCAACTTTTAACCCCCATACATGGGTATGAAACTTGATGAGGTGTAACAAAGGGTCATCAGACTTTTCATCTTGAAACCTAGGGAGGTTTTTGTCCCAATCTATCTGAGGCAATTTGTGTGGGAACCCAGGGATGTGATATTTATTCATTGGAGCATATCTCCTTTGTATCCTTGGATCCATGTTTGTAAATCAGAAAGGGTCACTGAATCTTTTCAACCAGTATTAGAGTTCTCTACCAGTGGAGTCTTTAGGTCTATTGATATTTGTGGAGTCGCCAGGGGGAAGGTTTCAACTCTGCTGTCCACCATCAGCATGATTTGGATTGCTTAATGCATTCCCAGGGGAGTTTATGAGAACTAGTGGGGTCAACAGGGCTATTGAAGACCAGTGGAGTCACCAGGTGGAGGATACTTACTGTTTTAAGGATGTGTTTGTTGTCCACCATCAACAACTGAATACCAATCTAAGGATGTTTGAGGGTTTTCTAAGGTCTTATGGATGTCTAAGATGTAATTTACTCAGAAGGTCCTACCATGATTTCCATTATGTTAGTGATGGTGATGAGGTGGCTAGAAATCATAGGATATTGTTTTGACAAGGGCTTCTAAATTCCTAAGGAATACTTAGATTGTCACTAACTCAGAAGGTCCCACCGTGATTGCCATTATGTTAGCTCTCCGTAATTTGCTAGATTGATTAAGATGAAAATGGACAGGGGTAACATCAAACCAAGCTTTAGAATCCAATGACCTAGCCTTCCTGGATTCAGAGAGGGATCTCTCTATTAGGTGCAAAGATGTGAACTTGTTTGTTGATTAGGGTTGATTTTAGGCTAGTTATGAAATATTGGGTTTGTTGATTGTTTTTTGGTTGGGTATGATGCTTAGAAAGACTAGATAGAAACAAGGAAAACTTCAAGTCATTGGGAAATGGAGTCTAGCGAGGTCATGATAGGTTCATCAACGGATTAGGGAGTATTGTAGGGAAAATATAGCTTGGTTGGTGGATCTTTGAGGTTTGAAGGATCATGAGATGGACATTAATTTTGAGAAACAAAGTTTGAAAAAGAGCAGTAAATAATTCTTTATCATATACTTAAACAAAGGGATTTGGAAGAATCATAAGCATAGAGAGAAAATCAAAGGCAGAGAAAACCCTAAACTCTTTGATTCAAACTTAAATCAGATAATTATCCAAGACAAACATTCAAATGAAATACGGAAAGGCAAGAAACTTATTTAATTTTCAGTGATTTCATCATCAAGAACATAAAACATTAAAGATTCACAAATAAATACAATCATAGAAGGAGAGAAACACTGAACATCTAAGATTATAGCTATAAAGGTTCTTTGAAACAATTAGCTAAGCAAATGAAAAGAGCATGATTGAAACAAACTTCTTTGACAAACCTAGGTAATGGTGCTTTAAAGAGATGAATCCAAGAACAGAGTTTTTAGTGGCAAAAAATATGCAGGGCTAGCCATAAATCATGCTTGATACCAACTGATATAGACCATTCAAGAAATAGACAAGCTCATGAAATCCTTAGAGAGAAAAAGACGAATTTTCTAACATATCCAAGCATAAGAAACATTAAGGCAATGAAGAACAGACAGACCTAAGGTTCCATTAGAAAACATGTATTAGTCTAAATTCTTTGTCCTATTGAAACAGAGAAAGATGGAAACACAATGGAAAACTAGAAAACATAAACAAAGAGAAACACTTCACCACCACCAGACTCATGGATCCTGCAACCAGTCCTCCTCCATCAACAAGCAAATCAGGGCATGCATGAGCTCCAAGACATCAAATTCTTTTCAAAACTCCAAGAGACTATGTATTACTTGAGAATAAGTCATAAAAGTCCCACCCTGATACATAAGAGCCTCATGCTCTATTTATGGAGCAAAGTGAGGAGGTGGAAACCATAAGAGGCTTCTAGAAACCCTAATTTCATCATAAATGTCATTTATGTGCTTAAAGACCATGCAAGGCCCAAGACACATAATATCTAAGCTAATAAATGAAAAATATCATAACATAACTCCTCAATCAAATCTGGAGTGATTTTCCTAAGAAAATATTAAAAAATCATTTTTTATCAATTTGTGTGTTTTGTTGACTTTTGCCACTTTTGGTCCTTTGTGCGCAACGCCAAAATATCAGAAAATAGGTGTAATTGTAGTCCAGTTTTGACCTCCTTCCCAGTGTCGGAGTTTGCTCCGTGATGGCTCGTTGGAAATTTTGATGAGTCTACTTTCCAAAAATTCTTGAGTTGTTCTGAATGAATTCTATTTACCTGCTCAAAAATTAAATCTCCCAACACTGCTCTGTGTGCAACACTTGGTCTGAAAAGGAGGCAGAAAGGTCAAATTTTGGGTGTTTTTTGACCTTTTAAGGGGGTAAAAATGCTCCAATTGATCTATAAATTTGTGGGTATACTATTGGTGATGTGAAAAATCCAGAAATGTAAACTTTGAGAGCTAAATATGCACCAAATTTGTGCGTAGCGCCTAGGGTGCTGCGCTCCCACGGCCTCAAAATTTCAAAAACATAAAAACTTCTCCTATGCGCAGCGCCATTTTGCAGAGGGCATTTGGAGGCCTTCTAATTGTCAGAATTTGGCCCGAGATAGCTCGTGGGAAATATTAACCTGTATAATTTCCAAATATGCCATTTTTTCCCTGTTTTGAGTTGATAGTCCCAATCAAAAGTTGATTTTCCCAAGACTGGTCAAAAAGTCCTGAATGATGGTGTAGAAATGCAGAGTGATGGTGAAAACCAATTTTATATGCCTTCCTCAATTAAAAATTGAGCTCAGGATAGCTCATTGGAAATCTATTCAAGTATTGTTGTCATTTGAATCATTAAGAAAGTCATTTGGACACTCTAGTCGTGAGAAAAACTGATTTTACCAAGGTCACTCCAGAAGCGCAGAATTTCTGATATGACACCTGTATTTTTGAAACTGATCCCAAACCATGATACCTGTGTAAAAATTGAAGGATTATTTTCTTCTTGGCCCTATTATGGACAAAAATCTCTCTCACCTTTGCCAAATTCATCTCTGTTTGGTCAGAAACATAGTTTGAAGCAAAACTAGCCCTAGGTGTGACACATGGCTTGTCTCTTGGAGTGAGTTCTTGGAAAATGATGGAGGAATGCTTTTTATGAGCTGGTATATAATTATTATTGCTGACATGATCTCTCAAATGAATCCTTTGCTCTTGTGCCTCCTTTTCATATCAAACACTAGCTTAGTTGGAAGAGGAAATTAGAGTTTGGTGTAGGGGATTTAGGACCGCCTTTCAGAGGGAGGGGAATGAAAGGGTTAAAGGTTGTTTCAAGGGATAGATGTTAGGGAATAGGGGAAAGTGGAATTTCAAGAATTGAGTGAGGGGAAGGGGTCCAAAAGGTCAAAACACAGGCCTAGTCTCAAAAAGTGTCAAATTGTGGCAATAAACTAGGTTTTGTAGAAAAATGATGATTTTGAGGGATAAGAGTGATGGGGAGTGTTTGTGAAGGTATATTTAAGGATAGGAGGAGGTTTAAGAGCATCAAGATACAAGACTTGTTGATGATTTAATCATGGAGGTCGTGAAACCAAGAAAATTTCCCTAAAAAACCCTAGTTTTCCTGTCTCCCTTGTTGCAAGATGCCATCATTGAGTAGCAGACCTATTACCTTACCAATTTCTTCTATTGGTTGGCCTATTATTACTTCTAAAAAAGTGTCAAGATAGCCCATTACCTTATGTGCACACTTTTGAAGCTGAATGGTAGTCTTTTTGGAGATGATGGCCTTGAAAAACATGAAACCCTGATTGACCTAGTGAGGATTCTTTGACCTCTCTTTGACTGAAAATTGGTTTGGAATCTTCCAGTGTAAAAATAGAGTATTGAAAAAGTTGTGTATTGAAGATCCAAAATACAATGTACTTGATTTATCTAAAGAGTCTACAGAGATAGTTTAGGGACCATTAATGCTTGAGCGACTTGGGGATCATGGGCATGAGTTAAGCTTGTAGGAAACCCTAGGTGGCAAATGGAGTTATGGGCAAGGAAAAAACAGAGTGATGAGGTTATAGGTGGGAAAAATAAGATGTAGATGAGTGGCATAAGCCTGCCTATGAGGTGTTTTTTAGAAGTGGTAGGTTGACCATGGAATTACAAAATAGTAGAATAGTGAAAAATTTCTCTAAGGATAATGAAGGCAGTGAGATTTCTAGAACTCACAATGTTCATGAATTTTGTTTCTAGAAATCTAGGATAGACATTTAGTCATCTACAAAGGTAAAAAAATTATCGATGACTAACAGGCTGAAGCGATGCCTATATTCAACAACATGGGACATAAAACTGCATTATTTTTCTTTAATCATGTTATTGCACGGTTTGGGGTCCCATAGGATATAGTTACAGATCATGGGAAGCATTTTCACAACCAGATGATGTCTAAATTGACTACCAAGTTAGGATTTTCACATGATAATTCTACTCCTTATTATCTACAATCAAATGGACAAGTTGAGGCTATCAAAAAAATTCTTAAATGAATGCTTCAATGAATTATAGGAGTTCGTAAAAGAAATTGGCATTTGATCCTATACTCCGCCTTGTGGGCGTATCGAACCTCAGTGAGAAACATGACCAGATTTACTCTTTTTCAATTGGTGTATGGTCTAGAATCTATCTTACCAATCCAATGTAAAATTTCATCGTTAAAACTCACAATAGACTTGTTACCTGACACCTCAGAAGAAGAAGCGCATCTCCTTAGCCTCATCCATCTTAATGAAACGAGTCGTGAAGCCTAATTGGCCAACGAAGCGCATAAGAGATGTATAAATGCGCAATACGACAAAAATGTCCAGCCTCGCATCTTCTCAGAGGGCGACTTGGTCCTTCTTTATGATCAAGAAGCCGATGTAATAGGTACAGGGAAATTTAAGCCATTATGGCATGGCCCCTATATTGTCAAAATAGTTCTTGCTAAGGGTGCCTATGAGTTGGTTGATTACGATGGAATTCCGTTGGCACAACCTAGAAATGGGTTGTATTTGAAACATTACTATGCTTAATCATGAGCGTAGTAATTTTTTGTATTATATTGTATATATGTTGTTGATTTGCATTCACTATCTTAATTTGTTTTTAGAGTTTTCTTAATGTTAGTAATCCACTTTAAATTTCGTCGCAGATGTCTGAATATTCAGAACCATTTTTTGGATATGCTGATGGTGCTAGTCATAGTACGCATAATCTATCCTCTGTAGCATGGGCCATTTTTGCTCCGTGTTAGTTCCCAAATCCACCTTAGGCTGAAATAAGGCAGAAAAAGGACAACACCAAACCACGCTCAGCCTCATAGCTAGCCCTACGAGGACAGGAGAGGGCTCTCTCCGGGTCAATCTCAAATGAAAATATTCAAAGGGGCTTGAGATGACTAAAACAACAACTGATCTTAGGCTAGATAAACAAATAGGATGGTTTAATTTTGATTTTTTGGGATTTTGTTGGAAAAAGGGAAAAACAATTTTGGGCTTGGGGATGAGGCCAAATTCTTGCAGAGTTCAAGTTGGGGCAAGGAAGGAAATGACTTTGATGTCTTAGATTCAATGAATGGATAGAAAAGACTGCTGAGGAGCTGAAGAGGGCAAGAGAGTGCAAGGATCCTCTTCAAACTGACGAAAACATATAAAACTAAACAAAATTTTAAGGCAGAGCACTAGCAAACTAATGAATTCTACCTTAGTTACTCATTTGTTTAATTCAGAAGCAAAGAGAATGGAAATGGCATACATAAACATCAATGAAAATTACAGATACATGAAGAAAAACATCATCAAAACTTAGAGCCACAAGGATCCCAACAAGTGCTGCAAAACTCTGGTCTTTCCTTTGCCAAAAATCTGAAACAAATATACAATGAGGTGCCAAACTATTCCCAAGTATCCAACCTCTGAAAATGATTGAAGAAATACATGATATAGAAAATCCTAACCCCTTCCCATGCCTCTAGGGGTCGAGATCATCCTTCTAGGAGCTGTTTCAACCAATTCTAAATATGGAACTGAAATCTAGGCAACCAAACAACTTGCCTCTATATGCTAGGAAACTGATCCATTCACTTAATTTTCACTTTTTAGTGAATGAATCCTCTAGAACAAGTAAAAACATGCCAAATTTACATCATAGCTACAAAATTACATCAAGATAGATCAATAATTACATCAAGAAGTGAAACTAGTCAAACTGGCCGAATTTCTGAGCTGAAAAGTAAAAATTGGACCAAAATCCTCTATGCGCCGCGCCAGAAAACTCAATGCGTTGCGCTACTTTGATCCTATTTTTGAGGCACTTCCTGAAGTCCAAATTGAGCTCATGATAGCTCGTTGGAAAGCCCTATCTGTGTTCTATCCAAACCAAGTGGAATTTTTTAATTTGGAGTTCATTTTCTCCTCCAAAACGGAAATCTCCCAAGACTGGTTACTGCTGGTGCAAAAAGTGGCAGAAAGGCCATTTTTGGAGTGTTTTTGACCTTTAAGACCACCCATAACTTCATGAAATTTCTCATCCATTCCTAAGCATGC
Source organism: Pinus albicaulis (assembly GCA_034641835.2). Lineage (NCBI taxonomy): Eukaryota > Viridiplantae > Streptophyta > Pinopsida > Pinales > Pinaceae > Pinus > Pinus albicaulis. The sequence goes on from CM076579.1 coordinate 1,284,069,134, forward strand.
ATAATTTACCATAAAAAACCCAAAAATATCAATTTTTCCTCTAGAAGATGTCCCAATCATAAGCGCGCGTCGGGCGGAAAACCCTGTTTTGCAACCAAAATTTTCAAAAATGACAAAATTTTCTCCAAATTTGCTGAAATTCTGAGTGAAGGTCTCCCATCATGTCTCATGCTCAGAAAAGGAAGCTTTGACAAATATTTGGAGTGGATCAGGGATTTTTCACCGTTTCAGTGTCCTCCTGGTGCATGCAGTTCAGTGGCAGAATCACTGTCTTTTTCATAGGATGTGTCGGTGTCCGTCATGGTGTTGCAATGTGTATGAAAAGTGTATGTTTGATTTGTTGAAAATGAGAAATTAGGACTCGGTGTCTTCGTCTCCAAGTGCCAAATGTGCCAAATGGAAATGAGGGACTGTGAGGAATATGGAACAGTGGGGAAAAGTGGAGTTTCTGTCAAGTGGATTTAAAATATGGGACAATCACTTGACATGTTTGGGATATGGGATTTGGATATTTTTTGTAAATGATAGGGAAAGGGATAAGAAAAGGGAGTGAAAGGATTTAGGGATAGGATTAAATGAAATGACAAGATATACTCAAGATAGGTGAAGTCAAGGATATCAAAACAGTCCTTGAATGTTTTGGGAATTAGGAATTTATCAATGATATGAAGGAAGGGAAGTGATAGAAAGTGGTAGGGTTTTGAGGATGAAAACATGGGAACAAAGGGTATAAGGGATATGGTTGTGTTGGGACAGAGGGAATAGGAGAGGGGATTATGATAACAATATGATAACAGTGATAGGAACACAAATGAAAAATGGGGTGGGAGCGTTTAGCACCAATAGTTAAACTTCAACACTTCATTTCAAACCCTAGGGAGCAGATTTTAATATGGACATAGGGTTTGTTTTTTCACCAACCAAACTCTAATTTCTTTGCCTCTAAACCACACCACACATGACTAAAATCACTGAACAAGCTTTGTCAAACTTACTTGGAGAAAAATGAGTTGAATCGATTTGATTTTTATGGAGCGGTGATGATTTTGTGCCTTGGAGGCTCTGTGCGCCGCGCGCACTCCCAGTGCGCCGCGCCAGTGTTAATTTACACTGTAGAAATCTTCCCAATGTGCCGTGCACACTATGTGCGCCGCACACCAGCCCAACGCGCCGCGCTCAACATTTCTCCATAATTCTGGCCTTGAAACACTGTTTTTCTTTCTCCATGATTTGTCTTAGGTTCTTTGATGTTTTGGTGTGCAAATGGATTGTCGAATGTGAAAATATCTCATGTATACAAAGGAATTTGATTCTTTCTTTTGAAAAACCCATTTCTGCAGTATTTTGAACTTTGACACTTTTCACCTTTAATACATACTCTGTTCTTTGTTTCCACTGATTTTTGAGCTGATGATGAATCCTTTGTCGATATTTTGCAGGGATGGTTGGCTTGCTTTGGGAAAGGCGATCAGGGCCGTGCCTGAAGAACTGTAGAACTGAAAAACTTTAATAATATACATGGCATTCATTACAAAAGATGAAATGATGATTTTTCTTCAAAACAGAGTTTTGAAGAAAAGTCACGATCACAGATTGCGATGAAACCTTATTTTAAAACTCCCTCATGTGTCTGCTGGTATTATTTGACATTTTGAAGACTAAATTGACAAAAACCTAGACCTAATATGACCTAGAAACCCTAAAATGACTCTTTTCCAAGCAAGAGACCAATCATGACTGTAAAGGACTTGAAAATGGTTTTGATGAACTGAATTAGACCAGCAGGTACAAGGCATGAGGGGTATGAGTGACAAGGCCCCTTCCGTCAGATTATGGCATGCCCCTAACGGAATGCAAATGAATGAAATGAATGAGACACCTAAACATGAAATGCAATAAGAGAAATGATCTCTGACGAAGGGATGACCAGACCGACTCTAACACTCCGAACGACGAGTTAGTGAGTTTTCAAGGGATTTGTATTGGTAGATCGACGAACAATATCGCTGAGTATAGCACGTTGATCGAAATTCTCTTTGATGCCATTTCATTTGGTATTAACCGCATAATCATAAGGTTAGACTCACAACTTGCGGTATTACAACGTACTAGTGTTTATACTATTAGAAATCCAAAACTTCTTAGATTGTTCATAAGAGTTCGACTTTTGGAAAGACATTTTGATTTTATCCAATATCAACATATTTCTAGAAATTTGAACACATTGACTGATTCATTAGCTAATCAAGTTTTAGACAGACATTTGCAACATATGTAGAGAAAAAATTCACATCCTTGAATAGGATTGCACAATAAACATAGGAAAAAATTAGAAATCATATAGATAGATAGTTATAGGTTTTTATAAAATTTGTTCCCAAGACACATTGGTCATCTGACCTAAAAATGTATGCTAAATGTCACAAGTAAACTAGTGGTGCTCATGGTAACATGCTATAGATCTAGAAATCCTATGAAGTAACTGCATCCAATGGTTAGGAACCCCAATAGTGTGTCGCTGCAGTCGCATGGGTAACTCTTTGATCTGGAAATCCGAAATCTTGAAGGTCAACCCCTCTATGTGTTATCGAAGCTCAGCTAGAGTCTCAGCCATATCAAGATCCTGAAGGACTGCTCTCTCAACATCCCTCTCTGCTAGTGTATCTGCTTCGTGCTCTGGTTCCTCTACTGGTTGAACATGACCAACATCTGCATTACATCAAAAATTTATTTTAGTCTTGGGAAAACATCAAAAAAAAAAAAAATGTATAAACCTTAGAAAAATCAAAAAACATGGTCAAAACATTCTTACCCATTGCACCCCACTCAGCGCGTTTTGGTAGTGCTAAATTTGGATCTCCTCATAAATCAACACCTGCGTATGCATACTCATTGATGGTGACGATATATCGCCGGAACCAGGTGAATAATTCAGTAGAGAACACAACAGTCGATTGGCCTGCATGCCAACCCATGAGTTCTACCCGTCTCTGCATCCGAGGATCTCTAGGACTAGCTATATCCAGTGTCACATGTTGTGGCTGCATCAGTGGAATCCGTTCTAAAGCGAAGGATATAAGGATTGAACCATAACTGAAATTCTTCTTCCTTCCTCCCTTTTCTTTGTTCAGTTGTTCCTTTATTTGAGAAAGAACAGCTTCAAACCAGTTGAAGACTGTTGGCTCTAAGCAATCTAGTGCGTACTGCATATACGATCTATTTGCTACATGTACTGTAACAGTGCCGGCAAGTTTAGCAATCGTGAAAAGGATAGTTCTCAAAGGAAAATCTTTGACATCCCGGATGTTTATTTTTTCATCTTTTCTAGGCTCTGCCCCAGGATAGCAATGCTACAGAATATAATCCCTCATTGTCTCTCCTCCAATGATAGACCCTGAGAGTGAAATGGGAAAACCTCTCCTCGACAAACCTGTGAGAAAATACACATCCTTAACTATTATGGGAACCACTTGATTCTTAGTATGAAATGCCTCTGTAGCCAGATCCCATGCTCGAACTAAGAACTCCAAGAGTTCTATTTGTTGCCTCATTCCCGACAATTTGAAGTACTTACGCAGTCCACAATCTCATAGGGCTCTTACAGTGCTCGGATAATTTAAGGCAATCATATCTTGTTCTTCATGTTCTCTTTCCCTCCATGTAATCGTAATTGTAATCCGATGGAAACCTGCAATACAACCATAAGATCCATTAGATTCCATTCATTGCAAAAAACTAGGTGAATTTTGGGCATAATAAGAAAATCAAAAACTTAGATTGCACCCAATGCACTTCCTAACAAGAGACAGTACGTTGCACATGCAAGTAACCTTCACTGTACTTACTATGCAACATAGGTTTCGACATTCAGGGGTGCGTTTCCCTCTTTTTGGGTAGAATTTACCCTAGGGGCCTTAAAACCCTAAAAATTTGCAGAAATTGGAAATGAAATGAATACCAAAGGAAAGAGGAGGTTCATGGTACTAAATTAAATCAAACAGTGACGAAATCCGTCCACAGAAATGATCGCAATCAGCAGCTGAAGTTTGGGGGAAAAATCAGGTTCAGAGCTCCAAAATGCAAATGGTAACTATGGAATGGTAAAAATGAATAGTGAAACTACTTTTAATAGTCATTTAATTATTTGAAAGTTAAATTTATTGATATGACTATAGTTTTATTATGTTTTTTTATCATGAAACAGGTATTTTTAATCATTTGATGTTGTTGTAAACAGGATATACAACTGATGAACAGATTAGTCATGCAGATTTATTCAAAGAATGACTTGACCACTAAGCATACTTTTTCTCCTTATTTTTCGATCTTTGTTAAAAACTAAAAAGGATTTGAAGCGCACTTTTATCTCTTTTTCGAGCTTCGATAACAGCGAAAAAGAAACACATGGAGTCTTCTTTCAGCTCTTTTCAGAGTCCGATAATGTGAAAAGATTTCCGAGCACTTGTCTTTTCAAGCTTGTAAAAGTAAATGAATTGATATCTACTAAGTATAAGTTTAACCCTTTTCTGGACTGAGATAGATTATTTACGAAAAAGGAATACCTTGGTTAAACAAGACCAAAGAGGTTCTCTCAGATATTATTTTACACTTTTTCAGATCTGAGTGACAAATTTACGAAAAAGTACTTATGGAGTTTTCTTTTGTCCTCTTTTTCAAACTCTCTAAATATGAAAAAGGATTGGGCTATCACTGTCGTTAAGCTCGTTAAAACATAAAATAGTGATGGACTTGTCGATCATGGCAAGAATCGAGATTCATTCATCGCTAGACTCGTTAAATTATTAAATAGAGATACTTTATTCGCCCGAAGGGTTGAATTATAGATCAAGCAAATGTTATCCTCCTCAAGCTTGTTAAAAAAATAAAGAGGTACTGGTCAACAAATGATCGGGGAAAATTTGGGAAAAGTGAGCAAGAATTCTTTATGGTAGCAAGTCGCTCTTAAACATAACACTTCCTTCACTCCATGTCCGTGACTGTATGGGTTGGGTAATCTTCTTGATGGTTCATTCATACCTATGGTTTATCATACCTTCACTTCGGTTTTGGGTCAATGCTGCCAACTCATCACAGTATCGCCGATATGTTCAAGAGAAGTCATCCAGTGAATACTTCATCCTTCTGCAATACTCACAAACCTTCATTTTCACAACCGTGATCCCTGAAAATTTCTATATCAAGTGATACCTTTGTCTCTAAAATAAGTAACTCCAATTTCGCAATAAGGTGACTTCCTGTCGATGACAAATCAATATCTAGGAAGTTCACTTAGAAACATCATATTCCAGTACCATGAGGCTTGTTACAACATTGAAAAGATCCTCGCTTCCAGACCTTTGACCGAAAGATTTTGTTTGGCGTTCGACATCAAATCATCTATTCACGCCTTACGAAATGTACTGCAGTATCTTGAGGGCCATTGAAATTAATGGTGGCTTTCTCGTGTTTGTTAATAGCTCACATCATTGGTTGGTAATCAAACAATGTCTTTCCATGTTCGACTACAAATCATATATTCACATGGCTAGACTTGTACCCGAATGATCGAGTGAACGAGATAAGAAGACCCCAGATCTAGTTTCATCCATCCAGGCTGCGATTTTAGGATTTTTGTACACATCATCTGTACGGTGACCTTACATACAGATCGTCATCCAAACATGGGCCTATATCTATAGGCATGTCTACATTGGGAAACATTCCAATGAAGACGACTTTTTGAATTATGCACATGTTATTAGATTTTTTATGTGCTAAAAATGGGAATGCCTACCATCGACAATTAAAATCAAAGAGGATATATCATGATGTAATGTGTTGTAATATTGATGCAGGTGACCGCTCCGCTTCATCTCCAGCCCATCACAGTGTAAAGCATCTCAACCAAAAGTTATTATTATTATTTTGACTTCATGCTTTAGGGGGCAATTGTTATAGGTCAATTTGGGAACCATTCCCAATGACCTGGTTAATTGGACATCATCTCCAGGACCAATGATCAAGGGTCTATAATTCACTATCATTTCAATTGCTACATGCCCTAAGACAAAGAACAAGACAAATCATACATGACTTTCATCAAGCAAAGGTTTCCAAGGTTTGAAGTTTATTATATAACATATGAGATCTCACCAACATTGCCTATAAAGGGGATAAGTGCGTTGCATATGAAGGTAGCCCCATGCAAGGCTGATCTGCAAAGCACTTCCTGACATTCACAGGTGCGTTGGTCACATTGGGAGCGAAATTCTCATTGTTCCAGAATCTCCACTTGGCAGTGCCTTCTAGAAGAGTTCACATGTGTCAAACTTTGAATCCATGTGTCCATTTGAAATCTACAAGATTGGGAACATGTCTTGCCTATTATTGGAAAGTCATTGATTGTAAAACTACCTACAACTCCTATATAAATTGAGCATAGATCTGAGTGCTTGGTAGGGAAGAATTTGAGTAGAGAAATGTTGGTGGAATTTCAATTGAGAACAAGATTTGTGTAACAGTTGCTGGAGAGATTTATACTGTGATGAGGCTAGGAATGTTGCTGGAATGGTCACTTCAAATCAGTCACTAGGTTGTAACCTCTCCTTCTATCATTAATAAAGAGTACATCTTACTTTTCCCTATATGCATCTGTATTGGCTTTGATTTTCCATATTGCAAGATCTTAGTTTATGTATATGGTTTATGCTTCACTGATTTAGCAAACTAACTTGAATAGACATCTTTATTATTGCTATCTTCTGCTGTTTAGTGTTCATTCTTGTAGGAAATATTTTTCATAGCCGGTTGGAATTTGAAGCTACACCGGAAGAGATAGAAGGAATCATTTGGAAGCGCTTGGATTCCAAGTAAGCCTCTAATCCTTTCTGTGTGTCTGTTATTAGTTAGGAAAAGAAGTCGTATAGTCTTTAATCTGTTGTTCTAGATTATCACCTGTCTAGGGAAGTGTGTTTTATCTGTAATTCACAATTTGTCCACAATACACCACTTTGTCAATACTCTGTTTTTACACTTGAAGACTCCAAGCCAATTTTCAGTCAAAGAGAGGTCAAAGAACCCCCACTAGGTCAATTAGTGTTTAATGTGTTCCAAGGTCATCATTTCCAAAGGAGACTATCATTCTTTTTCAGATTCCGCACATGAGGTAATGGACAAGCTTGACACTTTTTGCAAGAGTGTTAAAGGGTCTATCATGCAGAAATTTGGTGAGGTAGGAAGTCTGCCCCTAAATGAAGACATCTTGCAGCAAGGAAGACAAGAAATAAATTGGTTTCAAAGAGAACTAGGGTTTTTGGGCTTGATTGGGCCAGGTCAATGTTTTTAGGCACCTTCAAATCAGAAATGGATAAAGAAGGTAAGAAATATGGTTTAAAACTCTATGGTACAGATATAAGAAGTTTTTGACATTGTTGCTATGAGGAATCCTCCCAAAGGTGTTTTATGCACTTGCCATGTCTAAATGAGCAAAGGATGATTTCAGCTCCAAGGAAGAAGTGAAGAAGATTTTTAAGGCTATTGCTGCATCAAAACAAATGTATCAAATTTCCAGAATCAAAGGGAAAGGAAAATTTCATAACTCCAACAATCTGCCAGCAAGAAAAGGTGAAAGGGTTAAGTTGAGTTTCATGATAGATACCAAGGAGGTTTTTTTTGAAGATGATGTTTCTGTGTGAAATCATCACAAAATGGTCAAAATAAACATGTGAAGGCTCTAAGATCAAGGGAAAGGTAAGTTTCATCACTTCAGTCACCTACATGGAAAAAGGCCTTAAAGAGCATCAGTGAAAAGGGCAGAGAGGCTTAACACATCATAAATTGGGTACAAAGATAAAACCAATGTCACATGCCTAAGGATATTTTTCATTCTTCATATGAATCATTGTTCACTTGCAGAGCATTAAAATTTCAAAAAGATGAAAATTTGGAAGTTTTTAAGGCAAACTTGGACATTTTTTCCTGGTACTGCGCCCCTAGCTTGGCACTGTGCATCTAGAGTCGGGCACTACGCGCTTGGCATTTTTTTCATTTTCATTATATTAAGGCGCTGCACGCTTTCCCATTTCTCACCTGACATGCTTAGTAAAGGCCTTGGCGCTGCGCGCCTGGCACAAGGCGCTGCGCCTTTGCCCGAATCGCCACCCCGTTCACCTAGACGCTGCGTGCTTGGCCTGGAGGGCCTTCCAAACCTTGCAGCCACTCAAACCTCCTCCAAACTTATTCAAATTGCTTCCAAGGTTTTCCAAAGTGCTGGTAGGGGTATGTATAGGTCCTAAGACACATTTGAAATATTTCTTGATGATTTGATTGAAAGGAATAGAAACCCTAAGAGACACCCTACATTTCATGCTTGAAACCACTGTTTGTCATTCCCTCATCTGCCTATAAATAAAATTAGTGATTGATGAGGGTGCTTACATTAAGTTTAAAGGGTTTTCATTTATCCAAATAGGTCATGACATTCATTCATTCACCCCCTACACTGCAAAGGCTGCCATTCCATTATCCCTTTATCTTATTTTCATTTTGCAGTTCTAAGGTCTCTCAAGGAAGAGTTTTTCAAATGTAAATAAGGGAGAGGTAAAAATGAGAAATCAAGTAGGGAATAATATGCCAATGAATCTGAAAAAAATGAAACACATAGCAGTGATGATGTTGGAATTAGGTCAAAAAGCAGTGAAGAACATGGCATTAGGTCCAAGGGTCATGAGAGCAGTGAAGGCAGCAAGGAAATAAGTCATGATAGAAGTGGGTTAGAGAGAATTAAAACAAAGAGCAGTGAGGATGCTGGCAGGTCAAAGAGCCATAAAATCAATCAGTAAGGCAGATATCAGTAAGGAAAGAGCAGTGAGGGAAATAAGGCCTATGAAGGATATGATGGAACCAATGAGGCTAAAAGACAAATTAAACCTTGAAAACCTAGCTTATCTCTACCTACAAGTCTCCCAAACATAATCAGCTTAACAAAATCCAACTTTGGGCACTTTTTTGCACTTATGAATTTTTGACTGATTTAAAGTGCTAAGGGTGCAGCGCCCCTGGCACTGCATTTTTTTTTTGGGGCATCCATTGGAAATTTTTTTTTACATTTTTGGGTTCCTTAGGCCAAGGAAATCACACTCACCAAGTTTCTTCTCATTTGGAGCACAACTGGTCCTCCAAAAGGGCCAAAAACATGCAAAATTTCACCTTTCTGCCTTGTTTTTAGAGATGGCACTGCACCCTTAGCAGTCTTGGGAGATTTGGTTTTTGAACAGGTGTATGAAGTCTAATCAGAAAAACAAGGGATTTTTTTTAATTTATACTTGACAAGCTTTCCAACGAGCTATCACGGAGCTCATTTCGACATCGGGAAGGCATTCAAAACCCAGTTGCAAGATGACCTATTTTTTCGGTGCAGGTGCTGCGCCCTTGACCTCTGTGCTATGCCGTTGCCAAAAAGTCAAAAAAAGACTCAAATTTATTGCAAATAGATATTTTGATGTTTTTTGGGAAAATCATTCCAAAGTTAGGTGTTAGAAGTTATTTTTCATTTATTTCATTAGATATTTTGTGCCTTGGGCCTTGAATGCTCACTTTGCACATAAATGACATTTATGAGTAATTAATAGTTGCTAAAACCCTATTTATGGTTTTTACCCTCAAATGAAAGTTATATAGAGCATGAGGGCCTCATTTTTCATGTTGGTTGGTTAGTTGTTGAACTGAGCACATGCTCTGAGTTGTAAGGAGTTTTTGGCTTTGGAGCATTGTGAAGATTTTGGATTGAATATCAATAAGGCAAGCACTTTGCAGGATTCATGAACATGGCTAATGGTGATGTCTTTCTCATTTTGTTTTCATTTTCTTATGTTTTACATATTGTTTCATCCTTCTCTTGCATTAGAACATAAATTTTAGCTTAAGGTATGTTGTCAAAAGCACATTAAGTCTATCTACTTCTCCTGCTCTCATGTTTTCCTCTGCTTGGTTAGTTTAGAGAATTCTTAGTTGCTCTCTAATACCACTCAACTTGTTAAACTCAAGAATGATTTAATGGATTCAGTGCCAAAGAGGTTTATGGTTAGCCCTGCCCTTTGGAATCACTTAAACATTGTTTTTGAGGTCTTTACTTAGAAGTATTGCTGATTAGGCTTAACTGAAGAGGTTTATGATTTTCCATGCCCTTCTGTTAGTCTTAAATGGTTGATTTGAAGGTATTTATAGTATGATTAAGGAATCTTAGGAGTTCCCTGCTTCTTGATCATCACTATTGTTATTAAAATGTTTTCTTTGTCTGAAGGAGAAATCACTAGAGACTTTACAAGTTTACTCCTCTCTAGGGTTTTGTCGGATTGTTGTCTTAATGTTTGCTTTCTAGGGTTTTTGTCAAAATGTTATTCATATGCCCTGTCTTTGGTTATTTCTTCATGCATAGTGATCTTAGAGGCCCTCCTTGTTGTAGTATTTGTCAAAGGATTCTTAACTGCCCTTTGCATCTACTTTGTTGGCAATTTAATGTTCACTTCACTCACATAAAGCCTTGAAGATCCATTTGGATTTGTTATAATTTCCCTCCGTAGCACCCTTGACTTATTGTTGTACTTTCCTAGAACTTTTACAGACTCCATAGCCCAATGGTCTAAACCTCTCCAACTCTATCAGTTTTTCTTGACAACCTACCCAACCAACCAACCAAACAAACAAACCCTAATCATTATAACTAACCTAAAATAAAAACCCTAAAATCAATCAAGTTCACATCTTTCATACAGACATAGAGAGAGCCCTCTCTGAGTCCAGGAAGGCTAGGTCCTAGGACTCCAAATATTGGTATGATGTTACCCCTGTTCATTTGTTCTTTCCAATCTGACAAATTACAACGACATAACATAATGGCGATCACTGTGGGACACTGAGTAAGAAATAAGCTTAGACATCCTTAGAGAATTCAGAAAACCCTTGTCAAGTAATATCCACTGACTCAGCACCATAAAATAATGGCGATCATGGTGGGAATCTGAGTCAGTGATAATCTAAATATTCCTTAGGACCTCAGAAAACCCACAAACATCCTTAGATTGGTATTTGGTTGTTGATGGTGGACAACAAGTACATCCTTAAAACAATAAACATCATCCACCTGGTGACTCCACTAGTCTTCAGTAGCCCTGTTGACCCCACTAATTCTCACAGAATCCCCTAGGAATGCATTAATCAATCCTAATATTGCTGATGGTGGACAACAAAGTTGAAATATTCCACCTGGTGACTCCACAAATCTCAATAAATCTAAAGACTCCATTGGTAGAGAACTCTAGACTGGTTAAAAAGATGCAGTGACCCTTTCTGATTTAAAAACATGGATACAAGGATACAACGAAGATATGCTATGATTAACAGAGATCACATCCCTGGATTCCAACACAAAATGCCTCAGATAAATTGGTTTTCAAACTTTCCTATGTTTTAGGATGAAAATTTTGATGACCCCTTATTACATCTCATCAAATTTCATATACATGTAAGGAGGTTAAAAGTTGAGTGGCATGAGGACTGCCTCATGAGAATTTTCATGGGGACATTAGAAGGAAAGGCAAGGAAAAGGTATGAAGGCCTAGACCTTGGTTGTTTATTTTCTTTAAAGGATTTCCAAAAGGTGTTTTATGAACATTATAAAGAGACTTTTTCATCTCTGTCATTAGCTGAAAATTGATGTGATCAATCTGAAGATCTCATACAATACCTTGTAAACATTGATGAAGATTTGGGAAATTGGCATCCAGAGAGTCTATTAGAAGAAATTAATGCATTTCATACTCAAGATACCTATCATGACAACCAAGAGGGGATGGTTAAGGATGAAATCAATCATGAGACAAAGGAAGATCCACAAGGTCTCTCTGGAGGCACAAGTGATGATTCTTTGTCTCTTCTAGGTGAGGCTCAAGAAGGTATTCATCCTCAGAATCAACCTTCACAAGTAAAATAGAACTACTTTAGTTCTGTCCAAAGAAAGAGAAAAATGCCTCCTCTCTTAACTGAAGAGGAAATAAATCATATTCTAAACATGCAGCCAGCCTCTAAACCTTCATGTGAACAAAAAATTTCTATTCATTATCCTACTAATCCTAGCTACCATAGATCATAAAACAGATGTGTAGATCAATCCAAAGAAAAACAATTTGATAATCCAATATGTTTGATTGGTGACATTACTTATGTTGATGATTTTCCAAACTTTGATCAGTATGATGATGGTCATGTTCTTCAAACAGAAGCTAATCTTGCAAAGCAATCAACAACTGGTTTGTGGGAGGAAGTTCAGTTTCATCCACTTGAAAATAGTAATCACTCAATACATATCAGATATGACACTAATGAGGAAAGTCTAGAGAATTTGGAAGTAAGTGAAGGATCCCTGAATCTTTGTTCTACTTCATTTTAGTCCATCAAAAATAACTTTCATGTGATTGGAAATCAACAGTCTTTCAGTTTTGATGTTGGGGTTGAGGAAGATAATGAACTTCTTGAGCAATTTGTTAATGTGAAGCCTTTTCCTGAAATGGTTGAGGAATTCATTTGTGACATAAAATCTTCCTTAGCTCCAGATTTGAAATCACCAAGTTCCTTTGAGTTTCAAATTGTAGATGAAGGCTTGGAAATTGATAATCATATGAGATTTTCTGCACTTCCTTCTCAAGAATATTTATTGCTAGAGACTACTCCTTCTCATCAACATGATGGCCTTCAGACAGAGTTCAGCCCACTTAATCAGAGCATATCAGGTCATCTAGAGGACAACATTGCAATATATGATGAGGCTTCCAGTTCAGATGATCAGGAGGAGAAGGAAGAGATTCTTTCTCAAAATAATCCCAAGCTTAGCCAAGTGGAGGAAATATTACTCTTGGATGAAGTTTATTTTTCAAATCCTCACAACCAGGTATTGTTTCAAGATCCATTTGCTGATTTCTTAGGGACATTTGAAGAGGGAGTAAAATGTGTCAGAAGCAGTTTGATGCAAGGTTTAAAGGAATTTTTAAGCACTACTGTTCAAAAACAAGTGAGGTGGGAGTGGCCTTTCTATTTTCTCAGCACACTCAAAGAGCTGAACAAAGATCAATCATGGAATCATCTACTTGATTGGTTATATTGGAAAAGAGAGTTCAACAAATGAATAAATTTCATATGTAAGCTAGATTAGGATATATAGATGTGAAAATAATCTTAGCACTATGAGCATCTTTCTAGCTTTAGTTTCAAATTGTTTTGACAAAAAGGAAGAAAAAAAATGAAATACAAAACAAAGAAAAGAAGAAAAAGAGGGTAGGTAAAAAGAAGAGGTACAACCCCATACCCAAAAAGAGTATTGCTGAAAGTGTGCAAGCCTAAATGCCACTACTTGTTAAGAAAGAAGAGTCTTGTTTAGTCATCTATCCTAATCATGCCTGAACATGTTTAAATTTCTGCTGATAGGTTAGTGAAAGAAGAGTTGTAAAATCATTTAATCTTGGCTTTTCAGTAGGTTAGATTAAGAAAAGAAATTGCTAGTTCTCAATGTTAAAATATGAACCAAAGAGAAAGAGAGGGATATATAACAAATTATAAATCACAACCCTCATGCTTTCTAGTTTTTTATTATACAAAATTAATTTCTGTATGCAGCTTGTCCAAATGCCACAGCCCATGGAAAATCAGATTGCTTAATCCTGGTTTAGTCATATTTTCAATTTCATGTCAGTAGGTTAGAGAATAAAGTCTCTCAAACAGCTTAATCTTGACAGATGAATAGACAAGGTAGAGAATAAGAGAGTTCACCAGTCTAATATTAACTCTTGAAAGTGATAAGGGTACAAGTAGATAGTTTTTGTGCTTTCAAAAGAAAAGAATGTCAAGGGTTTTCTAGTCCAAGTGCACCCAAGAGAAGAAAAAATGTTAGGCAAAGTACGATTGGTAGGTAGAACTGATATTGAAGCAATCATGTCTTTTCAGATTTTTGAGATCATAAGCTTCACAAGAACATCAGTAGATGAAGGAAGAGGAATATGCCAACTACAAGTAAGGTACTGGTCTTCAAAACTCATAAATTTGAACTCTGAGGTCTTGGAAACCTTCGGAAAAGGAGTTGCCCTCCCCAAGTGGAGCCGCTATTAGTCATTAGTATTTTTCATTATCTATAGATGACAAAATATTGCTTCTAGATTTATGAAAACAAAATTCCCTAAATATTGTGAGTTTTAGAAATCTCACTGCCTTCATTATCCTTATGGAAAATTTTTCACTATTTCATCAACCTTGCATTTTCATGGTCACCTTGCCACTCCTAAAAAATACTTATGGGTTTGTGCCACTCATCTCCATCATTTTTCCTGCTTCGTACCTCATCACTCTGTTTTTTCCTTGCCCACAACTCCATTGTACATCTAGGGTTACATATAGCCTAATTCGTTCTCATGATTCCCAAATTCATCAAGCATTGATGGTCTCAAAACTATCTCTGTAGGCCCTTTAGATAAATCAAGTACATTTGATTTTGGATCTTCAATACACCACTTTGTCAATAATCTGTTTTTACACTTGAAGACTCCAAACCAATTTTTAGTCAAAGAGAGGTCAAAGAACCCCCACTAGGCCAATTAGGGTTTCATGAGTTCCAAGTTCATCATTTCCAAAGGAGACTATCATTCAGTTTTAGCGTCTGCACATGAGGTAATGGACAAGCTTGAAACTTTTTGAAGGAGTGTTAAGGGTCTATCATGCAAAAAGTTGGTGAGGTAGGAGGTCTGCTCCTAAATGAAGACATCTTGTAGCAAGGAAGACAATAAACAAATTGGTTTTAAAGAGAACTAGGGTTTTTGGGCTTGATTGGGCCAAGTCAGTGTTTTCAGGCACCTGCAAATTAGAAATGGCCAAATAAGGTAAGAAACATGGTTTAAAACTACATGGTATAGACAAAAGAAGGTTTTGACAGTGCTGTTATGAGGAATCTTCCCAAAGGTGTTTTATGCACTTGCCATGTCAAAATGAGCAAAGCATGATTTCAACTCCAAGGAATAAGTGAAGGAGGTTTTTAAGGCTGCTGCTGTGTCAAAATAAATGTATCAAATTTCCAGAATCAAAGGGAAAGGTAAATTTCATAACTCCAACAATCTACCAGAAAGAAAAGGTGAAAGGGTTAAGCTGAGTTTCATGATAGATACCAAGGAGGATTTTTTTGAAGATGATGTTTCTGTGTGAAATCACCACAAAATGGTAAAAATAAACATGTGAAGTCTCTAAGATCAAGGGGAAGGTAAGTTTCATCACTTCAGTCACCTACATGGCAAAAGGCCTTAAAGAGCATCAGTGAAAAGGGCAGAGAGGCTTAACACATCAAAAATTGGGTACAAAGATAAAACCAATGACACATGCCTAAGGAGATTTTTCACTCTTCATATGAATCATTTTTCACTTGCAAAGCATTATAATTTCAAAAAGATGAAAATTTGGAAGTTTTTAAGGCAAACTTGGACAATTTTTCCTGGCGCTGCATGCTTGGAGTCGGGTGTTGCACGCTTGACATTTTTTCCTTAGCATTTTATTAAGGCGCTGCGCGCTTTCCCGTTTCTCACTCAACACGCCTGATAAAGGCCTTGGCACTATACGCATGGCACAAGGCGCTGCACCTTTTCCAAACCCGAAACCCCGTTCACCTGGGCGCTGCGCGCTTGGCCAGGAGGGCCTTCCAAACCTTGCAGCAACTCAAACCTCCTCCAAACTTCTTCAAATTGCTTCCAAGGTTTTCCAAAGTGCTGGTAGGGGTATGTACAGGTCCTAAGGCACATTTGCGAGATTTATTGATGATTTTATTGAAAGGAATAGAAACTCTAAGAGACACCCTACATTTCATGCTTGAAACCACTGTTTGTCATTCTCTCATTTGCTTTTAAAGAAAATTAGTGATTGATGAGCGTGCTTGCATTAATTTTAAAGGGTTGTCATTTATCCAAACAGGTCATGACATTCATTCATTCATCCCCTACACTCCAAAGGTTTCCATTCCATTATCCCTTTATCTTATTTTCATTTTGTAGTTCTAAGGTCTCTCAATTTATATTTTTTCAAATGTCAATAAGGGAGAGGTAATAATGAGAAATCAAGCAGGGAATAAGATGCCAATGAATCTGAAAACAATGAAACACATAGCAGTGATGATGTTGGAATTAGGTCAAAAAGCAGTGAAGAACATGACTTTATGTCCAAGGGTCATGAGAGAAGTGAAGGCAACAAGGAAATAAGTCATGATAGCAGTGGCTCAGAGAGAATTAAAACAAAGAGCAATGAGAATGCTGGTAGGTCAAAGAGCCATAAAATCAATCAGTAAGGCAAATATCAGTAAGGAAAGAGTAGTGAGGAAAATAAGGCCTATGAAGGATATGATGGAACCAATGAGGCTAAAAGAATAAAACCTTGAAAACCTGGCTGATCTATACCTACAAGTCTCCCAAACATAATCAGCTGAAAAAAATCCAACTTTGGGCACTTTTTTGCACTTATGAATTTTTGACTGATTTAAAGTGCCAAGGGCGCAGCGCCCCTGGCATTGCGTTTTTTTTTGGGCATCCATTAGAGGAAAATTTTAATTTTTTTGGTTTCTTAGGCCAAGGACATCACACTCACCATGTTTTAGCTCATTTGGAGCACAATTGGTCCTCCAAAAGGGCCAAAAACATGCAAAATTTCACCTTTCTGCCTTGTTTTCAGAGATGGCACTATGCCCTTATCAGTATTGGGAGATTTGATTTTTTAATAGGTAAATGAAGTCCAATCAGAAAACCGAGGGCAGTGTTGAGCCCTAGAATTGCCTTCTCTTTTACAAACCTTCACTTCATTTCATCATTATTTTATCACTTCATAAGCCTAAAATCAATGAAGAATGATTAGGATTGCTTAAAGGTTACATGAAATTGATTAACATATTGTATTTTCATGATTTTTGCTGTTTTAAAAATTTTCTGCAAAATAGCTACAGAATACAGGCGTTCCGTAGCTGATCACGCGTTCCGTAGATGATCACGCATTCCATAGCCGTTTTAGAGTTTAAGTGGGTTACAGGTGTCGTCTCAAAGAAAGGTGCATATGGGAAAATTCCAGAGTTCATCCTCATCATTCGTTGCTCTCCACAAAGTCTGAGCAAAAATATCTAAGTGGTTATGCACGTGGGACACCCAAACTAAGAAGCAGTTTCCTATTAAAACACGAACTCTACAGCTGTCTGCAGCAAAGTACGAGATCTTCAATAAGAGTTTTAATTTGATTAGGAATGGGAAAGACAGTAATCCCTGTATTATCTCAAGTTATGTTATTTAACTTTATTATAAGAATCACTCGGGAGACCGAGAGACGCTAGCTAGTGGATGTTTTGTTTTTAGTTCTCCAAGACCGTGTTACTCTGTTTTTCTGAACGTTTTCCTTTAATAAAAGAAGTTCAGCTTTGATGCATGAATTGAAGCAACGTTGAGGAGTTAAAAATTTGCGTGCTACTCTGGTGGTAGAGGGCCCCTACTGCCCGAGGAGTTTTTAATATAGATAAGTAACTCTCGTTTCATTCTTAGCTTAGTTAATTTTCTGAATTCTGCGTTTTTATGTTCATTTGTATTGAATGCTACAGTTTAGTCTCGTTCTAATGAATTCTTCCAAAATACCTCTAATTATGAATGGGAATTAAATGTGGTATTTTAGGAGTTTAATTGTGTTTTCATTTCGAACTGTGTGTTTTATGTCAATCTGCATTAGATAGTACAGCCATAATTGTTTTTACAAACTCTTCCAAAATATCATTCACAGTGAACAAGATGGGCTGTAGAATTCCATGAATTAGTTGCATGATTAAATTAGTTACAGCACTCCGGAGGTAGAATGCATCTAGTTCAGCTCTGTCATTTCATTTCAATTTTGATAATGGCTTTTTAGTTTAATTCTGTTCACCATCTTTCCAGTTTGAATAATTGCATTTTAGCCCAGTTGTGGTCACTGTGTTTTCAGTTTGATTGATTGAACTTTAGCTTAACTCTGTCATTTGTATTTCAAAATTGATTAATTGCATTCTTGTTCATGTTTTGCTTAATGTATAGTCAAGTCTCATTAGTTAGTTGTATAATAGTTCTGTTTTACTAGACTAAGGCCTTCATTATTTACAAAGACTATTCATGTTATTAAACTTTTCCAACATATCACCATGCAGACAGGAATTGGTAATATCATTTCACGGCCTTTACTATTCTGCAAATTCTCATAATTGTGCAACTAGCCTTTTCCTCAAACTTATTCCAAAAGACTTTAACTTCCGAATAAGGTTTAGTAATGACAATTTAGGTTGCATAGTAGATTAGTTTCAGTACCCTTGATTAATTTAGAGTAGAATTATTCACTGTGTTGCAGAACTATCTTCTCCAAATATATTCAAACAAATCTCTAGTCATGGATAAGATCTACTTTGTGATATGGTAAATTGTTGTTTAGGAAGACCTCACTGCACTAAATCTATCCTTTTCTTGAAGTATTCCAACATATCTCTAACAAAAGAATTGGACTAAATTTGTGTTGTGAGTTACTGTCTAGTTTTGCATACCACACATGATTTAGGACTGTTTGTAGTGTGACCAAAAACTGCTTTTCACCAATATTTAGTTCTTTCTCTTCTTAACATAAAATCATAAAACCAAAAACATCATAAAAACACTAAACACAACGAAGTAGGAAGAGGTTACTTAGGCACATATGGTGCACTTCACTTCAGCAGTTTACCAACCCTGGTTGACAATTAATGAACTCAATTTAGGAGACTAGGTTGAGCACAAACAGGCAGTTTTGGAAATTATACTTGATAAGATTTCTAATGAGCTTTCTCGAAGCTCATTTTGACACCGGGAAGGCCTTCAAATCTCAGTTGCAAGATGACCTATTTTTCCGGTGCAGGCGCTGCGCCCTTGACAAAAAGTCAACAAAAGACAAATTTATTGCAAATATATATTTTGAGTTTTTTTTGGGCAAATCACTCCAAATTTAGGTTTTAGAAGTTAATTTTCATTTATTGCATTAGATATTTTGTGCCTTGGGCCTTGCATGGTCTCTTTGCACATAAATGACATTTATGAGTAATTAATAGTTTCTAAAACCCTAGTTAGGGTTTTGAACCTCCAATGCAAGTTAAATAGAGAATGAGGGCTTTATTGTTCATGTTGGTTGGTTAGTTTTTGAACTGAGCATAGGCTCTGAGTTGTAAGGAGTTTTTGGATTTGGAGCATTATGAAGATTTTGTACTGAATATCAATGAGGCAAGCACTTTGCAGGATTCATGAACATGGCTAATGGTGATGTCTTTCTCATTTTGTTTTCATTTTATTATGTTTTACATATTGTGTCATCCTTCTCTTGCATTAGAACAAAAATTTTAGATTAAGGTATGCTGCCAAAACCACATTAAGTCTGTCTACTTCTCCTGCTCTCATGTTTTCCTCTGCTTAGTCAGTTTAGAGAATTCTTAGTTGCTCTCTAATCCCACTCAACTTGTTAACCTCAAGAATGGTTTAATGGAGTCAGTGCCAAAGAGGTGTATGGTTAGTCCTGCCCTTTAGAATCACTTAAACATTGTTTTTGAGGTCTTTACTTCGAAGTATTGCTGATTGGGTTTAGCTGAAGAGGTTTATGATTTTCCATGCCCTTCTATTAGTCTTAAATGGTTGCTTTGAAGGTATTTATAGTATGATTAAGGAATATTAGGAGTTCATTGCTTCTTGATAATCACTATTGTTATTAAAAAAATTTCTTTACTTGAAGGTGAAATCACTAGAGACTTTGTAAGTTTACTGCTCTCTATGGTTTTGTCGGATTGTTGTCTTAATGTTTGCTTGCTAGGGTTTTGGTCAAAGAAGTTATTGGTATGCCCTGTCTTTGGTTATTTCTTCATGCATAGTGATCTTATAGGCCCTCCTTGTTTTAGTATTTGTCAAAGGATTCTTAACTACCCTTTGCACCTACTTTGTTCACAATTTAATGTTCACTTCACTCACAGAAAGCCTTGAAGATCCATTTGGCTTTGTTATACTTGCCCTCCGAAGCACCCTTGACTTATTGTTGTACTTTCCTAGACCTTTTGCAGACTCCATAGCCTAATGGTCTAAACCTCTCCTACTCTATCTGTTTTTCTTGACAACCTACCCAACCAAACAAACAAAAAAACAAACCCTAATCCTTATAACTAGCCTAAAATCAAAACCCTAAAATCAATCAAGTTCACATATTTCATACAAACATAGAGAGAGCCCTCTCTAAGTCTAGGAAGGCTAGGTCCTAGGAATCCAAAGATTGGTCTGATGTTACCCCTGTTCATTTTTTCTTGCCAATCTGACAAATTACAGTGACATAACACAAACTCCAAAGATCAAAAGCAAAAGTGAAAGGTAAAGGTTCCAAGGTTTAAAGTGAATGTGAAGAGGAAAAGTGGGTCCTAAAGGAAAATTTATTCAAATAATCAAGTATAAAGCCAATAAAAAGGAAAATAAGGCACTCATTTTCTCTCCTAACCATCGAGCTCCCACTCCCTCAGCTCGAAAATCAAGTTTGCAGTGTCAAAAACTAAGTTTTTGGGTGGTGCTGTGCTCCTGGAGGAAAGGTGTTGTGCTACTGGAAAAGGCGCTGGGCTCCTGGAGAAGGCGTTGTGCTCTTGGAAAAGGTGTTGCGATCCTGTAGAAGGCACTGTGCTCTTGGAAAAGGCACTATGCTCCCGGAGAAGGCGTTGCGCTCCTGGCAGACCAGCACTGCACTCCTACCACTGGCGCTGCGCTCTTGCCCAATTTCACTCCAATCTTCCAAAAATTTGTGCAAGTGGTCAAAATCATTTGCAAAAGGTTCCTTCACCTCCTAGCAAGTAATCAACAACTTCTTATGCCCTCCTTGCATTTTCCAGTTACCAAAATTAATGTGTTTAACTTCGCATTCAAATTTGCAAGTTTTCAAGCTAGCAAACCCTAGTTCCACTCCCACATCCATAAATTTGATCCCTAGACCTCACATTCCATTCCCATATCATAGTAAACCCTATCCATATCCCTAAATCACTAAATACCTGCCCCCAAGTTACATTTCCCAAAACCCTAGCTCCTAGGCTGCTAATTCCTAGGTAGCTCTGTTATCATACCTATAATAAAATTATAAATCCCATTTCCCTAAGTGTTTTGATCCCATATCACTCCCCTAAGTTCCCTAACCCCCTTCCCTATTTCCCAAATTTTTCCTACTCCCATACCCACTCCCTAAACCTATTTTCCACTCTCTTTTCCCTTCCCTAGGGTTTCAAAACTAAAAACACAATGGAGGAGGAACATAGAGATTTCATGGAGGAGGAGGACATAGAGGAAAGAAGACCTCACAAGGGAGGGAGGATTTTGAGGCTTGAGCCTACTAACACCAGAGAACTGATGGCCTCACCCATGAGAGTCACTTTCTTCAAATATGTGGGCTACTTTGATTTCTGTGAAATGGTTCAAAGAGTCCAACACCACCCTGTTTTGAGCAGAATTTTCATCTCAAACCTTCAGGACAATCAAGTGACTCTTGCAGGTGTGACCTTCACCATATCCACACCCATCATTGTTGCCGCCACAGGGATACCTAATGTGGATTAGAAGTGGTTTAAATCCAAAGACCTGGATGAAAAGTATTATGAACCATTCATCAAGCCATGGTATAAAAATGAGGGAAAGAGAGTCTTCCCTTTCAGTTACCTTCTTGATGGGTATGCCCCCATGATGAAAATCATCATGAAGTACTTCTCTTGTGAAGGAAGGTTCTATAGACTCTACACATACCATATCAGATTGCTTATTCACTTCAAAAGAGTCAAGTTTCTCCACATCAGATACTACTTGGTCAGGAGCATGGAAAAAATGGCCTACATAGTACAGAAGAGAGGATATGATCAACAAATGAACAACCTCTTCCATCACTCTTTGATAAAAAATATTTTACTCCATCATCTAAAACAATTGAACATTTCATGGGACACTTTCAGCCAATGATGTTTTCACCACTCCATAAGCTCAGCATGCTAAAACCATCCCTCCTCCACCTCAGTCCACTGCATCTATTCCTCCATCAAATCAGCCTACTGGACCCATATCATCACCATCATCAATATTTCAGAGTCAAATTGGGTCATCCAAAAGAGTTGTGGTCAAAGAGCCTAAAAATACCACAGAGGCTGAAAAGGACAAATAGGTCAAGACCTATCAGAGGGGACCTAGTAGGTGTTTTATCCACAGATTGTGGAAGTGGCCTTGCCTTCTTCATTAAAAAAGTAGGTACACTAGGATGAGCACCAAAAAGAGGCAGTTGGGCATGAAGACCTCCATGAGACAGAAACAAAGTTTGACCTAGTTGACTTGGATCAGTAAGATGATCATGAGGCCTCAAGCTTGATTTTTTTTTCACGGTGGTTCACGAATCCATGTGCCCGCACACATGAACCCAGTTATATCGACAGTATGAAAATATCGATAGACCCTCCCAAGGGTATCTAACATCAGCCTTACACGCGAGCCACCTCAAGCTTGATTATTAAAGAGAAGGATGCCCAAGTTAGAACTGCAAACTAATTTGGTTAGATCTCAGTTTGTCATTTCATTTCTTGAGCAGGAGAATAAGCAACTGAAAGATCAACAAGTACTTATGGAGCTAGAGCTTCTGAAAGAAAAAAAAGGTAAGGCCATGATGTCACTTGATATTTATCATGATGACATTCAAACCAATAGAACAAGACCTAAGACAAGAGGTATTAAGATAGCTCTACAACAACAAAAATTTGATGATGAAAAACTCACTTTTGAGGAGAGGATTGCCAAGGAGGTTGAAGATGATATAGAAATATGGCTTGATAGGGTCAAAATCCACCTTAAGAAACTCCTTCACAAGGCAAAAAAATATAAAAAGATGCTGAGAAACATGTCTAACAAGTACAACACAAGAAACAAGATCTGTAGCATTAAACTCAAGTAGTTGGAAGAAAAACATAAGCAAACCATAGCCAAGCAAGAGGAAGTAGATAAGCTTGACACCATTTCTGAGGCCTCTCTCATTGCTTAGAATACATCATCAACATTTTACAAAACAATTTTGAAGAGTTTTTGAGAAAATTTTGCGTTTGTGCAAACTTCTGACAATTTTCAACATAGTTAGACTATCAGGAGCACAACGCCCTAGGCGTTGCGATTATTCTAGAGGCCTATAAATGAAAAAATAAGACCACCATTGGATTCAGAAGGTAGAAAATAGTCAATTTTGACACTTTTCTAAGAAAATTTGGAGAAACTGGTAGGTAGAAAGGTAAAAAACACCTCAAAAATCATGTTTCTGCCCTGATTTTTAGCGAGGCACTGTGCTCCTGACTAGCCTTGGGAGATTTAACTTTTGGTGGGCTAAAATTCATCATTTTTGGAAACCAGGTACGTTTTTGGAAACTAGATAGTACAAAATTTCCAATGAGCTATCCTATTCTCAATTTGGACATCAACAACCCCCTCAAAAGTTGTGCTGAAGATGGCACTGTGCTCTTGACACTTGCGCTACCCTCTTGACACGGGCGCTGTGCTCCTGATCAGTGACTGATATTTCTGATTTTTTCTCAGTTTTTTGAGTTTGACTATGGAAAACCATGATTTTACTGATGTAAATGATGGATGTAAATGTAATTAAGTTTCTTTCAAGTTACTTAAGGGTAAATACATTAGGTAAAAGTATTTTTTAGGATGAATGAATCAATTTCACTAAAGTTAGGGATGAGTCAGTTTGAACTCCCTACACTTTAGGTTTGCAGTTTAGACTTTTGTGGATCAGCTCCACAACTCAGGGATTTGACCCTTGAGGTTGGGAGAGGTTGTTTCATGTCTATATCTTTCATTTCTTTACTCATTTCACAGGTTGGATGATGTTGTATTGATCATAGACACTAGTGTATTCATATTTTGGCAGGAATATTGTGTTAGTGTGTTTGGTGCACGCATGTATGAAATCAAACCAACTTATGGGGTGTGGTCTACCCTCTTAAGTTATTGGTCATAGGCAGAAAATATATGGAGTCAAGCAAGTTAATGGAACATGTTAGAACATAAACATACTAAATAGAGAAATAACATGCATATTCAAACATAAAAATTAAACTAAGACTAAAACAAACAAGACAAAAGCTCTAAATATAGTAAAAAAACTTCAATAATCCAAAGGGCGTCGCTTAAATCGCCTCTTATTGAGTGCTGGTAGGAAATTAGGATTAAAATTTAACCCACTTGATAGGGGGCCCTTAGAACTTGGGGTTCTAAGTCTCGATGCAAGGATGTCTTTACTTCCGAGCATGCCTTGGTGCAAAGTCTCCCTCTCTCTACTATGGTGGACTGAAGTTGTTGGATGACCAACAATTGAGTCCCCTCTATCTCTGCTCTAGATCACACACTGTTGGTATTACTTGGGGAAATTTTTGGCCAGCATAACAATGTGCTCTCAAGTTGTTCATCTCTTGGTGGCATTTTATAGGGGAATTCAAATCCTCCTTCCCTCTCTTGGTACATTGTGGATGGTGACCCAAGAGAGGGGGATGATTCCATTGTGTGCCACAATTATTCCATTGTGTGCTCCCTTGATGTCCTAAGGAGGCTTGGGTGGCTATCCTTAAGCGAACTCAAGTGTGGAATCAATATCCTGGAGTGTGCTTGTTGTGGTCCCAGAAAGTGACTTCTGCCACTCCCAATATTGCGTGCTTTTCGGGTCAAAAGGCGCACAAAAGCACTCTTATCGAAGGATTTTACAAACAAAAGCATTTATTAATAGTTCAAATTTAATTTTTCCTCAGACCTTAGAGATTTTTAAATACTTTCCAGATTCTCTAATGTCTTTTAGCCCTGTAAATCCTTCTGTTTGACATCCAATAATGTCGTCTTTGCTTGTACGATTTTCCAGTGTTAATAGTTGCCCCCTAATGTGTGAGGTCTAGGAAGATTCATCCCCCTAATGTTTGAATATGCATGTTATTTCTCTATTTAGTATGTTTATGGGGAAATCCCTAGAGTCAGTAGGACTTCCAGGGTGGGTATAAATTGGTTATGAATTACATGGTGGCTTTTGCATGAGGGTGTTATACTCCTACCAGGGTTGATTAGGGACTGTTGCCATGGGAGAAAAAATGAATGAGTGGGTGGAGGATGTAGTGCACCATTTGCGGTCTTTGTACACTTAACAAAAGAATAAAATAATAGGGTTTGGTTTGTACAAAACACAGAGACGGGTGCCCCAAAACATGAAAGTGTTTGCTCACTGATGATGGGGTCCCATTTGTTGGTATCATGTGTGAGGTTGATGAAGCAGATGAAAAAGTATCACAGATGGAGGTATGGTGGGCCAAATGTGAGGTGCGATAGTGCACTTTGATCTGCTTATACAACCCGACCTTCCGGGAAAGGGGTTTTATTTTGAATGGTAAAACTTGACCTTGTGCATGGTGGATGGATGGGCATGAGGTGCTTCCCGGACTAAAGTGGTATGGCCATGGCGTCACTTTTGCTGTAATATATGGTATACTGTGGGTGACGAGCGCCATGGAGGGAAGGCTCTACTGACCAACGAGGATGTTTATCATGTGTAGGGCAAGGTGATGATAAACACAGTCGGATATGCGAAACCCATGGTTGATTTATGATGGAGAAATGATGTCAAGATATGTAGAGTTTTTTGGGACTCTATCATGCTAGGGGTAGAATGATACTTGCTCTGGAACTTTCAGGATGGAGTTGTGGATATTTTGTGAGCTTTCCTGCAAAAACAAATACCTCAAGTGAAATCATCTTCTTTATCAAATATTATTGAAAGACATGTTATTTTAAAAATAAGATGAGAGAGGGCATACCTGCTGGCACTAAAAATTTATTTTTTCAGGAGTGCGAATGTGTGGCATCGCCTCTATTCATCATGGAGTGCTAATCATAGTGCTGCTTTCGGTTCGGAGAACGGACCTTCTGATCTCTCGTTATGGTCCTCCAAAGTTTTTGAAAAGGGAGATATACAGGTGAATATGGCCATAATACAATTCATTTGTACTTGTTGAGTTTTTGAGAGGTCAGAGGCTTCCATGGAGAATTTCTTGCCGTTACGGTCAACCTGAGCACCAGGGATTAGCGATATCATGCCTAGGTAACCTCCATGATGTCCTGGAATTTAATTTTTTCAGTTTGAGGGTGCCAGGGTCTGTACAAAACTGGTTTGTATGGATTCTGAGTAATTTTTACCCTAGATTGCGTGGGTGATCAGGGTAAGAGTGCGCCCTCTGTGTACATTTTTTTTAGGTTTTGCGTGCTTTAAGTGCTTTGTTCCCCTCTTTTGGTGCGCCTGTGAGAAATACATGCATGCAAAAGGCCGAGGCAAACTTTTTTTTTTTTTCGGTTGCTGATGGGTTCT
This sequence comes from Pinus albicaulis, assembly GCA_034641835.2. Lineage (NCBI taxonomy): Eukaryota > Viridiplantae > Streptophyta > Pinopsida > Pinales > Pinaceae > Pinus > Pinus albicaulis. The sequence continues at coordinate 1,284,095,612 of CM076579.1, forward strand.
TGTTTGGATAACAGGTGTCTGTTGGGAATATCCTCCTTGTCCTTGGTTACTCTGCAACTTCTTTAGCTCATGGAGATCGAGACAGTGGTGAGTGTAATGGTCGTACTCACCACAGATCGAACAAGAGTGGTTTTTTTGAAGAGGTGGCCTTTTTCTCTACCGTTGGGCGTTGCTTGGCTCTTGGTTTTGATTTTGGTTGGAGTTGCCTCCAGCCTGAGATCGTGGAGGGCATTGTTGGTTACTGCCCCCTGTCCAGGATTCTCTTTGGGCTTGTTTTTTCCTTTTTTCTTAACAATGTTAGGAGGGTAGTTCTCTTGGTTATATGGTTGGCGTGGTTGGTTTTGGGAAGGCTGCACAAATTTTTCCTGTGCACTGTTCTGCATAGGTAGGTCTTGTGTTGGGAATTGAGCATAACATGGTCCCTGGTTTGCAACTGGCTGTTGGGGTGGAGCTCTTCCGTCAGTATGTCTATCTATGTACTGGGTACCTTGAGCCAGAGGATAGGGTCCTCCATGGTGATACGACATGCCTTACTGGTAAAATTTTGCGGAGGCATGTGATGACTTTGATAAGAGGGTTGTGGTAAGTTCTGGGTAGAATCATATGTGTAACCGAGGTTTTTATTGCTACTGCCTGGGCAACTTTGGGTCAATGACCCAATTAAACCGTCTGCAGAGTTCGACGCGCCTAGAAGTTCTTTGTAATTTTGCAGGTGCGGTGCGTTTGGCAAGATATTATAAATATACCCTAACTGCATATATATATATATCAGCTCGAGCTGTTGGGCCTTGCTGATGGCGTATTCCTCGGATATGGGCCTTTATTGCGCCACATCCTTTGAAATACCTACAGTGAGAGTTTTCAGGAATAGGTCTAACAGTACCTGATCATCGAGTTTGGATTTACATAAACTAAGATGCAACCGCCATTCGTGGAGATGGTTTGAGATATGGATGGCGGGGGTTTGCCTAAAGTGTGTCAGTAATTCCATTCCAGAATCATGGTGTATGGGTAACGGAAAATATGTTAGGAACACAGTGGCGAGGGTGCTAAAGGTTCCATGTATAGCAGAGGGTTTCTCCACATACCATTTCGTTGCTACTCTTGTAAGAGTGCGTTGTTATAGTCTCAGTCGAATAGTATCATCAATGATGCTGTTCAACGAGCACCATAGGTGGAAATTCATGACATGATTTCCTGGGTCTTCCGCTTGCTTTCCTTCGAACTTTGGAATGTCCAAAGGGAGCTTCGTGGGCATGGGAGGCCATATGGGAATGTGTCAGGGATAATTTTAAGGATGGAAAATTATCTTGAAGTTTAAAAAATTGGCGAATCTCACTAGTCCCTAATATGCAAACTATAGAATTTTTATCGATGTATTTGTGAAATTATTCAAATTTATAATGATATTATATATATTTTCTATATACTGTTGGCGATTTTTAACGTAAAATAATTTTATAATGTAAAATTTGGTCGAATCATTTTTATAAAAAAATGGAAATTGACGAATCTTTTTTTTTGAAAAACCATGGAAAATTAGCCCACCTGCGAATATTAGCCCCTAAAATTTTCCATGGGTTGTGTGAAATGGGGTCGTTCGTCAACTTAGTTAAATCTGGTAGATTCAACAAAGCTAGAAAAGGTGACTACAAGGTTGAAGCCATTGCGACTTGTGAAAACACAAAGTTTTGGTTAGGAAGAGGGTTTATCTGTGACGTACCCTGCTGTGTATTCAACTGGCTTCCTGAATGGGTAGCACTCCTCTACCCTCTAGGGGTTGCGGGAGGAGTGGTATATGGTGTGGCATTTGGAGACCAACCAGGGTTCCCAACTAAGGATGCCCCAATAAAGGATGAATCGATAATGTTGGCAGCGTTCCGTCTTTGATGCCTAAATGGCGAAAGACTTGGAACCCCTCTCGGCAATGGGGGGAGGTCCAAAAGATGTCTAGATCAACGAGGTCACGTTGGGTCCATTCTGGTGTCGACTAGGTCTAGCTTTGGAAATATTTGAGAGGATAGAGATTATGATCAAATAAAAATTCTGATCGCATATATAAAACAAAGCGAAAATAAAATAAATTTTCCCTCTAAATTAATCCTATGTGACCAGTCAATCAAAAAATGTGGTTTTTTTTGTTTGCGTATGATACTCAAATCCTAGAAGAACTAATCATCCTCACACACTCGAATGTAACTGGGCCTTGAAAAGATATCTTGCGAGTGATGGCACAACGTCTCGTAAGATCTGGCGACGTCCCTAGTCAGCCGAAGAAAATCCACCAAGGTAAGGGTAGAGGATCTAGTGCTTTCCTCCACCATCACCTATAGGGAAATGATGCCCTAATTTTGGACACAAAGTACCATCGTCCCATGTGAGCGTTCGAGTCTTGGGATTCTTGGTAATTCAACTAACAATACCGAGTATCAGTTGGGTCAGGTAGCCCCAACTGATACCTGCCTGCACTGTGCCTAAGCCTAACCCCCTCTGAAACGGGTCTCTGCCATGCTTGGGTTTTCTTTTCGATGGGCTGATAGGTGGATTTGAAATCTCCCTAAAAATTTAACTTCTATGTTTCAATATGAAGAATGATCAAGGTGGCTAATTGGATGCCTACCCCCTTGATCCTAACTTAGACTATAAATTCTTTTGTGGCCCCTGTGGGGAGAATTTAGTGAGTTTTGTTAAGTTAGTTTTAGGTGTCTTTGCTTTGCTTAGTGTGTGTATGTGTGTGAGCAAAAAGTGACCAAGCACATAGTTTGAACGTGTGGATATGCAATGATCCTTTTCAAAATCCCCTATTAAACTATGTTCTGTTTTTCCTTGCTTAAAAGAAAAACATGTGCGGATATGGGCTGATTTCTATTTTTCCTAGTTAATCTATGTGATCAACTATATGGAGATGGTGAGTTGTGAATAGAGAGCGTTCATATGCTTGCCTAGGATCACTGAAGGGTGCAAAGTAAGCAGAGACTAGCTATTCTATCGACAATTCAATCCTAGTCCCGAAATCCTAGTGCAAAAATTGAACTAAACTAATTACTTTTACAGTAGAAAAAGGAAACTAGCTAAGCATGCATGGAATTGGGCCACTTACTTTGGCTAATTATCTAGGTGTTTTGGTACCTAAATTTTCAAAACATAATTTTTTTTTTGGAATGCAAGTTAATTTCCCCCCCTACTTAAACTATGTGTGAACTTTCCAAAAATCAACTTGAAATAAAACTAACACCAAGCCTACAAAAATCAGCTAAGAGTGAGCTTTAGTAAGCTGCGGGGTACCTCAACCAGTGCCGGAAGATGTATTATGGGCTATCAGGCACTTTAAAAGCAGGAAAAGATAGAAATATGGGAGAAATTTTCATTCTGTCTTTTTCACGCAAAAGACTGCAACAGGTACGATGTTTGTGAGCAGGTTAGCTCTGAACGTGCATCCTGGGCACCCCTGTCTGAGGGAAAAGCGTGCAAATTATTGCAAAAATGATTTTTTGGAGCTGATATTCTTCATTCTGTCACTTAGGATGAACTGGGGACTGAAAGAGAGAAAGGGGGAAATTTCAGCCCAACTCCACATCACAGACAGAGGTCTCTGTAAAAAGGCACAACCACATAAACTTGGAATAAATGTTAGTGGAATCACCAATCTTGTGTTAGTGTGTTTGGTGCACGCATGTACGAAATCAAACCAACTTAAGGGGTGCATTTTACACTCTTAAGTTATTGGTCACATCTCAAGCAAGTTAATGGAAAATGCTAGAACATAAAAATACTAGATAGATAAATAGCATGCATATTCAAACATAAAAATTAAACTAAAACTAAAACACATAAGAAAAAAAGCTCTAAATAGAGTTAAACAACTTCAATAATCCAAATAGCGGCGCTTACGTCCCATCTTATTAAGTGCTAGTAGGAAATGAGGATGGAAATTTAACCCACTTTCCAAGGAGCCCTTAGAACTTGGGGTTCTAAGTCCCTATGCAAGTATGTATTTACTTTCGAGCTTGCCTTGGTGCAAAGTCTCCCACTCTCTACTATGGTGGAATGAAGTTGTTGGATGGTTAAATATTGAGTCCCCTCTATCTCGGCTCCGAATCACACACTGTTGGTATTTCTTGGGGAAATTATGGCCAGCATAACAATGTTCTCTCAAGTTTTTTATCTCTTGGTGGCCTTTTATAAGAGAATTCAAATCCTCCTTCCCTCTCTTGGTACATTGTGGATGGTGACCCAAGAGAGGGGGATGATTCCTTTTTGTGCCACATTTAAACCATTGTGTTCTCCCTTGATGTCCTAAGGAGGATTGGGTGGCTGTCCTTAGGAAAATTTAAGTGTGGAATCAATGTCCTGGAATGTGCTTTTTGTGGTCTCGGAAAGTGACTTCCGCCACTCGCAGGATTGTGTGTTTTTCAGGTCAAAAGGTGGGCAAAGGCGCTCATATTGAAGGATTTTGTGCGCAAAAGCATTTATGACTAGTTCAAATTTGATTTTTCCTTAGACCTTATAGATTTTTAAATAATTTCCAGATTCCCTAATGTCTCTCAGCCCTGTAAATCCTTTTGCCTGACATTAATTAATGTCGTCTTTTCTTGTACAATTTTCCAGTGTTAACAAATATATTGGATGAGTTGCAGCTATTTTTGTGGGATTCATGTGGTACTGTATTTTAACATAGTTTCTTCTTCTGTTGCATATGTATGAATGTTTTTTACTTTCCATGTTCATTCCACTTATATGATATGTTTTGATTCTCAAGTTTGATAAGCATAATACATTATTTATGCACTGTTTTGGGAGAATCATCATACTTGTGTTTCATTTCTTCAGTTTAAAAAGAATTCATGTACTGTCATGCTCTTTTTAGCACCTCACTAGTTCGATCCATCTCACCTAAGAACCCTAAAGTGTTAAAGTACCTACCTACCTTGCCCCATCAGATGCCTGCAATTCTGATCTTATTTTCCCTAACCTAGTTACTTCTTTGACCTAATTCACTCATCCAACACCCAAATAAACCAATCAAAACCCTTGTGATATTATACCAAGCTTAAAACCTAATTGATCCAGCCCTCTTGGCTATGCTCTCTTGGAGAGAGCCCTCTCTTTCCTAGTAGGGCTAGCTACTTGGCGAGAGCTTGGTCTATAGTTACGTTTGCTGGCCTCTTCTCAGCCTTGGAGATCTGGTGGAGTGCTAACAATACCTAATGCTACAACTATCACCTACTTACACTCAGGTACATATCATCCATCCCAACACATGTGTGTTAGTACAACATCTTAAAACAAGACCATTTGTTCATGCAATCTTATAGACACATATACTTATATCATGCAATTAATCAACATTCAAACAACTTGAAAACATACCATGCTAAATAAATCAGCTAGATGATGTAATAAAAACCAAATATATGACATAATTAAATGATTAAGCATCAATTAATTGACATAAGCAAACTCATACCTTGATGTATCTTAGGGAAGGCTATCTTGTCTGTAGAATCTATCTAGATTATCACAATATAACTTCATGACACATCAACTCAACATAAATAAGGTCATGATATCCATAATAGTAACTACCTTGTTAGTGTCCCGTAATTTGGAAAATTGGTAAACCAAACGACAGGGTAACATCAGACCAATTTTTGGGGTCCTAGGACCTAGCCTTCTTGGACTTAGAGAGGGCTCTCTCTATTATGCAAAGGATGTGAACTTGTTCGCTTTTTGTGTTTGATTTTAGGCTAGCTATTAATTGTATTTTGGTTTGTTTTGGGTTTTCGAGGTAAACTGATCAAAAAGGAAAAATAGAAAGAGAGTTCATCAAATCAACAGGGCTATGGGGTCAGATAAAGTCAAGGCTGTCTAAATGATGGACAAGGTGTATTGCAGGGCTGATTTAGTCAAGGTAAATTGATTCTTTGGGTGAAAGTGAAGTGAAGTGAACATTAAGTTTGTGAAAGACAAATAGCTCTTTAACATATATAGTTTTAAAGTAGGTATTCATGAGGTAGGGCAAACCTCTATGAATAAAACTCAAACTGATACATATGAAAGATAAAAAATCTGACGACACATAGAAGCATAAGAACCTCTAACTCTAGAAAATCACCTTCAGTTTTTGGGAAAACAAATAAGATAAACAAACAACTCAATCTATGAAGAGGGAACTCCTAAACAACATATCTTGAGATATCGAGAACTCTGAAATAAGTTTGCAAGCATGGACAAAGGGCAAGATCGAATGAGACCTCTTTGACTTAACTAAAATAACCAATATTTCATAGAAATATTTCAGAAATGGAGTTTTGAGAAGCTATAAGTAAGCAGGGCATACCTTAAATCATACTAGATAGAAAAACATACTGACCATTAATGAAACAAATACCAATTTATTGATGGACCTAAAGGGCAGTTAAGAATCCTTTAGAAATGATCAAGAAGAGGAAAACATCAAAGCTGTAACATGCAGGATGTTTGAGGTGCTTCCATGAGCATGTCTCAACATATACTTTTCTGATCTACAACAAATGAGAAGTATGGAACATTAATGAAAACAAAGAAACATAAACAAATAAGAGAAACATCACCATTCACCAAGCCATGGAATCCTGCACATAATGCTCCTCCACCATCAAGCCAAACAAGACATCATCCACTTCATAAAACAAGTATTTATTCCAAGCTCATAATGCTATGTATTTATCTCAATATATCAAGTTTTGCCTCTTTGTTACAATGAATCCTCTTGGCTTATATAAGCCAAAGAGGAAGAAACCCACCTAGAGTAGCTAGAAGGCCATTGGCTAAAAACAAATATCTAAAACTATCCTTGAGGCCTAACAAAGTCCAAGGCACAAAATATCCTTCAAAAATATCTTTTTGGACCAAAATAGAAAAAATAATCACTTTTAAGGCCTAACACATAAGATAAAATTGCTTAACGGACATTTGGTCCAGTCATCACTTAGAAAAATGTTTTTCAGTAAAATCTATAGGAGCGTACCACTAGAAAGAAGTTTGTTTTGCAGTGCAGTTTTGGTGAACTTCTCGATGTCGAAATGAGTACCGTGATGGCTCGTTGGAAATCTACGGATGTCTATTTTCCAGAAATACTTGATTTTTTCCAATCTGATGCCTGGAAGTTAGTCAAAAAGTAGAAACAGTGAAAAAAACCCAGAAGTGTAGCACCTGTTGATATTAGGGGCAGAAAGGTAAAAAAATGGTTGTTTTTGGCCTTTTTGATGGACCAAAACAGCTTCATTTAATCTGGAAATTTCTGAGCATGTTCCTTTGATGTCAAGGAATCCAAAAATATATTTTTCTTCAGCTGAGGATGCTCCGAGAAAAAGTTAAGGCACCCATGATTTTATGATTTTAGGTCTAAAATTCACAAAAAACAAGAATGTATCCAAAAATGCCCAATTTTGGTGATTAAACCCCTTAAGGGTTTTTAGAAACATGCAATGAAGCTTGAGCAAGAATTCCAAGCCAGGATAGGCCATTTCCATGTTTTTCCGCCGGGCACCTCCTTTGGGCAGCTTTGAGTTTCCTTCGGGCAAACTGATTCTACTTCTTGTAGTGCTTGGTCATTCTCCTTTTTAAGCCAAAATCCTTGTTAGCTTTCTCCAATTTGGTTTCCAAATGCTGATTTTCCCTCTCAAGCCAAGAATCTTTATCATTCTCAATTTCTAAGGAAAGGAGCTTCGTAAGAGGGTACTGTTGTGCACGAGCTGATTCTTCTTCTTTCTGCTTTTGTAATGCTCGTCTAAGACCCATGGTCTTAGGTCTCTTTCTTGCTGGCCCTTCTTCTTCATCATCATCCGCATACTCACCCATGTATTCTTCAAGTTTTTCTTGTGACTTTTGCGCTTCTCTTTTATATCTGATTTCCTATGCTTCATAGATTGCCATTTGTCCACTCATTTGATTATTTTTCATTTGCAAAAAGTGGATAATGTTTTCTGACCTTCCTAGGTCATTTTCCAAGTCTTTAATTGGAGCCTCCCAGTTTTGCAAAAGAGATCTAGGAATTTTGGCCTCATCACCCTCAACATCACTATCTATTTGTATTATGTCAAATTCCCTTTCATGCTCGTGGCTGCTCTCTTGCTGTTCATTCTTCTCTTTGCCCTTGCCTTTAATGATTCTCTTTCCTCTGGTTTTCTTGGGAAATTCTACATTTCTCTTCTTTGGAAATTTTCCTCTACTCCTTAATGCCCTAGTGACATTGCTAGTCACTGTTTGAGTGGTTTTCTTCTTTGCTGCTTTGGTGTTTTTATCCTTTGTCACTTTTGATGAAGGAAGCATGGCCCCTTGCCTTGGAGAGGTAGTAAACACATGCTCTTGACTTTGCTGATGATGAGTGAGAGGAGGAGTTAATACCTGGGCTTGTTTAGTTTGGTCTCCTACAGCCTTAGGGATGTTCTCTTCTCCAAAAACATTCTCTGTTTGCACTTCTTGGTTAATTTGCTATGGGGAATTTCCTTGTTCATTAAATTTGATATTTGTAATGAACTCATCATCAGGAGTAATCTCAGAAAGATCATGTTCTTTTTCTATTTGGTGAGAGATGTCTAGGTCTACTGTTTTTTATTTTCCAAAACTATCTCTGCTTTCATCATATTCTTGTTGTCATGAATATTTTTATTACTTCCCTCTTTGCTGTGACTACTTCCATCATTTTCATCTTGACCTTGGTCTTAAATGGTGTCACTTTTTTTGCTGTTTAGGCCTTGACTGTTTTGACTGTTTGGGCTGCTTCTTTCCTCATCAAATTTGTTGTATTTACTGAGCTTTGAACTATTTGCTTCATCATTGTCATCGTTTCCAATGTTTTCCTGATGTGGGCTGCCTCCATCATGATCACTGTTTTCATTTTCTTGCTGTGGGCTACCTTCTTCTTTACTATCTTCACTGTCTCTCTGTGGGCTGCCACTTTCACCATCCATGCTTTTGTCATCTCTTTGAAAGCTGTCTTTATCATCAGTAGTGTTTTCAACTTCCTCTTGAGGGCTACTTTCATGATCAATGTATTGTTGATCAACGCCTCCTTCACCGTCCTTACTGTATTTACTATCTTCTTGAGGGTTGCCTCTATCTTTATCAATTTTGATGCTTCCACTGAGCTGTAGACTGCTTGCCTCATCATTCTTTCCTTTCCCTCTTCTGGTAATCTCATCACTTTCTTGTTCTTTGTCACCATCACTTCCTTTTTCTTCGTCACCAACACTTGTTTGCTTTTATTGCATTCTTCCTTATCACTGTCATCCATGGAGGATTCTTTTTGTTGGGTAATAGACTCATGAGAATAAGGGGAAACATAAGGTGTCGATGGTGAGGAAAAATCATGAGGAGGGTCTCGGGATGAAGATGGATTGATTTGTAGTGGCATAGAAGATCCAAAAGTGAAATCAGGGTGAGAGATGAAAGTTTCCCAAGAGATGCCCTTTTTTTCCAGCTGGTGAAAGATAGTGATATTAATGAGAGAGTGATGGAATAAACTTGCTTTCTGCTGAGCTGGAGGCTTATTTTTAACAAAGGAAGACATCTTATCTATACTTTTGCACAGGAAAAAGGGTAGGTTTAGCAACTTAGCTTGTGTGAAATGCATAAGTAGTCTAAAGTGATAGGAATATACTCGGGAAAATCTACCTTCACAAGTGAAATACTTCATGATGACTTTCATGAGGGTGGCATTGTTGCGTAGTAAGTGGGAGAAAGGAAATATGGCTTGGCATTCATCTTGATGATCTAGTTTTAGAAAAGGTTTATAGTGATTGAGATCAAGGTATGACTGTTTGAACCACTCCTCTCCTATGCAAGGGATTTTGGTTGCTTCAGAAATAGCTTTAGGAGTGAGTTCAAAATCTAGACCTGCTATGTGAACTTGTTTTTCTTTCAATATTAGGGCAAAAATTTCAGTCAGCTGGGGGTGGCTAGTAACCTCTTGTACTTTTCTGCAAAATTCAAAGCATCCAAGCTCTCGAAAACAGAACAAAGCAAAAGGAGAGGCAGTGAGCTCTTGAACATTTTTAGGCTCAAATATGTTGTGTTGGCCTCCCTTTTTTACCTTTCTTTTCAGAGGCATTTTTTATTTTACTGTCACTCCCTGAACTTCAAATAAACAACCTTTCAAAAGTAATAGACACTTTTTCTCCAAACTTCTTTCTCCAATTCAGTTTTCAAAGCATCTTTTATGTTTTAAGAACAACTAAGGAATAAAAGATAGTGATAAATACATTGAAGCTTTCTTGAAAATCAATTCTGGGAAAAAAATTCAATTTTGGCCCCTTTTTTGTAGTGTTTGATTGGTGCTACACCCTTCCACACAGGCGCGTAGCATTTTCACACTAGGTTGTTATGGGCACCGGGCAGAAATTTTCACGAAGGGCCGGGCGTTGAAACGCGTCGCGCCAGTTACAGGTGTGTCACACCCTTTGTAAATTTCTACGGTAAGATGCTACAGGCACGTCGCGTCCTTTGTAATTTATTTCAGTAAGATGCTACAGGCATGTAGCGCTTAGGCACAGGCGCGTTGCGACTGTTTGAACTTTGCACGAGACTTTGCCCGACTGAAAACCTGACTTGCTCTCTCTGCCGGTTGAAAAAATGAAATGTAAAATATGTCCATTGAGGCTCCTATATGCCCTTTGGGGAGTTTGAAAATGACTTTCTCCCTTTTAAAAGTGATTTCTCATCCTTTTTCCTTTAACCTTGAAAACAGAGTGCATAGTGACCTTTTTGGTTGCACAACGGTCTTTTTGAGCTTGTTTTAGATAGTGTGTGTGAATAGTAAAGCAATTTTTAGTTTTTTGGTAAAAAGACAATTTCTCCTTCTTGCAAATTATGAACAGTACTCTTTAGTATAAGGAAAATTTCCCTTTTTTCAAACTATAAAATGTGCCCTCTATCTTTCTTTGAAGGGGTTCCTCATAAAAACAAATGTTTGCCATTTTCTTATCATTGAAGGAGGCATTTATAAGAAATTGTTCCCTCTGCTTTATATTTGAAGGAGGCAATTCAAGCCAAAATCTGTACCCTTTTCTTATAAATTGAAGGAGGCCTCTTTAACACTGTGTCTTTGCCCTATCTCTATCATTGAAGGAGGTTTCTTTAAAACTGTGTCTTCACCCTCTGCTTATGATTGAAGGAGGCTTCTTTAAAACTGTGTGGGTGCTCTGTTTGTGTCTGAAGGTAGGTATTGAAAACACAACTGTTTAGGCTCCCTGCTTATCATCATTGAAGGAGGATTTTAAAACACAATCTGTATTACCTTTTGTCCAATTTTCTCATGAGATATGTTCTTATAGAGTCTCACTGTGAAACCCATGGGTAGGTAATGTATTTCCAAATGATAAATTTTTGTTGTGTTTGTCTTAGGAATAACTCTTTTTTGCAGCAACTGTAGCTTCATTGGTGCTAGTAGTTCTTTTGATGAATTTGAATCTAGGCTATAGGTGTATAAAAAGACAGCTATTTCTTTTTATGCTTTTCATTTTGATGCCTAGACTGCTAGAAGTCTTTTGCCAGAAAACTAACACACCTTTGTACTAATTTTTCCAAGATGAATAATTCTTTGACTTTCTTGGTGTTTTGAGTTCGCAGGGATAAATCATGTAGGTTTCCTTTCTCTTTGAAATCTACATTTTATTTGTTTCCCAACAGTCAACTGTTCTAGCTTTGAAAACTTTCCTTGAAGTGTCCCCTTGTTCAGGACTGCTTAATGCCATCTATCCTAGCACCCCTGCAGAGATGCACTGATAAAATGACTTTGATCATTGTAGGCCTTTTCTGATGTATCATGATGATAATGCTTGAAAATTTCACTTGATCACTTTTCTTCAGACATAGGAACTTCTTACTCTGTTTCTTCCTGAATTGAACCTTATAAGCTTTGTTGAAACAAAACATAGAGACCATTTTGATGGTGTGTGACCTAGGGGGAAACAAGGGTTTTTTTTTGCCAGATAAGAAGAAAATATGGCTGACTGATATTGAAAACATGGTTTTGACTAGAGATATTCTTCTCAAGATACTTACCCTAAACACCATCACCTAGACTTGGACAGTTTGTCATAATTTCTGAAGGACTTCTTAGACATAGTCAGGTCATCATATGGGAATTTAAACAATGAGAGGGGAGGAGACAACTTGTCCTATGCTTGACAGTGAGCTGTGTGAAAACATGGGACTTTGAATATTCAGAGATACAAGGCTTATGATAGTTATGGATAGGGGAGTTTTATCAAGACTAGAACTTGATGACCACTTCTAACACAGTCTGCAAGAGAGAGGGGAGGGAAAAGATAGAAATTTCTCTGAGGGGTTTTCTGGAGGACAAATTGACTATTCGAAATTGGTTTCTAGAAAGCCTAGGCAAGGCATATAGTCATCACAGTAGGCAAAAATACTGATGACTAACATACCTAACATATTCACATCATAGACTCATAAACAAATGTCATTCATACATAGCAATCACATATGCACAATCAGTCTAGATTAGTGCAACAAACTATCATAATTAGGTCGAATCATACCTGAATGTATGAACCCTAACCAACAACATAGGCCAATCCAAATCAAAATGATACATATAACATAAAGATCTTAATGCAATAACCCTAATCGTCAAGTTACTAACATATAACAACAACAAGTTATATATCATGCTCATCAACCACATATAACATAATCGTCAAGTTATATCATCATAAAACAACAATAGAAATGCATATAACCACATGTTACTATCACTCATGACTATCTGACATATGTGCGTATAAATACACTAATCAACTAGAATCTACCATGCATGACTAACCCATGCATGTACATATAACTAAATTGATTAACTAACATCTATCATATATGTAACCATAAAAACAATAAAATGACAAACATATATATAAATAACCCTAATGCATATAACAATCCATGAATCACATATCTACATGCCAAACATAAAACTTGTATTGCGATCTTCTCTTGCCTCGAGGTCCAATGTTGCAACTTAACTTTGATGATTTGCATCTCCTACTCTATCTCATCCAACACATTAGCATCATAACATACCAATATCATCATGATGGAATAATTGCATACCATGACCTTATGCACAACAACCTCAACCAGACCAATGCAAAACTGACCATATGCACCCACTTGACATGTATAACCAATCGTGAATGACCAATGCATGTTCAATATATGAAATCTCACAAGCAAGCATACATGGATAGCACCGAAGCATGACCAATATGTAACCTTAGCATAAGCAAGCCATGAATGTACAATATTTAGCAACATGTAAGAAAACATACATGGTCAATACATAAGCATGAAAAACACATAACCATCCATACACACATGATGACACATGTTGACAACAACACCATCAACCCTTCCATGTCGACATCACTGCCACCATGGCCAACACAACATTGATGCAACAAGCACATATAGAGCTTAAACATACTAAATGCATATGCAACCAATGTAAATGCATGATCCACACACCATCCATCAGTCCGAGAGTTAAACCATGCTTTGATACCACTCTGATGTGTGTGTTGATTGTGCATTCATGTCGATTGCATATGTGTTCCTCATGCTTATGTTCCATGTGTGCTTGTTGCATTTGAATGATGTTTATCATGGTTTCATATGCATTTTTTATGCATATCGGTGTCTAGTTCCCGTTCTCTTTGGTTCATATCTAATACCACATGGTGGTATTAGAGCATGGTTCAACTCTCATACTGATGGATGGTGTGTGGATCATGCATTTATATTGAGTGCATATGAATTTAGTATGTTTGAGGTCTATATGTGCTTGTTGCATCCATGTTGTTTTGGTCATGGTGGCAGTGGTGTCGACATGGAAGGGTTGATGGTATTGTTTTCAACATGTTTTCATGAGTGTATGACTTGTTATGTGTGGTTCTTGCTTATGTATTGTTCACACACACTTTCTTACATGTTTCTACATGTTGTGTATGCATTGCTTGTTTATTCTTGGTTGTTTGTGTATGCTTGGGTACATGTCATTACATGTCGTACATGCATTGGTTGTCCATATTTGGTTACATGTTGTTCACGCTTATGTATTGACCATATAAGTTGGCATGGTTGATGTTGTCATGCATCATGAGGTCATTGTAGGAAATTAGGTCATCATGATGATATTGGTATGTTATGATGCTAATGTGTTGGCTGAGATAGAAGATGCAGATCTTCAAGGTGAGGTTGCAACATTGGACCTCGAGGCAAGAGCAGATCGTCATACAAGTTGGTATGCTTGGTATGAAGGTATGTGATTCATGGTTTTGTAAGCATTAGGGTTACTTATATGCTTGTCATTCTATTATTGTTATGGTTACATGTATGATAAATTCTAGTTGATCAGTTTAGTTATATGCATTATGGTTATGTGTATGCCTTTCATTCTATTGATGTTATGGTCAAATACATGATAGATGTTAGTTAATTAGTGTGGTCATATGTACATGCGTTGGTTATTGAAGCTTGGTATTAACTTTATGACTATGTTATATGTTAACTTGTAGTTAGCTTGACGATTATGTTATATGTTGTTGATGAGTGTGTCATATGTTAACTTATTGTTGTTAAATGTTAGTTAACTTGGTGATTAGGGTTATTTCGTTAATATCTTGATGTTATATGTATCATGTTAATTTGGATTATACTATGCAAATGGTTAGGGTTATGAAATTCTGATATGAGTTAATAAGTTGTGATATCATGTCATACTAAGATAGACTGACCATGCATATATGATAGTGATTCATGAATGGTAATGGTGTATGATTTTATGATGTGAAGATGCTAGCTAACTAATGTTATGGATATCATGACCTTATTTATGTTTGAATTGATATGATGAAAATTTATGTTGCCTTAATCTAGATTGATTGTGCAGACCAGATAACCTCCCCTTGAGATGCAGTAAGATATGAGTTTTCTTATGTCATATACTTGGTGCTTGAATGCTGATTAGGTCGTCTATTTGGTGTTTGAGTGATTTGGTGTCTATTACGTCATCTAGTTGATATTTTTAAAATAGTATGCTTGCAAGTTGTTTGAATGTTTGATTTAATGCATGATATGAGTATATGCGTTTGTAATATTTCGTGAAGGAATGATCTTGCTTTAAGATGATGGTATTAATACATATGTGCTGAGATAGTCGGTATATACTTGAGTGTAAGTAGGTGATAGTTGTAGCATTATGTATTATAGCCGATGAATGTGACATGATTGGTTATTATGACATGGTTGTTAGTCTTGGTAAAAGTTGATTTCGAATTGATAGAAATGTTGTATTGATGTTTGGTACATATAGCTAACGTGTGTGTTCAGTTACAGGTCAACATGCTTGGCACAACGAGATAAAGTAACTGGTATATTGTATGTTCATATTATACAATAACAGTTATGTGTCTATGATAGTATGATGCAAGAGATTCCATGACAAAATGTATGGCATGAAATATTGAAGAAGGCCCGGGTAGAGATTTCATTTGGAAGTATTGGGAACCATGGGGATTGAGTCATGGTGCTTGTTCTAAAGTCTTGTACTTCTAGTATTTTGTGATTTGGTTGCGATTTTTTTATGGTATTGATTGTGTCCAGTGTATGGCCATACCACTTTGTTGCAGTGTCGTATTGCTTTTGTTTTTTCATGGTATTCTTCTTGTTTGTTATTGTTCTTATCTTTTATGTATCGTGAGTCTTGGACATTGGTTTGGGGAAAGAGGAATTTAATGGAGCTAGGAAAGAGCTGAATGAAATCCAATAGATAATGTAAGCCTCTAATGGAGCTCAATGCATGAGTAAGTACAATAGAAGGTAAGAATATGATGGTTGGATTGGTTGGGTCCATTGGGGTAAATGGACGATGGAAATACAGACATGAGAAATGTAACATGAAAGGTAAAGTAAATGAACTTAAGGTAACATATGCATTGGCTATGTTGGGAACTATTGATCTGAATGTTGTGCATGTTGTGCATGAATAAAGTATTTTTTCTCAACCTAGACCTTATGATATCTGGTAATCATGTTGTGATCATAATTATGATGATGTCTATATATGTATATATACATGTATGTATGTCCCTATCTGATGGGATCATGATTGCTTTATGTTGATGTTTACATATGTATATATGTATGTATGTATGACGTTGTCTGACAGGATCATGATTGTTTTATGCTAATGATTATATGTGTGTATGTATGTATCTATCTATCTATCTATTTCACTACATGACAGGGTTTTCAAGGATCATTCTTGTGGAGGAATGATTTATTATGAAGGTGAATGGCATGGAGAAGTTATTGGTCTTATAAGGAATCAAGTGGGAAGATTAACTCTGATAGATCGATGAGGTCAGTATTATGTGGACATGAATTGATAAATGCTTGTACTATGTCTATGTTTATGTTATGGACAGGTAATGCTGATGGGTATATCAACGAAGTGAAAAAAGTGTGATCTGCGACATGCTAGGATAAGTATGGATAGTGGAAAAACACTAGAATAAAGGTTGCTTGTGGGGTCAGTATGTGGTATATGGATGTACAATGCTATTATTGTGTGGATTTTGTGCATGTTGTATATTCAGTGATTGTACCTATGGTGATGTGTAATGTTGCATATGTAGTATTGTGTACATTAAATGATATTGGATGCCTATTGTATATATGGTGTTGTGTGTATATTGCATATGCAATTCTAGGTATAGATGGTGCTATGTACATGTTGGATATATAGTGTTGTGTACATATTGTATTGTGTGCTTGTTGGATATGTGGTGTTTTGTGCATATGGTGCTATGCGCATGTTGGATATGTGGTGTTGTGTACGTATGATGCTATGTACATGTTGAATATGCAGTGCTATGTACATATGGTGTTGTGTGTGTGATGTACATATGGTGCTATGTACATTTGGTGTTATGCACATGATTGTACACATGGTGTTGCGTGAATATGGTGCTATGTACAAGTTGTACATGTGGTGTGGTGTGTAGGTGGTGCCATGTACATGTCATGCATGTGGTGTTGTGTACATATGGTTTCAAGTACATGTCGTGCATGTGGTGCTGTGTACATCTGGCATTGTGTACATATTGTACAGGTGATACGGTGTACATTTGGCATTGTTTACATATTATACAAGTGGTGCGGTGTACATTTTGTACATGTTGTGTAGGTGGTGTTGTGTACATGTGATGCAGTGCACATGTTGTGCAGATAGTGTGTGTACAGGTGGTACTGTGTACATGTTGTGCATATGGTACTGGTATACATGTGATATTGTGTGCATGTCATACATGTTATGTTATAGGTATGTGGTGCTAGATATGTACATGGTGTAGTTGTGGTATTGTGACATGTGCATTCGTTATGTTGTACTCCATATATGTATATGTATTGTGTTGTGTTGTACACCAGATCTATGTGTGTGTACATGACATGTGTATGTGTATATACACTGAATATAGGTGTATTGTGTTGTGTCATACTGGGTTTTATTGTACACCAGGTGTAGGTGTATGTGTTATGTTATGTGCCAGATGTGGGTGTATGCATTGTGTGGTGTTGTACGTCCTGTGTGGATGTATGTGTTGTGACGTACACTGTGCATATGTGTAATTGAGTGAAGAGAAGTAAGGGAAATGGGTGATTTCCAGGTGTGGCAACCAATTCGGTGTGTGTACAAAAATAAAAAAGGCAGAAGTAAGAACTGATGAAGGATAAGTACCGGTATTTTACTTTAGTTCTATTATGCACACAATATGTGATTCTGACTTATGATGGTTACATGTGATTTATGATGATTGCATGTGATTTATGATTTTGATCTATGGTGGTTGCATTTTGAGCTAATATGATATGATATGTTTATACATGATGGTTTGATAAAATAGCTAGTTTGAATTGTGTGACATGAAGTGAACAGGATTACAATTATACCTTGTTGACGAGTTACCAATGAGGTATGATTTGAAGTTATTTAAATTTATTTTGAGTCTGATGGAAATTATGTGTTTGCTACAGGAATGCATGAACATTCTCAGTTGGGTGGTTGAAAATGACTGCAAGAATTAGCAACAACAACAAAAGGAATTGGAACATGCAACAATATGTTGGTAAAGTACTTTAGGAGTAGAGTCGTTATGGGAGACTGATACCCAATAGTGTCCATTGATTTCCATGAGCATGATATGACCGACATGATGGTTTTGAGGCACATATATGCCTTGGTTTTATGTATCTTCCGATGCGAGAAAGCCTTGCCAAGGGATGGACTGCCCAGGATGGGGGTGCCAACAGAAGTTGGAAGGTGAGTTACTACATGGAAGGGGATTATTGGATTACCCAAGGGACGGTGTATCCGAGAAGGTAAGGCCGGGGGTGGATTTGTTTTGGTCATTATCTTTTCTAGATGGAATCAGATGCACATTGGGAGTGTACCCTGTAATGAGCCGGTAACTGTTCACTGAGAAGACAAGTGGTGCAGGATTGTAGCATTGGACATTGGATGTAGCTTTGACTTTGGAAGTGGATTTTGGACTTCCTCGGAAGGAGGTGAATCCTGGTATTACTTTGAGGGTGGAGGAAATGTGTATATGTGTATAATTGTATATGTATATATTATTGTAAATACTGTATCGATCTAGTTTATAAATCTCCACAGACAATATGGCTATTTTCTGGTCTAAGAAAATGTGCCTGAGTATGTTAGCCACCTATGAATTTTTTGACAAGCAAACATGTGGCTAAAATGTTTCTGAGTCTTCAAGAGAAAAATTTCCCTTGGAAATCTTTCATCCTTGAAACCTCCATGTGTCTTTTTCCCTTTGAAGAATCTTCACTGTTGTTCCCATTGAAAACCTGTTGTTCTGCTGGGGAGAAACTGTTTTAAGAGGCCTCCATTTTTCCCTTTTTATTCCCTCCAAAACCTCATTTTTCATTCCTATTCCCCTTACAAAGTTCCTCTAAAAATTCCTTCATCAACCCTCATCTCATCCTAAAACCTTTTTTAAACTTCATAATATCCTTTGTCTGGTTTAAAAACCCCTTATTCCCTCTACCAGAATCCCCCATTTGGCTTTAAAAAGCACTAAATTTAAGCCAAAAATCCTCTCTTTACATTACAGGCTTAAGCCCTTTTCAGCTAGCCCCTAGCCCCTTTCACCGCATAGAACCGGGCGCCAGAACTAGGCTTTAAGCTCGCGGGTGCCAATCACAATCGGGAATTTGGGGTGAGCACTTTTCCTTTGTTACTTAAGAAATATCCAATGCGTTTGTCTTTGTTCTATAGACCACTGCCGCAACGTTAGCCGTTGATCTATATAGATCTGACGACCAGCACCGACATCACACCCCACCCATCGCTTCTCTCCATTTACCCCTCCGATTACATGTAGATCGTTGATCTCCTTGCTGTATCCGATGGCCCTGGTGTAATCGCACATCGCAAAGGGCGCCTAATCCCGTGCATTTGACCCCGCCAATTTGCGAGCCTCGATTAGATCCTGACCATTCACCCATCCAGATCCAATGGTCAAGATCGTCTCTGCCACCATATAACTGTCCTCCCCTTTGTAAAACCTTCCGCCTTATCTTCAGATCTAAGCCGTCCACTCATGAGGATCCAATGGCTGAAATCCAATCTCACCACCCATTTTCTTTGTCCACCAGGCCCGAAGAAAATTCTTCGATTGAATCCTAACCGTTCACCTCTTCGGATCCGACGGTTCTCGTTCATCTCGCCTTTTCACTTGACCCTATGCCTTCTCGCTCCTTATTTTAATATTTAACGTCCATACCTCAGATCCGACGGTCGGGATCTAACCCACCTTTGACCGTTCCCCCCTTACCGACCGTGCACTTTCCCATATCGCACATTCATCTACACTGTCAGATCTCTTTGTCCCACATCCAACGGTCAGGAGGCATATCACGTTTTTTTGGTGTTCGGACGTTAACAGTTCAAAATCGCACGATATAAGTGGTTTTGGAGAGAACATGTGTCATGCAGCAACATATCACGGTTTTTTGGGAAGATTTCAAAACCATTCTATTGCAGCGTGAAACCAGCTGTTTTTTGACCAAAACCAGCCCTCCCCGATATGATTCTTCTTTTAATCCTGGCCGTTGATCGTTTGATCTCACGGCTCACATTGCATCGAACCCTCATCCATATCTCTTTCATCGGGGCCTCCATAGAGTTTTATTCGAGGATCCCCACCGTTGATCTCCTCCTGAGATCCAACGGTCCGCATTCAAATCGCCCTCCACGCTCCGGGTCCCACCATTAAAGGCCCCCGCTTTTATGCATTTTTATCCTATTCCTTTTTAATCCACCCGAAATTAAACCTTTGTGTCTTAACACTAAAACTCATTTCTTCCGTCTAACCTACCTCCTCGGTAAATCTTGACCTTTGATCACCTTTGCCTTATCTAATCGGACGGTCCACAACCCTCTTTGTACCAAACCTCCATCGGATCATCCTTTCACCATTCTGCAATGTTTTTTCCCATTTTCACCTGCATCCACCATTTCTCCCTCCATTCCACAGGCCTCCACAGCAATCTTCCACCACTCCCCTAGATTTCATAATGAGTTTATTGTATTGTGCAGGGTTTATGGAGTGAGAAATTCACTCTGTCTCCATAATCACAGTCACTGTGATTCAAAGCGCAAAAAGGCCATCGCAGCAGTGGTAAAGAGTATCAATAAGGACATATTAAGGGATTTAAGGCTCCAGATTGAAGGTTTAATGCCATAATCCAACGTTTAAAGGATAGAGACACAGTTAGAGATCATGAAGATGATTAAGAGGCTTAATGAAGCCTAAGCACATGAAACAAGCCATATATGTGTTCTAATGTTAGCATAACATTTTTTCTCCAGGAAGTACCAACCATATGTCTTCCTCCATCTCCCATCGAACACCAGAGTAGTTATTGCACTGACAGAAGCTTCTAAGGAACTGTCAGGGCAGCAGTCACGGAAGTATGGAGACCTACAGACTTTCTATCCATGTTACTTATATCAGAGGGCAATACAGAGTACCTTACAGTCAGAGAGTACTTCAAAGAACGCATCCGAGGTTAATGTCACCCTGAAAGGACTTCCGAACCAAACTACAGGGTACACACAGTCAACACAGAGCCATTAAGCAGAGTGGGCACGAACACTTCCTCCACTCTATCTTAATGAGCTAATTAAATTTACATCTACTACTACTGTTGTTAATTCTCCTATAAACCCTTGAAGAATATATTGTAAAGGTTTTTGTTGTTTTCGGTTGATAGGGATTCATTCGACTGTTAGAACTGTTAGTGGGGGAAGTAGCTGAGTGGTTTGTAATTTAGTAGGCTGGGAGGAGAAGTTTGGAATGTAACAACCATTGAGCTCAAAGTATGTGACTAGTTTTGCACATCAATCGAACAAGCAAATTTCACAGGATCCTGGTCTATATTACGGGTGATGTTTTCCTACTGCAATTGTTTTATTTCATGCTAAATCATACTGTCCATTATTCTCTGATAAGAATCAGTAATTTGGCTTAGGATATACTCCTACATAGTGCCCTAATGCTTTCCTGCTCTTCTTATCTTTGATGTTTTCTGCTGATAGTGTATCTAAGAGCAAATTCACATAATTTAACCAGTCAAAGATGTTGGCATGCCCATGCTTACTGATGTTTGAATTTGGAGTTTGTTGCTTAGATGTTCTTGTTGGGTTTAAGTTGGAAGAATTGGCATACTGGGGATTTAGAGTGAGCCCTGTCCACTAGGGTCCTTTTCCAATAGATTGGCCTTTTCTGAGATCCCTTTGAGCTTGTGTCAAAAGCATTGAAGGTTAAAAGTCCTTCTCTGATCTTAGGCCTTGCTCTGTGTTAAATCTCAACTGTTTTTCTCTTGAGAGTATGCTGAAAGCAGGCCTGGAGTTAAATGACCTCTGACCTGATCTTAAGCTACCCTTTGTGTCTTCATTGAGAGTTTCCTCTAAGTATGTCAAAGCGGGATGGGTTAAAAGCCCTTACCTGATCTCCAAACTGCACTTGGGCTTCTTTCTTTCTTTCATTTCACTCGTTAATGTTTCCATTCCACCATCTATCTAAAAGATCCTTTGGTATAGATGACTTGCCCTATGGAAAACCTTGGTTAGTTGTTATGCAAGTAATCCCCTTTCATGACTCCACAGCCCAATGGATTAACACTTTCTTGACCTATCTTATTTTGCCGAAACATCCTGCTACTTTGTTCCTTTTTACCTTTTATAGCCTTCTCAGTTAATGATCTCCAACCAATCCAACCAACCAAACAAACAAATAAAAACCCCTTGTGCCTCACACCTAGCCTAATACCTCATTTTGAGCTTCAAAGACATATTATTCTTTGCCTTTTATTGAGATATCCTTCTCTGGATCTAGGAGGGCTATATCCTAGGATCCCAAAGTGGTTTGATGTTGTCTTGTCTTTTGGTCTTGCCAATCTGGCCAAAACACAGGAACCCCAACATAATGGCGACACCACTGGGGAACAAAATCAGACCAATAACCTTTAGATTGGTATTCAATTGCTAATGGTGGACAACAACCCGCTTCAAAATTCACATTCATCCACCTGGTGACTCCACACTCCATAATTCTCAAAGACTCCACTGGAGGAAGAACCTAAAATATGGCCAGACCTCATAGAAGGATAGTACATTTAGGCTAGATTTGGTTTAAAGAATTCATTGTTTTTGTCTACCACTATGTTCTATCCTACTTTAAGCCTAATCAAGTGTACAAAGATGAGACCCACATTGAGTATGGGAAAGGTTTCAAACCTAAGTATACAGACCATGAGTAGACCTATACTCCTGTGAAAGGCCTAGTGGGACAAGAGCCTCATCGTGTACCACCCACTCCTGAAGAAACTTCAAGTAGCCATGAGCCTATTGTTGCACCACTTACTCCAAAAAAGGTCATAGAAAGATATAAGCCTCTGTTTTTGCCTCTTATCTTCCGACCCCTTCCTGCAAGACTTACAAACAAGCTACCTCTTTTTGATGGAGAAAATAAAAAGACCATTGCTGAGCAACATGTTCAAAATCTTGAGGATTTACTTGACTTGTATGAAGCAGAAGAGGATGATGTGCGTATTAGAATGTTTGCCTTGTCATTAAAGGGAAATGTCAAGAGTTGGTTTAAAAACCTTCCAGCTACAAGCATTTTCAGCTTTCATCAATTTTCTCAAGTCTTCCTTGATAAATGGGAAGTCCCGGGAAATGTTTTCCTCATCCTAGAAGAGTATCAGAGTTTGAAAAGGCAGCCAGGAGAGACAGTACAAGAGTTTTCATCCAGGTTCAATAAGGTATACAATGCAATACCTGCTAACATAAAACCACCCCTGGGATGGGCCCTATTGCACTATCCGAGTTCTTTTGACCCTGAGGAGGAATTCCATATAAGAGAGAGAGAGCCTTCGAGCCTGGAGGAAATGAAAAAAATAGCAATTACTGTCGAATAAAAACTATGTTGCAGGGAGGAAAGATTAAAAGCAACAAAGAAGGACCAAGCAGAGAAAATAAGGCAGATCTCATTAGAAAACAAGCTGGAGAGACTGATAGAGATAGCCAGCACCTTGTTGAACATAGAGGAGGAAGAATACGAGGTTGAAGCTGAAAACATTTGCTTAAAGGGGCCCTCACCTTATCCTCAAGAAAGACAAATCAGATCACTGCAAGACATAAGCGGCATGCATAACATGTATGATGAACAAGATGTTGAATTAGAAAATGAGTCTGCAGATTGTTTTAAATAAAGACTTGCTGAGAATCCAATGGGTTTGATTGAAGGAATTGCCTCTAATTATGATTTATCTAACATTGATCTGTCTGATTATAATTTTTTCCAAAGGGAAACTAAGCTTACGTGACCATCATCAGTAGATTCATGGGAGGTAGATCGGGACCAGCAACTTCAGGAAAGCAATGAGCCAATGTAGGATATCTACGACACTGATGAGGAAAGTGTTGAAAGCCTGAGAGTAGACAAAGATTCAATGATTATTCACTCTGTTATATATCAGATCGTCAGTAATGACTGTCATGAAGATGGAAGTCAGCATATTTCTAGTTCAGAGGATGAGGAAGAAAGCAATGAAGAAACTCTTGAGCAAGTTGAATATATTGAACCTTCTCCTGAAAGGGATGAGGTAATCAAAGAGATCCCTGCTCAAGGATATGTTAATATTTTCACAGAGTTCAGTCCGCTTCAAAAAAACCTACCAGTGTTACCAGAGGACAACACTATCAAATACAATGAGCCCTCTGGCTCAGAAAGTGATGAAGACAAGGAAGAGGTTATTTCTCAAAGAAATATTTGTCTTGATCCAGTGGAAGAAGAGGTATTCCTGGTTGATGCTTATCTGCCAAATACTCCCAAGAAGAAAAAGGATGAGTATGATTGTAGGGGCCTCGCTGTAGATGCAATGATTGAAACTGTCCAGGATGTAGACCGTCTACCAACCATGGGAAGCCTTAAAGAAGAAATTTTATACCAGGTTCTTGTTGATCCTGTGGCAGAGTATATGGAGGCCCTGATTGGCTCAAGTTCTCAAGCGTTGATCCTTTGCAAGAGCCAGATACATCCGAAGTGGTCACCACTGGGGGTGGCCTTGGTTTTGAAGACCTGCATGCAGAGCACCCTGTGGTTATCTCTGACAAGAAGTCATTTTTTCTATCCTTTTTTACTACTGCTTGATTGGCTGCACTGGCATTATTGTATCACCTAGAGCATAAGAGATTTTCAAGTAGAGTAGAGTAGATAGGAAATCTCAATAAAATCTCTGCCTGTGAGCATGTAGTTAGTTGTTTTTGATTTCTGCAAAGTCCAGCAAACCAGACAGTCTAATCCTGGTTTGACTATATTTCAATTTCTGTTTTAGAATGTAGAGAAGAAATCTGCTAGACTGTTTAATCCTAGCAGATAGTAGTTTAGGTAGAGAAACTATAAGACCAACTGTTTAATCTGGTCTCATGAAGAAATAAGGGTAGCAGTAGAGTAGGTTTATTTTCCTGTTTATAAAAAATTGATGATGTAAAGGGTCTGCAAGTTCAAATGCACCCAGAAGAAAAAATGTTAGGACAATAGTATGGGTAGGTAGTTGTGTGGGAGCATATTACTACTGAAATGATGTCTTCACGATTTTTGGCAGTCGATCCAAGAAAGAAAAAGATGTGTCAAAGTACCAGGCATCTGGCCTACCCCCAAAGATTATTTTCTAAGGTTCTTGACACCTTCAAGAAGATTCCATCCCCATGTGGAGCCACTGTTAGCCACCTATGAATTTTTTGACAAGCAAACAGGTGGCTAAAATGTTTCTGAGTCTTCAAGAGAAACATTTCCCTTGGAAATATTTCATCCTCGAAGCCTCCATGTGTCTTTATCCCTTTGAAGAATCTTCACTGTTGTTCCCATTGAAAACCTGTTGTTCTGCTGGGGAGAAACTGCTTTAAGAGGCCTCCATTTTTCCCTTTTTATTCCCTCCAAAACCTCATTTTTCATCCCTTTTCCTCTTACAAAGTTCCTTTAAAAATCCCTTTATCAACCCTCATCTCATCCTAAAACCCTTTTTTAAACCTCATAATATCATTTGTCTGGTTTAAAAACCCTTTATTCCCTCTACCGGAATCCCCCATTTGGCTTTAAAAAGCACTAAATTTAAGCCAAAAATCCCCTTTTTACGTTACAGGATTAAGCCCTTTTCGGCTAGCCCCTAGCCCCTTTCACTGCATGGAACCGGGCGCCAAAACCAGGCGTTAAGCCTGCAGGCGCCAATCGCAATCAGGAATTTGGGGTGAGTGCTTTTCCTTTGTTACTTAAGAAATCTCTGATGCGATTTTCTTTGTTCTGTAGAACTCCGTCGCAACGTCAGCCGTTGATATATATAGATCTGACTGCCAGCATCGGCATCACACCCCACCCATCGCTTCTATCCATTTACCCCTTCGATTACATGTATACCGTTGATCTCCCCGCTGGATCCGATGGCCTTGGTATAATCGCACATCGCAAAGGGCCTAATCCCGTGCATTTGACCCCGCCGATTTGCAAGCCCCGATTAGATCCTGACCGTTCACCCATCCAGATCCAACGGTCAAGATCGTCTCCACCACCATATAACTGTCCTCCTCTTTGTAAAACCTTCCGCCTCATCTTCAGATCTGAGCTGTCCACTCATGAGGATATAATGGCTGAAATCCAATCGCACCGCCCATTCACTTTGTCCACCAAGCCCGAAGAAAATTCTTCGATTGAATCCTAACCGTCCACCTCTTCGGATCCGATGGTTCTCGTTCATCCCGCCTTTTCACTTGACCCTATGCCTTCTCGCTCCTTCTTTTAATCTTGACCGTCCGTACCTCAGATCCGATGGTCGGGATCTAACACACCTTTGACTGTTCCCCACCTTACTGACTGTGCATTCCCATATCGCGCAGTCGTCTACACCATCAGATCTCTTTGTCCCACATCCAACGGTCAGGAGGCATATTTCATTTTTCTGGTGTCTGGACGTTAATGGTTCAAAATCGCGCGATATAAGTGGTTTTGGGGAGAACACATGTCATGCAGCGACATATATCGCATTTTTTTTGGCGAATTTCAAAACCATTCTATTACAGCGTGAAACCAGCTGTTTTCTCACCAAAATCACCCCTCCCCGATATGATTCTTCTTTTAATCCTGGTTTTTGATCATTTGATCTCACGGCTCACATTGCATCGTGCCCTCATTCATATATCTTTCATCGGGGCCTCCACAGAGTTTTATCTGAGGATCCCCACCATTGATCTCCTCCTGAGATCCAACGGTCCGCATTCAAATCGCCCTCCGCCCTCCGGGTCCCACCATTAAAGGCCCCCGCTTTCATGCATTTTTCTCCTTTTCCTTTGTAATCCACCCAAAATTAAACCTTAGTGTCTTAACAATAAAACTCATTTCTTCTGTCTAACCTTCCTTCCTGGTAAATCCTAACCGTTGATCACCTTTTCCTTATCTAATCGGACGGTCTGCAACCCTCTTTGCACCAAACCTCCATCGGATCATCCTTTCACCATTCTGCAATGCTTTTTCCTGTTTTCACCTGCATCCACCATTTCTGCCTTCATTCCATAGGCCTCCATAGCAATCTTCCACCACTCCCCTAGATTTCATAATGATTTTATTGTATTGTGCAGGGTTTACGGAGTGAGAAATTCACTCTGTCTCCATAATCACAGTCACTGTGATTCAAAGTGCAGAAAGGCCATCGCAGCAGCGGTAAAGAGTATTAGTAAGGATAGATTAAGGGATTTAAGGCTCCAGATTGAAGATTTAACGCCATAAGCCAACGTTTAAAGGACAGAGACACAGTTAGAGATCATGAAGATGATTAAGAGGCTTAATGAAGCCTAAGCACATAAAATAGCCATATCTGTGTTCTAATGTCAGCAGAAAATTTCTTCTCCAGGAAGTACCAACCATATGTCTTCCTCCATCTTCCATCGAACACCAGAGAAGTTATTGCATTGACAGAAGCTTCTAAGGAACTATCAGGGCAGTAGTCACGGAAGTATGGAGACCTACAAATTTTTTATCCATGTTAATTATTTCATAGGGCAATACAGAGTACCTTACAGTCAGAGAGTACTTCAAAGAACACATTTGAGGTTAATGTCAACCTAAAAGGACTTCCGAACCAGACTACAGGGTACACAAAATCAACACAAAGCCATTAAGCAGAGTGGGCACGAACACTTCCTCCACTCTGTCTTAATGAGCTAATTAAATTTACATCTACTACTACTATTGTTCATTCTCCTATAAGAACCCCTGAAGAATACATTGTAAATGTTGTTGTTGTTGTTGGTTGATAGGGATTCATTCGACTGTTAGAAATGTTAGTGGGGGAAGTAGTTGAGTGGTTTGTAATTTAGTAGGCTAGGAGGAGAATTTTGGAATGTAACAGCCATTAAGCTCAAAGTATGTGACTGGTTTTTCACATCAATCAAACAAGAAAATTTCATAGGATCCTGGTCTATATTACAGGTGATGTTTTCCTACTGCGATTGTTTTATTTCATGCTAAATCATACTGTCCATTATTCTCTGATAAGAATC
This sequence comes from Pinus albicaulis, assembly GCA_034641835.2. Lineage (NCBI taxonomy): Eukaryota > Viridiplantae > Streptophyta > Pinopsida > Pinales > Pinaceae > Pinus > Pinus albicaulis. The sequence continues at coordinate 1,284,123,813 of CM076579.1, forward strand.
AGTAATTTGTCTTAGGATATACTCCTGCATAGTACCCTAATGCTTTCCTGCTCTTCTTATCTTTGATGTTTTCTGCTGATAGTGTATCTAAGAGAAAATTCACATAATTTAACCGTTCAAATATGTTGGCATGCCCATGCTTACTGATGTTTGAATTTGGAGTTTTTTGCTTAGATGTTCTTGTTGGGTTTAAGCTGGAAGAATTGGGATAGTGGGGATTTAGAGTGAGCCCTGTCCACTAGGGTCCTTTTACAACAGAGTGGCCTTTTCTGAGATGCCTTTGAGCTTGTGTCAAAAGCATTGAAGGTTAAAAGTCCTTCTTTGATATTAGGCCTTGCTTTGTGTTAAATCTCAACTATTTTTACTTTGAGAGTATGCTAAAAGAAGGCCTGGAGTTAAATGACCTCTGGCCTGATCTTAAGCTACCCTTTGTGTCTTCATTGAGAGTTTCCTCTGGGTATGTCAAAGCGGGATGGGTTAAAATCCCTTACCTGATCTCTAAACTGCACTTGGGCTTCTTTCTTTCTTTCATTTCACTCCTTAATGTTTCCATTCCACCATCTATATAAAATATCCTTTGGTATAGATGACTTTCCCTATGGAAAACCTTGGTTAGTTGTTATGCAAGTAATCCCCTTTCATGACTCCATAGCCCAATGGATTAACACTTTCTTGACCTATCTTCTTTTGCCGAAACATCCTTCTACTTTGTTGCTTTTTCCCTTTTATAGCCTTCTTAGTTAATGATCTCCAACCAATCCAACCAACCAAAAAAACAAATAAAAAATCCTTGTGCCTCACACCTAGCCTAATACCTCATTTTGAGCTTCAAAGACATATTATTCTTTGCCTTTTATAGAGAGATCCCTCTCTGGATCCAGGAGGGATAGATCCCTCTCTGGATCCAGGAGGGATAGATCCTAGGATCCCAAAGTGGTTTGATGTTGTCTTGTCTTTTGGTCTTGCCAATTTGGAAAAAACAAAGGAACCCCAACAGAGTATATGTGGTTTTTATTGTAAATACCATAATGATATATGTTATAAATATCCAGTACACGGTATAATTGTCATGATGGTTTTTGATTTTCAACAGGTTATTCATTGTAAATACTACAACGAGCTATGTTATAGAGTTCCATAGACAATTTTGACACAATAATTTGTCACCATGTTCATTGCCCGTCCCTGATCCTAAAATACCTCATGATAGACCCTGTTCAATGTTTCCACCATGAAGAAACATCCCCTGAAGATTAAAAGAAAATTGCCTTGGAAGATCACTAAAGAAATTTGGTCAAAATCCTAGTTTATTGGGTCAATGCGTTTCCTTGTGTCATGGTCGCGATGATTTCAGATTTATAGTTCTGGCTTAGCACTTCCAGTGCCCTTATTTCTTGGAAAACCGCGCTAATCCATTTCTGGCAGTGTTTCCTCAAATGGAGGAGAAGCTTTGACCTCTAGAAGCTCTAGGGTAGCAAGTTGGTTGTTAACCGATGGTGATAGAGTCGAGCTCTCTAATTTTAGAGATTTGATCCCATCCATGGGGGTTTATCCCTTAGAAATTGGACCTTCCTCCTCCTTTCATGGGCTCCCAACCTCTTCTCCCTTCCTATAAATTCATGCCCCTCAATCTAATAATGTTAGTGCTGGTTGGTCATTGTTGGGCTAGTCTGAACTCTCGTTCCCTTTACATTCTTGCATTGTGATAATGCCTAAGTGTTTGAGAGAAGGAATGATTTATAGCTTCGTTGAAGGACTCATATTTTCACCAAAGGGAGGCCTCCAACATCAAGGCCTGGTTGTAAGCTCTTCTTTTCATATTTATCAATATAAAACATCTGGTGTTTTCTTTCTATATTTGTCTAATATTTTATGCAAATATTCTGGTACTCCTTGATCTGCTAGATATCTAATGTTTATGATTATTATGTTTGGATTACGTTTGTTGTTGCCTCTTGATCATCCATAGGTATTCATGTGCCATCAGTAGCAAGGAGCGAGCCTAAAAGGATCGTGGATCAAGGTCATCATCAACGGGTTCGAACATTGCGTTGGGAAAAGGGTACTTATATCTCTTTTCTTGTCACATTATGAATGTTAGTTAATAAAGCTTTTCATTAGAAAGTATCTCATGTAGCTAGACCCACTCTAGGGTGTAATATTCCCAATTAGCCCAAGCTAATGGGAATATACAATTTTGTTTCATCTTCTTATTGCAAGAATAAATGTGTAAAGGAGGACAATAAAAACTCCTAAAAACACTGAATAAATCAATGCCCAATGAGAACAAAGTTAAATCTGGGCTATTATGATAAAACTGTTACAGGTCTAAAAACCTCCTCATCAGCTCAAAGGAGAAGATAAATATGGAAGGAATACAAAGACCTAAACTAAACCTACTTCTGCCAAGGTAAAGCACCCCTGTAATAGCACAAGAGCGTTATAACGCACCTGATCAATGAAGAGGTTGCGTTAGTGGCTAGGGAAATGATCTGTTTACACTAAAGGGCAGCGTTACCCGTGTTTTGAGTTTGGAACAGGAAAAACCCGTGGAGAATGATTTGAATTTCCATATTTTAAAAAAAATAGAAACTGCAAAGCACTAGTCTCTTATTGGGCCTTGCCAAAAACAACTGAACTCTGAAGGAAGGAAAAAGCATGGGAAGTTGAGGAAACATCTTGGTTTTTTCTATTTAGAACTGGTGGAAGGAGAGAGGCAATGATTGCTCTCTCCATCTCCTATGAAATGGAGATGAAGGCTCTTGGTTCAAGGTCGAAGGATTGTCAAAGTTTTGAATACTTGTGAAGTAGAGCATTATTGTTGTAGTGTGAAGGTCAAAAGTCAAAGAGGTTCATTGAGAACTTGTTGATCAAGACATCACCACATTGAGAGATAGAGAGATTGGAAGGTTGAGGAGGGCTTGGTACAACTGACGGTTGTAATCCTCCATTTTACAAATTAATAGAACTGTATCTGTTTTTTCCATTGTATGCGTTGATATTGTCATTATTCTTCAATTACTTATATAGCATGAGATGAATGGCTTAGATGTGCATTGTTTAAATGTTTATCATATATTAACTTAATTGATAGGAAATTTATGTTGTGGTAGAGATTACACGGGTGCTTTGATTGATTACAGGGTCGAGATTTGGAGCCGGTGAAGAAGGATCCCTACTTCGCTGCTTAGCGCTCTCCAAATGACTTCAAGATCATTAAAGAGGTAATCTTCCATCTTATTCCATCAAGTTGTTTAAGTTGATATGAACATGTATGTGCCTTCTTTGTGAACTATACAACTAATCTTACTGTCTGCCTCGGGCACCAGAAAGCCCTGAGAGGGATATTAGAAAACCAAAAACCCAAGAATTTTACCCTATAGCAGAATTGGCGACTCCACTGGGGATTTCCCCATAGTTTTCGAACTATCTCTTTCCCCCTTTCTTCTTTCCTCTGTTCACAGACCCTTCTGACCAGTATGTATGCCCAGTAGACATTTCAAAAGCTCACAGAGTTCAATCCTGTTTCTATTTGACCATATGAAGGACTTTACCCTTGCTAACACTACCTTTGTTGGTGTTCCAGTGTGTTATAATGCGGGCTCTTCTTAAAGACAATGCATTAGTCTCATGGATTAATGTTGTCTTTACTTAGAGACAATGCGTTACTCAGCAAAAATTTGTTGTTCACCCCTGTGATTGTGTTTTTGGTTGCAGAGTTTTTGGCCATCAGTATCCCTCCTTGACTGAATCCTTGTGCTTGTTTACTAAGCTGGAATTTCTATTTATTTGCTCTTGTTTAAAAAGTTAATGTCAAAAACATTTACTTTTTAGAGAAGATTTTTTTTTTTTTAGTTTTTCTGCATCTAGCTGAATTAATTCTGAAAATTTCAGTTAAAAGACTGTTAAGATGAGGTAAATAGATGTCTGAATCTTTAAAGGTTGAACTTTTCTATTTGAATGTTAGTGCTTGGATGTTGAAAAGAAACCTCTCCTTGTAGAAATACTCTTCATCAAATTGAATATTTAGAGCATATTTTTGCATGGTTTTCTGAGTCGGAGTCTCATTACATTTCATATGTCCACTCCCCCTCTGCAAGACTAATAATCATGTACACTAATAATCAAGCGATAATAAAATCAATCACATTAATTTTTTTGAGCTCACACCAACAGTAGTTTAGGCTAGGATCTTGGGTTAGAAAAAGTGAGAAAATCACCTAAGATCTCAAAACTTGAGACTAGATTCATTAACGAGTGAAATCCTACTGCACTCATATTATTGGGACCGTTCCTTTACCAGAGCTCAGCGCGAGACAACACTTGGGTGCACAAGAAGGTAGTCCGCCTTCGACTACATCCAGTGGGTATGATATATATTGGGGTTCCCTTCGGGGATGTAGAAACTAGATCGGGGATCTAGGTGTTCTACCAATATAGCATGTTGTCCTTGACTGTGGACCCCCCTGATGATGTCTGTGATTTGAGGTATCTTTAGTGGCCATACTTTTTAGGGACTTACACAAGGTGACTAGGACGGGCTGTCCTGGTACCTAAAATAGATGGACCCACTCTGTCTTTGGTCTTTAGGAGGGTACTCGTCTTCACAAGAGTGCTTACACCAATCGTCTCAGGTTCGGGCAAAGCTCTAGAGTGACCGTAACTGTACTTTCGACCAGCCCTCTCTGTATACTATTGTGATACTGGATTTCATCACCAGAAAATGGTAGTACTCAGACAGGGCACCCTACTCTGGCTGCTTGCTGATTGATTTTAGAGAGTCCTTTTTTCTTTTTTCTTTTTTAGGTGTGTGTTTACTATCATTGAGACGTTATAATACATCACAATTTATTAAAATTTGTTAAAAATAAACAGGTCACTGTGGCGTCATCCGACCCACGCCATCTGTCTGGACAATAGCAAGGTCTACCTTCTCTGACACTTGAGGAACAATTGAACCTTGGTGAACCCGTGCTTTTTGTGGAAGAGCAGTCTCCATTGAAAAACCCTGATTTTCACATAGCCTCATATCATACAGAACTTCTAGAGGACCCTTTCACGGAAGGTGTCGTACCTCATTACAATCCTCCACTCACTGATCTATTGGGGCCTGTGATAATTCAAATTCCACCATGCCAAGACATGTCTTCAGCCGCAAAAACATCCATTTCACAACTGACATCCATAGGGTCGATACCAATGGAAACCATCCCAGGTTCACCACCATCCTCCTCGCCAGTTTTTAGTTCTATGCCATCACTTAGTAACCCCATTAGTCAACATATGCCTAGTCCCAACCCTATGGTCATCACAATTGTAAGTAACTCACCGAGTCCTTCGGGATCTACTCCTACTGTGATCACGTTGGGACCTACGGTTGCTCCTCCCACGAGTGGGAATACTTCTGTTCATTTTAGAAACCCTTTCAATTGGAACCCTTTGCTGAGTTCAAACCCCTTGGCCACCATACTAGGGGGTAGTGTTACCAACACACAAATAATAGGGAAAATTTCACTACCCCTGCAATCGTTAGGACAAACCGGACAACCTATTGTTAAAATTATTCCCTTAAGTGGTTTAAATATCGGTGTAGGGTCTATGCCGTTGCCGAACTATGCAAGTAGTAGCATACCTCCAGGAAGCTCTATTGCATCCATATGGACTACCCCACCCCAACCTCCATCTGGAATGGGAGGGCACTTTTACACTGGGGGCAACCAACCGTTTTCCTCGCAATACAATATGCCCTATGGACAGCAACCATATATCCCCACCCCTCCACCTATAGGAAATTTTTATCAAAGTCCTACTTATCCTACTGGTAACACATTGATGGGCGGACCCTATGGTCCACATAGTCAACCAATACTTCCTTGGTTAGATTCAGGGGAAAACCCGCAATTGCCATTTTTGGAAGCTCTAGACATTCCCAACATCTATAAACTGACTAATGACCCCATCAATCACAACCCGCTCTGGCCTCCAGTACCACACAAGATTCCTTCTAACATCCCAAAGTTCAATGGGAAAGAAGGGGAAGACCCAGCCGCACACATCACAACCTTTCATTTATGGTCTATATCTAATTCCATGGTGGATGATAGTGTCCCGCTTCGACTGTTTCCCTGCACCCTTACAGGCAATGCTGGCAAGTGTTATATTGAATTGCCACGTGCCGCCATAAGCACTTTTGGCGCTTTAGTGACGAAGTTTATAAAGAACTTCCAATTAGCAATCAGATTTGAAACCGGAATGGAACTGTTAACCTCGCTGCGCCAAGACACTTCCACCCACATCTCTGATCACATTCATGAATGGAGGTATAGGAGGAGGCTAGTCAAAGCACCAATCCCGGATCATCTTCTATCTAATTGGTTTTGTAAGTCTCTCTTACCCCACATCTCTAAAGACATTGGCCTATCCTGTGCGGTTATAGAAGATCAATGCATTCGTCGTGCCCAACATTTGGATTTAATCTATTAACAATTTGGCATGCTATATGATTTTCTCCCCAATGCCCCTGGCAACCCAAATCCTCCCGCTACTCAGAAAACCGAAGCTCACGCCGATAGTCTCGTTGGCACAATCTTTTGTGTAGCCACAAAATAGTCTCGGGGGAAAACCTCCCAGCCATCGTCGGCTGCCACCACCCCTAACCAAACGACTGCTCTTCCTACCGTTGAGGTAAATTCTGTGCAAACTTCACAAAAGCCTAGTGGAAAGAATAATAAGAACAAGAAAAATACATCTTCTTCAGAAGAGCAGTCGGACAATCAGAATAATCCTAATTAGAAAAACACTGCCAAAAATGACAAAGGGAAGGATAAACCCATGAAATTTCCTTGCAAGATCTGTGCGGAGGACCACTTGACATACAAATTTCCTCGGCTGCAGGAATGCATTGATTTTATCGCAAACAAGGATTCTGGGTGAACACCTGCCGTTCTTCATAATCCTTTCCCTAATCAACAGCAGCAACACCAAAAAATGGTTGAAAACCCGCCACAACCCCAGCAATAGGGCAATGGTGGTTCACATCCTTCCGGTGAAGGATCATCCGCCATTTATGGCATTGAAAGTGTTGAACTTCAAACACGAGCCAAGATTTATGGAAATCCTACCATAGACGCTCAAGAACCTGGTACTAGTTCAACTCCACCGCCGACCAACGATTTGCATATCGAACGGCCTACTGCTGATCCCATGATTCGTCCCCCCAAAGGGATGCTTCGACGCATGACTCATAACACCTCTACACGTGCAACCCAAAACTACAACATTGTAGAAGATTTGGCGCTGGCACTGTCAATTATGTCTACTCTCGAAGTATTACAAACTTGTCCAGCACAAAGGAAAGCCTTGCTTTTGGCCATTGGTGGAATAGACCCCCAGGATTCCATGCTAACTATCTTTGATATGGAAAAATCTCAGACTCGCCTCTCACACCAACTCGCATTCGAGGTGCAGGTTGTGTCGAAAGGGAGACCAATCCATCGCACTGTCATTGACGAAGGTGCTTCGACCTGCGTTATGTCACAAGCTTGCTAGCTCACTTTAGGTTCTCCTACCTTAACACTGTCGTCTAATTCCCTCAAAGCTTTCGATGGCCACAGGTTCCTCCCAAAAGGATACCTTGCTAGTTTTCCCATCACTCTGAGTGGGAAAACGGTAACCGTGGACGTTGAAGTTGTAGATTTCCATCTCGACTATAATCTATTGCTCGGTCACAGTTGGTCTTATGCTATGACCGCCATTGTTTCTTCGGTCTTCTGACTCGTCCTATTTCCATTGGATGGGAAAATAGTCACAGTGGATCAATTATCCTTCTGCACCCCTGATTATTCCATGTTACCAAGTAGCACTGTACCCCTAATAGGAGGCTTTTCCAACTCTTACGTCAGTATTGGTACAGGTCTTTTGAAGGCGTCTTCCCTTCTGGGTTGTTTTCCTCTTCCATTGCCAGAGATCCTAAATACGGTTGCAATGATATCCACCACTTTGGATGGCTCTATCGACCCATGGATCCTCCCTACATGTTCAGACATTGATTCCTACGGAGATCAGATGCCGCTCTCACCAGCCGAGTTGGCCTACCAAGCCATCCAAATTACATCTGAACCCTCCACTGCTATGGTTTCGACCAAAGGTACAAACCTCCCACCCATCAAAATTCTCTCTAAGGATCTCCTCAATGAAGTATTTCCTATAGATGAAGCTATTCGAGAGATCATGTCTCTAGAAGAATGACCTCGGGGAGAGTTTCACCATCGCGCTTCAATGATCGACTCAGACGTGATAAATACTGAAATCCCATCCTTTGACCCACTTGAGATGGTTCCCTCTACTTACACGATTGTTCAAACTATCAATTCAGAAGGGAACATGGGTAATCTTTCTAAGACAATGCTCATTGATATCTTGGTCAAAACGAGTATTGTGGAAAATATTCAGATTGGAGCAGATTGCAATCCTGAGGAAATTGCGCGCTTCATATCCCTTTTCAAGGAATTCCAAAATGTGTTTACTTGGTATTACAAGAAAATTCCCGACATAGATCCTTCTATTGACGAGAAAGAGATCAAGAAATTCAGAGCATTCTTTTTATGGTATTTTTATTGCTCGTTAATCGAAAAACCTCGAGTTCTCTTCTTCGGACTCGTTAAACTTATACGAAGTCGATTTCGAGTGTTATTTTTATGGTATTTTTTCTTGCTCATTAATCCGAAAAACCTGGAGCTCTCTTCTTCAGACTCGTTAAAACTGATATGAAGAAGCACTGAGCTTTATTTTTAGGGACCTTTTTCTAGCTCATAAAACTAAAAAAACCCCGAGTTACCTTTTTCGGGCTCGCTAAAATACCACGACAAAGAGTAAGGAGCCATTTTTTTCCTCTTTTTCAAAGCTCTTTAAATAGAAAAAGTGATCGAGTTTTCTCTACGTGACTCGTTAAAATTTCACGGAGAGCATCCGAGTTTTTCTTTGTTGGACTCGTTAAAATTTCACAAAGAGTACTGAGTTTACTTCGTCTCCTCGTACTCATAACAAAATGAGGTAGACGTCCATCGAACATAGATTTCTCACTTTTCTGGCTTCGATGGACTAACTCATGGAAAATGAACTGTTTCGGGCTTACTATTCTCCCTTTGTCATGCCCGGTTATCAAGACATGACAAAGGTACGCCATGGAGTTGTCTTTTATGACATTTTTCAGACTCTCTAAACATGAAAAATTCACCGATTTTACTCATTTGGACTCGTTAAATCTAATCAGATGGAGAACGAAGTTGTATTTTACGATATTTTTTAGACTCTCTAAATATGAAAAATTCACCGAGTTTACTCGTATGGACTTGTTAAACCTATTTAGAAGGGGAAAAAATTTGGACAAAATGGATACTACCTGTGTTACATTTCAGAAAGGTTGATTTGGCAGCAAAAATATTGAACATGGCACTTCCTAGACAACTCTTTTGCAGTTAGCTGAACCCTACCATCTATGAGTATTAGCCTTCATCTCCTAGTGTTCCTACACCGGTAAAATCGTAACAAACTCTTTGGTTTTCATTAAGCCTCAGCTGCCTAGTAACCTGTTATAGTGCCTTCTATTGTTCAAGCAGATCTCGCTATCTACTGCTCCTCTTATCAACCAAACTGCTCATTATGCTAGAAATTGTTTGTCGTCAGACATCCCCATTTTCTCTTCATTATCTCCATCAAAAACAAAATCATTTGGTTTCTGTTTCGTGTTGATTGATGTAGGACGCCTCAGTGCGTACCTTTCAACAAATCTCTTCCTATCGACTTCAACATCTTATCTAGGAAGTTGATCCAGAAACCCATCAGTACCCGGATACTTGCAGACATCGGTGGCAGGTAGTCTTGTGTTTGATTAGGAGTCTTCATAATTGGCTCTTGATCAAATGATTCTACGAGTGTTCAACTTCAACTCTTTTTATTCACACTCGCTAGATTGTACTGTGCATCTTAGGGACCATCATCATTATCGATGGCCACCTTCGCGTTTGTTAACAGTTTTCATTATCGACTGGTAATTAGATGATTTCTCACATGTTCGACGACAGCTCCTTCATTCACATGTTGAGAAATATGTAGTTTAAGTGAAGCGACGGTCAAGACCTTGGGGCAAAGGTTACATCATTAAATTTGTGTTCCCTTCTCCAAGTTGCGATATTGTTTATGGAGACAGCTTCTTTAGCATGATCCTTTTATGACAGACATTTCCACATTGTGCTTATCGTTGGACAGATTCTTCATATCTCTGTTCTAGAGAAATCATGTTGATTAAGCTACTAAGCATGGGAATGCCCTACTCAAGGTAGATACTATATTTTCTGACATATGTTGTTGTTTCAGGTTTTCCTCAGTCTTTCAATCTCTTTATCTCTACTACACACATTATAAAGTATTTCGGCCATCGTATTTGTCTTTGACCTCACACTTTAGGGGGCATCTATTACAGGTCAAAAAAACTCCTCATCAGCTCAGAGGAGAAGATAAATATGGAAGGAATTATAACGCACCTGATCAATGAAGAGGCCGCGTTAGTGGCTAGGGAATGCTTTGTTTACACTAGAGGGTAGCTTTACCCGTGTTTTGAGTTTCGAACAGGAAAAACTCGCAGAGAATGATTTGAATTTCCAGCTTTTTTACAAAATAGAAACTGCAAAGCACTATTCTCTTATTGGGCCTTGCCAAAAACAACTGAACTCTCAAGGAAGGCAAAAACATGGGAAGTTGAGGAAACATCTTGGTTTTTTCTATTTAGAACTGGTGGAAGGAGAGAGGCAATGATTTCTCTCTCCATCTCCTATAAAATGGAGATGAAGGCTCTTGGTTCAAGGTCAAAGGATTTTCAAAATTTTGAATACTTGTGAATTAGATCATTATTGTTGTAGTGTGAAGGTCAAAAGTCAAAGAGGTTCATTGAGAACTTGTTGATCAAGACATCACCACATTGAGAGATAGAGAGATTGGAAGGTTGAGGAGGGCTTGGTACAACCGACGGTTGTAATCCTCCTTTTTACAAATTAATAGAACTGTATCTGTTTTGTCCATTGTATGTGTTGATATTGTCATTATTCTTCAATTACTTATATAGCATGAGATGAATGGCTTAGATGTGCATTGTTTAAATGTTTATCGTATATTAACTTAATTGATAGGAAATGTATGTTGTGGTAGAGATTACATGGGTGCTTTGATTGATTACAGGGTCGAGATTTGGAGCTGGTGAAGAAGGATCCCTGCTTCGCTGCTTAGCGCTCTCCAAAAGACTTCAAGATCATTAAAGAGGTAATCTTCCATCTTATTCCATCAAGTTGTTTAAGTTTATATGAACATGTATGTGCCTTCTTCGTGAACTATACAACTAATCTTACTGTCTGCCTTGGGCACCAGAAAGCCCTGAGAGGGATATTAGAAAACCAACAACCCAAGAATTTTATCGTATAGCAAAAACACCCTCATGTGTGGAAGGGATTGAACTGTTTGACTGGGTCGGCCATGAACAAATCAACAGCACTATCTATATGCAGTGAACCTCCTAGATGCACAACACAGTTTTAGAAGGAGGTTACACATGTGAAAGGAGCTAAATCATTGAGGTGGTTTAGGGTTATGCAAGGCCTTCATCTTATAAAAGGGAGAGGAGGAAAATAGAAGAAGGTTGTTGAATATATTATTTCTGAAGAATTTTTCTGCTTAGACATTTCTCATTCTTTGGTTGTTTAGCTGAGAATAGTGTTGTTTAGCATTAGGGTGTTCCTGATCGGGAATCCCACCTATTCCATTGAGGAGCTCTTGAAGGAGCCTTGCATTTCTTGTCCACTATCAGGCTTAAGGCCAAGCTTCTTCTTCCAACTACAACACAGATCCTATTGAGGTTTTGGTTGTATTTGTAAGCTGCAGCAAGTGGAGGCTAGATCTATTCAGATCTAGGCCCATTTAGTGCCTTTTTTCAGTGGGAGAGTCTTCTATCCCCTTGCCAAGAGTGTATTGGATCATTGGAGCTTCAGATCCATACCTTGGCATCAGGAAAAAAATTTCGTCAAGGCTACAATGCAATTCATATTCCATGACTGTGTTATCTGCAAGAGGAAAGTTGCAGGGGAGTTTGGAAAACTTTGAGGAGTGATCTCTAGTGATGGGAATCTGCCTTTCACTGTGGTGATCCATGGATTTCTGATCTGTTCCATGTCATATTCAGATTTAATCTGAAAACTCCTATAGATGCTTCAGAAATTTTGAATGAATCTGCAGATCTGCTGAATAAGATCTTAGATCTACTCCATGTGCTTCATGCTTTGCTGGAAACCCGAAGAGGTATGTAAAATAGAGACAATCTAGTGTACAGATCTGATATAGATATAATATTTTGTACACAGATATATCCTAGATCTGACATGTAATATACAGCTTCTACAGCTCCTTAAAATAATGTTTTCAATCCTTTTTACAGTGTAATACATTGTTGCAGCATTTCTTTCTGAGGGTTTTCTTCACAAAAGTCCTCATACTTCTCTTGTACATTGTATGGGCCAAATTGTAAATATGTTTTGCTGATGTACATGTAGTTATTCAGCCTCTTTACTAGTCTCCCACTACTGATTCAGTTAAACTATGTTTTCTTACTGCAGTATTATTTTCTCATTATTTCAGGCCCATTCTAGGGTGTATTTCAGCCATACTAGGTGTGGGAGGTCTGTTTAACTCACTTAGAAGGATTTGTTTCTGATCCCCTCTTGGATTCAGGTCTTATATTGATAGATATAAGGGATCCAAGGGTTGGTTTCCAATCCTATAACATACATTCCTGAAAAATGTGTTTTCAGGCATGCCTTGCTAAGTAGTCCAATTTTGGGATATTATAAGATATTCCCAGTATTGCTAATTTTCCCTATTTTGGGATATTACAGTGGAATCGAAGCAACTTTCTTGGCACAAAATGTGATTTCATTAAAGAGCCAAAGCCAATATTACTTCAAAAGGAGATGAGCCTCTTACTGACAAAGAGGAGAGGTATCTAAGAAGAAGACAAAAGAAATGTAATTACATAGAAGACAAATAAAACAAGGGTGAGATCCCTTTATCTGGAAGGCTAATAAGAGAAGAATTTTCTAGCACTCTTTCTCAAGATATGTATCAGATGAGAGGAGAAATATGGGGAATGAGGAGGGAAATATATGCAGATCCCTCAAGAAGATTGTTACATCAATAAATCCCCAGTACTTCTTACTATGTGTGTGAGCATTCAGCCACACAATCAGATCTACAACGTTGGAGCATGCTTACTTTATTGTCAAAGAAAGGAGTAAAATAAGGAGAACCAAAGGAGGGATCTCTTGGTGATTATCTCCAAGAATATGAGTCTCAATAAGAGAGATTCAAATAGCATCTCAGTTTCCTAGAGTTCTGTCAACTTAAAGAAGAAAGATCCAACAGCTACAGTAGAAGAAGAGGGTGCATGCAACACACTTTGGTTAGATTCTCTCTACCTACTTTTGATGGATCACCTAAGGACTCAGCCAAGTCTTGGGTAAGAGAGCTTGACACATACTTCCAGCTGCATCAAGTTTCAGAAGAAGAAGCCATGAGAGTAGCAGTGCTGCATCTTCAAGGTAAGGCTTATGCCTGATGGCTATTTGAGTCCTCTTCCTTGAAAAATGTAAATATCTCTTCTTATGTAAAGTTCACTAGGAGGTTAGTGAAAAGATTTGATTTGAAATATTATAAAACTTCCTTGAGGGGGCAAATCAAGCCCAAGGAATCTATATCTTTGCATGAGTTGGAAGAATCCATAAAGCCAACTCCACTTCTAAACATTGTTGAAAGGGTTGAACATTTGTTGCATGATTTTCCAAAGGCAAAAGTCCCATTTCAGCACAAACTCTTTTCTCAAGGAGAAGAGATGAGGCTTCCTTCTTCAAGAAGAGACCAAGGAAAAGGGTCTCTTGATGATGAGGCATTCTCCATTTATGAGGAGAAGGGAGAAAGAGAGAAGAAAAAATCCTCCAACGACGTGATAGCAGGGGGAGATCTATTTTCATTGGGAGACAGAGGTGAAGCAATTGCTTCCACTAGAAGGGCTCTTGCATCTTTGCAAGGAGCCCCTAAGGATCTTCCATATGGAGGACATGAGCAACATGTGTCTATGCTAAGAGACAATGAGACAGAACAAAGGAGGGATCACAAATTTGACATAGCAGAAGATGATCCACTATTGCCAGGAGAAAATTTTCCAATTAGAGGCACTCTTGCATCACTAAGAGTGGTCTCCAAATTTCATGAGACTTCCACACATGAAATAAAGTTGAAACAACGTAGTGGAAGCAAAGGCTCTACAGTCCCATCTCTTATGTTTAGGATATTTCTGCATGGGACCCTTTTATCTAGTGGCAAACCACCTGGGAGGCCACCTGATTAAGTTTTTGTGGGAGATATCTCACAACATAATGCTCCAAGTTCAGATCCAGGAGGGATGGGAGCATTAGAAGAAAAAGCTACATCGCTGGGAGGTTTGGGTAACTTCAAGAAAAAGGGAGATTCTCTTCTCTCAACATCATCACCCACCTTCATTTCTGATTATGCGCTGTTGGAGGAAGAAAATGGAAGGTATATCCTTCCAACACACACCTTTGGCATAAGAGATGTCAAAGAGAGGATTAAAAACATGACAAAAATCCCTATCGATGCATCATCAACGCTGTCATTATTGGGGAGTGTAGATCTATATTGGAAATCCCAGCTGTTGGTGGATTATTCCAAAGATCTCCACACTTGTATGATGCTTGATGACCAGCTGCATGAAGAGGGCTATCTAGTCCATGAGGGAGTCATCTATCATCATGGTAGAGTCTTCTTACCTAGGGCCTCCTAGCTCAAGGAGAGGATGCTACAAAGGGCCTACAAAGAATTCTATTTCAACCCTACCTATTCTATGAAGATTTACAACACTATCATGAGATTCTTTGAATGGGAAGGCTTTGGAGGAGAGCTACATCAACATTTTCAAGAATGCATGAGTTACGTGGAGTTGGGGCAGCCATGGGACTCTATGCATGAGTCATTTCAGTCATCTCTTCCTTTTTCAGAAAGAGGAGAAATATCCATGCACAACTCCATGTGTATGAGAGGCATTGTTGGTAAAGGATATTTTCATGTAAAGCAAGCTTTATTTTCTGATTGTACATGTTCTTCAACCATTTTTATGCAGGCCATGACTCCTAAAAGGAGCAATGTATCATGTAGATCTCATGGCAATTGTTAGGCCACTAAAAATTCTGAATTTGGCCACTTCCTTGATGTGCAAAGGGAGATTTTCTTTCATGATGGGTGATTCCAAATGCGCCAAACATATCTCTCACCTTCAGCAATAGTGAGATGACTTGGGCAGCAAGTAAGTGGTGGGAAAACCACTTACCATATCTTGATTTGAGGCAGGCAAGGTATGCAATGTGTTGGTATCATGTGTGGGATTATGATCCACCTCCTCCTGCTCAAACTTCTATTTGTATGTACATAGTTTTACTTCCATACATAGGTGATACACTTGTACTTTTCATGAGGATGCATGGAATGAGGAGGGAATCCATGTATGTGCCACATGGCATGGGAACTCTCTATGTGTCATATGCTACCTCTTTTAGAGAGAGTATTGGTTCAGCCATGCTTGTTTCATTTGAGTTTTTGATTCCTTATGGGGTGGGATATTTACCTCTCATAAGAACATTAGAGAAACAATTCATGGAGGGTTGGTTTGGTGAACACTCAGCTCATGGAGGAGACTTATCACTTGCTTGTGTCACCAAGGGAGGAGGAAAAGAGTTTCAACAATCAACTTATCAGTTGCTTGAGGACACACAACATTTTGGAGGGGAGGACTGTAATATTCCCAAATAGTTCAAGCTAATGGGAATATACAATTTTTTTTCATCTTCTTATTGCAAGAATAAATGTGTAAACGAGGACAATAAAAACTCCTAAAAACAGTGAATAAATCAATTCCCAATGAGAACAAGGTTAAATCTGGGCTATTCTGATAAAACACCTTCATGTGTGGAAGGGATTGAGCTGTTTGACTAGGTCAACCATGACCAAATCAACGATGTTGTATAGATGCAGTGAACCTCCTAGATGCACAACGCGGTTTTAGAAGGAGGTTACACATGTGAAAGGAGATAAAGCATTGAGGTGGTTTAGGGTTATGAAAGACCTTCATCTTATAAAAAGGTGAGGAGGAAAATAAAATAAGGTTGTTGAAGATATTATTTCTGAAGAATTTGTCTGCTTATACATTTCTCATTCTCTGGCTGTTTAGCTGAGAATATTGCTATTTAGCACTAGGGTGTTCCTGATCAGGAATCCCACCTCTTCCATTGAGGAGCTCTTGGAGGAGACTTGAATTTCTTGTCCACTATTAGGCTTAAGGCCAAGCTTATTCTTCCAACTATAGCACAGATCCTGTTGAGGGTTTGGTTTTCTTTGTAAGTTGCAGCAAGTGGAGGCTAGATCTATTCAGATCTAGGCCCATTTAGTGCCTCTTTTTAGTGGGAGAGTCTTCTATCCCCTTGGAAAGAGTGTATTGGATAATTGGAGCTTCAGATCCATACCTTGGCATCAGGCCAAACTTTTCGTCAAGGCTACAACTTAGTTCATCTTCCAGGACTACGTTATCTGCAAGAGGAAAGTTGCAGGCGAGTTTTGGAAAACTTTGAGGAGTGATCTCTAGTGATGGGAATATACCTTTCACTGTGGTGATCCATGGATTTCTGATCTATTGCATGTCATATTCAAATCTAATATGAATACTCCTATAGATGCTTTAGAAATTTTGAATGAATCTACAAATCTGCTGCATAAGATCTCAAATCTACTCCATATGCTTCATGCTTTGCTGAAAACCCCAAGGGGCATGTAAAATAGAGACAATCTAGTGTACAGATCTGATATAGATCTAATCTTTTGTACACATATTTTTCCTAGATCTGACATGTAATATAAAGTTTCTACAACTCCTTAAAATAACATTGTCAAGCCTTTTTGCAGTGTAATACATTGTTGCAACACCTCTTTTTGAGGGTCTTCTTCACAAAATTCCTCATACTTCTCCTGTACATTGTATGGGCCACATTGTAAATCTATTTTTCTGATGTACATGTAATTATTCATGCTCTTTACTGGTCTCCCATTGATGATTCAGTTAAACTGCATTTTCTTACTGCAGTATTATTTGCTCATTATTTCAGGCCCATTATGGGGTGTATTTCAGCCATACTAGGTGTGGGATGTCTATTTAACCCACCTAGAAGGATTTGTTTCTGATTCCCTCTTGGATTCAGGTCTTAGAGTGACATATCTAAGGGATACAAGGGTTGGTTTCCAATCATGTAGCATACATTCCTGAAAAATGCGTTTTCAGGAATGCCTTGCTAAGTAGTCCAATTTTGGGATATTATAAGATATTCCCAGTATTGCTGATTTTCCTTATTTTGGGATATTACACAGGGCTAGAGAGAACACCTCCATCTGCAGGGGGGATTTATCTTGACTACAGAATTGGCGACTCTACTAGGGAGCTTATCCTCTTAGCCTTCCTTTCCTGGATTGATCTTGGATTAGTTTGACCAATTACTGAAATCTAAGCTTGCTTAGGTCTCTGTGATTTTTCATAGGGATTGTTAGTCATTTTGTTGTGTCTAGTTTGGTTTTGTATGAAACTCATTTTTTGTTATTCCTTGTTTTGAGCGACCAACAAATTTTCTGTTTACATGGTCTCACTGTTCTATATAGCACAACCACGCTGATTTGTCTTTCAACACCCTTCTACCTATCACAGAAGCGCTGATCTCAGACCAAGGAAAAGTTAAGGTTTCCCCTTGATTTTCCAGTATGTTCTGGCATCTGAAGAATGTCTGTAGAGTCTCAGTGACCTCCTTGCTGTGTTTTTGACTTACTTTTCTTCTTTGAGCGAATGTTTTTGCCTCTTTGATTTGTTTGTAAGCTTGGATATTTTTCACCATTTCAAACACCTTTTGTCGCATTGCTTCTGACTTGGTTTGAAGTGATTTTTCATATGCACTCGTTATCTATACATTTTGGATCTTGGCTTCGATTTAGTGTCAAACATAGGATCACAAAGTGTTTGATTCGCAGGTCTAGAAGAGTGTGTGTTTTGTCCAAATTCAAAAGAAATTGAAAGTGATTTTCATTTTAGTTTTTGATTTGGCTTGCCTATATCGTTTTAAAAAGAGTGAAAAGCATTTCATTCGTGCATTTTTTGAAGCGATTTTGAATTCTGTTCGATTGAAAGAAAAGTGAAAAATATTGTTTTTTCATTTCTTCATTCGTGTCATTTATTTTACTTTTGATTACATTGAAAGGTAAAAAACAAAAAATATCATTTTCTGCATCTTACTAGAAAAGAGAAATGTTTTCATCTTTCAATGAGTAGCATTTTTTTGGGGAAAAGTGAATTCGATTGGAAAGAATTGCATTTCATAGTTTTGAACTAGTTTGGGGGGCATCATTGTTGCTACATTGATTGCAATTTTTCTTGTATCTCTTCCCTAAATAGTTTAGAATTCATTGAAATGGAAAGTTTTTCTTTTTTCATTTAGCCCGCATCATAGGATTTAGGTGACATTGATTTTGAGCCAAAACTGAAACTTAACTCAAGATAAACATTAAAATTAATCACCCAATTTAACTTAAGGAGAATTTGGAACTAATGAGAGAATTTAGTGGTATAGGCTAGAGACTTGTTCTAGCATCGTAAAACGTAGGATTTGTCGTTGACGGTCTGCGTTATAGCCCGAGGTTGATATCCCATCCCACGTATGGAAGTATATTTATGCATGATAAGTATATTTGGGGTGCTCTCATCGAACCGTTACACATTACAAAAAAATACTACGGACTAGACTCCCACGTATCGTCGCATATATTTGGAGAGACACCATTAGGTTGCAAGCCTACCATAGGTAACTGAGTCGACCGCCTTGTAAACGTTATACACCGAACACAAAATTTGGCGAGATCGGTTGTAGTACGTTAAATGATTGGTCATTTTTTCTGTCATTTATCATCAAGGTGTATATTGCAATTCATGAATACTTCGTAAACCTTTATGCCTAGTATACCCTTTTTTATTTATTTTTTGTTAATTATAAAAGTAACTGCTTGCGAAAACATCTTACCCATGCAGTTATCCAGCCTCAATATTTCTTGGTAAATTGTGAATTTTTTCACCTCTTCCTTCTTTGATCTTGTTTTGAAATGTCATCGTGGCTGAATATTTGAATTCACCTCATCCCTCCTCTGACAGATCTCAGGAACCTCCCCCTGAGGTCCCTTGGTTTCCAGTTGGACCCCTTGAAGCTCAAGATGGCGAACTCGGGATTGTCATCAGCATACAACCCATATCATCTCGACCACTTCCTGACAATTCTCCTAGGATGATATCGGAAAACTCTGAGCTGGAAAGCTCTGAACTATCTGCACATTTTATGGTCTTTCCAGAGAATCAACTCTTTGATCTGATTGTGGTCTTGCCTCAAGAGAAGTGTGGTGAAACTCAGTCCTTCCGCCATTGTAGACTTCTTCTTTTTCTGCGTCTTTTTCTTATTCTTCCGATGTCATGAAATTCCCACAAGCTGAGCCAAATATCATGCCCTGATACCACTGTAATATTCCAATATGGAAAATACAAGAATATAAAACATATGCACAATTCCAACTATGGTAAAATAATAATTAAACATGTAGAACTAAAAAAATGCCGGAATACATCAAAACATCATACATATGGCCCGAAAAATCTGAACTACATCATTAAGGATCAACAACAAGATAAGTACACAGTGCTCCAAAAGGAATGCACTTAAGCCACAAGATGGTTGAAACACTGTAAAGAAACCTAGCATTGGAAAGTATAACTGTTGTTGCTGGAAACTACTGCTGCTGTGAAGAAGATATATGTGCGAGAGGCTACTGGATTGCTCAGAAAGATTTGATATTTTAACCATGGATTCTACTCGAAAAACCCACGAAAACCCAGAAATGGTTTGGCCAGATTTTAACTTTGGATTTTCAGCCCTTTTTGGGTTGCACACTGCACCCATGCTGGTTGAGTTACACATTCCTTGGAGAAAACTGTTAATATGGGGCTGAAACAATTATCTATCAACTACAATAGCACCCAATCATCTCAATACATGAAGGTCTGGTCCCTTCTCTTGATCTCCAAGCTAGAAGATTGAGATCTAGCTCCTCCTTCCTCTGCTCAAGTTGCAGCTGCACACTACACAATTTCTGGAATGAACTGTGCTGTCAAGAGGGATGAAGCTGTAGTCTACTACTAGGTGATGGAATATAGCTTATAACTGATGGAATTTATCTCTCCAAAGTGATGGGATTCTCCCTCACAAGATTCCAAGGTGAAATAATTGGAACTTCCTTCCTCCACTAGATCTACCTTGTTGGACTGCGCAATTCCTGGAGGAAATGCTGTTGTATGGTGGTAAAAAATGATGGCCTAATGCTAGATATCACAATGCTGCTCCTTTAAGACTAAATTGGAAGCACAATATGAAAGGAGGAACCCTCCGCCAGTTTCTTAGCTGAAATGCTAAGAACTACCTTCCTCCTCTCAAACCCTAAGACAAGAATGCGTAATTCCTGAAGCTGTATATGCAGAAGAGAGGGTTTGAAATTAGCACCAATGCCAAATGATGAATAGAAGCTCAAAATAACCTTCACAGAGTAGGCTCTAGAAGTCCCCCATGGGTAAGGGTGGGATTCCCACTCGGGAACACCCGTGTGCTAATCAACACAATAGACTTCGCTTTGCTGCAAAGAATGTCAAACGACAATACAATATAAAATTCCAAACTGCTTTGCTTTGCTACCCTCATTTTCCTTATATGGTTGTGAGCCTTCCCTAGCCCTGGCCCACCTCATAATTGCACTACACATGTGGCCATTAGGTTGCATGAAGACTACACCACCTCTCCATTATCTCCATGATCTCCGCATTTAATCTCCACTCCCTTCATCATGCGTGCATTTACTCCACCACTTCCTCCATCATTGTATCATTAATGCTCTATGATCTTACTTTTTTTCCTCCAATATCTCCATCATCTTCATCATTAATGCTCTATGACCTCCACTCCTTCTTCATTATTAGGCTGCTCCACTACTTGATGATGTTGGTCTATTATCTAATTAACCCATACTCACACAAAAAAGTGGATTTTATTCATCTATGGGGTTTATGGGTCCCTCCACCCTTTTATTTACTTAACTAATTAAGAAAAGTAAGAACTCTAATATTCCAATTAACTAGTATAAAATTGGGAATATTACAATCTTCCCCGCCAAAATGTTGCTTGTCCTCAAGCAACTCCAAAAGTGAATGCTACAACAATCCTCCTCCCTCCAAATGACATCCTCCTATAGAAGGTCTCCCCATCTGCTCCAATGTGTAATGAATTCCCAGCTCCAAAGCTGCATCTCTAGAATATCTGGAATGGCTTCTAACTGTATAGCTATATTCCTCTCCTCATCACTGAACCTCCAAGTGGCAACCATCTACTATTCCAGAGCCTATTCTCTGCATGATACATATGAAGTGAAGTGCTTCCTCCCCCCAAAGGAAATTCCCAACTCATGAACCATCTCTCCAAACCATGCTACATGGAGTAGGATGTGCCTCTCTATGCTCCCTTCATTGGCCCTGTTGGCCCTGCTTGTTCCAAGCATCATCTCAACACTATGCAAAATAGGAAACAGATACATAAGGGTTGACATGTGAAATGTTGAACCACACTCTCTCAATAACAGTCACTGCAACAATGCCTCTTGATGGCTTACCATCCCATCATCATACCAAGTACAGTGGCCACACTATCCTAACAGAAGCCAATGGAGTAAGGCCTCTGGTTGCCATCCCCCCTCCTCATCATGAAATTTATGGGAGAAAATCATCCCATACTCTCCCAAGAGTAACCAAAGTAGTAATGACTCTTGCTGCCACCTCACATCATCATCATGCAAGTCATGGAGCAACAACATACTGATTGACATGTAGAATGTCACATCAATCCAACATAACCAAGTTCCCTGCTGCCACATCATGTGAGTGCCATGCAATGTACCAAACAATAACATACCCATTGACATAGGATATGTCATGTGATGGCCAAACTCTCTCAAAAGTAGCTAATGCAACCATGCCCCCTGTTGTTGCATCACATCACTACTGCACAAGGTAGGAAATAGTAATATGCCAATGGAAAAATAAAACACAATATCTTGGCCATACTCTCCCAAGAGTAGCTAGTGCATCCATGCCTCGTGATGCTGAAACACCTTAGTACTGTGCAAGGCATTGAACATACCAATATGAAATGTCGGGTCGTAACCATACTCACCCAAGAGTAGCCAACAAAACCATGCTTCTTGCTGCCCTGTGTCATAGATTTGAAATTAGCTTTCCAACCACTTGCTCATCATCTCCATCCATCCATCCAATATTGGGTGATGACTCATATCATGCACCAGCTTGGTATCCACCCAATGGAGGAGCTCCCGCCAAAAAATGCTCATACAATAACTGCCCCCATCACTATCTATGGCCTTGGGAAGACCATGAAGCATGAAGACATTCCGGAAAGATAATTTGGTCACGGGTGAAGAGATGTACTGTGTGAAAATGTAGAAGCAATGTGCATACCTCGACAACGGATCAATGTTGACAATACCATCCTCCACAATCTGGTGACAGTCTTTGCACTCCATGATATGTCGAAGTGCATCCTCCACAATCTGGTGACAGTCTTTGCACTCCATGATATGTCGAAGTGCATCCTCCTTGAGGTCTCTCCATGAGAACCTCTCACCGATGGCCTAGTAGAAACTATGAGGTTCTAAATTTGTTGCATGCAGAAACTTCTCTTTGAGCTGTGAGGTGCTCATCAAGAAGGCTTTGTTCTGATAATGGAAGATTTTATCCATTACATGATGTTTACCATCTACCATCTTCCCATCCAATGCTTCATAAGTGAAGCGGTCATCGGAATGCTCAAATAATAACTGGGCCCTCAAATCATCCCTGCTCCTCAATGACAACACTTATGATCTCCATGATAGTGCATCTGTTGTCTCATGGCCCTCTCCATACGCAATGCTAAACTCATAGTCCTGCATTGTACTGATCCACCATTACTGCCTCCTTTGCAGCTACTTCTCCTCCTCAAAAAGATGTTGGAGATTATGGTGGTTGGTCTTCACCTGAAATATACTGGTAATAAAAAACTACCAGAATTTGACCAATGCATGCATAATGGCCAATATATCTTTGTCGTAAATAGAATATGACAACTCATGCGATAGTAACTTCTGTTAGTGTCCTGTGATTTAGCAGATTGGTAGACCAAATTCACAGGGTAACATCAGACCAGTCTTTGGAGTCGTAGGACCTAGCCTTCCTAGACTCAGAGAGGGCTCTCTCTATTGTATGCAAAGGATGTGAACTTGTTTGCTTTTAGGGTTGATTTTAGGCTAGTTGTAAGTTTATGGTTTGTTTGATTATTTTGGTTGGGTAGGATGATCAAGAAGAATAGATAGAATGAGGAAATCTTCAAGTCATTGGGCTATGGAGTCTATAAAATTCATGGAAAGTTCAACAATGGATCGGGGAGCATCACAGGGAAAATCTAGCATGGTTAATGGATTGTCAAGGTTTGGGTGAAATGAGATGAACATCAAGTTTGTGAACAAATTAGGGCAAAGGGAAATCAAGAATCCTTTGTCAAATACTTTAACAAGAAGGGAATTCAACACTAAAAGCATAAAAAAGTAATCAATAGACAAGGAAAAATAGTAACTCTTTGATTCAACTCAAGCAAATATGCATTTCAGACAAACATTCCAATGAAATATAGAAGGCGAGAAACTCATTTAAATTCTAGTGATTTCACCTTCAAGGTTATAAAAAATTTAAGATGCACATATAACTTTAATAAAAGAAGATGGAACGCCTAAACATCATTGATCATAGCTATGAAGATCTCCAAAACAATTATTCAAGCATGGACAAAGGGTATGATCGAAACATAACCTCTTTGGCAAACCTAAACAATGGTACTTCAAAGAGAGACCTCAAGAAAAATGTTTAGTGATATCAAACAGGCAGGGCTAACCATAAATCATGTTTGATACCTACTATATTAAACCATTCATGAAAAAAACAAGCTTAGTGGGTCTAGAGAGAAGTTAAAAATTCTCTAAAATGTCCTAGTAGAGGAAAACATAAAGACAATGAAGAACAAATAGAGCTAAGGTGCCTTTGAAGAAAATTTCTTAGTCTAAATCCTTTATTCTACTGCAACATAGAAAGATGGGAACACAATGATACATGAGAAAACAATAACTGAATAGAAGCACTTCACCATTAACCAAGCTCAGGGATCTTACAAGCAAGCCTCCTCCATCAACGAGCAAAACAAGCCATTCACAAGGTCCACAACACCAATTTATCTTCAACCTCCAAAAGACTATGTATTAATCCAAAGAATCATCAAATTCCAACAAAATAATGAGCTCAAATGCAGTATTTATTTGCAAATGAGGAGGTGAAGGTAAGTTAGGGTTTGGGTGTCATTTATTACAAAGTCAATGAGTTTTTACCTTGGAGACCATGCAAGGCCCAAGGCAAAAGAAATCTGAAGGTGCTTCTATGAAACAATAACTCCTATCTTAACTTTTGAGTTGATATATGTGAAATGTTTGACTTTAAGGCCAAGTAATAACTTTACAATAACTGCTGGTAGATGGAAAATATCTATGAATGAGTGTAATAACGGTTTGATCCTTTATTGAAGGAAACAACGCTATAGGTGGAAAAATATCTTTGAAAGAGTAACTGCCTGTAGGTGTAGTTAATTCGAATATGCTTTTGGGCTAATCTGCCTCCTGTTTTGTCTTTAAACTTTGTTTAACCTTTCACAGTCTGTTGTTTTTTATCTCTATTCTGCTTTATCTCTTTTTGTTCATTAATCCTTTGATTAACATTTTTGACCTTCTGCCTTTATCCCTTAATCTTTTAACTGTCTACCTTTAGTTTCTTTAAACTCTGCTTTGTTGGCTAACCTTTCTAACCTGTCATTTATCTATCAGCAGCCTTCATGATTCGAATGGAAAATGGCATCAACTCATGGTATTCATCTACCCATGTTATCCATCTACCCATGGAATTTACCCATGGTATTGTAAATGGCATCGACCCATGGTATTCATCCACCCATGATATTTATTCACCCATGGTATTATAAGTGACCCATGATATGTATCCACCCATGGTATTCATCCACACATGGGATTTACCCATGGTATTGTAAGTGGTATATACCCATGGTATTGGCCCATGGTATCCACCTATGGTATTGTAACTCAAAAAAGGCTATAAATAACAAGCCTCAGTTTGTAAAAGGACAGATTGTCCGCCACAATGTAGCTTCTACAGTTATTCTCTGTTTTAATAAAACAAGTTTCTTTGTGGTTTTATTTTCTTTGTGTTCTCTACAAAAGTACATAGAACAATTAAAAAAAGAGAGAACACAAAGAAAATAAAACCACAAAGAAATTTGGAAGCTACATTGTGGCGGACAATCTGTCCTTTCAATGAGCTTATTCCATTATAAACACGTTATATATGATTGTGGATACATAGACCATGCACCATCAGGTATATACATACAACATAGGTAAATCCCCCATGTGAATGAATACCATGGGTGGACATGGGTCCTTATAATACCATGGATGAGAATAAATATCGTAGGTGGATACCATGGGTCGAAAATGCCATTTAATACCATGGATGGGTAGATGACGAGTTGACTCGGCCTGTTGAATCTTGTTTTTTCTGTGTTTCAGTCTTCTGACTATCTTTCCTCTTACTGCGCTTATGTTTGTCCGTAGTTTTGTTGCAGGGACACGTTTCTTTCGCTAAAGGAGGGTTTTAATTAACCATCGATGATCATTCTTCATTGATTTGATCTTGACATAGGGTCTTTGGTCCTTATAAAGTTGATTTAAATCTATGGATCGTCACCCAGAGTTTCATCTATCATTTATGGACCATCAGAATGCTTTGGTGGACACTTCCTCCATTAAACCTGCACAAAATACAAACAATTAACCTTAAAACCATGCAGGAGAGGGTTTTACTGCATTTTCTGAGGTTTTGGGCTGTTAAAGGTCATTTGCAGAGTAGGAAAGGACGTGGGAGGCAGGGTTCCGAAGGTGGAACCAACAGAAATTCAAACGGAGGTGGGAGGATTTGAAATTTGGCGCGGAGGGATGAGAGGTTTTGGAAAACTGGAGGTGTTTTATCATGCGGTAGAGGGGTGGTAAATGGTTTTCAAGGGTGGTGATGCGATGCGATTGGGCGATTGTCGTGTGGCAAGGCGAAACCACCCATTTTGCATGGTCGAGGATTAGTTAACCCTCTTGCAATTATATTTTCGATATGCATTAGGGATCGTCAGATCTTGGGGAGGGAGATTGACGGTCATCACGTGCTTTGGAGGCGGTGAGCAGGTCGAAAATTCAACGGGAGTGGGGTCCAGTTTTTTTACTTTGGCGAGGAGTGGCAGCTGTTGGATGGGGGGGTGAGTTTTAGATCAACGGTGTTCGGGAGTCTGTGGGGCAGTGAGAAAATGCGAAGGGAGAGGGGAGCAATGGAGACCGGGGACAGGTGGAAAAGCATGAATGGGCACGAGGTATGGTGGAAATCGGGGCCTCGGGCTCTCATTATTTTAAGTGAATACACCTTTTTATAAGGTTTATGGGGGTTTTATGTAACAAAGGTGGAGGGTTGAAAATTTTATATTTGGGCTTATATTAGGTGCGGGGTGAGGGTTATATGGCGCGAGGGGGCTAGGAGAAAGGGGCTCGGGTCTTTTATAATATAAGGTCAGGTTTATAAAATAAAACAAGGTTTTATTTATAAAACAAATTGACTCGATAGGATTAATTTTCGGCTTAAAACAATGTAAAAGAGAATCTTTTACATTGTTTTAATATGTAAAGGAAAATGAGGAATGGGGGGTATTAATGAGGGTTTCGAAAAGGGGGAAAAGGGGGTTTTAGAGGGGGAATGAATGAATGAAATTGTGGTTAGGGAGGGGAGTGAGAATGAGGTATAACAGCCGAAGATGATTTTTTTTTAAGAGCAATGAGGTAGACTAGGAAAACAAATATAGAATAAAGGAGAATAGGTTAATTTAGGATAATGAAGGCAATGAGATTTATAAAACTCACAATATTCATAAATATTGTTTTTAGAAATATAGGAAAAGTACTTAGTCATCTTCAAAATATCAAAAATTATTGATGACTAACAGTGGCTCCACTTGGGGAGGGCAACTCCTTTTCAGGAGGTGTCCAGAACTTTTAGATATCACATATCTGAGTTTATGAAGACCAGTGCCTCAGCCATTGAGCATATTTTTCTTCTTTTATTTGCTGATGTTTCTTTTTGAAGTTATGATCTCAAGAATCTGAAAAACATGATTACTTCAACCTCATCTCTACCTACCCAACTTATTTTGCCTAGCATTTTTTCTTCCTTAGGTGCACTTAAATTGGAAAACCTTTGAAATTATTTCCTCTTTTGAAAGCAAAACAAACTATATATTTCTACACTTATATCATCCAAGAGTTCAGATTAGACTGGTGAACTCTTTTTTAATCTCTATCAAGACTAACTGACTGTCAAGATTAAACTGTATGACAAACTTCATTCTCTAATCTATTGACATGAAATTGAAAATATGATTGAACCAGGATTCGGCAATCTGATTCACCATGGGATGTGGCATTGGGACAAGCTGCACACAGAAATTATTTTTGTACAAACAAAACTAGAAAGTATGAGGGCTGTGTTTAATCACTTGTTAATCATCCATATCTTTCCCTTTGGTTCATATTTGATCATGGAGAACCAATATCTTTTCTTCCTAATCTATTCCTATTGACAAGTCAAGTTTAGGTGTTTTGACAAGTTCTTTTCACTAACCTATCAACAATAAATTTAAAACATGTTAAGCCATGATTAGGTTGTATGACTGAACAAGACTATTTTCCTTAACAAGTAGTGGAATTTAGACTTGCACACTTTCAGCAATACTCTTTTTTGGGTATGGGGTTGTACCTCTTGTTTCCATCTGCCCTCTTTTTCTTCTTTTCTCTGTTTTTGTTTTTTCATTTTGAATTATCATTCTAAGATTAAAAACTAGAAAGATGCTCATAGCGCTGAGCTTATTTTCATTCCTATCTATCCTAATCTAACTTATACAATACATACATTCATTTGGTGAAATCCATTTTCCAATATAACCAGTCAAGTAGATGATTCCATGAGTGATTTTGTTTCAGCTCTTTGAGTGTGGTGAAAAAATCAAAAGGCCACTCCCACCTTACTAGTGTTTGAACATTAGAGCCTAAAATGTTCTTGAAATTCTGCATCAAAATTCTCTTGACATATTTTAGTCCCTCTTCAACTGCCTCTAAGAAAATAGCAAAGGGATCTTGAAAGAATACATGGCCTAGAGGATTTAGAAAATAAGCTTGATCCATAACTGATTTTTTCTCCACTTAGCTGAACTTGGAACTTTTTTAGGAAATACACTCCACCTCTTCCTCATGATCATCTGCACTAACAGACTCATCATATATTGCAATGTTTTCCTCTAACAAACCCGATGTGCTTTGATAGAGTGGGCTGAATTTTGTGTGAAGGCCATCATATTGATGAGCAGGAGCACTCTTTGACAATAAATATTTCTGAGAAGGTAGTGTAACAACTCTCATGTGATTATCAATTTCTAAGCCTTCATATGCAATTTGTAATTCAATGGAACTTGGTGGTTGTAGATCTGGAGCTGTTGATGAGAAAATCTGTCTGGCCAACAGCAGGGGATCTCCCCAGTAAAAAGTCCCAATTATACTCTAAACCGTTTGGAATAGGGATCCCGTCCGGGGTGTGGGTCTGGCTACCTTTTAATTATCCTTTCTTTGGGTCTTAGTAGGACTTCTATAAACCTGCGGACACACGATTATTCAGATGATACAAGAAACATGATTGATGAATTAAATTAACATACAACACTATGTGTAGCAAGCTGAATTATAAAGCATGGGGCCAAAGGAAATGTTGTCAACAGCATATCATTAAGGTCATACTTGTACACTATCTAACCATAGAAGAAACAATTCTTTATGGAAGAATACCCTTCACTTAAATGGTTTTGGTGATAATATAAATGTCAGTAAACAAAGTTATTAACATTCATTGAGAAAGTGAAATAAACTTAGCACCATTAACACATGTTTAGAAAACTATAATGCATAAATGATGTAATTGGAGACACAGTTTCATTAATCAAAAGATGTTAGAAACTAAAAACAGAATACTCATAGTGATCACACATTGACCAACATCAGATCCAAAAATGGAGTTAACAAATGCTTGTATTCATACTCAAAAATGTGTAGTCCTTCTATACAATCTCTATATCTCTTTGAGTCCCAAACAAAAGGTCCTTTACAATTTCCCGAAGGAGGTATTTATAACACAAGACTTGCCCTTTGGGCTTCCGAATTTCCGCATTCCGGACCATTGGGCTGCCCTGCGACCTCGTGGATTTTGTGACCTACGGCCTGATGGATCCTGTGACCTGCGATCTGACGAATTCTGCGACCTGCGATCTTCTTTTTTCTGTGACCTGTGCTTAGCTTAAGCCTTCAGTAGTGGTGAAACAATTTGCTTTATAGAAAACATCTCTCTGTACACCTGCCTATCTGGAAGGTCCTCTGGGAAATCGAGTTTGGTGAATTCCTGGTATATTTGGTACCAGGTCATGCTGTCTCCCCGGCCAAAGGTACATACTGAGTCTCCATACATGGGGGTAGGGGAAAATTGTAACTCTTCTTCTTCCACAACTTCCACCCTAGGAATTTTGTTCTTCTTTCGGATTTCTAAGGGATCCATGTTGCTTGAGGCTGACGAGATGGATACACAACTTAGCTCTGCTTCAATATTACCTGGTATTGTCAGAAAACTATCCCTCGATAAGGCAGACTTCATATAATAACAAGGCTATCTCTGACAAAGTATGGCCAAAGGAATGGGAAAACCTGCGACCTAGCGACCTTGCGACCAGGTCGCTGGGTCGCTGGGTCGCGCAGAAGTGCGTTCAATAGGAAATGCGACTTAGCAACCTGGCGACCGGGTCGCTAGGTCGCTGATTGATCAATTTGCAAGGAGATGCGAATTAGCGACCTGGCGACCGCATCGCTGGGTCGCTTGGTCGTTCAACTTGAAATGAGATGCAAATTAGCGTATTAGTGACCTGCGACTGGGTCACATGGTCGCAAGGTCGTAGAGTCGCACTGGGCCTCAGATGGGGAACATGGATGGGCTGAGAGAAGAAAGAATAGATCTAGAATATAAGCATGTCAGGGCTCACGGGAAGCAATCCTATGGTAAGCATGAAGCTTTAAAGAGTATCGGTGAGTTAAGGGGGAGAAACAGGCAGTCATAATAAGGAAAAAGCAGGAGTAAATGGCAACTTACCTTGAAAAAAAAAATGCGTTCCAGTCGGACTGTTAGAGGCGTTTTCCTTCTTCTTCGTGCGAGTGAAATGCGACCTAGTGATCTTTAGTGACCTTTCTATATATAAATAGGCCGCACGCGTGCGCCATAAATGCAGGTTGCTAGGTCGCAAAAGTCATAAATTATGGGTGGTGTAACCTCGCGACCTCGCGACCTGGGGGTCACGAGGTCGCTGAGTCGCAAAGTTACAAACTACGAAATTTTCTTGGTTTGCGACTCAGTGATCCCGTGACTCAACGACCTGGGTTGCTGGGTCGCAAGGTCGCGTAATCAAAAAATGAAGAAGCTTGTGACTTGGAGACTTAGAAAAGAATAGATTTAGGCTTGACCTCATCTTTCCGACTTAGGGGCTCAAAATTTTGAAAGGGGGGGGCAAATTTGGAGGGTGTTGTTGCAGCTACAATAGGAGCTAAGGAGGATTCCATGTTCCAAATGATTTCCTCAACCATTTCAAGAGAAGGCTTCTCATTGACAAATTTATCAAGAAGTTCAGCATCCTCCTCAACCTCAACATCAAAAATAAAAGTCTGATCATTTCCAATTACATGAAAGTTATTTCTGATGGACTGAAATGAAGTAGAGCAAAGAGTTAGAGATCCATCACTTAATTCTAAATTTTCAAGGCTTTCCTCGTCAGTGCCATAGGTGAACTGTATTGGCTGTTTACTATTTTCAAGCTGATGATAGTGAACTTCATCCCACAAATCAACTGTTGATTGCTCTACATGATTAGCTTTTGTTTGGAGAACATCATCATCATCAGACTGATAAAAATTTGGAGAATCATCAACATAAATAATCTCACCAAACAAACATATTGGATTACCAGGATTAGTAGGAGAATGAACATAAATTTTTTGTTCACATGAAGGCTTAGAGGCTGGCTAAATGTTTAGCATATGATTTATTTCCTATTCAGTCAAAAGAGGAGGCATTTTTCTCTTTATTTGGATAGAAGTACAATAGTTCTCTTTCTCTTGTGAAGGCTGATTTTGAGGCTGAATTTTTTCTTGAGCCTCACCTAGAAGAGATGGTGAATCATCACTTGTGCCTTCAAAGAGATCCTGTGCATTTTCTTCTATTTATTGATTGGGTTCTTCCTCAACTAACTCCTTTAGGCTATCATGATAGTTACCTTGAGAATGAAATTGGTGAATGGATGCTAGAGGTCTTCAGGATGGAAATTTTCCAAATATTCATCACTATATAAGGTACTGTATGATATCCTGAGATTGATCACAACAATTTTTAGCCAAGGATAAGGATGGATATTTTTCTTTATAATGATCACAAAATACCTTGTGGAGATCTTTTAAGGAAAACAAGCTACCAGGTTTTAGCCATTCATACCATTCTCTTGCCTTACCCTCTAATGTTTCCATAAACATTTTCATGAGGCAGTCCTCGTGCCATTCAACCTTTAACCTCCATACATGTATATGAAATTTGATGAGATGTAACAAGGGGTCATCACATTTTTCATCTTGAAATATAGGCAGGTTTTTTATCCAATTTATTTGAGGCATGTTATGTGGAAATCCAGGGATATGATGTCTGTTTATCGGAGCAAATCTCCTTTGTATCCTTGGATCCATGTTTGTAAATTAGAAAGGGTCACTGTATCTTTTCAACTAGTCTAGAGTTCTCTACCAGTGGAGTTTTTAGGTCTATTGAGGGTTGTGGAGTCGCCAGGTGGAAAATTTCAACTTTGCTGTCCACCATCAGCATGATTGGGATTTCTTAATGCATTCCCAGGGGAGTTTATGAGAACTAGTGGGGTCAACAGGGCTATTGAAGACTAGTGGAGTCGCCAGGTGGATGATGTTTATTGTTTAAGGATGTATTTGTTGTCCACCATCAACAACTAAATTCCAATCTAAGGAAGTTTATGGTTTTCTGAGGTCTTAAGGATGTCTAAGATATCATTCATTCAAAAGTGTCCCACCGTGATCGCAATTATGTTAGTGTCCCGTGATTTAGCAGATTGGTAGACCAAATGCACAGGGTAACATCAGACTAGTCTTTGGAGTTCTAGGACCTAGCCTTTCTAGATTCGGAGAGGGCTCTCTCTGTTGTATGCAAAGGATGTGAACTTGTTTGCTTTTAGGGTTTGATTTTAGGCTAGTTGTTAAGTGTAGGGTTTGTTTGATTGTTTTGGTTGGGTAGGATGATCAAGAAGAATAGATACAATGAGGAAATATTCAAGTCATTGGGCTATGGAGTCTATTAAAGTCATGGAAAGTTCAACAATGGATCGAGGATCATCACAGGGCAAATCTAGCATGGTCAATGGATTGTCAAGGTTTGGGTGAAATGAGATGAACATCAAGTTTGTGAACAAAGTATGGCAAAGGGAAATCAATAATCCTTTGTCAAATACTTTAACAAGAAGGGAATTCAACACTAAAAGCATAAATAAGTAATCAATAAACAGGGCAAACCAGTAACTCTTTGATTCAACTCAAGCAAAGAAACATTTCAGACAAACATTCCAATGAAATATAGAAGGTGAGAAACACAATTAACTTCTAGTGATTTCACCTTCAAGGTTAGAAAACATTTAGGATGCACATATAACTTTAATAAAAGAAGAGGGAACTCCTAAACATCATTGATCATTGCTATGAAGATCTCCAAAACAATTATTCAAGCATGGACAAAGGGTATGATCGAAACATAACCTCTTTGGGAAACCTAAACAATGGTAATTCAAAGAGAGACCTCAATAACATTGTTTAGTGATATCAAATAGGCAGGGCTAACCATAAATCATCTTTGATACATACTGTATTAAACCATTCATGAAATAAACAAGCTTAGGGGGTCTATAGAGCAGTCAAAAATTCTCTAAAATGTCCTAGCAGAGGAAAACATAAAGATAGTGAAGAACAAACAAAGCTAAGGTGCCTTTGAAGAACATTTCTTAGTCTAAATCCTTTGTTCTACTGCAACATATAAAGATGGGAACACAATGATACATGAGAAAACAATAACTGAATAGAAGCACTTCACCATTAACCAAGCTTAGGGATCGTACAAGTAAGCCTCCTCCATCAACAAGAAAAACAAGCCATTCACAAGCTCCACAACACCAATTTCTCTTCAACCTCCAAAAAATAATGAGCTCAAATGTAATATTTATTTGCAAATGAGGAGGTGAAGCTAAGTTAGGGTTTGGGTGTCATTTATTATAGAGTCAATGAGTTTTTACCTTGGAGACCATGCAAGGCCCAAGGAAAAAAAATCTAAAGGTGCTTCTCTGAAACAATAACTCCTATCTTAACTTCTGAGTTGATATATGTGAAATGTTTGACTTTAAGGTCTAGTAATAACTTTACAATAACTGTTGGTAGATGGAAAATATCTTTGATTGAGTGTAATAACTGTTTGATGCTTTATTGAAGGAAATAACGCTATAGGTGGCAAAATATCTTTGAAAGAGTAACTACCTGTTGGTGTAGTTAATTTGAATGTGCTTTTGGGCTAATCTGCTTCATGTTTTGTCTTTAAACTCTGTATTTAGGCCTTTAAACTTTGTTTAACCTTTCACTGTCTGTTGTTTTTTCTCTCTATTCTGCTTTATCTCTTTTTGTTCATTAATCCTTTGATTAACCTTTTTGATCTTTTGTCTTTATTCCTTAATATTTTAACTGTCTGCTTTTATTTTCTTTAAACTCTGCTTTGTTGGCTAACCTTTCTGACCTGTCATTAATCTGTGATTAGCCTTCATAATCTTGTTTTTGCTATGTTGCAGTCTTCTGACTGTCTTTCCTCTTATTGGCTTCTGTTTGTTTGTAGTTTTGTTGCAGGGACGCGTTTCTTTCACTGAAGGAGGGTTTTAATTAACCATCGATGAACATAATTCATTGATTTGATCTTAACATAGGGTCTTGGTTCCTTCTAAAGTTGATTTAAATCTTTGGATCGTCACCTAGAGTTTCATCTATCATTTCTGGACCATCGTAATGCTTTGGTGGACACCTCCACCATTAAACTTGCACAAAACACAAACAATTAACCTTAAAAACCATGCAGGAAAGGTTTTTACTGTGTTTTCTGAGGTTTTGGGCTGTCGGAGGTCGTTTGTAGAGGAGGAAAGGACGTGGGAGGCAGGGTTCCAAAGGCAGAACCAGCAGAAATTCAAATAGAGGTAGGAGGATTTGAAATTTGGCGCGGAGGGATGAGAGGTTTTGGAAAACCAGAGGTGGTGTATCACGTGGTAGAGGGGTGGTAAATGGTTTTCGGGGGCAGCGATGCAATGCCATTGGGTGATTTCCGCATGGCAGGGCGAAACCGCCCATTTCAGATGGTCGAGGATTAGTTAACCCTCGTGCAATTATATTTGCAATATGCATTGGGGATCGTCAGATCTCGGGGAGGGAGATTGATGGTCATCGTGTGCTTTGGGGGCAGTGATTAGGTGGACAAGTCAGCGGGAGTGGGGTCTAGTTTTTTGACTTTGGCAAGGAGTAGCAAACATTGGATGGGGGGGTGAGTTTTAGATCAACGATGTTCTGGCGTCTGTGGGGTTGTGGGAAAATGTGAAGGAAGAGTGGAGCAGGTGGAGCAGTGGGGACCTGGGACAGGTGTCAGAGCGTGAATGGGCACGAGTTATAGTGGAAAGCGGGGCCCCAGGCTCTCATTATTTTAAGCGAATACACCTTTTTATAGGGTTTGTGGGGGTTTTATGTAACAAAGGCAGAGGGTTGAAAAAATTATATCGAGGCTTGTATGAGGTGTGGGGTGAGGGTTATATGGCGCAAGGGGGCTAGGAGAAAGGGGCTCGAGCCTTTTATAATATAATGTCAGATTTATAAAATAAAATAGGGTTTTATTTATAAAACAAATTGACTCGATAGTCTTAATTTTAAGGCTTAAAACAATGTAAAAGAGAATCTTTTACATTGTTTTAATATGTAAAGGAAAATGAAGAATGGGGGGTATTAGTGAGGGTTTTGAAAAGGGAAAAAAGGGTTTTTAGAGGGGGAATGAATGAATGATAATGCAATTAGGGAGGGGAGTGAGAATGAGGTATAACAGCCCGAGATGATTTTCTTTTAAGAGCAACGAGGTAGACTAGGAAAACAAAGATAGAATAAAGCAGAATAGGTTAATTTAGGATAATGAAGGCAGTGAGATTTATAAAACTCACAATATTCATAAATCCTGTTTTTAGAAATCTAGGACAAGTACTTAGTCATCTTCAAAATATAAAAAATTACTGATGACTAACAACTTCCGGTTCTCGAAAGCTATTATATAGATTCCTTGCATTAAGACTATGCTAATCCCATCCTCTGAAACGCCACACTCCAACACAAAGTGTTGTGTGCAGCTCAACAATGTCAAAATGGGATAGCTATACATGTTCTCCTTGAACCAGTTAAGGGTCCTTTGCGCAATGCAAGTCTGCTGCTCCAAATCAACAATGTGCTCTAACCCTTGGTCATGCAATTGCCCTGATGAAATGACCCCACAAATCTCAAGATGATGTGTTGAAACAATCTGGGGTGAAAACGTTTGCACACCTTGGATTAGCTGATGCTTGGGAACATCTTGCAAAGCTACAAGAGTTCCTCCAACTAGTGAAATTTCTTCTCCAACTGCTGGTGATGGTGATGGTTGCTCCTCTACTACTACACCAACGCTGGTATCTGCTTCATATTCCTCATGAACCTCCTAAATTATGACTGGGACTCTCAATGTCGAATTCTCAGGACCATATTGCAAAGATGCAAGTACTCCTCTCACCGATGCAAGTACCTATACTATAGCTGGTGGTGGTGGTAGTTTCTCTTCTCCCGGAGTATCAGTGCTAAAATCTTCTTTTTTCTCATATGCTTCCTCATCAATGTTGGAAAATTTCAAAATGGAAAGTGCCTCCATTTTTCTTCTATCAAACCTCTTTACCAATATTTGAGTGAACTCTGCATACGTAGTCACTCTTTCATTTTTCAATCTGCCAAACCACCAATCATTTTCTTCACCCTCAAGGTGCAGTGCTGCAATATCAATGGCTTCCTTTTCCACTACTAGGTGTAGTTGGAAGAAATAATCTAACTTCTCCATCCAAGCCTTTGTCGTGCTTTTGGATGACCCATCGAATGTAGGCAGAAAAATCTATTCTACATATGCCCTCTTTTTCTATTGGTGTTGCGGGTTCTCAGGTTCTCTTTAATCTGGAAAAAATGTTGTAAAGTCAAATTCTCTTTGAATGATCTAGATTGAGATTTTTACTCTGCAAGATAATCACTCAGAGTCTCATGCTCCAAATATCCCCCATCTCCATGCCATTCATTTCATTCTGCAAGGAAAGTGGGCATAGTAGGGCGTTGTGGAACTTTCTACTTCGCTGGTTGCTTATAATACTGATAGGAAGTGCTTGGACCTTCTCCATTCTGAAACCCTCTTGAGGTTTCCTTTTGCCTTTCCCTTCTCATTTCTTTGATCTCCATGGTGAGATCATGCATAGATCTAAAAATAAGTGTGGAAAAAATCAGTCCTTCTGCCATTGTAGACTTCTTCTTTTTCTGCTTCTTATTCTTATTTTTTGATGTCATGAAATGCCCACAAGCTTAGCCAAAGATCATGCTCTGATACCACTATAATATTCAAAAATGGAAAAGAGAGGAATATAGAACATATGCACAATTCCAACTATTGTAAAATAAGAATTAAACATATAGAACTGGAAAAATTTCAGAATACATCAAAACATCATACATATGGCAGGAAACAACTGAACCATATCATTAAGGATCAACAACAAGGTAAGTACACAGTGCTCCAAAAGGAATGCACTCAAGCCACAAGATGGCTAAAATACACTAAAGAAACCTAGCACTGGAAAGTATAACTAGTGCTGCTGTGAATAAGATCTATGTGCGAGAGGCTTTTGCAGTGCTTAGAAAGATCCGAAATTTTCACCATGGATTCTACTCAAACAACCCAGAAAAACCCAAAAATGGTTTGGCCAGATTTTAATTTTGGATTTTCGACCCTTTTTGGGTTGCAGACTACACCCCTGTTGGCTGAGTTACACACTCCCTGGAGACAACTGCTGATATGGGGCTGAAATAATGATATATCAGTGCAATAGCACCCAATCAACTCAAGACATGAAGGGATAGTACCTTCTCTTGATCTCCAAGCTAGAAGCTTGAGATCTAGCTCCTCCTTCCTCTACTCAAGTTGTAGCTGCACACTGCACAATTGTTGGAATGAATTGCGTTGTCAAGAGGGCTGAAGCTGTAGCCTGATACTTGGGATATAGCTTACATCTAATGGAAATGATATCTCCAAAGAGAGGGGATACTACCTCACAAAATTCCAAGCTGAAATACTTGGAACTTCCTTCCTCCACTAGATCTACCTGGCTGGACTGCGCAATTCCTAGAGGAACTGCTACTGCATGGTGCTAAAAACTGATAGTTTGATGCCAGATATCACAATGCTGCTCCTGGAAGACTTAAATGGAAGCACAAGATGAAAGGATGAACCCTCCACTAGTTTCTTAGCTGAAATTATAAGAACTACCTTCCTCCTCTTAAACCCTAAGACAGGAATTCATAATTCCTGAAGCTGTATATGTAGAAGAGAGGGGATGAATGTGGCACCAATGCCGGATGATGAATAAATGCTCAAAATAACCTTCCCAAAATAGGCACTGGAATTCCCCCGTGGGTAAGGGTGGGATTGTCGCTTGGGAAGACGCGTGTGCTAAACAACACAACAGACTTAGCTAAATAACTGAAGCGTGCAAAGAATGTAAAATGAAAATACAATATAAAATTCCGAACTGATTTTCTTTTCTGCCCTCATCTTCCTTATATGGTTGTGAGCCTTCCCTAGCCTTGGCCCAACTCATAAATGAGCTGCACATGTGGCCACTAGGCTCCATGAAGACTGCGCTATCTCTCCATGATCTCCATGATCTCTACATTTAATCTCCACTCCCTCCATCATGTGTGCATTTACTGCACACATGATCTTACTTAATGCTCCATCACTGTATCCTTAATTCTCTATGATCTTAATTTTATTCCTCCACTATCTCCATCATCTTCATCATTAATTCTCTATGACATCCTCTCCTTCTTCATTATTAAACTGCTCCATTACTCCATGATGCTGGTCTATTATCTAATTAACCCACATTCACACAAAAAAGTGGATTTTATTCATCTATGGGGTTTATGGGTCCCTCCACCCTTTCATTTACTTAACTAATTAAGAAAATTAAGAACTCTAATATTCCAATTAATTGGTGGTAAATTGGTAATATTACAATCCTCCCCGCCAAAATGTTGCTTTTCCTCAAGAAACTGCAAAAGTGAATGCTAAAACAATCCTCCTCCCTCCAAATGGAATTCTCATATGGAAGGTCTCCCCATATAATCCAATGTGTAATGAAAGCCTAGCTCCAAAGCTGCCTCTCTAGAATGTATAGAATGGCTTCCAAATGTATAGCTAGATGCCTCTCCTCATAACTGAACCCCCAAGTGGCAACCATCCGTTGTTCCAGAGCCTCTTCTTTGCATGAGACATATGAAGTGAAGTGGTTCTTCCTGCCAAAGGAAAGTACCAACTCATGAACCATCTCTCCAACCCATACTACATGGAGTAGGATGTGCCTCTTCATGCTCCCATTATTGGCCCTGTTGGCCCTGCTTGCTCCAAGCATAATCTCAACATTGTGAAAAATAGGAAAGAGAGACATATGGGTTGACATATGGGTCGAACCATACTCTCTCAATAACAACCACCACAACAATGCCTCTTGCTGCCTTACCACCCCATCATCATACCAAGTACGTTGGCCATAGTATCCTAATAGAAGCCAACGCAGTAAGGCCTCCTGTTGCCATCCTCGCTCCTCATCATGCAAGGTATGGGAGAAAATCAGCCCATACTCTCCCAAGAGTAACCAAAGCATCAATGAATCTTGCTGCCACCTCACATCATCATCATGCAAGTCATGGAGCAACAACATACTGATTGACATGTAGAATGCCACATCAACCCAACATAACCAAGCTCCCTGCTACCACATCATGTGAGTGCCATGCAATGTCCCAAAAAATAACATACCCATTGACATAGGATATGTCATGTGATGGCAAAACTCTCTCAAAAGTAGCTAGTGCAGCCATGCCTCTTGCTGTTGCATCACATCACTATTGTGCAAGGTAGGAAACAATGATATACCAATAGACATATAAAATGCAATAGCTTGGCCATACTCTCCCAAGAGTAGCCAGCGCAGCCGTGCCTTCTACTGTTGCATCACCTCAGTACTGTGCAAGGCATGGAACATATCGATCTGAAATTTTGGGTGGTAACCATGCTCACCCAAGAGCAGCCAGTGTAGCCATGCTTCTTGCTGCCTTGTGTCATAGATTTGTAAGTAGCGTTCTGACCACTTTCTCATCATCTCCATCCATCCATCCAACTGTGGGTGATGACTCATATCATGCACCAGCTCGGTATCCACCCAATGGAGGAGCTCTCACCAAAAAATTCTCATACAATAACTCCCCCCATCATTTTCTATGGCCTTGGGAAGACCATGAAGCATGAAGAAATCCCGAAAAGATAATTCGGTCACAAGTGAAGAGATGTACTGTGTGAATATGTCAAAGCAATGTGCATACCTCGACAACGAATCAACATTGACAATACCATCCTCCATAATTTGATGACAATATTTTCACTACATGATATGTCGAAGTTCATCCTTCTTGATGTCTCTCCATGAGAACCTCACACCGATGGCCCGATAGAACCTTTAAGGTTTTGAATATGCTGCATGCAGAAACTTCTCTTTGAGCTATGAGGTGCTCATCAAGAAGGCTCTATCGTGATAATGGAATATTTTATCCATTACATGATGTCTACCATCTACCATCTTCCCATCCAATGCTTCATAAGTAAAGCAGCCATTAGAATACTCAAATAATAACTGAGCCCTCAAATCATCACAACTCCTTAGTGACAACGTTGCTGATCTCCATGATAGTGCATCTTCTATCTCATGGCCCTCTCCATACACAATGATGAACTCATAGTCCTGCATTGTACTGATCCACCGTTTCTGCCTCCTTTGCATCTGCTTCTCCTCCCCAAAAAGATTCCAGAGACTATGCTAGTTTGTCTTCACCCGAAATCTACTGGCAATAAAAAAAATGCTAGAATCTGACCATTGCATGCATAATGGCCAATATCTCTTTGTCGTAAATAGAATATGACAACTCAAGAAACAGTAACTTCTGGTTCTCAAAATCTATTGTATATCTTCCTTGCATTGGGACTATGTTAATCCCATCCTAAAAAACTCCACACTCCAACACAAAGTGTTGTGTGTAGCTCAACAATTTCAAACTGGGATAGCTATACATCTTCTCCATGAACCATTCAAGGGTCCTCTGCATAGTGATAGTCTGTTGCTCCAAATCAGCAATGTGCTCTAACCCTTGGTCATGAAATTGCCCTGATGGCATGACCCCACAAATCTCAAGATGATGTGTTGAAACAATCTCGGGTGGAAATGTTTGCATACCTTGGATCATCTGATGCTTGGGAACATATTGCAAAGCTACAAGAGTTCCTCCAACCGGTGCAATTACTTCTCCAACTGTTGGTGATGGTGATGGTTGCTCCTCTATTGCTGCACCAACACTGGTATTTGCTTCCTCTTCCTCATGCACCTCCTAAATCATGACTGGGACTCTCAATGTCAAATGCTCAAGACCATATTGCAAAGATGCAAGTGCTCCTCTCACCGATGCAAGTACCTCTACTGCAACTGGTGGTGGTGGTAGTTGCTCTTCTCCCGGAGTATCAGTGCTAAAATCTTCTTTTTTCTCCTCATATACTTCCTCATAAATGTTGGAAAATGTCTCAATGGAAAGTGCCTTCGATTGATTCTTTCAAACCTCTTTACCAATCTTTGAGTGAACTCTACATGCATAGTCACTCTTGCATGTTTCAACCTACCGAACCACCAATCATTTGCTTCACCCTCAAGTTGCAGTGCTGCAATCTCAATGGCTTACTTTTCCACTACTAGGTGTAGTTGGAAGAAATCATCTAACTCCTCCATCCAAGCATTTTCCGTGCTTTTGGATGACCCATCGAATGTAGGGAGAAAGAATCTATTATGTATATGCCCTCTTCTTCTATTGCTATTGTGGGGTCTCCGGTTCTCTTTAATCTGGAAAAACTGTTGGAAATTCAGATTCTCTTTGAAAGCTCTAGATTAAGTTTTGTACTCTGCAAGATAATCACTCAGAGTCTCATGCTCCAAATATCCTCCATCTCCATGCTATTCATTTCCTTCTGTAAGGAAAGTGGTCATAGTAGGGTGTTGTGGAACTTTCTACACCGTCGGTTGCTTATACTGCTGATAGGAAGTGCTTGGAACTTCTCCATTCTGAAACCATCTTGAGGTTTCATTTTTCCTTTCCCTTCTCATTTCTTTTATCTCCATGGTGAGATCCTGCATAGATATGAGGAGAAGTGTGGAAAAAATCAGTCATTCTACTATTGTAGACTTCTTTTTTTGCTTCTTCTTCTTATTCTTTTGATGTCATGAAATGCCCATAGGCTGAGCCAAATATCATGCTCTGATACCACTGTAATATTCCAAAATGGAAAAGACAGGAATATAGAACATATGCACAATTCTAACTATGGTAAAATAATAATTAAACATGTAGAGTTGGAAAAATGTTAGAATACATCAAAACATCATACATATGAGTGGAAACAACTAAACCATATCATTAAGGATTAACAACAAGGTAAGTACGCAATGCTCCAAAAGGAATGCACTCAAGCCACAAGATGGCTGAAATACACTAAAGAAACCTAGCACTGGAAAGTATAATTGATGTTATTCCTATGAATAAGATATATGTATGAGAGGCTACTGTATTTCTTAGAAAATTGGGATTTTAACGACATGTTCTACTCGAAAAACCTAGAAAAACCCAGAAATGGTTTGGCCAGATTTTAACTTTGGATTTTCGGTCCTTTTTGGGTTGCACACTGCACCCCTGCTGGCTAAGTTACACACTCCCTGTAGACAACGGCTGATATGGGGATGAAAGAATGATTTATCAGTTGCAATAGCACCCAATCAGCTCAATACATGAAGGGCTGGTCCCTTCTCTTGAACTCCAAGCTAGAAGCTTGAGATCTAGCTCCTCCTTCCTCTGCTCAAGTTGCAGCTGCACATTGCACAACTGCTAGAATGAACTGCCCTGTCAAAAGGGGTGAAGCTGTAGCCATCTGCTAGGTGATGTAATATATCTTACAACTGATAGAAATTATCTCTCTAACATGAGGGGATGCTCCCTCATAGGATTCCATGTTGAAATACTTGGAACCCCCTTCCTCCACTAGATCTACCTGGCTGGACTGCGCAATTCCTGGAGGAACTGCTGCTGCATGGAGGTATAATGCCGGATATCACAATGTTGATGGCCTAATGCCAGATATCACAATGCTGCTCCTGGAAGACTGAAATGGAAGCACAAGATGAAAGGATGAACCCTCCACTCGTTTCTTAGCTAAAATGCTAATAACTACCTTCCTCCTCTCAAACCCTAAGAAAAGAATGTGTAATTCCTGAAACTGTATATGCAGAAGAGAGGGGCTGAATGTGGCACCAATGCCGGATGATGAATATCTTATCAAAATAACCTTCCCAGAGTAGGCACTCTAAGTCCCCTGTGAGTAAGGGTGGGATTCCCGCTCGAGAACACCTATGTGCTAAATAACACAACAGACTTAGCTAAATAGTTGAAGCACGCAAAGAATTTCAAACGAAAATATAATTTCAAATTCCAGACTGATTTGCTTTGCTGCCCTCATCTTCCTTATATGGTTGTGAGCCTTCCCTAGCCTTGGCCCACCTCATAAATATGCCACACATGTGGCCACTAGGCTCCATTAAGATTGTGTTGTCTCTCCATGATCTCCATCATCTCTGCATTTAATCTCCAATCCCTCCATCATGTGTGAATTTACTGCACCACTTCCTCCATCACTGTATCATTAATGCTCTATGATCTTAATTTTATTCCTCCACTATCTCCATCATCTTCATCATTAATGCTCTATGATCTCCACTCCTTCTTCATTATTAAGCTTCTCCACTACTCCATGATGCTGATCTATTATCTAATTAACCCACATTCACAAAAAAAAGTGGATTTTTTTCATCTATGGGGTTTATGGGTCCCTCCACCCTTTTATTTACTTAACTAATTAAGAAAAGTAAGAACTCTAATATTCCAAATAACTGGTGGAAAATTGGGAATATGAAAATTTTCTCCTCATCATCCTCCCTTTCCATTTTTAGCTACTTTCGAATTTCCAGATGTGTTAAAGCTTACAAATGACCCCATCCAACATCAATTGCATTGGCCACCAATTCCGACTAAGATTCTGGGATATTTCCCTAAA
This sequence comes from Pinus albicaulis, assembly GCA_034641835.2. Taxonomy (NCBI): domain Eukaryota; kingdom Viridiplantae; phylum Streptophyta; class Pinopsida; order Pinales; family Pinaceae; genus Pinus; species Pinus albicaulis. The sequence goes on from CM076579.1 coordinate 1,284,167,983, forward strand.
TTTGAAGGCAAGTCTAGGGAAGACAACCAAACCCATGTCATTACGTACCACTTATGGTGCTCTTCTCATTCTTGGGTATATGATTCTATTCGTCTTCATCTTTTCCAACATACTTTCACTGGTACTGCGACCAAGTGGTATATCGAGCTCCCTCGAGGAATTTTCTTCTATTTCAATTATCTGGCTATGTATTTCCTCAATAATTTCCAGTTACCTGTCTGGTATGAAACCGACGCCCACCTCCTCACCTCGTTGAAGTAGTCAATTGCAACTCAAATTTAAGATCACATTAATGAATGGTAACGTCATTGTCGCCTCATAAAATTCGAGATCCCCGATCAACTGTTGACTGCATGGTTTATGAAATCATTCGTTCCTAGGATTGCTAAAGATCTTTCCATCGGTGGATGTGTAATGGAGGAGGAAGTCATTTCCAGAGCCCAATACGTCAATTTAGTTTATTCCCAATCTGGGACTCTATACGAGCTCTTTCCGGATAAGCCACAAAATTCAACTAAACTATCGTCATCTCAGTCTCCTTCTACGCCTCTGGTGGATGGTGTTATCACGACAGTGACTCATACTGATAGTAGTGTGCCTAAAACTTCTTCAAAGTCTAAATCCACTACTGCCATTGCACCCTCCACTCCTTCCAATAACTAGAAGAATCCTAGTAAAACCTCTGAGGTAAATGTTGTCCAATATACCGCAATAGACAAATCCTCGAAAGGTAAGAAAAAGGGTAAAGGTAAATCCAAATTTGACAACCCTAAACATGATTTGAAAATTTCATCTGCTAGTGATTCTTCCATGCGCAAGCCTAAATATCCTTGCCTAATATGTGATGATGATCATTACACCAAGGATTGTCCTCAGTGTACTGAAGTTACCTGTATTATGAAGGGCACACCCAAAACTCCGTCTGTCTTGAAAGAACCTTTCCCTTCTTAGTAGACGCAAATGGTAGATCAAGCTCAATCGTCTGGAAACTCTTAGGTTTTCATTGTTGGAGAGAACCTATTGCCATTACCACGAGATCGAAAGACTACCCCAATCCATCTAAGGCTTCTATGGAACCAGAAGTTACAGATCACCTTTCCTCTTCCATGCCTCCTACTTCTGGTCCTCTCCAGATTGAGAGACCTAGTAGTGACTCCATCATTCGACCACCCCCAAATGGCGTTCTTTGAAAATCGTCCTATAATACAAATACGAGATCCACACAACACTACAATATTGTAGAGGACCTAGCTCAAGCGCCTCGATGATTTCGGCTTTGGAAGTCCTTCATTCGTGTCCATCACAATGGAAGGCACTACTTTTTGCTATTAGAGGGATTGATCCCGTAGATTATAATCTTATTACTTTCGATCTCGATCAAGCTCAATCATTTGGAAACTCTTAGGTTTTCATTGCTGGAGAGAACCTATTTCCATTACCACAAGATCGAAAGACTACCCCAATCCATCCAAGGCTCCTATGGAACCAGAAGTTAAAAATCACCTTTCCTCTTCCATGTCTCCTACTTTTGGTCCTCTCTAGATTGAGAGACCTAGTAGTGACTCCATCATCCGACTACCCCCAAATGGCGTTCTTCGAAAATCGTCCTATAATCCAAATACGAGAGCCACACAACACTACAATATTGTAGAGGACCTAGCTCAAGCACCTCGATGATTTTGACTTTGGAAGTCCATCATTCATGTCCATCACAATGGAAGGCACTACTTTTTTCTATTTGAGGGATTGATCCCATATATTCTAATCTTATTACTTTCAATCTCGAGAATTTCATTCCTCGCCTCCCTTCTTAGGTGGCTTTTATGATTTAGGTTACCATCAAGGGAAATAATATTCATAGGACTGTCATTGATGAAGGTGCTTCGACCTGCATCACGTCTGTTGCATGCAGGAAAGCCATCGACTCTCCTCCATTGAGTCAGTCCCCGAATACCTTGGAAGGTTTAAACGGTAGAGGTTCTTGGCTGTATGATATTATCAAATCATTGCCCATCCCGTTTGAGGGAAAAATGGTAACTTTAGAAGTTGAGGTGGTACATGCCAACTTGAATTATAATCTCTCTCAGACGCAATTGGAGTAATGCCATGGTGTACGTGGTCTCTACCCTTTTTTGTGTCCTTCGTTTTCCTCATCAAGGAAAAATCTTGACCGTCGATCAATTGGATTTCTTTTCCTCTGATTCTTCAATAGGAAACATTACATATGTTGGGAAGGCCGCTACCCCCTATGAGAACACCAGGCCGGATCTATTCAAATATTCGTCCCTTATGGGAATTTTTCCACTCCTGCCTCCGAATATCGCCACTCTCAATATGATATCGTCTAGTCATGATCCATGGATTTTTCCCAATCCTGACCAGCTTGAGAGTTTTGGTGATGTTATGCCTCCAAGCCCTGTTGAAAAAATATATCAAAGTATTCTCATGGCTTTTGAGGATGCATCTGGAACCAACGATCATTTGGTTTCATCTCTGGACACTTAGGAGCAGTCTCCCTGGTTTGGTTCTTGGAACTTTGATGATCCCTTGAATGAGACTTTCTAGACCAATGAAATTATCATGGAGGTAATTTCTCTCGAAGAATACCTATGGGATGATGGACATCATCGTTCCTTATTTATCCTAATCCTAGGTGACATCTGCTCCTGTCTAGAATCCCATGCTTCATCTGTACCGACTGAAATATTTCAGAATCTGATCTCAATTCATGAGTGTTGTCCGAAGGGAACATGGGAAATATTACTCCAACCATTTTGATCGACATATCTATCAAACTAGGGATTGTCAAGAATATTCATATCGGTGCATCTTCTTCTCTCGATGAGATCAAGATCTATATTGATCTTTTTGAGGAATTCCACGATGTCTTCACATGGTAATACAAAGAGATGTGTGACATTGATCTGAGTATCGTTGTGCACGAAATTCCCACCTATCTAGATTCAAAGCCTGTTTGTCAACGACTTCGTCCTTTGCACCCGAGAAAGGCTTCCACTATAAAGGGTGAAGTTGAAAAACTTCTCAAAGCTGGTTTTATTTATCCTATACCATTGACAGATTGGGTCTCAAATATTGTTCATGTTAATAAGAAACAAGGGACCTTGAGGGTTTGCGTTGATTACCGTGATATCAATCGAGCATGTCCTAAGGACAATTACCCCTCTCCTTTTATTGACCAGATCAATGATGAATGTGCTGGGAGTAAGATATTTTCCTTTATGGACAGGTTTTTCTGGATACAATCGGATTAATATTGCTTTGGCTGATCAACACAAAACCGCGTTTATCTGTTCATGGGGGAAATTTTCCTATAAAAGCTCTCTTTTGGATTGAAGAATTCTGGGGCCACCTTTCAGCGAGCTACGTTGTATGCTTTTCATGAAATTAAGTACATATTTCAGCCATATCTCGATGACCTTTCTTCTCATTTTGTGAAACGTCGAGATCACCCAGAACACCTTAGAGCTATCTTCCTTCACTGTCGATGCTATAATATCAGGTTGAATCCTCATAAGTGTGTCTTCTATGTGTAATCCAGTCGGCTCCTAGGTTTCATGGTGTCCAAAGAAGGAATCCACATCGATCCTCTTAAAGTCAAGGCAATCATCAATTTTCCTCCTCCCTCTTTTGTTCATCAACTGCAAAGTTTGTAGGGAAAAGCTAATTTCCTCCATCGCTTCATACTGAATTATGTTGAGCTTGACAAAGGCTTTACTCGCTTATATAAAAAGGGAATCCCGTTCATATGGGATGAAATTTCCCAAATCTCTTTCGATGCATTGAAACGAGCCCTCATCAGTGCTCCACTATTGCATCCTCCCAATTATCATTGCGATTACTACCTGTATTTGGTCGCCGTTGACAATGCTATTGGTATGGTGTTGGTTCAAGATGATGACGATGGTAAAGAACATGTAGTGTACTAATTTAGATGCAATCTCTTTAATACTAAGACCCGTTACACTCATGTAGAGAAACTCGTGCTGGGTGTTGTCCATGTTGTTCAACATTTTCGTCACTACATTGGGCATGTGCAAAACTTTGGTGATTTTTGATTGTAACCCCATGAATTATATTCTCACATGTCAGTTTCTTGGGGGAAATTACTTGAAATGGATTTTCGTCCTTCAAGATTTTGACTTAGAATTCACTGTTGTTAAGTCTAAGAAATCCCTAGTATTTTCTGAGTTGATTTGTGAACTTCCCACTGTGAATGATCCCACTCCTCTTGATGAGTCTATTTCCAATGAGACTCTCTTTCTCATTAGTGCTCTTGACCCATGGTATGGAGAAATCCTTGTCTATCTCCAGACCCAAAAATTTTGGCCAAAGCTATCGAAATTTGAGCAACAACAGATTCGCTACTAGTCCTAACCTTACCGTATCGTTGGAGACACCCTATATCGCATTGTTATTGACTCTGTCCTCTGTCGATGTTTGACTCTCGAGGGAGCTGAGAAAGTTATCAATGACTGCCACTCTGGGGCTTGTGGTGGTCACATGTTCGGTTACTCTACCACCCAAAATATCCTTCGCGCAGGGTATTTTTGGTCGTCTATTTTTAAAGACTGTATTATTGGAGTACAAAAATTCCATAACTGCGAGAAATACTCTAAGAAAGAGTGTGCCCCACCCTCACCCTTGCACCCAGTTGTGACCCTCAGACCTTTTGTGAAATGGGGCATATATTTCATGACTTGTAACCCTTGTTCGGCTAGGGGCCATGGTCATATCATCATTTCCATCGATTATTTCACTAAATGGGCCGAAGCGATGGCTACATATGATAGTGAAGGTCTAAGTGCGGCATAATTCCTATTCAATCATGTCATAGCTCGGTTTGGTGTCACAAAAGTGATTGTCATTGATTATGGCTCTTATTTTTGCATTCATATGATGACAGAGCTCACTACTCAGTTGGGGTTACGTCACGATAGCTCCACCCCTTATTATCCACATGCCAATGGCCAGGTTGAGGCTGTCAACAAAGTCTTGGTGACTATGCTTTAACGCACCATTGGGAAGCACAAATGAGATTGGCATCTTATGCTCTTCTTAGCTCTGTGGGTGTACCAAACCTCTGCTAATACTGCCACTAGATTCACACCATTCCAATTGGTGTATGGTATAGAGGCCACACTCCCGATCAACTGTGAGATTCCTTCTCTGAAGCTAGTTGTAAAACTACTTCTTGGTACTTCGCCAGAAGAGGAATGTCTGTTGTACCTCAAGAATCTCGATGACACCCATAGGATTTTTTCTTTAGTTATTGAAGCACAGAAAAGACGAGTTAAAGTTCAATATGACAAATTCGTCAACCCTCGCGCTTTCTCCGAAGGTGACTTGGTCTTGCTTTATGACCAAGCCCATGATAATTTGGGAGTAGGAAAGCTCGAGCCAATGTGGCATGGACCCTATATCATTCAATGACTATTGGAACAAGGAGCCTATGAGCTAGCAGATTACGAAAGTAATCCTTTGGCTGAGCCTCGAAACAAGCTCTATCTAAAAAAATATTACGCTTAATCATAAGTGTGATACTTTGTACATTATTGTGATTTGATTGGATTTTTGGTGTGATTGTTTGCTTTGCATACATGTTTCCTCTAATTACCTTGTGTTCCACTTGGTTTTCAGATGTCATCGAATCATTACACCGGTTTTACTGATGGCGCTTGCCGTAGCACATGGAACTTGTCTTCCGCAACATGGGCACTCTTTTACCCTAATGGTGAGTTGATTAATTTGCAAGGTATTTGTTTGGGTCAAACAAATAACAATATTTCCAAATATAGTGCGGTGATAGAGCTATTATCAGATGTTATTGATCTTGGGATTAGAGATTTGGTTGTTAAATTAGACTTGCAACTTGTTGTGTTACAGTTAAATATTATGTGCGAAATCCTCAAATTTTGCGTAGGTATTTGCATGTTCTATTATTGGAAAGACATTTTGATTTTATCACATATCAACATATTCCAAGACGTTTAAACACATTAACAGATACATTAGAAAATCATGTATTAGATAGAAATTTGCGCAATATGTAAAAAAATAACACATCATTATCATTATAATACACAAGTAGACGTAGAAACATATATATATATATATATATATATATATATATATATTGGGTCTGTTAAGTTTGTTACATCCAAAATCTCAAAAAGCATATGTTATATTACAAAAATGGCTCTTCGAGCCTACATGAGTACAAAAAAGTAAAAACATAGCTCCTATTCGCCCACATGGTGTTCATGATAGTAGGTGACTGCTCGGATCACTCATGAAAGTAGTTGATGCAGTCTGCCTGGAACCCCGACCGTATCCCTTTGGAAGTGGAGAGGAATATCATCAAAGGTAGCATACTCTGGGATGCCTCGTGCAAGGCCTACCAAGTTTCGCTCTAACTTGGCTAGTGTATTTGCTCCCTCCTCGTAAGAGACATCCCATATCGGGCGAGCTACCCTCTGAGTGATCGGTGACATACCGGGTGGTCTATAAGGACCCATATCTGTAAAAACATCATAATTTTACATTTCAGAATACATAACAAAAACATTCAAAAAGTAAAAAATGTAAAATAAAAAATTTGACCTGCATCAGTCCACTGTGTGCCTGGTGGAATGGGTAGATCCGGATATCCTCTTAAGTTGATGCCTACATATGCAAAGTCCTCAACCATGATGAGTTGATGATGTAGCAAGCTAAAAAATTCTGTAGGGAAATACATCTATTGGCCCCCACCCTATCGTGGCATGATCTCTCACCACCTCATCATCTTCAGGTCCGTCGAGGCTGGATCATGGATCTCCAACCGATGATATTGAAACAATGGTACTCTCTCTAAGAAAAAGGTCACTAGAATGGACCCGTACCCAAATTGTTTCAGTAGCCCTGTCTTGCACTCGGTTAATTGGCTCTTCATATAGGCCAATAACTCCTCACACCAGTTAAACATCATCGGGGCCAGATAGTCCACTACGTACTGGAATTGAGATTTCGTTGCCTCATGCAACGCCTAGGCTCCTGCCACTCTAGTTATGTAATGAAGGATTGTGCACAAGGGAAGCACTATGATAGAGGAGATCTCTATCTTCCTGCTCTCAATATTTCAAGCCCCGGGACAATGTCTCTCGATGAGAATAATGGTACTCTCACCTCATGCACAAGCTCCAGAGTGTTGGATTCTCTCCCCTCTCCTAGAAAAACCTGTAATGAAATAGATTTCCATCACATCTAATTCCAATTCTTGGTCCCCAATGATAAATATTTGTCGGTCTACATCCCATAGTCCAATCAAATATTGGAGAAGCTCTAGCTGAGCTCTTAGCCCTGATGTCTAGAAGAATTTCAGTAAAATGCAAATTGCACAATGCATTACGCAATTTTTGTCTTACAGTGCTTGGTGGTCTTCCACCTCATGGCCTCTTTCTTTCCATTCAATCATCATCTCTACTTAAAACACATGCAAAAGATGTTTAAAAGGCATTTTAGGAGATTTCATCGGATTAGTTTTGGAAATTATCCATTGAAATTGGTGGATTTATTGTTTAAAAATCTTCCCCATGGTTGTCAGAATTAATTCAGCATTGGCGGTGCGCTGCCCTAACGGTCTAAATGCGACCAACGTGGGTTTGATAACTTGAAACTGCGCAGACCACGAGAGATTTTGAGGTTTGAAATCGTCCCCCAATTTCTCTATTTCTAAAAACCAAATGCTAAATGAATGGAATGAAAATGAAGAGGAGGCTTAGGGTTCTTACCTGGCGCTGACGGATTGATGAATGGTGTCTTGGATCGACCGCACCACTGATCTGAAGTTCAGAGGGAAAATGGGTAAAATGCAATTGTCAAAATAGAAAGTTGAAAATGAATTTACTTTTTGGTCTATTTATAGATTTTTGAAATATTTTCGCCATTATTTTGTTATTTTTCCTCGATATCAGTGATATTTTTTGTTTTTGTGCAGTGAAAGGACTTTCACACTATTGGTGATTATTTCTGATGTAAATGAATTGTATTTTATCTTTTTTTTCAGACTCGACAAACATTTATGAAAAAGGAACCCCCTGGAGTCATCTTTTAGCTCTTTTCTGACTCTCGAAAAATGAAAATATTGCTGAGTATTTGTCATTTCAGACTCGTTAAATTGAATGAATTGGCATGGTCTCAGTATACATTTACTTGTTTTTTTGGCTGAGATTTACTATTTACGAAAAAAGAATACCTTAATTGAACATGGTCAAGAGGTTCTCTCAGATATTGTTTTATACCTTTTCGGATTCGAGAGACGATTTACGAAAAGGGACATGAAGGAGTTTCCTTTTTGTTTCTTTTCAAACTCCTTAAACATGAAAATTTACTGAGTTACCCTTTCATTGGACTCGTTAAAGATTAAAAAATGAAAGACTTGTCACCATGACGAGACCGAGTTCCTCCTTCTTAGGGCTTTTTAAACTTACTAGGATGGATTCATTTGAAGAATGAACTTACACGCTCATCATATGTTATCATATTCACGCTGGTTATAAAAAATAAAGAGGTAATCATTAGCAATAATGGGGGAAATTGAAAGTGAACATCCTACGTGTATTTTGGGTAGCTTTTTGCTCTTGAACATGACACTCATCTGCAGTTCGTGTCATGTTGGGGACATCCTACCTTCGTCACTTTACCTCCATGGGTTCGGGAAATTCGTTTGCCTCTCATTTGATTACCAAATTTCATCAACATGACCTATGATCCTATTTGAGTCAAATGTGGCCACACTCCGGAGTTGTGTCGCCAATATGTTCAAGAGAAGTCCTTTTTGTCAAACATCCTTTGCTTAACTAACCTCCTCTGTTACAATCCAGAATCACTCCTATCATCTTGAGATATCCATTGTTTCGTGTCGATGAGGTGGGAATCATTATGGACCTCCTTCGACGAATCACTTCCTGTCGAATTTGGCTCATTATTCGGGAAGGTGATTTAGAAACTTCTTTTCAGTACCTTGGAGCTTGCATGCCTAAATGGCAAGTTATTCATGTTCGATGACAGGTTCACATTATTGGCCTTCGATCGGATGATTCTGCAAGTGTTCGACTTCAACACATTCATTCACACTTGTAGATTGTGTTGTTGTACCTTGAGGTCCATCGTCATTATTGGTGGTCTCTCTCGTGCCTGTTAACGGTTTTCATCATTGACTGGTAATCAGGTGGTTTCTACCATGTTCGAGATCGAAACATCTATTTGCATGGCTAGATTCATACATTGGGTTGATTGAGATCACAGTAAAGACCCTGGGTCACCTCTGATTTTGATCCAGGCTACGTGGAGTTATTGATTATTCATTATTATATACATGATCCTATCTATATTGATGGCTATGTCCATACCGCATACCCATTTATATGATCTCTTTAGACGGATGGCTGCATCCATGCCATGGGTTCATTTTTTATTTGATGCATAGTGCAGAGTCATGTATTTAGGAATATTCATACTAGAGATGTTATTTATTGTAATGATTTGGTAGGTTTCCTGGCAGTGATCTGAGTTCTTTGCCTTGGTTCATAAAGCATTTCAGCCATCACTACCCTTTCTACCTTCATTCTTTAGGGGGGCATCTGTTACGCAGTAATTTGTCACCAACACATCTATTTGCATGGCTGGATTCATACATTGGGTTGATTGAGATCACGGTGAAGACCCTGGGTCATCTCTGATTTTGATCCAGGCTGCGTGGAGTTATTGATTATTCATTATTGTATACATGATCCTATCTATATGGATGGATGTGTCCATACTGCAGATCCATTCATATGATCTCTTTAGACAGATGGCTGCGACCATGCCATGAGTTCATGTTTTATTTGATGCCTAGTGCAGATTCATGTGGTTAGGAATATTCATACTAGAGATATCATATATTGTAAAATGTTTGATTTGGTAGGTTTCCTGACAATGATCTGAGTTCTTTGCCTTGGTTCATAAAGCATTTCAGCCATCATTCACCTTCCCTCTTTAGGCGGCACCTGTTACATAGTAATTTGTCACCATGCTCATTTCCCATCCCTGATCCAAAAATTCCCCATGACAGACCCTGTGCTATGTTTCCACCATGAAGAAACATCCCTTGAAGATTCAAAGAAAAATGCGTTGGAATATTACTGTAGAAACTTGGTCAAAATACTATTTTCCTAGGTCAGCACATTTCCTGGTGTCATGCTTGCACTGATGTCAGATTGATAGTTCTGGATTAGTGTTTTCAATGCCCGTATTTCTTGGAAAACTGCGCTGATCCCTTTCTAGCAGTGTTTCCTCAAATGGAGGAGAAGCTTCGACCTCTAGAAGCTCCAGGGCGACAAGTTGGTTGTTAAATGGTGGTGATAGAGTCGAGCTCTCTGCTTTTAGAGTTTTGATCCCATACATGGGGGTTTATCCCTTAGAAATTGGATCTTCCTCCTCCTTTCATGGGCTCCCAACCTCTTCTCCCTTCCTATAAATCCATGCCCCTCATTCCAATAATGTTAAAGCTGGTTGGTCATTGTTGGGCTAGTTTGAACTCTCGTTCCCTTTACATTCTTGCATTGTGATAATGCTTAAGTGTTTATGAGAAGGAATGATTTAGAGCTTCGGTGAAGGACTCAAATTTTCACCAAAGGGAGGCCTCCAACATCAAGGCCTGGTTGTAATCTCTTCCTTTCATATTATCAATATAAAACATCCGATGTTTTCTTTCTATATTTTTCTAATATTTTATGCAAATATTCTGGTATTCCTTGATATGCTAGATAGCTAATTTTTATGATTTTTATGTATTGGATTACGTTTGTTGTTGCCTCTTGATCATCCGCAGATATTCGTGTGCCATCAATAGCAAGGAGCGAGCCTAAAAGGATCGTGGATCAAGGTCATCATCAACAAGTTCGAACATTGCGTTAGGAAAAAGGTACTTCTATCTCTTTTCTAGTCGCATTATGAATGTTAGTTAAGAAAGATTTGCATTAGAAATCGTATCACGTAGCTCGAGCCACTCTACGGCTAGAGAGATCCCCTCTATCCACAGAGGGGATTTATCTTGACTACAACAATATGTTTTGTTTTAGCAGTTTGCTAGTTTGTAGGTGTCATTGAACACCGACGACAGTTTTCCCCTAAGGGGGAGGGTTCTGTAACAACCCTGGTAAAAATCCATGTAAAAATATATAATAACCACATTTGATGGGACACTTATTCCATGTCGAATGGAGGGAAAAAAATCCTAGTTGGTGTTCATTTCGGTTATTATGGCTAAGGAAATAGGCAAAGGCAAAGGATTTGGAAAGGCACGAGGCATTAATTGGCATTTTATTTATGGAAATAATGGAAATCAGGAGAAAATTAAGGTGAAAGGTCACAAGTTTCATGTGAGGAGGAAAATGAAGGAAAATAATGGAAAATGAAGAAACTAGAGGCATCATTAATAAAAAGGCTTCTTAGGATCAATTGGTAAGAATTTTCTTAGTTTAGTTTTGGAGCTCTCTTCTATTCTCTCTCTCTTTCTCATACTCTTAATAATGAAGATTTGGTTGTACATTATTGTACAATTTTGTTAAAAATTTGTCTATATTCTGTGCATGTGTGATTTACTACTATTTATATTTCATTGTGCAAAGTATTTCTTTTGAGATTCTTGGTTTGGTAGTGTTAGAGATTTTAAGACTCTATCTTAGACCCAAGGTCATGGAAATTAAACATGGTATTAGAGCGTATTTGAGATACTTTGAGGGAAATTAATCAAAGTTTGCAAAGCGAAGAAACTCAGAGGGAGTTATGGGTGTCTAGATCACGGAGCAGAGGGTTCAGCTGAAGACATGGAGATGTGGTCTTGACTGGCTTGGCCTCGAGATTGGCTAGGAGTTCTGGTGGATTCTTGGTGAGCCTGGTGAACAACAGATTTTTATAACACAAGTAGCTAATCGTGGAATTCCCATGACATGTCATGGATGGTTGGGACACCTCGAGGGTTACTTTGGCATGGAAGAGATAAAGTTGATCGAGATGGATTCATGTGATGGACTATAGGTTTGCAGGCTAGAATATTCATCAGATCATGATGTTACATATCTGAGATTGGAGGGTTTTTCATGAGTGGTATTTGATACAGGAGGATGAGTGCTTGCATGATTGAGCCAGTGGATATCGTGTAGGCTCAAGGGAGTCTAGCCTGAGAGGGAAAAACCCTGTGGAGGTTTAGGATCTTTAGGTTCATATTTGATGAGGTGGAGGCAATACCAAGATTTCCAGATTTATTCTATAGGGTATGTTGCTGTGATTGATGTTAGATGGGCTAGTTTCACCGAAGATGATGATGGTTACTTACTAGTCTTGGAAGTAACTCCCCTCCTAAGAAGGAGTGTTTATTTTTTAGTAGCTTGGGAGGTACTCCAATCCCTAGGGTTTGGGGTTTGGAGGGAAAAGCACCATAAGAGTCACTTGTGGGCTTAGAACCCAAGCATGAGCTTTTTAACCCATCGATTTTTGTGCCAAAACCATGAATAATTTGAGCATGAAAAAATTTGAGGTGATAGATTTTGGCGTGATGATTCCAACGCTTCAAAAATCACCCAAATCAGAGCTCTAGAACTTGAGTTATGAATTTTTGAAGTTGTCATTAATGTTTGGATAGTCAAGTCACGTAGGCTTGTGGATAATTCGTCCAATAGACATGACCCTTCATTAATTCATGGAGCCCTTCTATTTGTGTATAAATAGGAGGTGATTGGAGGTCATTTAGACCATCCAAGAGCATCAAAATACCATCATATCATCTCTGAACTGGCCACAGATTGGAGGAGGAAAAATCGTGAAGGTTAAGGGTTGTTTTGGGCTTGGGATGACCTCTTCACAGGTCTGCAACAATTGAAAAGATAGGCCGCATGACATAGAGGTGAAAACAAGGTTGTTTTAGGGTGCATATTGTTGTGTAGAGGTTCTGTTTGAGGGCCGCAGGGACTAGTTCCAATTCATGGGTCCGAGAGGCCTATTAAAGGGGCATTGAAGGCTACTAAAGGGTGCTGTAGAGGTCTACATAAATTATTGGTAGCGTGGAGAGGGTTGAGAGGCTTATTCTTAGCCTAAACTCATCCTAAGGGACAACCTTCATCACTAAGAGCCATGAACAACAAGACCGCAACATTATATGAGGTCTAGAAGGAGGAATAAGGAGATGCTACAACATGTCTTCAACCCTAACCAAGAACATACTTGAATGGTAGAAAGAAAATACTTAAACATAGGTATGATATGATGAGTTTTGTGTTGATTGGGTGTTGGATCATGTACAAGTGTGGGCATAACTTGTAGAAGCCCATGGGAGCCAATTTGGAGGCTTGATTTGATGATCAAGAGCCTTCATTGGAGCAGATCTCATAGTGGAGTCATAAGTTTCCTAGGAGAGGGTTGTTGGTGAATTTTGTTAACAACCACGTGGAGGGGTTTCCTAGGTATTGGATTCCATAACTAGGAGCATATGCTAGAACGAGGATTGGTCAGTCGTGGACTATTAGAGGGCAGTGTGAGAGTGGACCAAGTGTGGACGTAATTTGTAATTTATGGTATGCTAGAGGACAACATGATAGTGTCCAAGTTGGAGCCTGGTGTGCAACACCTTTATGGAAAAAGGTAGTTGCTAGAGTGGCAGTTGTTGAGATCTACGGTTGATGAACCAGAGGAGCATTTGAGCAACCCTAGACTTGTGTGTGGAGAAGGAATTATACAACAGATGATGGGAAATCCTCCTAGAATGTGTTCATTGTGGGATATGGACATATTGCAATGATAAGTGGAAGCCCTCCATGCCCTATGTTGGTCTTCATTAGAGCAACATAGGAAGACCATAGTGGGATGAAGTCCTTGAGTAGCTGAAGAGAAATAGTGGGAAGATTGAGGGTTGTTCACAAGTGGAGTTGTGTACATCTGGAAAAGAGTCTTGATGTGTTGATTCATTAGTGGACGAATGATCAACTAGAAAGCTGACTCACATCCGAGGTTCAGTGGCCAAATGGACTTGGAGCATTGATAGAGGCAGGAGCTACATATCGGGAGTCGAAGGACTAGGCAGGTATAGGGTACGACCGAGAGGAGCTGAGAGAGCATGCAACAACTAAATGGTTAGAGTATCTTGTTAAGGGTAGATTGGTCGTCGATGTACTAACACCAAGCCCCAGTTTGTATCTTGTACTAGTGGATGATTGAGGGCCATTATCCCTGGTACAAGAGACCTATATTGTTGTATTATATTTTGTTTAATATAACTAATATTGGGTTGTACATTATTGTACAATTTTGTTAAAAAATTATCTATATTATTTGCATGTCTGATTTACTACTATTTATATTTCGTTGTGAAAAGTAGTTTTGTTGAGATTCTTGGTTTGGTAGCATCAAATTTTTAAGACTCTATCCTAGACCCAAGGTCATGTAAATTCAATATGGCATTAAAGCATATTTGAGATACTTTGAGGGACAATGAATCAAAGTGTGCAAAGCGAAGCAACTCAGAGGGAGTTGTGGGTGTCTAGATCATGAAGCAGAGGTTTCAACTGGAGACATGGAGATGTGGTCTTGACTATATTGGTCGCGAGATTGGTTGGGAGTTCTGGTGGATTGGTGGTGAGCCTGGTGAACAACAGTTTGTTTTAGCACAAGTTGTTGATCATGGAATTCCCATGAATTGTCATGGATGGTTGGGACACCTGGAGGGTTACTTTCGCATGCACGAGATAAAGTTGATCGAGATGGATTCATGTGATGGAATACAAGTTGGAAAGATAGAATCTTCATCAGATCATGATGTTGCATATCTGAGATTGGAGGGTTTTGCACGAGTGGTATTTGATATAGGGGGATGAGTGCTTGCAGGACTGAGCTAGTGGATATCATTTAGTATTAGAGGTAGTATAACCTCAAAGGGAGCAACCTTGTGGAGGTTTCTGATCTTTAGTTTTAGTTTTGATGATGTGGAGGCACTATCGAGATTTCTAGATTCATTCTACAGGGTATGTTTTTGTGATGGATGTCAAATGGGCTAGTGTCACCGGAGATGATGATGGTTACTTTCTAGCCTTATAAGTACCTCACTTGCTAAGAGGGAGTGTTTATTTTTGAGTAGCTTGGGAGGTACTCCAAACCCTAGGGGTCGGGGTTTGGAGGGAAAAGCGCCACAAGAGTCACTTGTGGGCTTAGAACCCAAGCATGGGGTTTTGAAACCATTAGGGTTTGGGCCAAAACCATGAAGAATTTGAGCATGATAAAATTTGAGGTGATAGATTTTGGTGTGCCAATTCCAACGATTCAAAATTCACCCAAATCAGAGCAGTAGAACTTGAGTTATGAATTTTTGAAGTTTTCATTATTGTTTGGACAATAAGGTCATGTAAGCTTGAGGAGAATTCGTTCAATAAAACTGACCATTCATTAATTCATGGAGCCCTTCTATTTGTGTATAAATAGGAGATGAGTGGAGGTAATTTAGACCATCTAAGAGAATCAAACTACCATCATATCATCTCTGAATTGACCACAAATTAGATGAGAAAAAATCGTGAAGGTTAAGGGTTATTTTGGGCTTGGGATGACCTCTTCACAGGTCTACAACAATTGAAAAGATAGCCCGCATGACATAGAGGTGAAAAAAAGGTTGTTTTAGGGTGCATATTGTTGTGTAAAGGTTCTGTTTGAGGGCCGCAGGGTCTAGTGCCAATTCAGGGGTCCGAGAGGCCTATTAAAGGGGCGTTGAAGGGTGCTATAGAGGTCTGGAGGAGTTATAGGCAGTGTGGAGAGGGCTTAGAGGCTTAGTCTTAGCCTAAACTCATCCTAAGGTGCAACCTTCATCACTAAGAGCCATAAGCAACAAGAACACAACTTTATAGGAGGTATGGAAGGAGGAATAAGGAGCTGCTACAATGTGTGTTCAACCCTAACCAGGACCAGACTTGCATTGTAGAAAGATAGTCCTAAAACAGAGGTATGATATGATGTGTTTTGTGTTAATTTGGTTTTGGATCGTGTCCAAGTGTGGGAAGAACTTGTAGAAGCCCATGGGAGCCAATTTGGAGGCTTGATTCGATGATCAAGAGCCTTCATTGGAGTAGATCTCACAATGGAGTAATAAGTGTCGTAGGAGAGGACTGTTGGTGAAATTTTTTAACAACCATGTGGAGGGGTTTCCTAGGTATTCGATTCCACAACTAGGAGAAGATGCTACATCGAGGATTGGTCACTCGTGGACTATTGGGGGGCAACGTGAGAGTGGACCAAGTGTGGATGTAATTGGGAATTTATGGTCCTCTGGAGGACAACGTGATAATGTCCAAGTTGAAGCTTGGTGTGAAACACCTTGAATGAAAAAGGTAGTTGCTAGAGTGGAAGTTGTTCAGATCAAGGGTTAACGAACTAGAGAAACAGTTGAGAAGCCCTAGACTTGTGTGTGGAGAAGGACTTCTATAACATATGATGGAAAATCCTCCTATCCCATGTTCATTATGGGAGATGAAAATCTTGCGGTGATAGGTGGCAACCATCCATGCCCTATGCTGGTCTTCATCGGAGTAGCATAGGAAGACCATAATGGGCTTAAGTCCCTGAGTAGCTTAGGAGAAGTAGTGGGAAGATTGAGAGTTGTTCACAAGTGGAGCTGTGAAAAACTGGACAAGAGTCTCGATGTGTTGATGCATTGGTGGATGAATGATCCACTACAAAGCATATTGACAACCGAGGTTCAGTGGCTAGATGGACTTGGAGTATTGATAGAGGCAGGAGTTGCAGATCGAGTGCCGAAGGAATGGGCAGGTACATGGTATGAACGAGAGGAGCTGAGGGAGCATGCAACAACCAGATAGTCAAAGTATCTTGTTGAGGGAAGATTGGTCATCGATGTACTAACACCAATCCCCAGTATGTATATTTTACTAGTGGATTATTGAGGGCCATTATCCCTGGTACGGGAGCCGTAAATTGTTGTATTATATGTTGTTTAATATAATGAAGTTGTGTTGAAAAATGTTAAAAGTTGTCTATTTTATGTGCATGTGTGATTTACTGTTGCTTATATTTCGTTGTGAAAAGTAGTTATGTTGAGATTCTTAGTTTGCTAGCGTCATAGATTTTAAGACTCTATCAACAATTTATAGCGTGTGGTGCTAGGATTGGAGCTTACAAGCGAAGATAAGAGGAGGAATTGCTATGTATTCCAGGTAGGTCTCTTTTCCATATTCTAATCTCTCTAATGAAAACATAGAATTTTTTCCCCTCTATTGTTCTAGATCAGACCACTAGATCTAGGGAGTTAATTTTTGTTCGCAAAAGTGAATTTTCCACATAACAGTCGAATTGTTGAAGCAAAATAAATTTAACAATAACCATGGCACTTTTTTTCCAAAAGAAATCCTATATAATTGGTGTTTATCGAAGAGCTAAAATAACTGTTTTATTTTCTATAAGGAAGCAACAAACTATAGAGTTTGAAATCAAGTCACAAATATGAGATCTCCCAATCATGGTTTTATAAAGGCCCGATGTACTTCCATGGGAAAAAGGTTGGGTGCAGAGGATGTGTATTTCAATATGCTTACTTTTCCATTGGATGACTATGCTAGAAATAAGCTATATCCCAATGAAATAATAATAATTATCCTCTAGAAATTCTATCGGCAAGACAAAATGCTGCACAATATAACAAGCATGCTCCAATATTTCAATACTGCAAATTGTCATCAATTTTTGAGGTAGAAACTTCATTTGAAGTTATTTTAAATAACTTGAAATTGGACATTCAGAGGCAAAAATTGAATCCTGCATATACATCTTTTATCATTGATTTTTATTTATGGGTATGGCATGATGATGCATTCTATGTCCTTATCCTAGTGTCAAACATGTTATATACTTTACCATCGATGTCCTATCAATTGGCCCTAATTATTTATCTTACCCCATTATCAAAATTCCTCTAAATATTTATTTTTCATCTCACATCTTGTGTAACCTACAACCTGCATGCTTATATAAGTGATTTTATCCATGCCTAGTAAGTATAAAAAAATTGTGTCATTGATCCATTCACAATAGGAGAAGGAAAACACTCTTCCAATGAAGAAAATAAACAAGGCACCAATTTACTTTATTAAGGCCACAATGACTTAGGTCATATAGAACTGAACAAACCTCCCAACAATAATGATATCTTCTAGCTCGAATCATGTGGAAATAGAAAATATATGGAAGTTCCAAGGCAAAAGATTAATATCACCACACTGGGACAACAACCAACAACATGATTTATACAAGACATCTCTGCAGTTTTGTTTGGACCGCTAGAGTAAGATAATTATTGGGAAAAGATAATAAAATGCTGCCTTTTCTACTACTCTTCAACCATGAATAAATTTATTATTCAATTTCGATTCCATGTTGGATATTTTTAAAGAAAAAAAATTGAAATTTATGCCTTACAAAATTTAGCTACAACATTGCCTCCAGCTAGGGATAATGAGCCAATGTTTTTCTTGCAAAAAAACTGAGAACAATAGACAAAATGCCTTATTGGACATGGAGTCGAATTCTGAAGTTTCTGAAATATGCTTGCAATGTGAAATCTCCCAGTAAATTTTTTCTTTGAAACTATTACCTTATTCACCATTGAAATACTGAAACTACTACAACTGAAAATTAAATTCTCTTTGGATAAGATTATTTATGTACAAATATTTTATGGACAAGTTAACTAATTTCCATCAAGTGAAATCAGTTTGCAAATGGTACCAATTTAGTATTCGAGTACTTTCTCTTATTCCAGCTCCTTGTTGAGATTTTAAAATAATTAAAATAACTTCATTAAAAGGATTTTATGTGTACCTCGAAAGAGGCACCAACTAAAAAAATGGAATATTTTTTGTGCTATCAATATACTCCATATATTCTGCTATAGGATCATAGAAAGCACAAGGAAAAATATCTTCTTCAGAAGCTTTAATTTTAATTTTTTATTTGGGTTGTATAACAACTATTTTCTTTGCACAATCAAATAAAGAGGTTTCTGCTTTAGAATTGTGTTTGCATAACTCCTTTTTCAATTTATAACACACCTATGTTGAAGCCAAATTAATCTGAAATGAAAAATTTGGATAATCTGACAAGTGCTCTTCCTCACCAATTTGATGATGTGATAATTTTTTTGCCATAAACTGGAAATTTTCATCATTGTCAGCAAAATGCTTTGAACAATGTGATCATGCACTGCCAATTTCAACAACATCATTTTCAAGAAACCCCATGTCAAAACAATTCTTCATTTCACAAGGGGAAAAATCTTCAACTACACGTGTAAAATTATCTTGCTAACAATTTTTTTTTTGAATAGACAAAAATCTGATTTGAAAACTCTAAGATTAGAAGAAGAAAACTTTGAAGATGATGCATCTTCATTTATAAAAACATAAAAAACTATATCAAATGGTTGGTGTTCTGATTCCTTCTCCTGTTGGTTTGCTTCCATATTTACATGCAAATTCTGACATGGAAGCTTATCCTAAATCTCTGGGGAACCAATAAACATTTTCTCCAGAGTGCAAGGAATCCTCTCCCTGAGATAAAATTCCAGGTCAGAATGATGGGCCGCTAAATAATATACCATGGCAGCAAATTCAGGATGACGAAATTATTTTGGCATGCTGAAAGTAAAATTTATGAAATCTCCTATTGAATTTGGTAATGGTTTCATTGCCCCTCTGTATTACATACAATTCTAAAAGATAATTTTCATGAGAATTGTGTTCACTCCAGTACCTCAAGAAAATGTCTTGAAACTATTGCCATGAACCGACTGAATTTGGTTTTAAACATTGAAACCACTATTAAGCATTCCTCTTAACGAATGATAAAATGTTCTCAGAACTACATATTCATGCATAAGATTAAGTCTGTCAAGAAAGCATTCGAAAGCCAAAATGTGTTACTCTATTGTGAGATTGTATTCCCCATTGAATTGAGGCATATATTTAAAATATTTTGGAAGGTAATCATGAATGATTGAGGGCAGCTTCAGGGTTTAAATATTTCCCAGATTTTGGACAGAATAACAGTGGGTTGTTTGCAAGGTGAAGTAGTGACTATCAAAGATGATGAGTAAGTCTATTTATTTACAGGTTGAGGGATTGTAATGCAAACATGATTTTGATCATTTTATTAAGAAGAAAGAATGAAATCAAAATTTACAATATAAGAAGAATATGAATCCTCTTGTTTCAAGGAAAAATACACAATTGAGGGCTTGGACGGGTCAGAATACATAAGATAGGAAATGATCCTCTTGACCTATTAGGGAAAGTAAATACTATAAATGATGAAAAAGAATAATAATTCTTGAAAAATTCTCCACATCTAATACCTAGTTTTTCCATGCCGCTTCTTCATTTTCTGTCTGTCAGCAAAATTTACTCTTTAGTAAAATATTTTCCAATGGAATTGCTAGATGAATGGTTAACAACCAACCTTTGATATTTAAATATTGTTATCCATCAAGAAATAGATCTTAACACCCATGGAAAAACACCTTCACTACTTTGTTCACTGGAAATGAAACCAATTGATGTTGTCAGCCTAGAGACAACTCTTGGTTGAAAGGGAAATAGTGCCCATTACATCTACAAGATTGATTATGATTTTTAAAATATATGGCTATAGAAAGAGACCATGAAAGTTTTAATTATTAGTCTTGTTTAAAAATATATTTTTAAAAACTAGATTGTCCAAGACAAATGAGGGTTTCATGACTTAGGTTTAAGAGATGTCTAGAAAAAAATAAGGAAAACATGGCTTGATCACTGAGGCACTTAAGAATCTCAAATTTTAACCCTACAGAGGAAATGATGCAAAGAACAAGAAAGATGAGTGAATGCGTGATATGGTGGAGCTCCCATTAACGGATTAAATTCATAAATCTGATTTAAAAACCCTGTTGCTACATTACACTCATATCAGTAGAAAAAAAAAAATCATTGATTGAAAAAAAACAGAAAGAAAAATAATACAACAAAGTTCTCAGTGTTGGAATCAAAATGGCCTTTTATTTTTAGTTTCTATGATATTTCATTCATTACATAATTTCACGATTCACAGACTCTAAACCTTTATATCAAGCCTTACCATATGCGCAAAGATTTTATGGAATTTCTTCAACCTTACAAACAAACATGAAATGACACAAGGTTTTAATATAGGATGCAAGTCTTGCGAGCCCCAGTTGTACTCATGCATATGTCAGTAAACATAGGTGGTTTCTGTAAATTGGAAACAACTTTGTGACAAGTCCCAATAACGGTTTCAGAAAATCTGAGGGAGGGTGTCACAATTAATTTAGGCCATCGATTTGTTGATGGCCGATTTTAGAAAACCATTTTGCGACATGCCCCCTCCATTTAAACTACGATTAGATTGACTCACCACAATTTGTTACTTGGATACCTACAAGAAATATAAACTTGCGGACCATTGATTACTTGGATACCTACAAGAAATATACACTTGGACATTGTTGACCTGTAGCGAAATTTAATGAGTCTTCTTTAGAACTGTGGCTGCAAAAACTATGGTCTTTGCAGGATTAATTGAAGTTCTTGCAATCGCCGCAATATTTCATGGGCTATTTAACTCGTCAACATAAGTGTGTATGAAGTGATTATAATACCATTGAATTGGAATAATCATGAGTTCTCCTTATATATAATAAGTGCTGGTTCA
Source organism: Pinus albicaulis (assembly GCA_034641835.2). Lineage (NCBI taxonomy): Eukaryota > Viridiplantae > Streptophyta > Pinopsida > Pinales > Pinaceae > Pinus > Pinus albicaulis. The sequence continues at coordinate 1,284,189,778 of CM076579.1, forward strand.
AATAATATTGGCATTTATAACCAACCTAACAATTTGGTTCTTTAGATCATGTGACAATAAATGTTATAGACAAAGAGAAGTGTTATTAGCTCTAGGTTTTTTGTGAAGTGGAAAATCTCCAATTCTATGCATATATTTCATGTCACAACATAAAAATGAAAAATTGTCCTGCCAAAATATTTTTGTACCCCAAGTGAATGTGAAAAATATAGAAGGACGTTGCATCTGCAAAATAACAAAATTTCTTAATGCAATTCGAAAACCTCGTTCCAAACCAATCTCATAACCACTGGGAAGGCCATTAGAGCCTAAGACTGCCATGTAAGAGCTACCTCAAGATGAAACATATTTTTATATATGCTTGCTTACCAATGACTTTTATAATCCAATCAGTGCCAAAAACATTTGAATAATGAAGTTTGACCATTTAATTTTCATACACAGTTACCCCAAATGTTTAACTGAGATTATTTAGTCTCATTGATGCATCTCCAGACTGCCATGTAAGAGCTACCTCAAGATGAAACATATTTTTATATATGCTTGCTTACCAATGACTTTTATAATCCAATTAGTGCCAAAAACATTTGAATAATGAAGTTTGCCATTTAATTTTCATACACGGTTACCCCAAATGTTTAACTGAGATTATTTAGTCTCATTGATGCATCTCCATGGAATTTGCAGACTCTCTTCTGATGATAACTTAACAAAAATATATATTTTATTTACCTTTCTCATGGTACCTTATATAAATATATCACTCCTTTATTGATTGCAAATGGTAAATGCAGGTAGTCAAAAAATTCTAATACTAACTCGACATTTTCTAACATGAATTCTCCTTTCTAGAGGCCAATTAAAAACTAGTTCTCATGAATATCTTCCACATTTTTTGTATTGACATCACTTCGAATTGTTGAAACAAAAGAAATTTAGCAAAAAGCATGGCACATTCCTGCCAAAAGAAAATGGAAAACTACAGAGTCTGAAATCATGTCACAAAGATGTGACCTCCCAATCAAGGTTTTATAAAGTCCCGATGTACTTTCATGGTAAAAAGGTTGGGTGCAGAGGATGTATATTTGTAATATGCTTACTTTTCCATTGAACGACTATGGTAGAAATAAGTTATATCCCAATGAAATAATAATAATTATCCGCTATAAATTCTATGGGAACAAAGAAATGTTGCAAAATGTAGCAAGCATGCTCCAATATTTCAATAGTGCAAATTATCATCAATTTATGAGGTAGAAACTATGATTTAAAGGTATTTAAAATAGATTGAAATTGGACATTCACAGGCCACAATCGAATCCTACATATACATATTTTATCACTGATTTTTATTTATGGGAATGGTACGAGGATGAATTCAATGTCCTTATCCTATTGTCAAACATTTTATATACTCTACCACTGACGTCAAATCAGTTGCCCCTAATTTCTTATCTTTCTCCATTATCAAAATGCCTTTAAATATTTATTGTTCATCTCATATCTTGTGTAGCCTACAACTTGCATATTTATATCAATGATTTTATCCATGCCTATTAAATGTAACAAAAATTGTGTCTTTGATCCATTCATAATAGGAGAAGAAAAACTACTCTGCGAGTGAATAAAAAAAATAAATCATCGATTTCCTTTATTAAGGCCACAACAACTACAAGGAATATAAATTGAACAAAACTCTCAGTAATAATGATATCTTCTACTTTGAATCATATGGAAATAAAATATATACGACAGTGCTAAGGAAAATATTAATATCACCACTCTAGGACCAACAAACAACATTATTTATACATGACATCTCTACAATTTTTTTTTGGCTCTCTAGAGTAAGATAATTATTGAATAAAGATAATATAATGTTTCTTTTCTTGCTACTCTTGAACCAAGAATAAATTTCTTATGCAATTTTGATTCCTTGTTTGATAAAAACTTTGAAATTCAAGCGTTGTAGAATTCAGCTATAATAGACCCCTCCTCTAATGCATCCAGACACCATTTGTTGGAGTCGTGCGCTAGGGATCCTTTGCACCACCTCACCTCGGGACTATGCCATTTTTTAAAACCCACTTGGGTGACATGGAATTCCACCTCCTATGTATTACGCTACCTCCCCCTTATAGTTGAGCATGTGGGATCCACCACTGCCACCTCACCCCAGGAATAAAATCAGGATGGAACTTCACCTAACTCCACGAAAAATTGTTAGGGTAGAGGCACTAGGGTGATGTTTCTCCACTCTCAGGGTGCCACATTTCACTCATCTATAGGCTGCTTGGCCCCACCAAAACCCATATCTGGGTGACACATGTTTTGCTTCCTAGGTCACCACATCACCCTACAACCAAGCCGCCTCTACGTTGGCCATGGGCCCCACTGGATCCTAAACTGAGTGGTGAAATAAAATTTTACATTATAACATAGTTTTAGGTCCTCCACTTCATCATGATGAACACCAAACAAAACAACTCCACAGTGCCACATCACCCCAATGAGGTTCATCTTAGACTACCTTCAAAATCTCCGATGTAAAGCCTTTGGGCTTCATTTAAATATGGAAGCACTTACCAAATCAATGGGAGGGTTCCCTACCAACAGCTTCACTTTGCCACATCACCACAACAATTAAATATCGACGGAGTTGCGCATGACTCCTTTTGTGCAGGAAATCCCTTCTGTGGAAAAAATCGATCCCTCTAGTCCTAATGAGAGGATCTAGCAACAAACAAGACAAATGGATGCAAACTTTCCTAACTTATGCCAGGAAAAAATGAAGGAGGATAGATTTCCTACCTCTTTTTGATGCTAGTGCTTTCCTTAAAAGTACATGAATATATATGCTTAAGTTATCAGGCACAGGTGATCCACTATATCTATATATATATATATATATATATATATATATATATATATATATATATATATATATATATATATATATATATATATATATGACGAAGTTGATCTGTGATGCGGTTTATCTGTTATGTGCATTATCTGTGTTTTCCATAGAGATGTCCTGATAAGTGTTGATCTATATATGTGTGTATATGTGTTACACATTATTTTGTCACAATAACATTTTACTGTCTATATGGGTTCATCAATACCTATATAATGCTACCTTAGAGGTCTAAAACCCTAAAGTTCCTAAACCAAGTCTTGGATTTGGAGAAAAGCTTGTAAAAATCATAAAAATGCTTGTACCGCACTTTTTCTTTGTCTTACCTGTGGCACCGCACTCTTTTGCTCCAAAAAATGCGGAGTCGACTGCACGTTTTCTTCATTAAAATTGCGAACCCCTGTAAAAGGTAAAATGAGCAGAAAAGTAAGTTCTAGAAGCCCAGCTAGTCAAATATTCTCCCAGCTGGAAGCTTCTAGAATGCATTATCTAGTCGAAGCCTTACTCCCTCCATTATCATGAACATTCATTCCTTCATTAAAGGAGCCTATTCCTTGGTTTTTGGAACTTAATCCCTTGATAAGGGGACTCTATCCCTTCCATTTTGGAGCTGCAACCACTTTCCTTCTCCTATAAATTGAAGCTTTGGTTCAGTCTCAAGGGTACTTACTGAGATTGAAGATTGAAGAGGGTACATGCTGATATATGTAAAACTTCTCTATCCATTTTGTATACACTTAGTACTTGCTTTGTGCTTGGTAACTACGATAGAGAAGGGAATTGCTAAAGAAACATACTCTTTTGCTAGCTGTGAGAAAGATTACATACTCGTAGTTAGGCTGGTTCAAAGAGTGGAAGGGCTTGTCAGACCAAAGGAAAACGCTTGTTCCGGACCCCGGAAGGATCTGTACGACATCAAGGCGAACGCGGTTGTAACATTCCTTCTTTTATTTAATGATAATACAATTGGATCCTGTTTTCTAAATAAGTTTTTTATGTGTTTACTTAAATGGCTTATTTCTTAAATTCCTTGATCATTAAGATATATTTGTGATTTTTGAATTAGTATATGTTGCAGGTGCTTTTGATTCTCTTCCATGTCTTTGTTTGCAGGTCTTAAAAGGTGACTTCTTGGAGCAACGGAAAGAAGAATTCAACTAGCATTGGACCACAAGTAGGGCCTCCCTTCGTCATATAGAATTCTTAATCATATATAATCTAGAGAAAGTAGTTTACATTTGTCTTGTTTGTTTCTAGCTATCCTTGTGATACTAGGGAGATCTTTCTTGTTCACAAGAATGATTTATCCGCCTATATGTTTACTTGAATGACTTAGGCGGATAAATCGTTCTTGCGAACAAGAAAGATCTCTCTAGTATCACAAGGATAGCTAGAAACAAAAAGGACAAATGTAAACTACTTTCTCTAGATTATATGTAATTTAGAATTTTCTATGATGAAGAAAGGACCTACCTGTGATCCAATGCTAGTTGATTTCTTCTTTCCCGTCACTCCAAGAAATTACCTCTTAATATTTACAAACAAATACATGAAAGAGAATCAAAAGCACCGGCAACATATACTAATTCAAAAATTACAAATATATCTTAATGATCAAGGAATTTAAGAAATAAGTCATTCAAGTAAACACATAAACAACTTATTGAGAAAACAAGATCCAATTGTATTATCTTTAAATAAAAAAATATTCTTACAACCGTGTTCACCTTGATGTCGTATAGGTCCTTCCAGGGTCCGAAACAAGCGTTTTCCTTTGGTCTAACAAGCCCTTCCACTCTTTGAACTAGCCTAACTACGAGTATGTAATCATTCTCGCAGCTAGAAAAAGAGTATGTTTCTTCAGCAATTCCCTTCTCTATCGTAGCTACCAAGTACAAAGCAAGTACTAAGTGTATGCAAAATGGATAGAGAAGTTTTACATATATCAGCATGTACCATCCTCAATCTTCAATCTCAGTAAGTACCCTTGAGATTGAACCAAAGCTTCAATTTATAGGAGAAGGAAAGTGGTTGCAGCTCCAAAATGGAAGGGATAGAGTCCCCTTATCAAGGGATTAAGTTCCAAAAACCAAGGAATAGGCTCATTTAATGAAGGAATGAATGTTCATGATAATGGAGGGAGTAAGGCTTCGACTAGATAACACATTCTAGAAGCTTCCAATTGGGAGAATATTCGACCAGCTGGGCTTCTAGAATTTACTTTTCTACTCATTTTACCTTTTACAGGGGTCTGCAGTTTTAATGAAGAAAACTTGCGGTCGGCTCCGCATTTTTTGGAGCAAAAGAGTGCGGTGCCGCAGGTAAGACTAAGGAAAAGTGCGGTACAATTATTTTTATGCTTTTTACAAGCTTTTCTCCAAATCCAAGACTTGGTTTAGGAACTTTAGGGTTTTAGACCTCTAAGGGAGCATTATATAGGTATTGATGAACCCATATAGACAGTAAATGTCATGGTGACAAAATAATGTGTAACAGATTGCCCCCTAAAGCGCGAAGTCTGAGATAATTCGAAGAGTGAAGTGCTTTATCATTTCGAGGATTGGCTTGTGGACACTGGTTGGAACCTATAAAAACATTCAATGCAAACACACACACACACACACACACACATATATATATCGTCGCTGAGGTAGGCATTCCCATACTCAGATCAAAACCTAACTAAATCAAAACTTAACTAAAATGTTCTGATATAGAAATGATTCTAATATTACATCAATAGTAGACACAGTATGGATGCAGCCATCTGTCATGAATAGTCTACTGCATAATGAATAATAAAATTCCTCGCAGCCTAGATGGTGGAAACTAGATCCTGGGTCTTGATTTCCGCTACCCGAACTAGTACGATTCTATCCATGCGATTGATTGTGTTGAAGTCAAACATGGTAGAAACCACTTGATTACCAGTCAATGATGTGAACTGTTAACAAGTGTGAGAGAAACCACCAATAATGACAATGGCTCTCAAAGTACTCAGTACAATCTATGAAATGTGAATAAATGATTTGAAGTCGAACACTTCACGGAATCATTCGATCGAAGATCAATGATGCAACCTGTCATCGAAGGCGAGAAACCTGTCATTAAGGCATGCAGATTCCAAGGTACTAAAGGATTCTAGATCAACTTCCTAGATGATGAGTTGTCGTCGATAGAAAGTGATCCGTCGTAAGCAAGCTCACGACATGAAACCATAGATCAAGTTTTGAAGAAATTTTTTGCAAGGACTGACTTAGGGATGGTCAACGCAAATGGAGACAAATGTTTGCAGATGAATGTTTTGTTTGAACTTTCCTCTTGAACACATAAAAACATTACAGATGGTTTGGTAATAATTGACCTAAAGCTAATACCCAGAAACCGGCTGAAGACGTTCAATATGGTTTGATTAACTAATAGGCAAAGGATTTTCCCAACCCAGGTGGAAGTGTGACAAAAAGTGTCGTGTTCAAGTGTGGTATACTTCTTTTAATCAAAGTTAAACAACTGGATCCATTTTTCTCTTTTTTCCCCCACCATTTCTGGCAAGTACCTCTTTATTTTTGACAAGCTTGAGGAGGATAACATTTACTTGTTATGTAAGCTCATCCTTCAGATGAGTCCAACTTAGTATAAAATCGAACCCTAAGAAGGAGTGGTTCATTCCTGTTTGTAATCGACAGGTCCTTTACTGTTAAATTTTAACGAGTCCAGTATAGGAGAAATTCAGTGTTTTTCAATTTTAGGGAGTCAGAAGAAAAACTTAAAGGAAACTCCGTGGGTGTAATTTTTCATAAATTTAGACTCTCAAGCCTGAAAAAGGATAAAATAATACAAGAGAGAACTATATTGACCATGATTAGTCAACGTATACCTTTTCATAAATATTTCATTTCAATCCGGAAAAGGGGTAAACTTATACTGAAGGGACGACTGTTCATTTCCTTTAACGAGTTCGAATAGTCAAGTACACAACAATCTTTTCATGTTTAGAGAGTCTAAAAAGGGCTTAAAAGAGAACTCCAAGGTTTCGCTTTTTTCTGTAATTTTTAACGAGTTCGAAAAAGTGATAAAAATGTACTCATGGTTTTCGTTTTTTCGTAAGTTTTAACGAGTTCGAAAAAGTGATAAAAATTGTACTCATGGCCGAATTTCAATTTAATTTACGAGCAGGAAAAGATGGAAAGAACTCGGAATTTTCATATACGTTTTTCGAGCATGAAAAGAATAGCAAAAGAAGCTCAGGATTTTCATGAGTTTAACGAGTCTTGAAAATAATAACCAAAATGGACTCAAGATAGGTTTCATTTTTACGAGCAGGAAAACTATGCTTGAAAATGGTTTGTTTCATTTTTATACAAGCTTAAACAAAGGAAAAATCATGCTTGAAAGTGGTTTCATTTTTACACAAGCTTGAAACGTAGGAAAACTATGCTTGAAAATGGTTTGTTTCATTTTTACACAAGCTTAAACAAAGGAAAAATCATGCCTGAAAGTGGTTTCATTTTTACACAAGCTTGAAACGTAGGAAAACTGTGCTTGAGAATGGGTTTGTTTCATTTTTACAGAAGCTTGAAACGTAGGAAAACTATGCTTGAAATAAGTTTGAATGCCCCTTAAGCGTAACTTGCTAGAGCACATGCCCCCAAGCTTCATTTCATTCAACTAAGTAGACTACTGGTTACTAATAGCTGGATGGAATGAAGGTGCATTTACGAGATCAAATGAAAGACTCGACTTTGACTAGGAGAGGATTTGTTTCATTTTTTAATGAGCTTGACACAGGAAAAGAACTATGCTCATTAGGGACTGGCTTCATTTTTTAACAAGGTTAACACAGTAACAGGAACATTCCTCAAAAGGGTTTGTTTCATTTTTTAACGAGGTTGACACAGTAAAAGAAAATATCCTGATAGACATATTTCATTTTTTAATGAGGTTGACACAGTAAAAGGAACTCTCCTCATTACCCACTGATTCATTTTTGAACGAGGTTGACACAGTAAAAGGAACTTTCCTCATGACCCACTGATTCATTTTTTAACGAGGTTGACATAGTAAAAGGAATTGTCCTCTTGACCCACTAATTCATTTTTTAACGAGGTTGACACAGTAAAAAGAACTTTCCTCTTTAACCACTAATTCATTTTTTAACGAGGTTGGCACAGTAAAAGGAACTTTCCTCTTTAACCACTGATTCATTTTTTAACGAGGTTGGCACAGTAAAAGGAACTTTCCTCTTATCTACTGATTCATTTTTTAACGAGGTTGACATAGTAAAAGGAACTTTCCTCTTTAACCACTAATTCATTTTTTAATGAGGATGACACAGTAAAAGGAACTTTCCTCTTGACCTTGTCATGGCTTCCAACTGGAAGAAATACATGTCAAGGGACACTCCTCGATCATGGCTTCCAAAAGGTCTTCATCAAATGGAAGAACAATTCTTTGGAAGAAACACATGTCAAGGGACTCAAAAGGGATAGGAACATCGTGTTCAAATAATCCCATAGAGTTTTCCATGTCAATTACCAGATCTAAGTCAAAAGAAGACGAGCAAATATTGAGAGGCTCGCTTGCATCGGTAACGGAAAACATGGGATTGGTTACCACATAATTAACCTGTGGCGGGGTAGGTACCACTTCTGTATAAGGAACATTTAGGGGTGTCGGATTATTGGTAGTCAAATCAAGACTAATGAATGAAAGCTGATCTACAATCACAATGTTTCCATTGTGAGGGAAAGACATCACGCTAAAGAGTGTCGATACGATAGCTTTCATTGCATAGACATAGTCTCGCCCCAGGAGTAAATTGAAATCCAAGGGGCCTCGAACTACCATAAGATCAATACAGGCCGTTTTACCTTCCAAAGTAATAGAAAACTTAGGAAGGATCCCTAAAGGTTCACTAATGGTTCTGTTAAAAGCTGACAGATTTTGTGTAACATGCACACGCTGAGGGGAACCCAAAGCTTTCCAAGCAGTTGAGGATAAAATATTAATAGAAGCACCTTCATCTACATGTGCGCGGCGTACATTCGTACCACAAGCCTTCACAATGATTTGGAAAGGGACGGAGGAAAGAAGATGAGGTTCTGTCAGTCTATTCCAGTCAAAGGAAAATACCTCGGTACTTGGAGGGGGTTCTATAGAAACAGGTGAAATGACCCCTCGCGTAGAAGAATCTGATGTAACAAGAAGAACTTGAGCGGTATGAATTTCACTCTCTACTGGGAGAGCAGGATCAACAGAATGTGAAATAATGTCGACCACTTGATCAACTAATGGATCATCAACCTGAGTGATATGTGTTTCACTCTCCAATGGAAGAGTGAGATCGACTGTATTTGGAATTAGATCAATCACTCCATCAATTGACAGTAGTTTGGGAGAAAGTGACGGTAACCAGTTGGAACTTTTTGTTGTGGAACAGTAAGGTTTTGCAACAATTTTGAGGCTTCATCCATGTGAGGGAAAATGTGAGTTTTATGACTTCGTTTGCATAACCTACAAGGAAAACTAACTTTACCCTTTTCCCAGGAACCTGACTATCACTGGTTGATGGATCAACAGTAAGTTGATGGGAATGTTCTAACCATACTTCCAAGACCTTTGGAATACCAAGACAATTGACAAGGAAGTGGTCACCCTTACAAAGCTTGCAAGGGAATTTGGGTTTATGATGCATGTTGGAGGTTTCCTCAACACTACTAACACTTACAGCCATGGTTGGTTGGTTGACTTCTTTCTTATATTGCTTCTTCTTCTTCTTCCCTTTCTTCTTCTTCTTAGCCACCTGGTTACTAGCGTCAAGGCTTTTACCAAGTGAAGAGGAAGAAAGGGAGGAAGAAATATTGAGCGAAGAAGGTAAAGGGTCAACATGAGGTTGGTGATGTTGAGATGGTGAACTCTGTTGAGGTGAAGTATCCGGTTGAGGTGGAACAATTGGAGTATTCGGGGTCAACGAAGTTGAAAATAACCATATCAGTAAACCTATTGTAAATCCAGGTAATGACAATGTAGCCATATAAGGAGGACCAACATTTCCAAAGTAAGGGAAAGTACTAGGATTCTCATTAAGAGGGGTTCCTTGGTTGGTAAATTCCGGAACAGTTGCCATTATATTCAACTTCAGTGAATTTTATTAACAATTTAAAACTAAAATTAACAATTAACAATTCACACCTAACAATTAAAATTCACAATTCACACTTATGGTCTCTAAAAGTAAAAACAAACAAATGAACACGCGCTATCAAATCTAGGAGTCAAACCACACACAAATAGTAGATTCCCGCACTAAAAACACTAGTTGGTGATGAAATCCAACATCGTAGAATTTTAATGCAAAAATGGCAGTTGGAACAGTTACCCCGACAACCTGCTTAATGAAATAGACCAGTGCAAGTTTCTCCAGATGCTACCTGTGGTCCAATGCTAGTTGAATTCTTTTCTTCGTTGCTCCAAGCAGTGACTTCTCAAGATTTGCAAACAAAAACATAGAAAGGAATCAAAAGCGCCTACAACATATACTAATTCAAAAATCACAAATCTATCTTAATGATCAAGGAATTTAAGAAATAAGTCATTCAAGTAAACATATAAACAACTTATTGAGAAAACAGGATCCAATTGTATTATCTCTTAATAAGTTGTTTATATGTTTACTTGAATCACTTATTTCATTCTTACTAGATAGATAGAGTCTAGTAAGATAGTCATGCTTTGATCTAAGTGTTTATGCTTACGTGATACATTTTGTAAGGGTTTTTAGTCTGGGTTGGGCAGCAAGGCTCATGTTGGTTGTGTGCACGGAGACCTAGTCCTAGCTGTGTGCGGACTCCACTGGCTTTGTGCATGAAAGGGTAATTGTAAGGGAAATTATGACTTTACTGTAATGCTTGGATCTAATACAAGGACTGTTTTGGTGAACCAAATGCGTTATGTGTTTAATATCTAAGCTATTTGTTTACTATTTATTTCTTTGAGATTGCTTTACTTCTGTTATGATCAATTGTGTCTGCGCAAGTAAATCTATCCTTCTTTCATGAATATTTTTTGATGGTTAAGTACATGAATATATATGCTTAAGTTATTGTGCATTATGAAGATCTGAATTATATATATATATATATATATATATATATATATCTATATATATATATATATATATATATATATATATATATATATATATATATATATATATATATATATATATCTCTCGTGACGGCTAATCCGTGATACGCTTTATAACAATATGCACATTATCTGTGTTTGCCACAGATATGGTCTGATAAGTGTTGATCTATATATGTGTGTATATGTTTACAATCTACACTAAGTTCTGTTATAAACTTGTTTAGGGCCACCACATCAATTTCTTCCATGGGGTGTGGAAACCTGGTTCCAGCACCCCCCCATACTGATTCGGGTGAGACTTTGATCTGCACAAGTAGGTCATTGCTGAAAGGGACAATAGTTGGAGGGTTTTTGGTTGTGTGATAAACTTTGAACCTGGGTCAGGACCCCTCAAGCCAACAAAACCACTAAGAAATCCTCATCATCAATATGAAAAAGTCATCAACATACATTACACACCTCATCAACAAGACTATGACAATATGACAAACTCATCGATCATCAAGCAACCCAAACCTCATTAACATGGTAGATCTCATCAACATGGAAAACCTCATTTGACATCAATGCCAATATTCTCCCCCTTTGGCATTTATGGCAACACTATGCTCCTCCCCTTGAGAATCATCCACATTATTTCTCCTAAGTATTACTTCTCCTTTCAGCCTCATTTCTCCTGCCAATACCTCCCCCTTTGACATCAATGACAAGTGCTTTTGTAGGAAAATATGGTGAGTGTTTATATTAAGATATTTAGGTAGAAATATGTATCCATCACCATCAATATTCTTTATGTATCATTTCTCTATCAGACTTTTCTTACTTCATCAAATTTTATTGATTCAATCTTTGGCAACATTCCTATTTGAGCTTGATCTATTTTCTTTGCAAGTTTCCTCCTTCTTTGAACTCCTCACATTTGTCTACAATAATTTGACTATCAAGGTGATTCCTTATTACATTCCTTGAGGGATATTTTGGATGAGTCTCTATCTTTTCTGATTCTTCATCGTGTACATCATTTTTTTCAATGTCTTGGTGATGATATGGAATATTGATAAAACCTATGTTCTTTTTCATTAAGTGAATTGTTGACCTCCTCTTTGAAGTCAAACTTGGAAATTACTGAGAAGGGGAGTGAATCAATAATTATGTCTTTTTAATTAATTAACTCAACTTAATTTCCATTTTGAAGTAATTTCCTTTGCAACTAATGGCTTATGTATGAGTTCAATTTTTAATTGTTCCTTTTGTGGTTTCCAGAGATATATTTTCATATATAGACTAAATTTAAAAGCATTCACACAAGAGAGACATTTGACATACAACACATGAAGACAACAGATGTATGTGGAAACACATAAAAGGAGAAAACCAAAAAAAATGTTAGTTGAAAGTGATGTGAAGGCAAGATCCTACTCCCTTATTACATCAAATTTTCTATAGCCTCAAACCTACAAGAGGATGCTATCATAAGGAAGCTCCAAATCCCACAAATTTTCTATACTCTACAACCCATAAGAGGCTCCTACCTCAACATGATACAACCTTTTCTTTTCTAGGTACAACTTGAAAGGAGACTACAATCCCCTGATCAATTTATAAAACAAATTTTTTGGTTACCTGGTCATTGTCTATGTTATGAAATATTTTTTTTTCCTCTTTTCTGTTGCTTATCCTCTCTGCTGCTCTTCTTCAAGTCTACTCCAATTCTGCTACACTTTCTCTTTCTCTTTTCTCCTTACTATTGTTGTTGAAAACTTCTCTCATGCAAATATTCAATTCACAAAACTTGATTCTCATTCAACAATGCGTCTTTTATAAGCATAGCTCTCTCACTGCTTGAATTCTATGCAGGAATTCAAAATGACGAGTTGTCTCTTGGTATTCTAGGACTATTTGTATCTCACTTCTTCAATATTAGCCAAGTTTCCAATTAGGGAAAAAAAAATTTGTTTATTGTACATCCAAAAAAGTCACAATCAAACATTCATAATTGCATAAGACAATTCTCGAATAACCAAAATTGTTGTAAAACAGGTTGGATGAAGCTGGAGTACATTATTAACTAGGATAACAAAATTTTGACAGCATAGACCTTCATTATAATGCTAGTTATACACTAAAGACCTGCATTATTGTTGTAAAGGTCTCAAAAATATAAACTATGTTATTTAGCAAATTATGTTAAATCACAACCATGTGTTCTTTAGTATTTGTACTTTGGTTCTCTATTCTTTAAGATTTATGTTCTTCTCCTTATGTGTCATTATGTTTGAAGGAATCATTAATGAACAAGAATCAATGTAATCATCAACTATCAAGAATCAAAGCCTTTGTACATTACTTAATCAACCTTTTGTTGCACATCACTTTGATCAACCTTTGTAAATTAAGCAAGAAATACAATCAACCTTGATAAATACATTGATAAATCCTCCTCATCAATATGACAAACTCATCAACATATATGACACACCTCATCTACAAGACTATGAAAATATGACAAACTCATCAATCATCAAGAAACCCAAACCTCATTAACAAGGAAGATCTCATCAACATGGCAAACCCCATTTCACATCAATGCCAACATGCCAACACCATGTGGATTATTTTTCATAATGCTTTCATCATATATCAAATCTAATTTTGTTACTTGTTCCAAGTTGAATAAAATTACGGTTCTTTCCTTGGAAAAAAAAAAAAACAAACTAGCTTAAATAATAAAATCTATATCATTAAAGTAAAAATAAATTATTATGAACTTTGTAATGAAACACAATGTTTGTGATACTAAAACAAAGGAGGATATAAATCACTCTCTCCTAGTATATCCAATGTATGATCACATTAAATATTAATTTCAATATATTTGTAACAATATCAACCTTTCCAACTTTTTAACTCATCAAAGTTATAGAACATTAGGAAATATTTCTTTAATATTTTAAAATATAAAATGAAATTTTAAAATAATCCAAATATTTTTTTACCTTTTTTCCTTAAAATTAGATAAAAAAAATTCACAACCATCATCATAATAAAATATATATATATATATATATATATATATATATATATATATATATATATATATATATATATATATATATAATCATAAAGTGAACATGTATATATGGATTACTCTGCAAAACCCTAATCATTCATCCTTCATCGAGATCTCTGTTGAGCCTCTATGGCGACAGGCTCGGAGGAGGCTTCCTCCTCTCCACGTGATGAAGTGGTTTTTTTCAGGCCCTTATGGATTTTCTCAGGAAAAGGCCTTAGGCGAAAGAACCTCAATCTCATTTCATGAAAAAGGCAGAAAATATACCCTTTGTTTCTCTTCCAGTGGGATTTCGGTGAACTTCCCTAACCTTCTTAGACAAGGCATTAGTTGGAAATTTATAAGAATGTGGTTATCTTTGAAATCGATGGTTCTGTGGATAGAAAAAACTTGGAAGGCAATAATGAAAGGAAACATTTCTATATATGTTTGTGGTAATGGTCTTTTCCCCTTCCTCTTTGAAATAAAAGACATAGATGTTATCCTTAGGAATGGTCCATATTTCTTAGGGGATAGAGGAATGTATCTAAATTCTTGGTTGTTGTATTTTGAACCAGATGAAGACATTATGAATGTAGTGTCAATATGGGTTAAACTACATAGACTTCTTCTCTCGTGCTACAATGATGACTATGTGAAAGCGATAGGAAATGGAGTTGGGAGATACCTCGATCTAGCAAACCAAAGGGTAATAAATTTTTGTGTGCCGAAATATGTTTTGAGGTTGATTTAGAGAAGGGATTTCCCTTGGCGATCAATATCACATAGAGTGAGTGGATCCACTTTTAGGTTATAGAATATGATCATATACCATTTAAATCCATGATCTTCCATGAATATGAGCATTTTTCCAAGGATTGCAAGAAAGGGCAACTTGGAAAATGAGATGGAGCAGCTATAAATTAGGACAAGCAATGGAAAATGAAATGTATGAGTGGGGAATAGGGGAAGAGAAACAAAAAGAAAAACCCCATCTAGTAAAAAATGAAATGAAGTTGTGACTTCATCAAACCCTTATGAGGTTCTTCAACTGTAGGAACAACAACAACAATAAGTACCAAAATAGGGAGAGGGGGTGCAGACAAAGGAAATGGTGGCCCTAGAAGAGGAAGAATGGGAAATTCATGATTTGGAGCCTAAGGAGGATACAAATCCATATGAATAGGAAACTCTGACAAATAAGTATGGTAATGACAACCCTACAAATCTAGTATCCAAAGGGAAAGAGGTGGAAGAAACAACCCCAACACGAAAGGAGGCATATGCAAGTTCTAGGAAGATAACGACAAGAAACAAAAGGAAACAAGTGATTTGGGGAGATGAATCTACAACAAAAAAATTATAAAGTTTGAAAAGGGGCCAAGGAAGGAACTCTATAAAATAAGAAAGAGAGTAAAAGGCAGAACAAAACAAAATTCTTGGAAGTAAGCCACAAATAACCAAGGTATTCAAATATGCAACAACAAGAGAATAGGGAGGATTCAGAATAGGAGGAGGTAAGCATAATCCCTCCAAAATAAAATTAAAATCATATGTTGGAAAAGAAGGGGACTGGGAAACCCTGCTAAATCCAAATCAGTAAGGGACATAGTCAAACAAGAAAATCCAAAGATCCTCCTTTTGTAGGAAACAAAATTACAAGAAAGTGAGTTGTTGAATCTTGCAAGAAGATTCTAGAGGGAATATTATGGAGTGGCCCAAAGCTCTGGAGGAGCATTGATTGGGCTTGGTACCTTTTGGCCAAATTATTATTTCATGTTAAAAGGTTGTGTTAAATCTAGATTTTGGATAAAATATTTGCTAAAAAAGAGCAATACAAAAGAAATAATCTCAATTGTAACTGTATATGCTCCAGCCGATTATGGGGAAAGATGAATTTTTGGACTCTCTATTGAGCCTAAGGGAGGGCCATTGGCACATCGACAGTATAGTAGGGGTGATTTCAACACCATTTTGTAATCTTCAATGAAAATAAGGAGAAACATAGTGTGGAATCATTTCCGTAAAAGAATGGAAGGATTGGTGAATGAGTTGGACCAAATTGACATTGTTCCAGAAACAGGGAAGTATACCTAGATTAACAAGCGAAGTGGAGAAGGGAATATAGCAGTAAGGTTGGATCATTTCTTATTTCATAGCAACTGGTTAATCAAAGGAGTAGAATGTGTTGAGTCTCAAAATTGTTTTCCATATTCATACATATTTCCATTATGTCATAACCATTTAGCTCTTATTTCATAGCCATCTGACCTAAAACCCTACATCAAGTAACCATTTTCATAAATATATGGGTTAGGATCCTTGTTTTCCAAAGTTATTTATTTTATGTATTTAAAGTGAATTTATGATTAGAAACTAGAAAATTAACATAGTTTCATATATCTATATATGTGTTATGAGTTTTGTGACATGTGTAGGTCAAAATGAGACTTCTAGAAGACCCTTATGTGGCACTCTAAGGCCAAATTCGAATTTGGTTGGAGAAGATTATGGGATCATGAGAACATGTGTCTCATTTCCTTGTATTGAAACTCTAAGAGGATATGTGTCTCCTTTCTTAGTTGTGTTGAAATTCTAAAAAGACATGTGTCTTATCATTTCCTATTTTGATTGTAACTCTGGAGTTGGAGGGAGAGATTCATGGACTCCCATTAATGAGATAACTTCTCATATTTTGTATAAA
The DNA here is from genome assembly GCA_034641835.2 of Pinus albicaulis. NCBI lineage: Eukaryota > Viridiplantae > Streptophyta > Pinopsida > Pinales > Pinaceae > Pinus > Pinus albicaulis. Next base: position 1,284,206,599 of record CM076579.1, read on the forward strand.
TAGGAGAAGCTTTCTCCTATCATGGGTAATGAAAAATTAGAAGAAGGAGAGAAAGGAATAAAGAGTCTTTTGTAACAAAGTTCAAGATGGAATGGGATGTAGATTTGTGAGTTTTTCAATAGAGAAATTCAGTTCTTTGATGTTGTTTTGATTACAACTTTAAGGAGCTGAAGGACTTCACCAAATTGGTAGCAGAGGGCCCCTGCTATCCAAGGAGGCTTCTACATGTTTTCTAGATAAGTAGTTTTTAATTATGTGTTGTTAGCTTTTAATTCATGTCTTGCATTATTTGTTGAGCTAACAGATCCTCATGATGTTATAGTTAATCCTTTCTTAAAAGCTCTTCCAACATATCTTTATTCATGAAATGGATTTAATTGTGACATCTTGAGTTACCAGCACTTTAGTTTTTAGATTAGAAGATCATCATTATCTTACAACCATTCTTTTTCTTAAACGCTCTTCCAACATATCATTATTAGATGAAAAAGATTTGGTTGTATTATGTTGAGTTAATTAGCATTTTTAGTTGCAATTCCTTTCGTTAATTATCACAGTTAGACTTACTCTAATAAACTCTTCCAAAATATCATTATGATGAATAAGACATAACTGTGGTATTGTAGGTTTTAGTTACTTGTTTACACTAAGTGGCATATCCATTCTTACTCTTACGAAGCTCTTCCAAAATATCATAACAATGAGTAAGAAATAGCTGTGGTGTCTTAGATTTTAATTGTATTTTCTTTTAGTTTTACGTTTATATTCAATTGCATTGGATAATACAGCCAGGACTGTTTTACAAACTCTTCCAAAATATCATTCATCATGAACAAGATGGGTTGTAGAATCCCATAGACTAGTTGCATGTTAATTTAGTTAGAGCACTCTGGAGGTAGATTACATTTAGTTCATCATTTCATTTCATTTTTAAGTTTGATAGAAGATCCTCATTGCATTAAAATTAATCTTTTTCACAAGCTCTTCCAACAAATCTTGAAATAAATGAATCAGATTAAGTTGTAATGTCTTGAGTTACATTTCATGTTCATTTGCAAGTTAGGATATCCATAGATTAGAATGTTATGTTCTCAAAAACAATAAGAAAAACACATACAACGAAGTAAGGAAGAGGTCACTTAAGCACATATAGTGCACCACACTTCATCAGTTTACTAGCCTTGATTGATAATTTATGTTAGCAATTTATGACGCTAAATTGACTATACATTTTGGCGCCGTTGCCGGGGAAGTGTAATTAGGAGACCTTATTTCTTACATCAAAAAAAAAAATTATTAATAATTCTTGAGTATGCTCTCCTCCTACACTTTGTGTGATCTGGAGGATCAGAAAAAAGATTTTTATGTAAAAAAAAATTAATAATTCTTGAGTATGCTCTCCTCCTACACTTTGTGTGATCTGGAGGATCAGAAAAAGAATTGTTATGTAAAAAAAAAAAAAAAAAAGGAGACAAAATAAACTTCATCATTTCATTTGATTCAATAAAAAAAAAATATAAAAAAATTGTTTTCATCATTTCATTTGATTTAAAAAAAAAAAAAAAAAAAAAAAATTCAATACATTGTTTTGTTTAATGAAATATATATGTGTATTTTTAAATTTTTGAAAATATAACATACATAATTTTATTAAACAAATCGATTATAAAAAAAATAAAATTAAATAAAATAAAAAATTAAATTGTTTTGTTTATTTTTAAATTTTTGAAAATATATATATAATTTTAATAACAAATCATTTAAAAAAATAATAATAAAAAAAATTCAATAAATTGTTTTGTTTAGTAAAATACATATGTATATTTTTAATTTTTGAAAATATAACATGTGTAATTTTATTAACAAAAACAAATACAAAAAATATATATAAAAATAAATAAAAATAAAAAATCAATAAATCATTTTGTTTAGTAAAACATATATGTATATTTTTAATTTTTGAAAATATAACATATGTAGTCTTATTAACAAAACAAATAAAAAACAAAAACAAAACAATAACAAATCAATAAACAACCAAACATAAACAAAAAAAATCAATGAAATGGCCATGGCATTTTGAAAAAAAAAAAAATTGAACAATAAAACAAACGCCAAAGTTTCTCCACGTCGTGAACCTTTGCACAGGCTCGTAACTCCACCTAAACAAAGGGCTAAAGAAAAAATGCGAGAGTTAGTACCCCAAAAGAATTCTGAGAGCGAGCCTTACAGTCTTGTTGAAGTTGAAAGGGATTTCCTATCTGTTAGTAAACGCTACTCAAGACTCTATATATCTCCAGAGTTTTCCAAGCTTGTTGTGAACTGGTTAAAGGAAAAACTTGATATTTCATTAAAAACACCTGTCAGCTTTGAGCATGATGTTGTAGTAGAGGATGAGAGCGTTCCAAAGGAGTCTTCATCAAAGTCGTTTGACAACCGAAACTGCAAAAGCCGGCTTTGATGCCCAAAAATGATGGAAAATTCAAGCCATGCATGAGAACACTGCTTCGATATTAATCTGTCTCTTAAAATGGACAGAAGAAAGAAAGTGTCAGGAAAGAAAGCAAAGTTGTGCACAAAAAAAAAAAAAAAAACCCTGCTTTGTTGTTAGAGGGTTTCTATACAAACTGTAAGGTAAAGTCCTCATATTCAGCAAATCTTGATTTATTAGAGAGTTACAATATAAACAGGAAAGTAAAAGCCTCTTTGAATGGTTTCGGAAAATCAGATATGACAATATGTGAATACGATGATATGGAGTATGGTGACTCTGAGTTCTCAAAACCCAGTGCCCCATTTCAAAACAATTCAAATGCATGCACAGTCCAATTTTCTGAGAATAACAATTTAAACCAAACTTTGCAGAAATCGTGCTCTTGTGAGTTCTGTAGTCACAATTATTCAGATATGAGCAATTTGATGCCTACTGCTTATGGCAATGCTGTAAATTTTGAACCAGCGAAAACTTGTAATCCAGGTGGATATTTTGATTCTGATCATAGCAGCATGTCATTTGAAGGGGCCCATTTCACATGGGTTCAAGAAACAAGAACCCCAGAAGTTTCTTCTGTATGTGATGACGCAAATGAGTCTGTAATTGTGGACATTAAGCCGCAGGTCGATGATGTTGTTAAGACCAGACCTGTGGATATCCCTATTGAGCTCGATGGTGGGACAGGCGATTGCTACAAAACACAGAGTAGCGTCGGGCAGTTTAAACAAAAACATGAAATTTCAATTGTTATTTGTATAGATGCAAGCTGAAATCTGTTGGGATAAGCATGATATGGAACAATTAAACATGATATGGAACAATTGAACAGATTAATTCTCAGAAATCTCATGGAACTAACCAGAAAACAATTTTTGCCAGAGCATCTCCAGAAACACAATTTTATTCGACACGTCAATTTGAAACGAATTTTCTAATCGATTGAGGATGAATTTAAAAAATCCACGACATGGGTTTTTTCTCCAATAGGGTCAATTAGATAACCCAGAAATCGTTTTACGAAATTCGTGGCAGTATGGGAGAATTTCTCGGTTCTTTGAAGCCTATTTTTGCTTGCCGCGTGAGGAAAAACGGTTTTCTGCACAGTGGAGAGTTTGAGAACGGCACTCTGTATTCATTTCACCCATAATCCGGTTTTATAGATCTCAAGAAGACGAATTTTAAACAAAATCAAAGTCTATCATGGCATTCGATTTCAATCTGTTACATTGTTTTCGCTTTCATTCCTTCATTTTTGTTGTTGTGCCAATTGTAAAGGAACGTGAAGTAAAAGCAAAACACCAACAAATTATTAGCGGGGTTTCCGTTCTTATGTATGGGATTTCATCAGTTATCTTCTTCTAGCATCACTTGCAATGTTTTTCTTTTATGTTTTCGCTCTAGAGCAGTTTATTGGCAGGTGGTGGTTCACATTGGAGTTTGCTTGTATACAACAGGAGAATGGCATTCATGTTTTTAGTTTTTATATTTAATTTCCTTATTTAATAAATTGTTTTGTTTAATAAAATTATATATGTATATATTTTTTAAATGTAACATATATAATATATAAAAAATAAAAATAAAATTGTATTTTTCAATTTTGTTATTTAAATTAAAAATAATAATAATAATAATAAATTTAAAAAAAAAAATTAATAATTTTGAATCAATGAAATGAATAAGTTATTTGCTCACTTTTTCTGAAGGTATTGATTAAATTTGGACTAATGATGAAAGATGAATGGCTAACTTTTTATTCAAGATTTTTAGCTACAAAAACTGTCGACATTCTGCAACTAAAGTCCAATTCCGTAGCTGTTCTCCAATTCCGCAGCAGAAAAAACCTCATTGTTCAAATCAGCCTAACTTTCTCATACAAAATCAGATTTTGATGATTCAAGTATCGTTGGAAAGGTCTCAATAAGATCTATACAATGAGAAATCCATCATTAGAGTTTGAAACAGTAAATCATGAAATAAATTGCTGAAAAGAAGTAACATTCAACTTGAGGCACTAATTCCAAAACATGTATAAATTCTTTTGATTTTTCCTTTAAGAACTTGTTTCATTAATACAAATTCTTAGTTTTGTGTGTAAATATCATAACTAGAGAGATTGATCACCTCTCTCCTTTGATAATCTTACATTCCATTACAGAAGAAGTATTAGTTTTTTTTGCAGGTTCCAGGAGGAAGGACAAATGACTACAAGAGAATGGTGTCTCTCTAAGAGACCAATTTATTTCATAAGAGGATGATCAGCAACAAAGAGGAAATATGCTGATGCAAAATCAGATCCAAACACTTGAAAACTTTCATATACTATTGTCTCCATCACATCCATACCTCATAATAAACCATTCACCTCATTTCACTTCATATTTTCCATTTACATTCACATCCACTTTCCATTTCCTTTGTCCATTCATAACCCACAAATAAAAGCAAGAGGCTCATTCACATGCTTATTGCCCATTGCCATTTCTACTCTCCATTGCCATCTTCCATTTTCATCTTCTATTTCTTGTCATTTTCATTCCGCAAATAAGCCCTGCTTCAATGCAAATTATTGAGTCCATAGTCCTTTGAGTCTAAGTTCTTTGTAAAAACACCTTGAGGCTTGCATGCCTTAATGGCAAGTTCTCATGCTGACAAACAATGGGAATACACTAATGTCTCTTGTTCGTCAGATCTTCTAGGTGACTCGACATCAGCAAAATCATTCGTACCTAGTAAGATGTGTTTGGGCATCTTGACTCTCATTGTCATCAATGGTGAGAGTTCTCGTGTTAACTAGTGGCATCCATTAATAGCCACTAAGTCAACAATTTCCTACTATGTTCGACACCAGAACATCTTTTCACATAGTAGGAATTGTGCCAATGAGTTTTGAAGACATGAAGACTATTATTTTCAGCATTTTGGAGCAGATTCAGCAAGTTTTAGTAGAAGCAATAAAAAGTCATCTTATCTCTTTATCCATGACTCCTTTTGTTCAGCCACTTGAAGAAGAATATGATCAGAATTTTGCAGCCACCACACATGCACAACTCATCCACATTTAAGGTAAGTGAATGTATGTTGTTTTCTAATTTTTAGTCATGTAATTCATTAGAATGCTAAAATTGTAACTTTGGAAAAATTCCTCACTCCTTTTTTCACATTGTCATATCTTTAGTTGGGGGGAAGGGACATCATTTCATTTCCACATGTCATACACTATCACACATTTTCATTTCATTTCTACCCACATATACTTCCCAACCAACTATTGTTGCAACATGATCCAAAAGATTATATGCCTTGCAAATGATCAATTCATTGATGAAGTAATTGATTATAAATGTTTTCATGAACTTTGATGCAACAAAGAAAATAAAGCATTGTTACACAAGAACCATTGCTCAAAAAAAAAATTTGGTTGTCACACAAGAACCAACCATTCAAAAAAATGTTGCAATCAAATGTATTATACTTTGCCAAAAAGAAAATATCAAGAAGCAAAGTTTGGAACGAATCTACATGAGTCAAAGATCAACTCATGGACAAATGAATCATTGCAATAGTTGCATGAGGACATGCAACAACTTCAGTTGGGGGGTATGTTGAGTCTCAAAAGTGTTTTCCGTATTCATACATATTTCCATTATGTCATAACCATTTAGCTCTTATTTCATAGCCATCTGACCTAAAACCCTACATCAAGTAACCATTTTCATAAATATATGGGTTAGGATCCTTATCTTCCAAAGTTATTTATTTTATGTATTTAAAGTGAATTTATGATTAGAAACTAGAAAATTAACATAGTTTCATATATCTATATATGTGTTATGAGTTTTGTGACATGTGTAGGTCAAAAAGAGACTTCTAGAAGACCCTTATGTGGCACTCTAAGGCCAAATTCGAATTTGGTTGGAGAAGATCATGGGATCATGAGAACATGTGTCTCATTTCCTTGTTGTATTGAAACTCTAAGAGGATATGTGTCTCATTTCTTAGTTGTGTTGAAACTCTAGAAAGACATGTGTCTTATCATTTCCTATTTTGATTGTAACTCTAGAGTTGGAGGGAGAGATTCATGGACTCCCATTAATGAGATAACTTCTCATATTTTGTATAAATAGGAGAATCTTTCTCTTATCATGGGTAATGAGAAAAAAGAGAAAATAGGAGAAAGAGAGAAAAGAATAGAGAGTCTTTTGTAACAAAGCTTAAAATAGAATGGGATGTAGATTTGTGAGTTTTTTTCAATGGAGAAATTCAGTTCTTTGATGCTGTTTTGATTACAATTTTAAGGAGCTGAAGGACTTCACCAAATTGGTAGCAGAGGGCCCCTGCTATCCAAGGAGGCTTCTACATGTTTTTTAGATAAGTAGCTTTTAATTATGTGTTGTTCGCTTTTAATTCATGTCTTGCATTATTTGTTTAGCTAACAGATCCTCATGATGTTATAGTTAATCATTTCCTAAAAGTTCTTCCAACATATCTTTATTTATGAAATGGATTTAATTGTGACATCTTGAGTTACCAACACTTTAGTTTTTAATTAAAATATCCTCATTATCTTACAATCATTCTTTTTCTTAAAAAACTCTTCCAACATATCATTATTAGATGAAAAAAATTTGGTTGTGTTATGTTGAGTTAATTATCATTTTTAGTTGCAATTCCTTTCGTTAATTATCACAGTTAGACTTACTCTAATAAACTCTTCCAAAATATCATTATGATGAATAAGGCATAACTGTGGTATTGTAGGTTTTAGTTGCTTGTTTACACTAAGTGGCATAGCCATTCTTACTCTTACGAAGCTCTTCCAAAATATCATAACAATGAGTAAGAAATAGCTGTGGTGTCTTAGATTTTAATTGTATTTGCTTTCAGTTTTACGTTTATATTCAATTGCATTGAATAATACAGGCAGGACTGTTTTACAAACTCTTCCAAAATATCATTCATCATGAACAAGATGGGTTGTAGAATCCCATAGACTAGTTGCATGTTAATTTAGTTAGAGCACTCTGGAGGTAGATTACATTTAGTTCATCATTTCATTTCATTTTAAAGTTTGATAGAAGATCCTCATTGCATTAAAATTAATCTTTTTCACAAGCTCTTCCAACAAATCTCGAACTAAATGAATCAGATTAAGTTGTAATGTCTTGAGTTACATTTCATGTTCATTTTCAAGTGAGGACATCCATATATTAGAATGTTCTGTTCCCAAAAACAATAAGAAAAACACATACAACGAAGTAAGGAAGAGGTCACTTAAGCACATATAGTGCACCACACTTCATCAGTTTACTAGCCCTGGTTGATAATTTATGTTACCAATTTAGGACGCTAAATTGACTATACAAAATGTGTATCATCAATCTTAACACAAGGTGATTTGGACCATTGACCTATTAAACTAGAAATTGATCCATCAAAATGTTAGGTCCCTATATTACTAGTGTAGTCCCTTATTATTGTTAGTGTAGCCCCCTTATTGTTATTGCTGTACCCCTATAACCCCTATATTGTTATTATTGTGCCCTTACATTCTTATTTTTAGGTCAGCTAGGATTATATTGTGACCCCATGGACTCCTATATTGTTAGGTCCCTATATTACTAGTATAGTCCCTTATTGTTGTTAGTGTAACCCCCTTATTGTTATTATTGTACCCTTGTAACCCCCATTTTGTTCTTATTGTGCCCTTAAATTATTATTGTTAGGTTAGCTAGGATTACATTGTGGCCCACTAGGGTTACATTATGGCCCCATGGACTCCTATATATAGAAAGGAGGTTTTGTAAATTGTATCATCCAAAAATTGTTCATTCATGTAATGTATTGGAGGTTGCCCCCTCGAAGTGGCTTATTTCTAAGGCGTTGATATCTCTTTTATTTTATTTTTGGAGCTGGTTACACAACATATATAAAGAAGGAGGTTTTGTCATTTGTATCATCCAATAATTGTTCATTTATGTAATGTAAAGGAGGTTTCCCCATTGAAGTGGCTTATTTCTAAAGTGTTGATCTCTCTTTTCTTCTATTTTTGGAGTTGGTTTCATATCATTTTGTATCAGAGCATTGGATTTTAGGGTTTATCTGCTCCAAACAGGTCATCGTGGAACTTTCACTATAACTTTTTTTCTATGAAGGTTTAGAAGCTGGAATTTTTAGAATGCGAAGACGAAATCCAGAGGAACGTCGTGTAAAAATTTCAGATCTTGGTTCGCAACATTTTTGGAGATATGATCTGTGGAATTTAGGGTTTTTTCAAGCTCCCGAATTTCATCTAAAAGAGGTGACCGTTGGAAAATTTCCATAACACTCTCTCTAAGCATTGGATTGGAATTCTGTAAAAAAATTTCAAAATTACATGGAATTTAGTTTCTTGTGTATCAATTTCAGATCCGAAGGAGGTAACAATGACACGTGGCACTCCATACAAGTTCTCTCTACTGAACCAGTCCTTAATTAGGTCATTGTGGAATATTGGGCATAACTTTTCCTTGAAAAATCCAAATCAGGTTAGACCTGTGGCATTGGAAAGAAATTCAGAGGGAAACTACATAACTGAATTTCAGATATTGAAGATTAGAAATCACAGAGATAATTCAGTTTCAATATCGATCTCCTCAAAAGCAAGAAAAAGGTGTGTATTTTTTTCAAATTGCATAAGTCTTGTTTGAAAAATCAGTTTGAAGTGATTCCAAGGGCATATTGAAGCATATATATCAGTATTGGGTTCTAAAATTCCCCCTAAAAATAATTCAAGTCACATTAAGCCCTCATAATACTCTACTATGACTCATGAAAATGAAGAAGTTCAACATGATATATCAAAATTACAAGAGAAAGTGCAACAAATTTCACTCTCACAAAGAGCAACAAAAAATGAAATGGAAGTTTTGAAGAAAGGCGTGGAAGCGAAGATGGATGGTTTGAAGAATAATATGGATGGTTTGAAGAAAGGCGTGGAAGCTAATATGGAGGGTTTGAAGAAAGGCGTGGAAGCTAAGATTGATGGTTTGGAGGATGACATGGAAGACATGGAAGAAGAAATTGAAGACATGAAGAATGATATAAAAGCAGATATGGAAGGCTTGAAAATTTTGATAAAAGAAATTATTCTTAATGGCAAAAATATAGTAGAGGAAACTATTCATGAGAACAAAATAAATGTTAATTTTGATTTCATAAACTCGAATGTTGGATGGAAGACCTGCAATATTCCAAAGATTGATATGAGGAAGTTTGATGGCAAGGATCCCGTAACATGGATACTACAGATGGAGCAATATTTTGATCTCAATAATGTGCAAAACATACAAAAGGTATGCATTGCAACTTTATATTTAGAACAAAATACATTTATATGGTATCGATGGTTTTGTTCCCGTAAAAAAATTGTCACTTGGTCAATTTTTACGGAGGAAATGATAGCACATTATGAGGATACAAAGAGCAACACCTTATTTATCCAATTGATAAATCTCAAACAAAAGGGTTCAGTGGTGGAGCACATTGAGGACTTCCAAAATTGAACATAAGGGTAAATTATATTCCAGAGAAACACAGGATTGATGTCTTCATAGGGACTTTAAAGGATAACATCCAACATGAGGTTATCCTTTAGGAAGTTGATTCATTGGAGAAATAATTCAATTCGGCAAGAAAAAATGAATGTAAAATTATGGCGACAAGGAAGCCTACCATTCACATCTATAAAGATGGAAGTGTTGCTACTCCTAGACTTCCACAACCTACAAGGTTGACACCACAACAATTGGAAAAAAAAAAAAAAGAGAAAAAGATCTTTGCTACAGTTGTGATATAAAATACACTGAAGGTCATAAGTGTGTTGAGAAGAAATTATTTTACATTGATTGTGAAGAGGAGGAAGAAAATGAACAAGAAACTTCAAAAGAGGAGGATATACACCAGGAACCAACCCTAGAGAAAGAAGAAATGAGTTTGACCATATCGTGTAATGCATTGGCAGGGATTACCACTCCTCAAACTCTCAAGACAGAAGGACATATCAAGAAGAAAAAGGTAATAGTGTTGATTGGTTCGGTTAGTACTCGTAATTTTATTCATTGTAAGGTAGCCAAGTAATTGGATTGCTTCCTATACCCTACACTACAATGTAAAGTGATGGTTGCAAATGGAGGAACTATAAATTGCTCTAGAAAATTCCATAATATCAAGCTAACCATGAGGTAATATGTATTGCATATTCCAATGCTTTCCATTCCAGTGGGAGGTGTTGATGTTGTACTAGGATTACAATGGTTACAATCTTTGGGGACAATAGCTTTTAATTTTCAAGAACTTTTCTTGAAATTTTCTTCGGAAGCAAAGGAAGTCAAATTACAGGGTATCACAAGGAAGCCGAGAAAGATAATAAGCTCTAATGTCATTATAAAGCTTCTAAAGAAAGAACAATGAGGCGTAATTGCACAATTATTCTCAATAGAAGTTACAAAATCAAAATCATCTATTTCTCCAGACCTCCAAAAGCCTTGGACAATCATTCCAAGGTGTTTGAAACTCCCAAAGGACTCCCATCTATCTGTGATCATGATCATGCTATTCATTTGATTCCAGGAAGTGCTCCTCCAAACATCAGATCTTACAGATATCCTTACGTCCAAAAGAGAGAAATTGAACGTATGATTGCAAAAATATTAGAGGCTGGTATGATTCAACCTAGTCAAATTCATTTCTCTGCTCCAGTAGTAATGATGCACAAGAAGGATGGATCATGGCACACGTGTCTCGATTATAGGGAGCTCAATAAGCTCACTATTAAAGATAAGTTTCCCATTCTTGTGATTGATGAATTATAGGATGAATTGCATCGAGAAATTTATTTTACCAAGTTGGATCTTTGTTTAGGATATCATCAAATTAGAATGAAGACTGAAGATATTCTCAAAACGGCATTTCGAACTCATGAGGGTCATTATGAATTTTTGGTCGTTCCTTTTGGCCTTACCAATGCACCTTCTACATTTCAAGGGTTGATGAATTCCATTTTCAAATCCTTCCTTAGAAAATTCGTGTTAGTATTTTTTGATGATATACTAATCTACAGTTGGGCTTGGAAGGATCATGTTCAACATGTTGACAGGGTGCTCAAACTATTGGAGGAGAAACAATTATAGGAAAAAACCTCCAAATGTTTCTTTGGAGTATAAGAGGTGGAATATATAGGTCATATTGTATCTCACGAGGGTGTTAAGGTAGACCCTAAAAAAATTAAATCCATTATGGAATGGAAAGTCCCCTCAACCATAAATCACATGCGAGGATTTCTCGGGTTAACAGGGTATTATCGATTTTTTTTTAAGAATTATGGGAAAATAACAGCACCTATAACAACGTTATTGAATAAATATGCATTTTCATGGACTCTTGAAGCAACTGAGTCCTTTGAACATCTTAAATAGGAAATATGCCTAGCACCAGTCTTAGCTACACCAGACTTCACAAAAACCTTTATTGTGAAATGTGATGCCTCAGGAAATGGAATTGTTGTATTTTTAATGCAAGGAAGACCCATTTCTTTTGAAAGTCATCCAATCAAAGGAAAATATTTACAAAAATCTATTTATGAGAAGGAAATGTTGGAAATACTACATGCAATAAAGAAATGGTGACCTTGCCTAGTGGTAAGACACTTCAAGGTAAAAATTAATCATGATAGTCTTAAACAATTTTTGGAACAAAGACTATCTTTAGAAGAGCAGCAAAAATGGGTCACAAAGATGTTGGGTTATGAATTTGAAATCATCTACAAAAAGAGAAGCTAAATGTTGTTGCAGATGCACTCTAAAGAAAGGATGAAGAGGTGGAAGAATTTCTTTGTGCCATTTCTATTATCCAACCAGATTGGATAACCAAAGCAAGGGATGAATTGAAGAAGGACAAAGAAGTGTGGACACTCGTTTAAAAGTTGCAGCAAGATCCTAGTACATCTGATACATTTATTTTGAGAAAGGATTCCTTATGGTACAAAGATCACTTATATCTTTGTAATAATTCCCAACTGAAACAAAATATTCTTTTGGAATTGCACACTATTCCTTTAGGAGGACACTCAGGATTTTTAAAAACTTACCACAGGGTGAAGAAAGAATTTTTTGGGATGGCCTTAAATCTAATATTCAATAGTTTGTGGCGGAAAGTTTGGTTTTCCAGCAAAATAAAGTTGAGACAATTAAGACTTTGAGTCCTCTATGGCCTTTATCCATCCCAAGTCAACGCTGGGAGGAGTTTTCAATGGATTTTATCACAGGTTTACCTAGGTCCGAAGGAAGGAGTGTCATCATGGTGGTAATTGATAGACTTACCAAGTATGCACAATTTTGTGCATTATCTCATCCATTTAAAGCAAGTACAGTTGCTACTGCATTTATGCAAACAATTCAAAAGCTACATGGAAACCCAAAGATTATGGTAAGCGACAAAGATCCCATTTTTACTGGAAATTTTTTGACAGAATTATTTTCTTGTTTGGGTACTCACTACCTCATAGCTCATCTTATTATCTCAATCTGATGGTCAAAATGGGATACTGAACAAATGTTTGGAAGGATATCTTTGTTTCTTTGTATCTGATAAACAAACACAATGGGTCAAGTGGTTACCTCTGGTGGAATGGTAATATAACACTTCCTTCCATACTACAGCAAAAATGACCCCATTTAAGCCACTTTATGGATATCATCCACCATCCATCACATCATATTTAAGAGAAAATTATAAGGTTGAAGCAGTGGAAGATCACATCGAGCAGCAACAAAAAGTTCTCCAACTCTTAAAGGATAACCTAAATTTGGCACAAAATCAAATGAAACAACAGGCAGATCAACATCGCAACAAGAGAAGTTTTGATGTAGGAGATTGGGTATTTTTATGGCTACAACCATAAAAACAAATTTCCCTCAAGCGAGCTAAGGATAATAAATTATCGCCAAAGTACTATGGTCCTTACAAGGTGTTGCAAAAGATTGGTACTATGGCATACAAATTGGAGCTTCCTGCTTCTTCGTGAGTGCAACCAATTTTCCATGTTTCATGTTTAAAGAAGGTTATAGGTGACAAAATTTCAGTTCAAACAATATTGCCAGAACTTGATGAGGAAGGAAAAATCATATTGGAACCTGAAGCAGTCATGGAAAGAAGAACTCGATAGCTATGAAATCGATCAATTTTAGAGAATCTCATCAAGTGGAAGAACTTACCCACTGAAGATTCTACATGGGAGGATGAGAATTTTATACAGAAGCATCTAGAGCTACTCAAGCATTGAGGACAACACCTTTTTGAAGGAGAGGGGCATGTTAGGTCCCTATTTTACTAGTGTAGTCCCTTATTGTTGTTAGTGTACCCCCCTTATTGTTATTTTGTACCCATGTAACCCCAATATTGTTATTATTGTTCCCTTAAATTATTATTGTTAGGTTAGCTAAGATTATAATGTGATCCCATGGATTCCTATATATATAGAAGGAGGTTTTTTCATTTGTATCATCCAAGAATTGTTCATTTATGTAATGTAAATGAGGTTTCCCCCTCGAAGTGGCTTATTTCTAAGGCGTTGATCTCTATTTTCTTGTATTTTTGGAGCTTGTTTCATAAAACAAAATACCTTGGTCAGATCCTTTTCACTACAATCCAGGTTGGCGAAAAAATGGAGATGTGGATCTAATAAAACAGACATATATGACTCTGATAGATGGATCTCCTACATTTTTTTGGGAAATCAAACTAAGAGCGATAAAAAAATCCCTAAGAATATGGCTAAAGGAAAAGTATAAACCCCAAAGTCAAGAAAAAAGAGAGGTTATTAAGCAATTGGAGCAACATCACTTCTCAATGGAATCTGGAACAATAGAGGAATGGAATATTACAAAATAAAAGGAGTTAAGTAAGCAAATGGCAAGAAAAAGCTTACTAGTTGCTTAAATATCATAGCATGTGGCTAAAGGTTGGAGACCAAAACACATCATATGTTCATAAACAAGTCAAGGCCAGGGAATTATGCAACCAAGTTAAGAAAATAATCTCAGAAGGAAAGCCTAATATATCTTATTTTCCTGAGATAAAGTATGAATTGTATCTACATTTTCAGGCTTTATACTTCGAAGATAAAGAGAATGAGACATAAAGAGTAGAGGAATTCCTCTCCTTCCCGTCAATTGTTTTAGAATTTGAAAACTAGTAGCTAACAAAGGTCATAACAGAGGAAGATCTCATTAAGTAAATTTGGTCTCTAGACCTGGAAAAATACCCAAGTTTGGATGGTTTCACGATTAGTTTCTATTGGTCTTTCTGGAAAATGATGAAAATGGATATAATGAGAATGCTCAATGCTTCTAGAACAAAGGATAAGTTAGGAGAAGGTACAAATTCCTCCTTCCGTGCCTTGATTCCTAAAGAATCAAGGACTGTTAACTTCTCTCATTTTAGGCCCATATATCTATGTAATGCAACTTACAAAATCCTTACCAAATTCATCCCAAATATATTATGAAAATTATTACCAACCATAATATCAAAAAACCAAGGGGGATTTATGCAAAATCACCATATCCTAGATAATTTCATATTGTTACAAGAGGAAATTCATTCCAACAAGGAAAGAGGGGATCCAAGAATCATCATCAAATTTGATATTACCAATGCATTTGACTAGGTATGATACTTTTTTCTATTCTTTGTTATGGAAAAACTTGGTTTCAATAATGAATTTGTAAGATGGGTTAAAGCATGTATTGACTCTCCTTGGTTAGCCCCATTAGAAAATGGAATACCCTCCTCCTTCTTCTCCACCTCAAGGGGATTAATTCAATGATTTCCTCTCTCCTTCCTATCATACATTCTGGTGGTAGAGATTTTAAGCATAAACCTTGAGTTAGCAATAAAAAAAGGAAGATTGATGGGACTATGTATTGCTAAAGACATCAAAGAGGTTAATCACTCTCATTTCATGGATGACACATCGTTCTTGGGGGGAGATTAGAAATTCATCGCTTATCCATTCAAATGATTGTTCAAAGCTTATCTAGATCTCTCTATAGGGCTAGTCAATTAAAAAAAAAAATCTAGTTGTATGGATGGAACTGCTTTGAAATAATGATGTGGGAATTATCCAATGTTCTTGATTTCCTAGCAGAAGTTGGATGGAAAATATTCAAGTATCTGGGGATCCCTATATCCATAGGGGCATCGAGTATGGAGGGATGGAACGAGGTTTTGTAGAAATTAGAAAAAGAAAATTCAATCTTGGGGGGTGTAGTGGCTCAATCCATCAAGGCGGAAAATTTTAAGTAAATATGTGTTGTCAAAACTTCCTCTATATATTTGTTATGGTTTATTAGCCCTAAAAAATATGGTCAATCAAATAGGAACTTTAATAATAAAATTTATATGGAAAGGGGGGAAACACAATGAAAAAAGGTTTAATCTAGTAAATTGGAACATTGTTTGGCTCCCAAAGTTGTATGGAGGCTTTGCAATCAAGGATCCTTACTTTATGAATCTAGCACTTGGGGAAAAAATTCTGTGGCATGTTCTATCTTACTCTAAATAATGGCTGAGAATTCCTTCTTAAGAAATTACTTCCATCGAAACAAAATGCTCAAAGTTGAGGTTTTTGAATGGATAGGTTCAAGATAAAAAATATGGAAGTTATGTAAAGAAGTAGCTCCACTAGTCAATAACCATTTGAGTTGGCACACTGGGAATGGAGCCTGCATCAATATATGAAAATAAAATTACTCCCCATAAGGACCCCTTGAAGAAAAATAAGGTTTTTTAGAGCTAGAAATTTGGATGAAGAGTGAAGGTTATGTTTTAACGAACAAATCCCTCTTGAAAACAAGAGTGATATCCATAAATCCGGTAACCAGATCTAGAAAAAAAATAGACAAGAGCAAGAAGCTTTCCCTAGGTTTAATTGCAATCAAATTATCAATGGAAAAGAGAGTAGGATGATCTCACAACTTTGTATGAAGGTTGTCCTCACTAATTTTTTGGTGTAGCTTCCAGTCTCATCCTCAATGCTCGAAAACGGAGGCCTACAAATAACACAAAAAAAAAAACACCAAAGCACATATAATCCAAAAATGATTTGATAAAAACCTATATATATGATCCAGGAAGTATCAATGAAATATTTGCAAATAAATAGAAAATAATTTTTGGGAAACTAGCATGTAACTATATTATAATGAAGAAAAGGTTACAACCTAAAGCCACCTTGAGGTTGTAGGTCCCTTTCCAACCATTTCTTGTTTTAATCCTTGCATTCAAAACTCTTGAGATCAAAAGTTTGATATTTCAGCAGATATTCACCAAAGCCAAAATCCTTTTTCATATTTTTTAACAAGTCATCTCAATGGGAGATGGTTATACTTGTATTATTGGGAAAGGATTCGAGGAGGATTAGGGATGCCAATTAAATCCACACCGCTTGGAGGAGATTCCATTCATGATTCTTCTATAATAGAATCTTCTCATAATTTATTTTTTCCCTTCCTTAAAATAATGTCACATATTTTGAATGAGCAAAGTGTGGCATTTTCGCAAGTTATCAAGTATGCAGACTGTGACAACAAGTAGTGTCGCAGTTTGTCTATGTGCAACATGTGACAACCTTTTGAATTAGGGTTTTTTAAGGTATTTTAACAAGATTATTATATTATAGAGAAGGGTCTTTAGTCCATATTCTTCAGGGATCAATGGAAATTATTATTTAGATGATGAAGGGTAGGGGTACAACATCAATTACCATGAATGTGACAAAATAATGTGTAACAATATGTAAAGTGAAAATACATATCCATATGGGATGAGGAAATGAGTTGGAAAGGGTGGTTGAGACCAACATTACCTCCATACCTAAGAAAACAATGGGAAATTTTAATTTGTAATTTAAAAGGAATGACTACCATTCGAGTCACATCTCAAGACCAACGATCATGAGGCTAAGCCCAAATAAAGGATACACTATTAAAGAGTGATAAAAAGATTAATTAAAAGGCTCACACATCCAACTCCAAATAAACTATGGAGGAAGGTAAGTCAAAACAATGGCATTCCCAAAATCAAATCCTTTTGTTAGGCCTTAGTACACCAGAAAATTATAACTGCAAAAAGCCTCAAGAAAAGGCACATCCAAGGCCCTTTGAGATGCACTCTAATTAAAGAATTAGAGGAATACATCCCACATATGTTTAGACAGTGTCCCTTCTCCTTAGATGTAAAGCCACACTCTCAAATATATTTCACATAGAAATAATTCTAGGAACGTGGGTTTAAATGTTTGAAATATGGAGAAATAAATACCCTTGGCCAAGGAAGGCCTTCTCCTTCCCAGTCCATTGTTGGGTGGCACTCCCAAAATATATTTGTTCGTTAATTTTGATTGTTAGAAACAAAGATATATTTAAAGGAGAACATCATGATTGTATTGTAATGGCTCATAAAGCAACAAGTCTCCTATTTGAGGTAATCACAATCCCAAAATACAAAGAATCAAAATAGATATTCTAAATCCATATTAAAGGGAATGGATCAAAGTGGGAAAGTTTCCAGATCATGCTAGTAGCTTCATTCTTCATTCAAAAAATAGAAAAAAATTTGTATCAAGAAGAACCAAGAGGAATTTTGACAATGGCATCAAGATAGGAATCAATATACACTATTCTTTGATGGATCCTCGAAAGGAAATCTAGGGGTGTCAGGAATGGGATGGGTTATTCTCTACCTTGACGATAAATATAATCTAAATATGCTTGGGCTCTAGGTATAATCCAATAATCAAGAAGAATATCTCGCTCTATGGAAGGGTCTAGAAATAGAAATTGAAAATAATATTACCAAAATCCTTGCGTTCGGAGACTCTATGATAGTAATTCAATAGGTTTGGAAAGCCAAAATTTTGCACAACTCAACTCTTCCCTCAATTCTACAAATAATTGCTATCAAAATTTTGAGATTCAAGCAAATAGAATTCTTTCATTTCTTTAGAATTTAAATAGTAAAGTTGACTCCTTGGAAAACAAAGGATCTACCATGGACCAAGGGACATTGGAAGTGAATCAATGTGTTTTGAACTCACCCCTTCCTTGAATTTTATAACATGAAGGGTGAAAATTTCAACTTTAAAGATTTACATAGTAAAAACATGGTTCAAATTATTGACAAAGGGTTTGATCAGGTAATTTCTTTCGCCAAAAAGTGAATTTTGGATATACTTTGGTGCGTGTAAGGAGGGATAGGTGGCCAACAATAAATATTAGCCACACACACCAAGGAACTTGAACCCCTATATTTTCTGGATCAATAGTTTGTGGAAGGAGGACACATCGTGCATGCAAGGGAGGCCTTAAACTTTAATAATTAAAGGAAGTGATATCGCATAAGTGATCAACATCTTGGGCTCGTTAACACATTCAATCCAAAATATCTTGGAGTTAATTCTATCCCTCTGGCATATAAATTGAATGATAGATCACGAAATTAGTTAAGATTCAAGAATTGGTTTGCACGTAAGTAAATTCAATGCTTTAGGATGGTGGATCAGATGCAACAAAAGATTTATATGATACAATTTTTCTCTTCTTCAACCAAGCTCATCGTCTTTGATAAGCATCTCCCTCTGTCACCATTGGTAGCTATCATCTTTTGAGATTAATAGAGTGGAAAGGCATCTCTCATCCATGGCAGAGCCAAAGACCTCATCTTGTGAGGTGGACCATTGATATTTGGATCAACTCCTGTCCAAATTTTTTGAGTTTCTCGAAGGGTTGCTGGTAGCGTTGAACCACAAAGGATCCATGGAAGAGAAGGAGATGGATACTTATCATCTCTTGATGAACACATAATCACACTACTATAGAGTAAAGTAGAGATGTTCCATAATGATATTTGCATTAAATTGGAAACTATGGACAACAAAGTGTCTGAAATCAAAGAGAGATCTGACAGTGGGATTCAATTCATCAAGGATGAAGTTAGGACCTGCAGGGAGCCAAAAAAGAAAAATCTAGTGTCGCCTAGGAGACAAATAAAGTAGAAAAATACTAATGTAGCTAGCTTCTTGAAACATTTGTCTCAAAATGGTCTTCCAATTCTAGATAAATCCCTACATTCAAAATCTTTTAAATGTTATATATATATATACTCATTTTTGTAAGACATATAACATGCATATTTTTGGAATAGTACGAAAAAATAGCCCGAAAATAAGCTAGCAATAATGTAGACATTTGAAAGCAATTTAATCATTAAATATGTAGACCGATATATGAGTTCTAGCACTAAAACCAATTATTTATATTAACCAGTATCGATCTATCTAAAGCACAGATCTAACATGAGCCGAGAGGGATCAAATTTATTTTGTTACAAACTTATTTTAGAGTGCAAAAAATAATGTGTAATTTTTTACTATTTAAATTGCATTTTTGAATGTTATAAAGATTACATAACATGTGTATTAAACGATTTTATATTAATTCATCTTAAAATATTTTATTCATAACTCACATTGGATGTTTTATCTCTCTAAAATTATATCTCTGTATTTTATTACTTGAAGAGTGAAAGTGAAATATCAACAAGTGAGTTAATTGTTTTGTTACTAGATTTTTAATTATATATTTATATGGTTATTTAATTTTTGTTTTTTTTTCTTGGCTAATATTTTTATAATTCTTTTAGGACGTGACATACTTACACCTGTGCCTCATACTAGATTGTAGAATGAGCCTCTCGGCTCAATTTGCCTCTTGACTCAATAAAAATACATATCCACTCATTATATATATATATATATATATATATATATATATATACTGAATTAAAAAAAATACTTAAAAAGACCATATATAACTTCCATCAAAACTAATATAAAATGTGTAACTTTTTTAAAAATAATATTAAATAATATATTCCTTTTAATTGGCAATAAAATTTTAATTAAACATATTATCTCTTCAATATCAATTATATATATTACTCATGTGGGTCTTTGAAAAAAACTATTGACTATGGTGAAAAGGTTGTGGATATCACTTTTGTTCTTGCACCTCACTTTTGTTGTGGAGAGAGATTTGTTTGATTTTAATGAGATATTCATTTAAGTGGAAGAAACAATATATTGAAAATGGAGTATTATAATGGTTTTTATAAAAATTAAATTATCATGTTTATTAAAAAATTATTATAATCAAATAAAAAGGGCACATGACTTAAATAGAATATATATCTTACTAACAATATTTTATTTTCGTTCAAAATACTTCAATTTAAATGTATTTTATAACTACATTAGGTATAAACAATTGCAAATGGGGAATTTTATTACATTTAAATAATTAAAAATTACTATAATCTTTAAAAAAAAGTGTTTATTGAAAATTAATTTATCATTTTATAATATATTAATTTTTAATTTAATGTAGTTTATTTTATAATTTAATAGTGATAGTGTTGTTTTTATAATAATAATAGGCATTTGTTTAAATGGATTGGATTGAATGGTGAAAAACAAAGAGTTTTTGTTCTTGGGAAAAGTTCTATTTTTATGAGGATCACTTACTTTTGAAGTTATAGGAACACTTTAAGTTAGTGGCAGAACATGTGAATGCACCTAAAGAGATTAAATTAATAGTCTCATGACACATGCACACAAAATTGGGCCAAATACCACCCCTGTGTCTTTCTTTTTAAAAGGGATAACAGGTGTAGGGATGTGATTTATCGTCTTAGAGGAACAATTGAACACACTTTCCCATGGAGTCTAGGTCAAGCCATCAATAACCAAACAAAGGCCTAAGCCTTACTCCAAGGAACTTATTTTTTTGTTACAAAACAAACGTACATAATAATTATTATTGAGACTAAAAAATTTCTCAATAAATTGTTATTGTGAATTTTCTGCCTTGAGTTCTCAGGTTCCTAAAATTTACTCATTGTCTATGTCTGGTCTGGATCCGGGGTTTGAGGAGGAGTTGTGTCGTAGGGGTCTAGGTTATGTTATCCCTCCAAGTATAACAACTACGTGCCTTGAAGAGGATCCTGATGTGTCGGTCATTGATACACCTGCGCCCACGAAAAACAAGAAGGGTCAGACATTAGGGACCCACAAATCCCTTAGAGAGAAGACCCTGAAGCTGCGCTCCACTGTGACTGAGTGCTAGAAGAAGCCCATGTCTGAGCTACCTGAGACAATCATGGAGGAGGAGGATGTGGTCAAGGTGGCCCCATTCTCACGGTTGTCGGCCTATGTCGCACCGCGCAAGGCATCAATCAAGGTCCCGAAGGATCTTGACAAAGTGCAAGCATACATTAGTATGCCTTTGATCCCATAAAATGTCTCGCTCAAAGGCAATATGTTCGCCAAGGTGCTGCAATTAAAGATGTAGGATTCAAACCTTGTCGATGTTGATAAATTCCCTGAATTTTCACCTAAAATATATCTGGATAGCATACATTATGAGAGGGGAATTGTGTGCATGGAACTGAAATGCTGAGTGTTGGGCCTGCACAAGGCAAGCCTTTTAAATTTATTGCAAGTTCCACACTTCGGGTGTAGCCTGATCAATGATATATGTGTGTGGGCATTGCTTGCACCTTTGTGTCTGGAAGAGCACGTACCTATTGATGTTGCGCTGATCCATCAGATCACCAGCCTGCCTGATCAAGGCACAGATCCCATGGCTGATTTCGGAGGTAAAGCCCAGGAAAATAAGGTGGTGGACAAAATCAAGGCTACCTACCAGGTATCGCGCCACAACTGAGGATTTGTAGTAAGTGAAATTAATGACCAAACCATCCAATTTGGGACACTCATATTTGCATGCAATATGACGAGGAAATGTAGGCCTAAATTAGTCCCAGTATAAGTAATTTCACATGTAGGCCAATGTGAGAAGGGTGTCATTTAAAATTGGGTGCAGTATTTGTGTAAGGATTTTTTGGAGAATGCATGTGGGGCGCAAGAGAAGGGCAAGAAATTATACTATTCTTGGCTCCTACTATTAATATGTAATATCCCAAAATAGGAAAAATAAGCAGTAACAGGAATATTTCAAAATATTCCAAAAATGGACTGCTCGGCAATGCATTCATAGAAAAACACATTTCTAGAAATATAAGCCATAAAAATGTAAACCATCACTTGGATCCATTATATATATCCATCTGGCATCTAAATCCAAGAGGAGATCATAAACAAAAGAAACTAGGTGAGGTAAACAGACCTCCCACACCTAGTGTAGCCGAAATCACTAAAACCCCAAAACACTGCTACTCATAAATAATGCACAAAAGAGACAGCACAGTCTTATAAGGGTTTCAACTCAGAAATTAGGAGGACAAATATATCTTCTCATATATTAGACAATCATGCTCAAAAACTGAGATCTAGTCTCCTTATTACAATTACAAGAAAACCTGGAAAGGGTTTCTTGTCATACACTCTGAATACAAATGTGATCTTCAGAAAATTACTGAATAATCACTGCAACACTAAAGAATAAGAGTGTATAAGGCTGAAATATATCAGATCTGATGTAGATCCCTCAAGGGTTCCCTCCCATGAAAGTATTAACCTCTCAATCACAAGGAAACACTGCAACAGAGCCACTAGACCATCCACTGAAGCTGCCTCCAAAAATAACGCATTCCCTAGCTAGAACATCGCTGGGAATGTTGGGAAATGTGTGGTCTGATACCACAAATCTGAAATGAGTTCAATATCTCTCCAAACAGATCTCCCAATAGAAGGAAGCTTGCCTCCTATGAGAAACTAGCTCAGAAAGTGGGATTCCAATCCCCTCCACTGTTGCACCTTGCAACATAGCACAATAACCTGCAGAAACTGCACTGATGAAGTAAGTTGAAGCTTGGCCTGAAAAATTGATGTGGAAATGCATGCAAAACTCTCCCAAGAGGCTCCTCAATGAAAGAGGTGGGATTCCCGCTCAGGAACAACTGGTGCTAAACAGCACAGCAGCCCTGCTAAACAGCAAGAGGAAGCAAAAGTCTGAGCAGACAAAAAATAATAATCTAAAACATAAGGAACAATGGATACCATCCTCTTCCTTAAATAAAATGTATTTTTTCTTGCCCATGGCCCCACCCAATTAGGTCATTTACATCAAGTGATTCATCTCCCTCCAAAACTGCGTTATTCCTTCCTTGATCCCTACTCCTCCACATCTGTGTTGTTGACTTGGTCAAAGTAGACTGAATCAACGTGATATTATCCCTGTTCACACATGGAGGTGTTTTATTGAGCTGCAAAGAGGGTCTCCTTTCACACTTGAAGTGTTTTTATTCCTTATTAGGAGACTTATGGGCTTTCCTACCCATTTATTCACTGGTTAAAGACACTGCTAACTCTAATGTTCCATTTAGTTTGAAGCTAAAATTTGGGAACATTACAGTCCTCCCCTCCAAAAAATTTTCTTGTCCTCAAGAAAATGTATAGGGAGATAAAAATTTCTCCCCTCCTCCTCTTATGGCCTCCCTTCAATGGCCTCCATCACTGCATCAAAATAACCTGCAATAAAAATGCCATCCAATGTTTCCTCCCAAGTATGCAAAACCAAATGGCTCACATAAATCAAAGGTGGAAGGTGTGAGTGGAAACCTGCTTGTTGTCCCATGGCCTCCTCAAAGTAGGAGTGATGAAAAACATGGGGAGTCTTATTCCAAATGAGTGACTCCTTCACCCATTCTATCATCCAAATGAAATGAGCCATCCTAGGTAGCTCATCAAAAGAAACATCAACCCCGGTTTTATTCAATGTATTGGGGTTGCATGGAGAGATTGGATTCTTCCATCCAAATGGTTTCTCTCTCCATTTATGGTAAACATGGGGTTTTTTTTGTCCTTGGGCTGAAATGACATGGCCTCCCAGAATGGCCCAAGTTCCCCCATCAAACAATTCAGCCATGAAGTGCCTCCTCAAGTTCTTCAAGTGGTTCCTCCCACAAGAAGGGTAGAATAGTGATGTGGCAATCATGGTTTTCCCATGGTTTCTCCTGAAATGTAAAACATGTAAAGTGGGGAGAATCATGTTCCCAATGGGCATCTCTAACACCTCCAGCACTTTCCAAAAAATGATTCCCATGAATATAAAAATACCAGCAGTATGTGGAAGCAAAATGCAATAAGAACAAGCTATCACATGACAACCGGAGAGTGGTTCATAGTTCCACAAATGGAACCAGCGTAGTGCATCCTTTGCCTGCATCAAAACAAAAAATAACAAGTGCTTTCCTAGCCACTTGTTTGTTGCCGCAGTCATCCCATAAGATGGAATCATGAATATACAATTTGGTGTCAATGGTGCACACCAAGAACTATGTGGCTTCCCCCAAAAACCACCAATAAGATAGCCAACCTCAGTTCTGCAATTAGCCTCAAGTACATCATAATATAAAGTAAAAGAAGAGATGATCCTCCTTAATACAACATGTTTCTCATATAAAGTAAAGAAAGGCAAATCATAATGCAAATGTATACCTTCTCTATCATGTACTTCGATCCTTGAGCTGAAATGGCTCAACTGAAAATGCTCCCCCACTCCCAATGAGTAGGAAGGTGGTTGTGACATCCTCTCTATCACCATCTAGGTTTTGCATCTCTCCATATGCTGCAATATATCCTGTTGGATGCCCTCCCAAATGAACTCCTCTGCCAAAGAAAGGTATGCATCATAATGCATGGAAAATAAGTCCTCATGTGTTGCATGAAGCAACTTCTCCTTGAGCTTAGAAGCTCCAGTCAAGAAGATCCTGCCATGAGAATAGATAACCACATCATCCACTATATAATCATCATTTACATCTAGGTCATCCAAAATCATGCATGCACCAAGATCCTTGGAGTACTCTACTAAGAGTTGAGACCTCCAGTATGGATCAATCCTCCTAAGAGACAACGTTGGTGATCGGACATGTGAAGCTCTCTTCATGTTGTTGCCTGCTACTTTGACATCCCCCATGCCAAAGTATTCCTCCAAACTATTCACCTCTCCAAAATCGAAGAGTGGTGAATCCAAAGACAAGATGTCTTTCATCAATTCTAGATCTGGTGGCCTCCCAGGTGGAATGCCTCCATGTAGTGAGACATCAATTTCAAGAGTAGACTGTACATATGGTTGGGCAACCTTGCCCTTGCATTCACAGCATAGAATAGTCTGCCTCCCCTTTGCATTAGCTCTCTGAAATAGAGAAGGGTGTGTGCCTCTCATCAAGTGATGATGCCCTTCCTTCCTACCTTCTCCCTCCATCTACAATGCTTCACAATCATGCTGCTCACTGATTGTGCTTGGACCTCCATGTATGAGATCCCGGGGAACTTCTTGCAAGGATACAAGAATCCCTCCTGTTGGAGCCTGTGCTCCTCCTCCCTCTACATGAGGCACTAGATGTGCTCTAGATGTGACAGCATTGTTGCCCTCACCTTCATCAATGTGTATGGGCAACCTTCCAATCATTGGATTCTCTTGTGAAAAAGAGATTCCCATGACCTCTTGTTTAGGAATGTAAGATAAAGGTCTTGCCTATAACAATGTATAATGCAAGATGTCAACTTCTCCCCTGGTTTTCTAAAGTGGAGTGAATTTTATGGTCTCCTCCATCACATGCAAGGTTTTTTTGCTCTCAAGTTCTTCTTGCTCATGGGTCTTAGGAAGTTTCCCATCAAACCTTCCCACCAATGTTTCAATGAATCTTGCAAAAGAGGAAGTGTTTGCATTTTTCAAAGAACAAGATTAAAAAATCCACCATGCATAGGCCTTACCTCTTAAATGCAGCACTTCAATTCTGATGGCTTCATCTTCAGAAATGTGGTGTTGCTATAAATAGGAGTCTAACTCCTTCACCCAAGTTCCGACTGAACATGTAGGTGAGCCTTCAAAAGTAGATAGAAGGAATCTATCTGCATCCTACTGCTTGCTTTTCTCCACATGGATCTTGCAAAACTCTTTGAAATTGGTATGATCTCTAAACCTCTTAGTTTGAGATTCATACTCCTACAACAAATCACTAAGAGTTCTCCTCTTAGGCACTCTCCTTCCTTCCATCCATCTCAAGATAGATCTGGGCACTTGACTACGCTGTGCATCATGGTGTGTAGCTACATGCTCACACTTACCATGTGCAAATCTAGATCCAGCTCTAGATCCAAACTCCTCTGGAGATCCCATCTCCATTCTTATTTTCTTCAACTCTCCTTGAAAGCTCTGCATAGATCTTGGAAGAAGCTTTGTAAGCCTATCTTCCTTTCTCCCTTCACATAATGGAGCCTTCTCTTTTCTGTCCATCTCTCCTTCTCCTTAAAGTATAATGGCCTGATATCCACAATTTGAGCCAATATTGCAGCTTTGATACCACTATAATATCCCAAAATAGGGAAAATAAGCAATAACGAGAATATTTTAAAATATTCCAAAAATGGACTGCTCATCAATGCATTCACAGAAAAATGCATTTCCAAAAATATAAGCCATAAAAATTTAAACCATCACTTGGATCCATTATATATATCCATCTAGAATCTAAATCCAAGAGGAGATCAGAAACAAAAGAAACTAAGTGAGGTAAACAGACCTCCCACACCTAGTGTAGCTGAAAGTCACTAAAACCCCAAAACACTGCTACTCATAAATAATGCACAAAAGAGACAGCGCAGTCTTATGAGGGTTTCAACTTAGAAATTAGGAGGACAAATAGATTTTCTCATATATTAGACAATCATGCTAAAAAACTGAGATCTAGTCTCCTTATTACAATTACAAGAAAACCCGGAAAGGGTTTCTTGTCATACACTCTGAATACAAATGTGATCTTCAGAAAATTACTGAATAATCACTACAAAAATGAAGAATAGGAGTGTAGAAGGCTGAAATATATCAGATCTGATGTATATCCCTCAAGGGTTTCCTCCCATGAAAGGATGAACCTCTCAATCACAAGGAAACACTGCAACGGAGCCACTAGACCATCCACTGAAGCTGCCTCCAAAAATAACGGATTCCCTAGCTGGAACAGTTCTGGGAATGTTGGGAAATGTGTGTTTTGATACCACAGATCTAAAATGAGCTCAATATCTCTCCAAAAATATCTCCCAATGGAAGGAAACCTCCCTCCTATGAAAAACTAGCTCAGAAAGTGGGATTCCAATCCCCTCCACTACTGCACCCTGCAACACAGCACAATAACCTGCAGAAATTGTGCTGATGAAGTAAGCTAAAGCTTAGCCTGAAAACCTGATGTGGAAATGCATGAAAAAATCTCCCAAGAGGCTCCTCAAGGAAAGAGGTGGGATTCCCACTCGAGAACACCCGGTGCTAAACAACACAGAAACCCTGCTAAACAGCAAGAGGAAGCAAAAGTCTGAGCAGACAAAAAATAATAATCTAAAACATAAGGAACAATGGCTGCCATCCTCTTCCTTAAATAAAATGTGAGTTTGCTTGCACTTGGCCCCACCCAATTAGGTCATTTCCATCAAGTGATTCATCTCCCTCCAAAACTGCGTTATTCCTTCCTTGATCCCTACTCCTCCACATCTGCATTGTTGACTTGGTCAAAGTAGACTAAATCAACCTGATATTATCCATGTTCACACATGGAGGTGTTTTATTGAGCTGCAAAGAGGGTCTCCTTTCACACTTGAAGTGTTTTTATTCCTTCTTAGGAGACTTATGGGCCTTCCTACCCATTTATTCACTGGTTAAAGACACTACTAACTCTAATGTTCCATTTAGCTTGAAGCTAAAATTTGGGAACTTTACATAATAGCATTGTTCAGCTGGAAGACCTCGAAGGAGACGCAGTTTCGTGAAATAGAACCGCAGATTTTTGAAGTTGCATGGTACGCCACACTATGGAATTTCTCTGTCCCCACGCTCATCATGGAGAACAAAATTTTTTGGGTCTTATTCAATGCCTCTATTTTTCAATCCATTCAATAAAATTTGATGTTGTCTCCAACTTTGTATGAGCAGTTTTATTTGATTGTTGATTTCAAAGCAACGTTCCACAACATTCACATCTGCGCAAATGGCGCAATTGAAGGTATCTAGTACGAGTTTCCTTATCTCGTCACTAAGGATGATTTTTTGTTCATCACTGCAGATTGGTCGCCAACTTGTTTGGAGCTGCGCACCATGGGAGGTGCCTTCGCTTCTATTCCTATGATGCCCACCAATCCGTGTACTGGTACACAAATAGCTTAGAAGAGCACCGGAGCAGATCCCAAGCTGACTACAACTGGTGAAACAGTTGACCTTGAAACAAACACTACACCTGAGAAGAATGGTTTCGAGCCTAAGGAGACCGAGGAGCAAGTGGAAGTCCAAAATTCCAAGGGGACAAAGCACGACTCTCAAGCCATGGGAGGCCCAAGGAAGAAGCGCAAATGCTCCAAATCCACTAGAGAAGAAGAGATGACGTTGACAGAGGATGAATTCAATGAGATAGTTAACATGGTCACGACAGTGACAAAGGACATGTGGACGAACCTAGAAGCGGAGTACAAGGTTTCACTCGATGGGGTGCATAGCGGAATCCAGGAGCTCAAAGTTCAAGCGAGCCTAATTCAGGAGAGCATAGCACAAGCGAGCCAGCTATAACTGAGCGTGTCTGTTGCTGATGCGTAGCCCCTCACAAAAATCTTGCCTTCGACAAGGGAGACCCGATTGATTCATATCCCTGAACAGGCCATTCACATTGAATCACCAATTCTGCATGCGCAGCTCAGAGTATGCCATGAAATAAATGTTGATTTGGTTGTGTTACCCATAGGTAAGCTTCATACGGTCCACAGCATGATCGTGGACGAGCTGCAGTTTTAAGAAGCACGTGCCTAATGCAATATCATTGAAGCACAACAGCACACGGTTGAACTCTAGTAGAAATAACAGAGCGGAAAAGAACCATGTCGAGCATCAGAGGCTCAACACACTACTCTAGAAGCCAAAATCGACCAAGTATGCAACGATGTTCCAACGGCCCTCGCCACAGCCGCCCCAGTAGAGAAATTAGAAGGGTTGGCTGTTGTGTTGAAGGCCTCACACATGGAAGTTCATATTTTTTGTGCAGAATTCGAACATCAAATTGCCGATCTTCAGTTGAACCTACAGTCGAAGACCTCACCGGAAGTCAGAGCTCAAAGGGTTGCAGAGGTCAAGACATCTACAGAAAGCATAGTTGCCATAGTTACACAGTGCGGTCATCTCTTGCATGAGGCCATGGGTGTCTGGACTTCAATTTAGAATGACCCAATTTTACAACAGTTGCGCAATGAATTGAGTGTCAAGGAGCAAAAATTTGCAGACATCAGGATGGTAGTGCCTACTTTAGTGGTCACACAATGCCTTGCCCGCCCGCAAGAGGGCTGGGTGATCCAGACAAAAATAGAGAATTTGTGTTGCAGAGAGCAGTTCATAGAAGCTTGAATCTAGCCATGGGCCGAGGATGCTCTACAACTATCACAGACACTTGATGGTGCACTAAAGTCCCTTTAGCATACCCATCACAGTATCGAGCTCGCAACTGAAGGGCCAACTACTGAAAAGTTGGTAAATGAAGCACAAGGAGTTTTTGTGCAGATCCTTGAGGTGGTTTTTCCACTGAAAACCTTTGTCACTACGCTCAAAGAGAATATGAAGGAGTCGGCTCCACAGTGACTCAGGATATTCATGGGTTTGTTTTGGGGGCCCGTTGGAGCGAGGTCCACTGGGGTGAATTTTGAGCAAATTTTTGTATGTATTTTTGGTTATGTGCACTGCGTGGAAAGGTAAAGGGGCTTTGGGGTGATTCAAAGTCCCTCTTTTATGTAAATGGGTTGTTAAGGGAAAATTGTGAGCCTCCAACCATGGTTTGAGACCATAATATTGGCGCGTTGAATGGATATAAATATAGATATACATAGTCTAGTAAGATAGTCTTACTTTTATCTAAGTAAGTGTTTATGCTTATGTGATACATTTTGTAAGGGCTTTTATTATGGGTTGGGAAAAAATGCTCATGTTGGTTGTCTGCACGAAGACCTAGTCCTAGCTGTGTGCGGACTCCGCTGGCTGTGTGCGCGGAAGGGTAATTGTAAGGGAAATTATGACTGTATTGCACTGTTTGGATCTAATACAAATATTGTTTTGATGAACCAAATTTGTTATGTGCTTGATATCTAAGTTATCTCTTTACTATTTATTTCTTTGAGATTTCTTTACTTCTGTTATCATCAATTGTGTCTGTGCAAGTAAATCTATCCTTCATTCATGAATAGTTTTTGATGGTTAAGTACATGAATATATATTCTTAATTTATTGTGCATTATGAATATTTGAATTTGTTATATATATATATCTACGAAGAAGTTGATCTGTGATACGATTTATCTATTATGCGCATTATCTATGTTTGCCACAGAGATAGTCTGATAAGTGTTGATCTATATATGTGTGTATATGTTTACAATCTGCACTAAGTTCTCTTATAAACTTGTTTAGGGCCACCACATCAATTTCATCCACGGGTTGCAGAAACCTGTGTAATATTCCCAACTTAGCTCATAGCTAAGTGGAATATTAATTTTTTTCAATAAACTCAAATGCATGAATAAGTGAGCTAGGAGGCTCATAAGACCACTCTAGCATGAATAAAAACCCCTCACAATGCAAAAAGGGGCCATGAAATAACCAGCTCAAGCATCCACATGTGTGAACAAGGTTAAGTTGACCAATTCAACTCAACTTGTCTTTGAAAGAATGGATCCATGAATAAGGCAACTCAATGTGAATGGAGGCAAATTTAGCAAAACAATTTGAAGACTCCTTAAATGTGAAAAGGGACAAGGAAAAGAGACTCAATCAAGGAATATTCTTAGAAGATGCATTTAGTCACATTGACTAAATCAAACCACGCAACACCTAGTTTCTCTCCACTTAATGGGACAGCGTAACCCTAAAGGAGGGAAGCTTGGCAAGGAAGCAAACCCTAGTGGAGTGGGGCCCTTGGAGAAGAAGCACATTTTCTATATAATGAAGGGAGGGAAAACCATTTGGGTTTAGATTGGATATTCTATTTTCATATGGTCTTTCAGACCTCCGGCATTCTTGGCTGTTTAGCTAAGTTGATGCACTGTTTAGTGCAAAGGGTTTCCTCATGCGGGAATGCCCTACTTTTTCTTGGGGATCTTGTAGCAAGAGATCTAAGGGAAGCTTCTGATCTGTAATTTCCACTTTTAGGTGTTGGTCCAAGCACTTTTGCTTCATATCTGCGCAGCCCCTTGAAGGAATTTTGTTATTTTTACAGAGGTGCAGTGGAAGGGGTTAAAACCCCATTGTTTTGAGCTAGTTTCCCAAAGGGTAGCTCAATATTTCTTCTAGGAGCTGATAAAAATAGATTCTACAGCCATTTTTATGTGTGTTCAGCCATTTTATGCAGAGCTACATCCCTACAATGTTATTTTAGTATTAGATCTATA
The DNA here is from genome assembly GCA_034641835.2 of Pinus albicaulis. Lineage (NCBI taxonomy): Eukaryota > Viridiplantae > Streptophyta > Pinopsida > Pinales > Pinaceae > Pinus > Pinus albicaulis. Next base: position 1,284,238,620 of record CM076579.1, read on the forward strand.
GCTTCTCTTTTACATATTGTTTTCTGTGGATAAACCCTTACCGAGTGATCATAAAATTGTGTAAAAGGGATTGGATCTCTGTATTTATTATTCATTGAGAATTATAATATAAATATCAGTCATTCTCTCTTATTTTTCTGAGTATTTACTTCAATATACTGTGCAGTGTCTTATGCAGCAGCATTCCGGCATTTTACAGTTTGTGGTTTTTGTCCATTTCCAGCTATTTGAGCATGGGAGGCCTGTTTAACTTTTATGTTGGTATTTTTTTCTGAAACCCTCTTGCATGCAGCTCCTATATTGTCTAATATAAGGGGGAAAACCGTTATTTTATACTATTGTAACTCAATACTTAGAAAAACAGTGTTTCTGGGTCACTGGTGGTGCTTTTCCCCACTTGGTTGTCTTTCTGAAGTGATGTTTGCTGTAGTTTTTGTCAAATGATGAGCTATGCATATGATATAACCTATGATATGATAATTTTTTGATTCCTCTTGAGTTTCTAAATAAATTATGCAAATTTTGAAGTAGGATTTCCATTTTGCTGCAACCTTCCTCTTTCAAAAGTTTTCAGCTAGTCTAGTAGTGGGAGATTTGTTTAAGGTCTCTAAGTTCATTTTTTTCAGCTGAAATTCCATACATAAGTCACATACAGCCCATATGAGAGGAACCAAGCATGAATCTACGTTTCTGTTGCATATTTTTTCTTATACAACGTTTTCCTTCAGCTGCTTGTCAATAGTCCTAAAAGGGAAATATTAGCCTTCGAAATAGTTCTATAGACAGAGTCTGATAGTGGGCCAGCTAGCCTCTGGATCTCAACTCTTTTCAGAGGTGACATATCCAGTAAATTCCCCTACATTCAATATCTGGAATATATCCATTTTTTTATT